>CM050326.1:74803765-75282108 GCA_027475135.1 Bactrocera correcta
TATTTTTTATTTGTTAAGGGTATTATAGATTAGAAATGGTGGAAATTTACTCCCGGCATGAAAAAAAATGGCAGCAGAACTGAAAGTTGACGAAGAAAAGCCAGAAATCTGAAGACGCGCTTTTCTAGAGAAGTATTGAATGGATTTCAACCGAGTTTGCTGCTTGTAGAAAAAGTATATGCTTTGAAACCAAAGAAATGGAAAATTTTATTTACTGGTTGACTCAAAGACTTCAAAGACTTTTTAGATAATCATGAAATCAAGCGACGTTTGAAGCTCAATGGTGAACTTGATCACTGGCACTGCCATTGGAGGCAGAAACAAAAGTCAAAAGACTACAAGTTACTGATTACTGCAATGGAAACGTTGAAGAACTACGATAAAGACCTATACCCCATAATTCATAGTTTCCTTCGCATATTCCACACACTTCCTGTAACGAATCCGAGCTCTGAACACCGTTTTTCAACACATCGGCGCAGGAAAACGTGGCTAAGGACAAATATGCTTCAAGTTTGATCGGCCTGGCACACATCATGACATATCTCTGCAGAAGAAGTTCTCGAAAGATTCTCAAAACTTGACCCACATCGTTTTATATTGTGAAGGTGGTCGAAACGCGCGAAACACAGTCTTTACAGAATGTGAATTTTCGTAGTAAAGTTGAATCATTTGTAAACATTGTTTAGGTGAAAGCCTTTGCATAATAAAATACCAAACAACACTGAAAAATTTCCTGTTATTAAATAATTAACTAATATGCTGAGTTAATTGATAAGTAACTAATTCGCAAAGTTAAAGTGAAAGTTGCCATTTTTATATCAAGTCCGACATGCAGCCATAAAAATGTGAACTATGGTGACGGCCAGCAGTTGCTCCTTGCCACTAATTACAGCATGCTGGAGTGTGATTAATGTGCGCTGTTGCTGTCGCGGTCAAAAAATCGAAAATACTGGAGATAAAAAATACGGGTAGAGAAACAGAATATTACTAAGGACGATAGAAGTGGTTGGCCGGTAAACGAAAAAGTGGGCAACACGGTGTTGATGGGCATGTGGGTAGATATCAACACAATTCTACCATTTTTCATTATCGTTTGCTACACTTGACATTAAGTGCAGATAAAGGCCAGATATATGAATGATAAACAGGAGTATTGCAAACGGGTATGTGAATGTCAGAGTCATTGAACATAAAAAAGCTCCTTTCATAATGAAAGTTTGTCGCTAAAGAGGGTTAAGAAGGCAAAGCTGTTAATTATTGGCGTTAGCGCTCGAATAATTATTGGCGCTTTCTCAATATCTTCTCACGTTATTTAACAATTATTTACGATATGCTTCGTTTACTTTTTGGAAAAATTACGAATTTGTACATCTATTTTTTTCTTCTTTTTTTTTAAGTTTATCACTTTTTTCTGTTTTGTTTAAATATAAACTTGTTAACTAAATTCAATTAAGACAGTTAAAACGTTAATAAGTTTGTGTTGTTACTAAAATTGTTGCAACTACACCTAAGGAGTTGTTGTTTATTGAACAAGTCAGGTAACTTGCTTGCCAATCTGTTCCATAAAAGCAGTAAATACTTGTATCTCCTTGAGACCATGTTCACAGCTTTTAATATAATTTGAGCATCTCTCTATTACACTCAAGCTTCTGCTTCTCAAGCAATGAACTTAATCTACTTACACAGGAGCGCATACGTATTAAGTAACATGCCTTATATTAGGGTGGGCAAATACTTGAATACCAGCTTTTTTACGTACTTTCCACATATGAACTCTTAATTATAAGGACGAGGTTCTCCGCCTTACAGTACCTAAGGGATTGAACAGTTTTGGTTGGATTTGGAAAATTTTCCTCATAAGGCGACATACTTTTAAGGAATTATTGGTAGCTTTAGTAGTAGATGGGACCACGCCTACTTTTTGAAGTTTTTTGCCCAGAGATGCCCTTTGAACTGCGATCTCTTGTGCCAAATAAGAGTTTTACATCTTCATATAGTGCTTAGTTACGGTATTTCATAGGCTTTTGGTTGATGACTTTTTGTGGGCGCGGCAGTGGTCTCATTACGCCCATCTAAAAGCTCGTAAGTTTTTTTTTACAATGGAACCTGTGAACCAAGTTTCATCAGGATATCTCAACTTTTGCTCAACAGACAGACTGACGTCATCCTGATCATTTATGTATATACATAATCGCATATCTATCTCGATTAGTTTTAGATGATACGTACAAGTGTTTGGTAAACAAAACTATTATACTTTTTAGAAACAGGTTGCAAAAGTATAGATGGAGGAAGACGTATATAAGAGCCTATCTTTCAAAGTATCAAGCGAAAAAATAATCAGTTCCTTTTACCCACCCTAATATATATGCTACATATGTACATATCAGTGTGCAGTAATATGAGCAGATCTATATGTACATTTTGATTATTTACTTATGTGAGCCAGTCCACAAGGTTTCTACTTGTTGCATGCCAAATTTGCTTTGCCTGCGAAAATTGGATCTTTGCCAAGTTGGCGAAATATCATTCGTTGCAATGTGTGCTGCCGAGCTGCAAGCGAAATTTGCTTCGTTAAATGTTAGTTAACAACAAGTGACAGAGAGGTAATTGCTCTTAGTAGTACGTGGGATGCAAGTGGATTTTAATTAGTTAGTCAGGAACTGTTGTGTTGCTTTGGTAGCGGGTTTATGCTTGTTAACTTCTATATTTAAATTACATATATTTTATATTATATGTATGAAACAAGGAGAAGATTATTCTGATAGCAAAGTGAGAGAATAAGAACTATTCATAACAAGTTTTTGAAAATTAATTCAAAAGTTTTGAAAATAATTTCACTATTAATTTCTTTAGAAATTAACATTATTACAAGTCAAAGTCATCCCATCCATATATTTACGACATAATATTGATTCTAAATTTGGAAAACTCACAAAGAATCAAGGCAGTATGCGAGGATGCATTATCGTACTGCGAATACCAAGAGTTGTGAGCCCATAATTCAGGCCTATTTTTACGAATAGCTTCGCGCAAACGACACACAACACTCAAATAGTATTCCTTATTGACAGTTTGCCCAGTCGGAATTCGGAGTGCATCGCACCTCAATAATCAAGGAAAACTGTTAATATAACTTTAATTTTGACCAGTTCTTACGTATGGCTATCGGATTCGGCTCACCCGTGCTACGATATACGGTGGATTGATCATCCATTTCCGGGCCGTGGGCATAGATCCAACACTCATAGCTAGTAATAATATGATTCGTGACATCCTGGTAGTCGGTTTCACAGACTTTAATGCGATGCTGTTTTTTGAAAAAATTTAGTGATTTTGAAACCAAGCGTGCTTTTAATTTCCTTAGGCCTATATGGTTTTTATTGATCCTTCCGATATTCCAACGATGCCTCAAGAACCAATTCCATTATTTTATTGACGTGCTGATGATCAGTTGATGTTGGTAACCTTCCTGGACGTGTGTGTCTTTCAATAATTTGTAACAATCAAAAACACAAGCTCGCAACAAACAATTATCAAAAAGGCTGAACGTTTCGACACCAGAAATTTAAATCCACACACAAAATTTAATGGAACTTCTTTATTGCATAATTTCACTCATTGTAAAAATCGACGAATACACTTTATGTACTTCAGAAAGAAAAGCGTAGACTAAACATTATTTGCTGTGACATTCGGCACAAGCCAACCTAGAAAAAATATGTCGACAAACGGGATTTCGTGCGAAATCTAATTGTTTTACTATTTATGCGTTATTAGACAACTTAAATGATTATGCTCAGATCAATGTTCTGAATGTCATAAGTCCACGCCGGCTAGCCCCAAATCTCTTGGGACAGCTGTGTCAATCATTCCGACGATGATATGACATAACAAAAAACTCGGTTATATACGACGCTAAATTCTAATATGGAACCGTCTCCATATCGAAAACTTTTTGCCATATAGCTTTAGTCTTGTAATATTAAAACTGCAGCTATTTGCAGATTTTATAAAATAAATTAGAAAAGAAATTTCCAATATTTTTAAATATTTTCCTTTAAACTCCTAAAACTATTTTTTTCAAATGTATATGGTAAAAACTTAATATTAATGCTATTTTTCTTTTATTTACAGATTAAGCTGGAGTATATAAGAATACTATAAATCTATCAAAATGGGTGAGTATCTATTTTTTTTTCTAATATAACATTACGGTAATTCTTTCCATAAATTAAGATATTTTAGAAACGAAATTATAATTTATAATAATACCATACAATAGAGTACTTTAAAATAGACGGTAAACTTTTCGAAAAATATCCTGATAAAGCTTGCCACCAAGGCGGATATTTAGAATTAAAATAGATAAAATTTTTATATTCTTGAAACTGTATTTGAGAACAGAAGCAGATTCAATTTGATCATAGTAGTACATATATGTACATGCACCTGCGTTCATTCGGCTACCAACAATTTTGAACACTTTCAGTATTCGGCATCTATTTAATATGCTTTAAGGGGCTATATCAGTGTAACCCATGAAAAATTAGGCGATTTTCGTGAATGTTTTTAAGATTTGTTTTACAAAAATATTGAAAAATTACGGAGTTATCTGCTGTCTTCTGAGGAGCCAAAAAGAAGTTCTCTAACTGCTGAAATAATTCCGGCCGAATGAGTAGCTGAAACAAAAAAAATCTAAAAGATGATTAAAGTTGAAGATATTTCCTATACCCACGATTTTTGAAAAATATCTAAAATTAACAAAATGGCAAATTGACAATTTTCAACAAATCAAAAAGATCGTAAGTCATTCTTTAAAATATATTCGGGAATACTCAGTTTCAATTTGAAGTCGATCGATCATTTCTATGTTTGTTGAATTAGGATGTCAGCAATCTTAAAAAATGTCGTTTCGAAAAAAATTTAAAGTTTCACTTATAGGTATATATGTAGTTATACTTGCGTGTGATCGCTCTTTAGAACGCTGCTATTCAAAAATTATTCAAGATACGATCTCGTTGATCACAGGATATTTATGAAAATATTATCTATCGAAAAAGCAATAAAAATCCTTTTATAAAAGTGTCACACTACCAGCCTCTTAACATCGATAACGGTGCATTCGAAAACGATGCTGAAAACTTCGTATCATCTTATCTTAAGGCTTAGGCCACATTAATGCAATTTTCCATAAATTCCACTGTTTTTGCCGATCAGTAAATTATCCAATATTTACTGAACAGATGATCGGAAAGTGATTTTGAAAATCTCTGCATAAAAAATTCTAACCTGACCAAAAATGACAAAACACAAATTTTTGAAAAATCCATATCTGCCCTCTGTTATATGCAACATTCTAGCATGCAAGAATTTCACCCATCGGACTAACGAAAAATCAAAATTAATAGCTTTTTCGACCATTTCTACAAGGCGTCCATAAGTGGCCAGGAAATAGCTTCTGAAAAGTTTTTTTTCGAATATCTCGGAAACCAGTGGGGGAATATTCTCCTAAAAGTTTCATGCCCTGTGCTATCGCTTGGGCTGTATTTTTAATTGATTTTTCGTTAGTCGCAAGATGTGGATATGGAAATATTTATGTGCTGAAATATTGCAGATGACAGTGGAAAAATGCGTACTATTTACAAATTATTTTCTTTCTCACCACCGCTTTCCAAAATATTGAGCAAGGGCTGTTTGGTATTCCGTAAAAGCTATCGAACTACCTACAAAACTTAATATATTTGGGTTACCTGTTTTAGTCAGGACAAAACGTTCGATGCAGAACCCAAAACGATTACACAGGCCAAGGAGTTTTTAGGGAAATATTTCCCCCACTGTTTTCCGAGTTACTTGACAAAGCCCTTTCGACATCTACTTACTAGCCACTTCTGGGCGTCTGATAAGTAGATGTGCCCTAAAATGCTATACATTTAGATTTTTGTTAGGTGAAATTTCCATATGCAGGAATGTTGCATGTGACAGAAGACAGAATTACCAACAATTCATAATATTTTTGGGTCACCCAGTTTAAGTTATATTATTAGAGTGATTGAGGTGTTGAATTTCGCAAAATGGTCTAACCGAAATCATGATGCAGCTAAAAGATAATGATTTACTCGTTTAGTATTGCGAGGTTAACTAAATTCTTTTTTAAACAGTTTATATTAATGTTAATATTTAACTAAGTTTTCCTTACATTCCTACTTTTCAGACACATTCCGTATGCGTCGTTCATCGTTTTCCCGTTTTGGGTCTGTAGGAAAGCAGGAACCACTTATTGTGGTCGAGGAGTCACAATTGGTCGAAGAGGAAGATCGCGATAGCTCAGAAACACCATCGAATAAAGCTAGTTTGGACATTGACTCCCCCGTAAATCCTTATTTACTCTCACCATGGCGAGATCCACGGGAAGGACGAAAACACTCTTTGCCCTCACAACAGGTCACTGAGGGCATCACTGCAAGTCAAGTGCGCCGTTTATCAGAGCGTGGTGGTGAAGGCTCCGGTCCATCACCAAAGGAAGCCGCTTTTCTAGCCACACTGTCACAGGCACCAGCTCCATCCGGTCGACGCCACTCTGTCGTAACGATCTCTAAAGTGCCAACAACATTGTTTGGTCGCTCACGCCGTGAATCAGTTGCTGCTTATCCAGCGGGTAGCAGGTGAGTTGGGGAAGGGGGTTGCTTGTTTGTTGTGTAGTGTACATGTGCCACTATAATTTAACTGTTCAACCTTTTTTCCATCTCACCAGCCGAGTACTAAACTCTCGCCGCGAAAGCAAAACCTCAAATGGACCACCATCCACAGATCCCATTGGCAGTATACACAATCTACAATTGGACATAATGGACGATATAGTACAATCACGTAAGGCACGCATGAAATTGTGGAATACAAGCAGCGAAAAGGTTTGCGAAGTGCAAACATTAGATGAAGTTGGTGGTGGAACACCGCAGCGATATACAAATCGCCGCTATTCAGAATGTGTGTCCGGTGGCACCTCACCAGCACCCAACATGAGACGCGCCTCGGAACACCCAGCTATCATTTCACCATGCATTTTACAACCGGGCAGCAATCGTTCCTCCACAAAACGTAAGAAGAGTGGCGGTCTACTAAGCACTTCCATTTTTAGCGCACTCACCTCGTCAGCCATCGAGATCAACAAATGTGAGGACACAATACCGACAGTAGTTTTGCCATCGTCTACGAGCGCTAGTTCGACTGGTGCCACTGCTAAAACAAAACCAACAACAAGTGGCGGTTTAACAGCGACAGGTGGTGCTGCAGCAACCAGTAGTTCATCATCGAATCTGCTCGATCCCAATGCGGGTCGTTCTACGCGTTCGAACAGTTTCGATGTTTCCATTCTCAACAATGCCAAACAGTTGGTAAGCAATGCACAAGACAATAGCTCAGCCGCTCTTTCCGGTTGGTTTGAGAAACGCCACCAACCGATGGCACGCAAGAAGAGCGTACGTAGCAAAAGTACTGCTATGGCGCTGTCCGAAGATATGTTAAAACGTTTGCAAGCAAAAGATGTGTTACGTGAGAGTAAACCGAAGTTGGTGCCACGGAGCAAGCAAAAAAGCTGGGCGGATACTACAAAAGGTACAATTGTTGACGCGACTGTGATTGGTTCGGCAATTGAGGGTTTCCTACGAAAAGGATCGGTATCAGGACCTTCCGGCAGCTCGGGTAGTTCACCAAAGACTAGTAACACAAAGTCGAGTGGTCTATTGAGTAAGGACTCAGGTAAACGTAGCGGTCGAAGCGCACAAAGTCAGGCAACGAATGCAGTACGTTCGACACTGAATTGGTTCGGTAAGGCGGACGAGGATGATTCAAAGGACACCTGCGAAGCGTCGCTCTGTTCAACTTTAAAGGATTTATTCGTGAAATAATTAACAGTGCGACGACTGTTCAAGTAAATAGGCACGGTTTGATTTTGGGTATGAGTTTCAAAATATGTAAGTGTGATATTTGAAGCGACGGAGGTGGCAAGCGATGAAAGCTAGTAGTTGTTAGTTTTTTTTTTTTCTTTTTTCATACCAAACTATTAAATGCTGATTAAGTTTGTATAAAATAAAAACAGACATTTAGAGTCTGAAGTACCTTCCGGTTCCTGTGTATACAGAAAAAAAAACTAAGAAACATGTATATAAAATAATATAGCGGAATTAATTAAAATTAATTAAATGTAATTGAAAAAATGTACTATAATTATTTATTTAAGCATTAAATAAGATATAGAGTTACTGGTAAATCAATTAAGTTTCATCAAAAACGAGTATAACCGAATAAGTATAGTGTATTGTCGCTATATTAACAACAGTCGAAAATTTATGGATTTCTTCAAAATTGTTCTAAAAGTACAGAGCTGCTAAGAATGACCAGTTAATTTTCATTCCAAAATACCCGCTGATAAATCAAAAATTATATTTCAGTTGACAACGAGATTTCCTATTTGATTTAATAACAGGTACATTTCTACTGTCACCTGCCGCCGGGGTTGCAAATAATGCTTTAAAAACTGATATAATTAATCATTTTAATCAAAATTTTTATAGGACAAAAAGTATAAAAGAAATTTCAGTCCTATAAACCGGATTAAATTTTTTTTTTTTAATGTTTAATCCTAAACACGGGATTAAAAATTAAAAAATATTGATTCCCAAAACATATGAGAACAAACAATTTTTCGGTTTGGAGAACTTCATTCATATTAAAAAATAAAAATTTTAAACAAGCATGCTTGGATTAAAAATTAAATTTAAATTTTTTTTTAATGTTTCAGTTTAAAAATGTTTTAACTTTGCCTGCTACACACTTATTTTTATTTTCTTGACAAAATTAGTATTAATAAACATAATGTTTTTCAAAAATATATCTGAGAAGTAAAATATAAATATCTTTTTTTTTACACAATTAAAAATATTGGTACTCCAATCATATTAAAGTTACCATATAAATAAGGAATATAGATCGTAACAAATACCATTTTTGAAAAGCCAATTTAATTTATGTACGCATTAAATAATGAGAAAAGCAGCAATAAAAAAAAATATATAAATGGCGATAAACTTTTTAAAGGGTTTTTCCCACTTTTATAAACAAAAAACAAAATTCAAATCAAATGGGGAATTATCATACGAAAGAACATTCTTTGGCATTTATTTTTGAAGATTATCTCTTTCAAATGTCGGCCACGGCTACATCTCAGATGGTACATCCATTGAGTCCAATTTTCGATGACTCGTTCGTGCATTTCAACTAGTAACTGGCGAATGACACGTGTGATGCTTTGCTCCAAGGTCTGAATCGAAGCGAGATTGTCCGCATAGGATTTACACCTTACATATTCTCACAGGAAAAAGTCTAACGGTGTGTTATCACACAATCTTGGTGGCCAATCGATCGGCCCAAAGCGAGAAATTATCTGTTCACCGGGCGAGGTCTTGTTGAAGCCAAATGTCGCCGAGACTACCAGCTTCAATTTCAGGTACCAAATGATCGATCACCATGGCGCGACCCCGGCCAAGGGATTCTCAGCGGCATAATTTTTGAAGAAATATAGACGCATAATTCTGCCGGCCCACAAACCACACCAAAAGGTTGTTTTTTAGAATGAAATTACAGCTGTTGAATCTCTTCAGGTTGCTCTTTGTCCAAAATGTAGCAATTTTATTTGATTACATATTCATTGAGCCAGAAATAGGCGTCATAAATGAACAAAATTTCGCTCGAAAACGTCGAATCTTCTTGGAACTTTTCGAGAGCCACGGCCTTCTTATATACTCTCAGCTGCGGCTACTATATTTTCTTCACTGCACCCAATAATGAATGCTGGGTCTCAAGATGGGCGATGGTGTTGCAAATACTACGCTCAGTATGCCGATTATGTTAATGTTATATGTCAAGAAAAGACTGCCTCTACTTGGATCACCCATTACAATGTATATATTTATGTATTTAGTATCGGCAATCCTAAATACTATCTTACTATTTTATTCAGCAAGAATATACTTAAAATTATGATGATCACATCTTGAATAAAATTTCGGAATTTGGGGTATTTCTTCCGCAACAAATATCAATGGTACTCTCACGATTAATTAAGCGACTTGGGCTTGTTTTTTTTTTATGAACTTATTTTTATGTAAACTCATAAACCTATATCTCATCGGCAGTTATAATGCTCTCCATGAATGTGGGATTGGAATTCGCCTGTTTACGGTGCTCTTTTTGAAAAAAAATTCAGCTTTATCAGGACGAGCCGGGCAAGAACGCGTTTCATACCCAAAATATCCACCAAAATCATACAAATGGTCTCGCGAGAGATGCGAACCTCTCCTGCCAGCTTTCTAACACTTGTCTGACGATTTTCAAGCACCATGTCGTTCACTTTTTTAATATTTTTATAAATTGAAGAGGTTGAAGGCGTCCAGAACGAGGCATGTCTTCAACGATCTCTCGACTTGAAGGCTTTGTACCATTTGTAGGCTTGTGTTTTTGATAAAACTGAATCAGTGTAAGCCTTTTCGAACATTCGCAACGATACCGCGTTAGAAATACAAAATTTTATATTTTTATCCTTTGTAAAATTGCAATGCAGTACTGAGGTGCGCCGACTTAGCAGCTGCTGTAAACAAACTGGTGGGTACAGATCGCGCTCATATTTGGCATAGTAATTAAAGGCGATCCTACAACAGTTATGGCGACTACTATTATACTAAAATTATACTTTTGCTTAGTTGAAATTATTGCCTTACATATTCGTCAAATAATATGTTCTGAAAACGAGAATCTTTAAGAGGCAGGCAACTTTATGTAAAATTTCATGAAAGTAAATGTGGAGTTCTTTTACTCAACGTGTAGACTAAATTTAATATGTACACTACAGCAATTATGTAGTTTCAAATAAAAGCAAATATACTAAATACAGTTTATGAAATAAACAATAATAAATAGAATAAACTAGTAATTATAATAAGGAATTAACACGCGGTACCACCTGCTACTAAATGAGACAAATTTCGAAAACAACTAAAACCAAACAATTATTAGTAATAATAAGATGCAAAAATGTTGTTTAAAAGCTGGCGTTCTCTACACTTCTCACACTCGCTTCCGTTTACTGCGATATTTCGTAGAAAATCACCGCAATAAATATCTCACTGTGGCTAAAACTGAACATTTGTTTTCTTTATTTTTCACATAACAGCCAAATTAAAGCAAAAAGCGAATAAAATGAAATACGTTAATAAAAGTGCGTAAATGGAATTTTAATAAAAAAATATATAGCGACCAACAGTGCTCATGGAGAGATATAATGACTGCAAAACCATAAACCAAATAACTAAAAATAATTAAATGCAATAAAAACAAGTTTATGAAACAAATCTTGATATGCAATGCAAAGAAAAAGTACTACAAATAAAACACTGAAAACATATATATGTATATATTATGTATATGTGCAACCGTTTGAAACATTCCATGTTTTTCATATACACAAATTTGCATTCCATTCAATTCAATTGTGAATATGCTACTTAAATGTTACATAATTAAAACGGTACTTTCATAAATGTGATGTTTAATGTTTTTTACTAAAAAATAACAATGTCAACTTTTTCTCAATATACTATATATGTATGTATGTACTTCTGTATATAGATATGCGGCGTGTGAATGGCAGGCTGTTATGGTAATTATGGTGATGGCGTCGCAAACAAAAAAAATAATGCTAGAATATATGAGTGCTCGTATGGTACGAAAATAACTAAATATGCGAGTTTTTATGCTTTAGTAAATGTATGCTATTTTTTCGAAATGTTTTTTAATCCTTTTTAATGGTCAATTTAATCGAAAAATGTCATAAAAAGAAAGCGTAGAATATTAACTGGTAGGTGAAATATTTATTATACAAACGTTAAAATTGCTTTTTTAAATGAATTGAATATAATTTATTTTAAACTATATTAACAAAAAAAAGTAAATAAACAAACTGCACAACTGAGTGCATCAGATAATAGAATTTATATAAAAAATGCTCTTAAAATCCAATCAAATGAAATGCAAAAGTTAACTCAACCATTAAGCGCAAAGAAATGAATGCTAAATAAGATAACACATTAGAATGGCTATGTAAAATAATACAATACAGTTATCTATAGTAAGTCATGAAAACATAAATCAAGAAAAAATAAATAAATAAACTAATTAAATGAATGTATAGAGACGTATGTAGGTTAGCGCATGTTGATTTTGATAAACCTAATCCACATTCATACATATGCAAACAATATACGTATTACTTAGCTATATTTGTACATATGTATATACCACCTGCATATGGCAAACAGTCATTGGTGACCTAAAAATAAAATAAAATATAAATTAAAATTGTATGAATACATAAGTAATTGAAGCCCACCAGTGTTTTTTGATGTAACTATAATTGCATTGACGCGCGCAATTGTACATAATGCGATGCATATGTGTACGTAATAAACAAACAAGCTGGACTTGCCTACTACGAGTATATATACTACTGAAGAATTCAAAAACAAATCAATAATGACAATACTAATGAATATTGTGTTTGATATTTACCGTTGCTAGATATATATACATTCTTACACGTACAAAAATTTGGATATGCCTACAACTGAACTCAAATAAACATTCTATTCAATTAAAATTCTGAATTTAATTTTCAAAATGCTATTAATATTAAAATCAAATAAAATACATTGCAAACTTAACTTGAAACTAGTAAACAGTGCAAAATAATACATAAACTTTCTTTAGCTTCATTTCATCATACACCTGAGAATTTCTATCCGTTTTGATTGTAGCGAAAGACTTGATACAAAACGACTTTGTTGAAAATTTTTTGTTAAAAAAATAGCTAACGCGGCTTTGCTTTTTTTTAATATTGACAACAAATTAATACGCCAATTTAGCTGACACAAACATACATATGATGCACTAAATACTAACACTCCTATTGTGAAAGGCTGATGGATTATAGCTGCCGCTAAGCTTACCCTGGAAGACTACAAAAACCTACAACAGTATACAGTGACACACAAAAGTATTCGGAAAAATATTTTTCCGAAATAAGAGTATCAGCATTTACTTTCTATTTACAGTTAATATTCAAAAACTATTTTAATTAGTTTATTATGGCTTATAGTTTTATTTAAAAGCAAAACATAAATTTTTTTCAAACGAAAACATAACCAAATAGAGCTTCAATTCAAAAACTAGGCAAATTCACATCACAAAAGTATTCGTAAAAAATTATTACACTGTATAAATGACGTTATCCACGGCTTCGGTAAAACCCCGTTATCCACGTCAGCACACGTTATTACTGTCAGCTAGAATTTGTCTTTAATCGGAATTGAAATTTCAGTGAGTTTAGATATTTTGGTAGTGCTGTTTATTATAAGTACGTGAAATTGAATACAATATGGGTCGAAAATCGAAAGAAAGCACTTACGAGGAAAGGAAAATAATGTATAACCTACGAAAAGAGGGAAAAAAATTAAAAGAAATTGCGAAATATACTAATAAAAGTATTTCAACTGTCCACAGTATTTTACAAAGGAATTCACTGAAGTTGGGGCAGCGACCAGGGAGACCAGAAAAGCTTAAGCCCCGTGATAAAGCTGTTATAATAAGAAAAATCAAGGAACAGCCACGAACTTCTGCTCCAGATATTAATCGCGGTCTCGCCGAAAGCCTTGGAATGCAAATCAGTGATGAAACCGTACGTAGAACGCTAAGGGCTGCTGGTTACAATGCGAGAACACCACGTATCAAGCCGTTGATTAGTGAGCAAAATCGAAAGAAGCGATTAGAATTCGCAAAGAAGTATATAAATAAAAACTCCGAGTTTTGGCAGAAAGTAATCTTTAGTGATGAAACTAAATTTAACATTTTTGGGCCTGACTGTGGTAATAAAGTATGGCGGAAAGCTAATACCGAAATGCAGCGAAAGAATACAAAATGTTCAGTTAAGCACGGAGGTGGCAACGTAATGTTATGGGGTTGCATGAGTGCAAACGGTGCCGGAAATTTGCAATTTATTAATGATAAAATGGATCACTACCAATACATTCAAATATTAAAGGATAATCTATGCTCTAGCGCTGACAAACTTGGACTTTCGGGTCGTTACATATTCCAGCAGGACAACGACCCAAAACATACAGCCCTTAATACAAAATTGTGGATACTATAAACACTCCAAATACTTTAAAAACACCTCCTCAATCGCCGGATCTTAATCCGATTGAGCACTTATGGGCAGATTTGGAGAGAACTATCAGGAAACACCCAATAACATCAAAAAATTCCCTCAAAGCAGCTATACTCAAGGAATGGGATAAAATATCATCTGGGAGAACTCAAAAACTTGTGAACTCAATGCCGAGTAGATTAAGAGAAGTTATTAAGATGAAAGGGTATGCTACTAGATATTAATTACAAAACAAAATCAAATTTATTACATAAATATAATTTTTTACGAATACTTTTGTGATGTGAATTTGCCTAGTTTTTGAATTGAAGTACTATTTGGTTATGTTGTCGTTTGAAAAAAATTTATGTTTTGCTTTTAAATAAAACTATAAGCCATAATAAACTAATTAAAATAGTTTTTGAATATTAACTGTAAATAAAAAGAAAATGCTGATACTCTTATTTCGGAAAAATATTTTTCCGAATACTTTTGTGTGTCACTGTATTTGACATTACTATACTCGATAGTTGTACGACCTGAATAATTTATTTGGAGGTTATAAATAAGACTTAAATAATAAATCTGTGAATGTGAGTTTCTTTTCAAAAAAGTTGTCCATATACGTGTTTGATTTTTTCTGGGTGTCACAAAATTTGGTTGCAAACTTAGTATTTCCTGTTTAGGGCCTAATATAAGTACATATATGCTATGAGATCCATTCTAACTGGGATCTCACTTGATATATCATAAGATGCAAAAACGCTTATTGAACAATAAACAGTAAAAATACTTCCGTCGACCAGTGTCTGCTAAACTCACGCAAGTTTCATTTGTCTATTGCTAGAACGCAAGGCTCTAGTAAATAGCCAAATCGGTCCCATTTCGATATGAACGTGGCTGGCTCATCGGCTTGGCAGTTACCAGTGATTCTACTATGACCAGGGACTCAAACAAGTCTGATCATGAAGTAGCTGACTCCTTTAAGCGCATAGTTAGCCAACTGCTGCCAAAGTAAATACTACTTCCCTGAAAAAATTCGTAGTAGTACTTCTACTAAGACCTTAATAGCAGCCACTTCTACCTGAAAAACTATACAAGTAGTTCACTGGCCTAAAGCTAAGATTAACGGAAAATTATCAGAAAATTTTTCCTCATAGTTTTCATTCAACCGTGGAAAAGCTCACTCAGCCTTTTCTCCAACGAAAAAAAGCCGTCTGAAATGCAGAATTTCGGCATATCCTTGTTTCGATCTCATTACAAACCCAGCTTCATATAAGCCCAGCAGGATGCTATGTATAAAATAACTTTAAATAATGCTATTGTTGACATAGTCTGCAGTGTATCACAGATGCCGAAGAGAGCCTACTTAGCAAGTGTAGGCTCTCCGATCTAAAACCCACCTTTGGTGAGAGTACCCACCTATTTTCCATAGCTCCTCTAAAGCAATATTAGGCTACCGATGCCTATACTATTCTCTTCTCAGGTGTTCAGAGTATTATTAGGTAAACATACTCTCTTTAAAGATACCAACGTATAAATCTCCAAAATTTGCAAAATACTATAATTTCCTCATTTTGAGTAACAAGGGTTAAGAGAATTTAACACAGAGACTCAATTGCCTGCGGCAAGTAGTCGATATTCAGTCGTACAGTACAATTTTGGATTATTTTGTCGAAAGGCAGCTTTACTTACACAATTCTAGATGCGCAATATTATTGTAGATAAAGTTAGACAGAGATGTCACACTGTGAAAAAACTAAATGCAGTGTTTATGCTAAATATTATTGCCAAATATACTTCTCTTTTATTGCCAAACATACTCCTTCTTTATTGTTAAAATTTTATAAATATTTATGTATTTACTGATGTGCTAGAAGATTCCCAGGAAACTAATATGAAAAAATTATCCTCCAAGAACTTATTAATTCATCTAAAATTTTCAGATTAAACCTTAATGGTTCAAAATACCTCACCGATTGCTTACTGAACTTGGCATGATTAAAAATTATTTCACAAACTAGCGTGATTGCTAATATTAAAGCCTAAGTGAAATTAATATTGGTATTCAAATATTTACCTAGTAGATATTCTAAATGTATTTTAAATGTTGAAAATTAAAGCACAAACATATGTGTTACAATACTCAAATATGCAATTTGCAAATATACAATCAATATTTCAAATATATATATAGTAAACAATATACATACATACATTTAGAGCATAAATAAATCGAGAATTGTTCGAACAGATTAAAGCACTTTTGAACAAAAATGTGCGAAAAATATTTACATAAGTACTTTAGGCGTTATTTAATGTTGTAACAGATAAATATATATTTACATATACGATATATAATGACATGAAAATAATTAGGTACATGTGCATGTTAATTAAATGTAAATAATTAGCGGTGTGTAGAGATAATAAAGGACAATTTAACTTTATTGTAAACATGTATGTATGTAAAAGGATAATCATAGAGAACTACGATAAAAGTATGTATTGCAGAATATATATATATATATATACAGCTATGGACAGAGATTTAGCGCACTTTCTTTATATGAAATATGATACTTAATAATGTTATATTTAAAGAAAGTAGAATTGTTATAATGTAAAAAAACTATTTATTGACTCACTAAAAACTAAAGTAGTCCAAAATTTCTAGTTTTCTATAATAAAAATACAACGTTTTGTTCAGTTTACATTATTAAGTCAAAATTGGCTTGGACAAGTATTTAGCGCACTTTAAAAGATCAGTAAGGAAAAATAAATATTATTAACAAGTGCCGTGAAATTTCTCTGATATTACATCTAACTTGGTTAATACTTAGTGAAATAACCGTTATTCGTTATCACTGCTTCACATCTGCGTGGCAAGCTCTCTGTTAACCTCTGGTATCTGTCCAAAGGAATAGAGTTCCACGTTTCCTGTATTCATGCCCAAAGCTCGTCGCAATTTTTAAATTTTCTTTGCTCAACTTTTTCATTGACATCATTCCACAAGTTTTCGATTGGGTTTAGATCAGGACTTTGTGCTGGCCAATCGAGAAGTGGAATTTTTTCTTGCGCAAGCCAGTTTTTTACCACATTTTCTGATCGTTGTCGTGCATAAAGATCCAGTTTACAGGCATAATATCATAGGAATATGGCTCCATTGTATTCCTCCGTATATTAAGGTATGCAAATTTACCCATAATCCCTTCTATCTTTACTAGGAGTCCAACTCCACGCCTTGAAAATGTCTTTCATACTTTTAAATTTCCACCCCCATGCTTTACGGTCTTTTTGGTGTACCTTGGATTGACTTCTTGATTTTTTTCACGATGTACAAAGGTTTTACTATCAGGACCAATCCGGTTTATTTTAGTTTCGTCCGTAAAAAAGTATCCTTTTCCAAAAATTTAAATATTTTGATCAATGGCTATGAGCGAATGACAAACGCGCTTTAATATTTTTTTTCGACGATAGCGGTTTTTTTCTGCTCACACGTCCATACAAATTATTTTCACTTAAACGTCTTCGTACTAGTCTGCTTGACACTTTTAAGTCCAATTTTGCATTGACTTCGACCATAATCGCGCGTCAGGATTTGAAAGGATCAGCTTTACACTTTCTAAGAACTATTTTTTCCTCGCGGGGGGCTATTTTGCGAGGGGGAGCCTTACGAACTTTGTTTTGTTTTAACAAATTTGGATCACTCTTAACATTTTTGATGGCATTGTATACCATTTTTCTTGGACATTTTACTATTTGAGCAATTTTTACTTGATTTGAAGCGTTTTTGTAAAGGTCCGAAATAATTTTTATTTTTTCAATCGAAAAGTATTCCCCTCTAGCCATTTTATTAAAATTTGTAATATTACTAAAACTATTGAATACAAGTTCACAACTGTGATTAATTCTTTTTTGGACCAAACACAACTATCGACCGTAAACTATAAGTGCGCTAAATCATTGTCCAACGAATTTATGACGAAATTTAACAAAACCAAATTAACGGTATCTGAGGGGAAATGATAACGGTTATTTTCCAAGCATTTAAAGAGGCGACAGAAGCAATATTAATCTACTAATGACAAATTCATGAAAATATCGCTCTCTTAAAAGCAACGGTAATATTTCTAATTATGAATGCAAGTGCGCTAAATCTCTGTCCATAGCTGTATATACATATGAGTAACATATGAAATGCATAACAGCGAGTTTGAATTAACAGTTATGAGTAACTATTAACAGGACGAAAATAAATTCGATTTTGGGGAAAACGAAAAATACGCATAAATAGTTCATAACAAAAGAGAATATGTAAATAGAAACGTATGAATACACAATCGATAAATGTTTATTTTTTCTTAAGTAAATTAAAATATTTAAAATCAAATATATAGAGAAATATATGCATATGAGATATATGCAGTTAAAACATGAATGTGGGGTTCTAGTTGAAGAAGGATTAAAATTGCATTAAAAAAAGTTGCTAACAGAAATAGTAAATTAATTAATTAAATAAAGAAATCTTGACGCAATGCAAATAAGTACAATTGAGAAATGTGTTGATCGAAAATGCAAGTCTTATTCTACTACTGTTCCTTTTAAGCATACAACTGAAACTGCTTTTTATATCATCACCTAAAATGCAAAATAGCGTAACATCACTTTTCATATGTTTACAGGCGAAGAAACCACGTTAAAATAGAAACCACTAATATCAAAATAAAATTTGAGTTTTGGTTATAAAATGGTTATGTATTCGTTATATCTGAAAACGGAAGCTAAAAATTTTATCCCACATATACTACATGTAATATGATGCAGTGTCTCGTAAGAATTAGCCAACTCAGTGTCGATTTTTTGATGATACGTTGTTTTGCATTTTACATGACGATATACATATACCATAAAAACGCTGCTTATCTGGATAATTCCTACAATAAATGTTTCATTTCAATAATAACTATATAGAAATGCATTTTTGTTTTTGTAAAGATATAAAAATTGTGATTTATTAGGCCTATCTTTCTAATTTCAATTTACTCTTATAAGCGGAAATATCAAAATAAACTAAATCACATTTGTTTACATTAACTATAAATAGCAACAGCTATATACTTGTATTTGTATTAATAAAATTAACAATTAAATTGAAAATTCCATAAGCAAATTGGATTGCCAAGAAATCATATGAATTGTAAGCAAAATCCCATTAGCAATTAAATGACGTGAATAAATATTCGTACTCTACTTTGTGAATGTGTAACAAAAATGTCTTTCTTTTTGTATTTGTTTTAGGAATTTAAAATATTGGAGGTATATGCCATATTTCAATAACTTTAGCTTAAAATAATGTGAATCCTACCGGCAATCAAAGCAGAAATATAGATTTTGTAAGTTTAGTTACGATTTCGAGGAAGTACATAGAAAAATTTATTGAATATTACCTATTATAATAGGGGTTAGGTTATATAAGTAGGCTGATTTTTCGTGAGGCCGCAACTAATCCTATTTTGAATGAAAATATCGTCGCTTATCGGCAAAGCGCCTAGAACCAAGCTTAAACTTATTGAGCCGGTTAATAACAAATTCAACTAAATCGCCGGGTTCGCAAAATGTATGGACACCGAGATGCTTCAACTCTAAGGAGGCGAAAGCTGGAAAGTGGTGAAGAAGTATCTATATGTTTCCACTTCATTTCCTCATTACAACTTTCACAAGTTGCGCCTTCCTTAATCTTTAACCACATCGCATAATCGTCAAAGGGCCAGTATCCACTTAGTACACCTAGCATTGCGGTTATTTGATCCTTGCTAAGAGCTAGCAGTTGAATGCTATAGGACAGACGACTTTCGCAACCCCACAAGGACTGGTCGGTATCAACGCTTACCGAGCTCACGCGAGGTCCACAGATCTAACGCCTAATATACGATGACGGGGAACACCTGCTCGAACCCAAAATGATAGGCTTTACAGTTTCCGACGAGGTCATGGCCTCATAGTTTTGCTTTGTACAAACTGACAGTGAGGGCGCAAGAGTTGATTGAGAGCTCCCGGCAGAAGACTCTCCATGCAACCTTCCCCTCATCATCGATCCATCCATGAAAAATGTTTATTGCGCCTCTTCTCCGTCGACTCCGCTCTGCTTGCATATCCCTCGAATAATATGTGCACGGAAAAGATGCCACTAGAAGTAGACACCCCGGCGCAGTGACAATGCATTTGCACGGCTGCTATGAACTTATAGAAAGCCATTAAATGCTATCGTTGATGTTGTACGTAGTACACCACGGATGCAAATGAGAGCCACTCGTAGAACATGTTCTAGCTATCTAGAGAGTGTGGTAAACCCCAACGCTTCCTAATAGCTCATTTACAACAATATACATAAGTAAAGCAACCAATGTCTTTCCCACGAAGGATAAGGCTCAAATACTTTACATGACTCATTGTAATACGGGTTAATAATATTTAAAATATTTTATTCAATTTTCTAGACGACCATAGTCACTCAAACTGAAGCTATACATATATTTTTCTAAATATTTTGATGCGTCTATGGCTAAACAAATCCAATTTCGGTCGAGTTCAAAGTAAACTTTTGGATATAAAACTAACCAATTCGGATTCGTATTTAATATTCAACTGATTTCAAAATTCGTCCTTTGTTAAGTTTGGCAACTTATTTTTTTTTTTTCAAAAATTAAAATTCATCACACGTTAGGTCTAGGTATATTTGTACAATTAAGATTCCAGGATTTAGAAGTTGTTAAATCATTTTCCATACAAATCACGTGCGACGCGTCTATCCAAGCTAGCCTGGTCGTATTCACATGATGCTAAGTTCGAGTTGAAGATTGCCTCAGAAACAGCCAACCAAGCGCCCGGAACCTCTGGCGAACTATTATCGATTTCTGTAGCTTGGCTATGCCTTATGGAATATTTACTTCGTATGATATAATTGTGAACAGTACGAGTCCGAATTAAGAGTTTGCCGATTCGAGAACACGGCATCGTACATGTATCCATACCTGTCACACGAAACATATAACAACCCCTTTTTGACCATCAATTCTGACTTCACCACCATTTGCACCAGATCACCGTAAGTGCGTGATTCCTTCACGACCGTTTTTGCTTGACGTTTTTGTAAGGAACCCACTTTTCATTATCAGTAACCATACGATTCTGAAATGGATCAATTTCGTTGCGGGTCAGCAGCGATTCGAAGATAAAAACTCGATTTTTGGTTGAAATGAGAATTGAAAAATATAAAGAGTGTCCCAAAATTAAAACAAGATTGGAATTTTTTATTAAATCATTAGAGGATGGGGGGTTATTTACGGAATAATCGGCGGCTTTCCAGACACATACGCAGTCGTTTGTCGAAATTTTCCACGACTTCTCTGCATAAATGTGGCAGAATTTCATTGATGCAACGTAGAATTTCTTCCTTTAAGGCACCCATGGTTGTGGACTTATTTCAATGGACTTCTAATTTTAAATAACCCCATAAAAACAAATCTAATGGTGTTAAATCACACGATCTAGGGAGCCAATCCTGATAACCACAACAAGAGTACACGACCTGGAAATGCCTCATACAATAATTGAAGTGTTTCACGGGCTGTATAAAATACGACACCGTATTTTTAATATTGTCCATATCAATATCATCCGAGTTGGGCAAAAAAAAACTAGTACCAGTAACAGTCACTTCTTGACCAGCTTCATTTTTAAAAATGTATGGTCCAATTATGTATCCGGCACAAACTCCGCACCAAACAGTGACACGTTGTGGATGCATTTGTATTTCGACGATCAGATGTGAGTTCCCAGAATCTCAAAAAAAGCAAACAAAAAAAACCATTCTGGCTATTAACAAACCCATCAGGCTGAAAATGTGCTTTATCGATGATGAACGTGCTGATTTTGAGTGATTTTGATTCCGACAAACATCGATATTTTTCATGGTTTTCAACACATTACAATATATGTAAATGGCGGCAATTTAAATCTTCCGTTCATTTTAAGACACCCTATTTCTTAATACTTTGAAAAATTACAATCTAAAAATGCTACACAAATTATTCCAGGTAAAAATAAATGTGCATTTGTAAAAGATCGCTTGCTCTCTGCGGTTGTGTTGAATGCCAGGGTAACAACTCGACGAAGTTAAATAACTTTTTCTTTGCCACTAACGCAAAAGGTCAACGTGTGCATTTTGCCATTTCCGAAACCCACACGCTGAGAGTAATGAGAAAAAACGTTTCTAAAGTTTTCATTTCCTGTGCTGGTGGTGTCGCACCTGTCTATATGTTGCAAAAGCAACTGCACACTTCCTGTGCAGATTTACTTGTGGGTGACGTTAGTGTTTGCAACACAGTGCAAAACTCTTTACTTACTTCAGTCAACTGCTTTACTAAAGTCTTACAAAGCACGTAAAGCACACAACAGTTTGCGGGTCTTGTGTTTGTGTTTCAAATGTGCGTCACACAACCGCAAAATTAATGAGTTTCAAATGCATAAATGGAGAATACAATTTTGTGTGACAAAAACTTTTACAAGGCCAACGAAAGGGAACCATTACCTAGTTTTAATGCCACTGCGTAGGTAGGTCAGTTCCATTTTTAATGAATTCAGTAAAGTTAGTCAACTTCGATAGCACCCACAATGAACATTTGCGTTTGTAGGACACATGCTGGGGAATATGAGGTTATAACTTTGGTACATAAATTGAAAATAATTGCAATAGTGCACCTACGGTCTGAAATAAATATTGGCTATTTCTGTTGCTGAAAGTTCTAGTTAAAATAGAAATAATTGATTTTACCTAGTAAAGCGCACTATTATATAACATTTTGATAATAGAGGACAAAGATGTACAACATGTTAGAATAAATTTAACTCTGTGGAGTGTTTGATGTCAGCTTTGGTGCTAATAAAATATTTGATTATTCTTAAAGACATGATTGAACGATTTACTAACTTCGGAAGTGATGAGCATATTTTTCCCAAACCGAAATATCAAGAAATAATTCGGACATTAAGTAGGCATAACAAATCATTTGAAATCACCATAAATAATATTTAAAAATAATAAAAAAAAGCAATGAAGACAAACGTTAACTTCGGCTCCTATAACATCTTTCACAAGTGCATTTTTTACGCTATTAAAAGGTATTCATCTACCAAATTTCTTCAAGATAACTTGTGAAATAAAAAAGTTTTAAATACAAGCACTTGTGTTTGTTCGAACAACAAATGACCACCTTCTTGGGGAAAAAAGGGCGTTTGCAAAATTTTAGATCGATATCACTAAATCTGAAGGAATAGTCAAAATATATACATATGGCCTATCTTTATCATCCACAAGTCATGCTAATAATTTATATATATTTTATATTCATAGAGACTCCAACGTTTCCTTCTAGGTGTTACAAGCTTTGTTGGAAACTAAATATACCCTGCTCAGGGTAAACAAAAAACAAATATATGTACGTCTTCTTTATATAGAGTGATCCATTTCGAGCTTTCGAGTTTCGAACACAGAAACTTAAGGAAGGAATATTTTTTTATCACTCGAAAGAACATTCTTTGGTATTTATTTTTGTAAAGATTATCTCTTACATATGTTGACCGCGTCTACGTCTCAGATGGTCCAACCTTTGAAACAATTTTCGATGACTTGTTCGAGCATTTCGACTAGTAACTGGCGATTGACACTCGTGATGTTTTGCTCCAAGGCCTGAATCAAAACAAGATTGCCCGCATAAACTTTAGATTTTACATATTCACAAAAAAGGCTGACGGTGTGATATCACATAATCTTGGTGGTCAATCGCGTCGCCTTGTTGAAACCAAGTATCGCCGAGATCACGAGCTTCAATTTTAGTCATCAAATTAGTCGGTTATCATTGCGTAATAAGGGTAGTCATTGACGGTTACGTTATATAATTTTTGACTGAATATGGACCGATGATTCCTGTATTTCATCTTAAGATCTCGACGTAAAATACGCTAAGTGTCAGTCCGAGTTGCTGCGAACGCCGCCGAATTGACTCTCCACGGTCTTCGTGTACACTCATAGCTGTGAATCTACTCTCTACGCGGTCGAATATTATCCAATAATGGATACTGAGTCACAGGATGGGTAATGGTGTTGCGAATAGGATGCTCAGTAGGCCGAATATGTTGGCCATAAATTGAGTGAAGAGCGAGAAACACATTTTTTAATATTATAAATTTGAACGATTCGTAAAAGTTGTTCAGGCGTATGTCTTTCCACGATGAAATACCAAACAATATTGAACAAAAATAAAATGGCAGCTTCATTATAGAGGCTATTAAAAAAAAGTATTCTTACTTGGATCACCCATTTTTTACGACAAAATTAATTTTTACCTGTGTGTTCTCTGCATAGTCTCAAACTAATTGCAGACAACAAGTAAAATTTTATAAAAAATTATACGGGCAAAGGACGCGTCTTTCTGCTAGCTAATATTAATTTTCGGATATATATCATACACCACCTTTTCGTCGATTTCAAAGCTGCTTTCGACAGCACGAAAAGGAGCTGCCTTTATGCCGCGATGTCTGAATTTGGTATCCCCGCAAAACTAATACGGCTGTGTAAACTGACGTTGAGCAACACAAAAAGCTCCGTCAGAATCGGGAAGGACCTCTCCGAGCCGTTCGATACCAAACGAGGTTTCAGACAAGGCGATTCCCTATCGTGCGACTTTTTCAACCTGCTTCTGGAGAAAATAGTTCGAGCTGCAGAACTTAACAGAGAAGGTACCATCTTTTATAAGAGTGTACAACTGCTGGCGTATGCCGATGATATTGATATCATCGGCCTCAACACCCGCGCCGTTAGTTCTGCTTTCTCCAGACTGGAAAAGGAAGCAAAAGAAATGGGTCTGGCAGTGAACGAGGGCAAGACGAAATATCTCCTGTCATCAAACAAACAGTCGTCGCACTCGCGACTTGGCACTCACGTCACTGTTGACAGTCATAACTTTGAAGTTGTAGATAATTTCGTCTATCTTGGAACCAGCGTAAACACCACCAACAATGTCAGCCTAGAAATCCAACGCAGGATAACTCTTGCCAACAGGTGCTACTTCGGACTAAGTAGGCAATTGAGAAGCAAAGTCCTCTCTCGACAAACAAAAACCAAACTCTATAAGTCTCTCATAATTCCCGTCCTCCTATATGGTGCAGAGGCTTGGACGATGACAACAACCGATGAGTTGACGTTGCGAGTTTTCGAGAGAAAGGTTCTGCGAAAGATTTATGGTCCTTTGCGCGTTGGCCTCGGCGAATATCGCATTCGATGGAACGATGAGCTGTACGAGATATACGACGACATTGACATAGTTCAGCGAATTAAAAGACAGCGGCTACGCTGGCTAGGTCATGTTGTCCGGATGGATGAAAACACTCCAGCTCTGAAAGTATTCGACGCAGTACCCGCCGCGGGAAGCAGAGGAAGAGGAAGACCTCCACTCCGTTGGAAGGACCAAGTAGAGAAGGACCTGGCCTCGCTTGGAATATCCAATTGGCGTCACGTAGCGAAGAGAAGAAACGACTGGCGCGCTGTTGTTGACTCGGCTATAATCGCGTAAGCGGTGTCTACGCCAGTAAAGAAGAAGAAGAAGATATATCATACAGATACTATATGAGCTCAAAGTCGGTTTGTTAAAATAACGTTTAGGAACCGAAAATGTTACTGGAGGAGGCTTGAACTTAATGATGAACATTACACTGAATGTGAAGATAAATAACACATCGCGGGTGAATGGACGCTTAATCATATTAACGATGACTCTAAATTCTCGAAAATTTTTCCAGTCACTTAAATATAAAATCTTATTTTTAATATTAAATGGTATGCACCATACTTTCGATTTTCTCCTTAATTATAATGTTTAAGTTCAATTTCGAAATATCAAGGCAAATATTTTGAATTTGACGAATGTCTCAATCAATCGAAAAATTGGTATGGTCCAATGTTCAACTCAGTCTTGTACAGTGCAAGGATTTTGTTGCAAATATTAAGTCAATACAAAAAATATTTCATTTTGAAATCATTCTCATAGGTAAAAACTTGTCTTAAGTTAAGGCATCATCTATGTGTAAAATTTTCGAGAAACCGTTTTTTTGTTTTTGTTACATTATCGAATCGTATATACTATAGTAAACATACTCTCAAATTTTGAAATCGAAATTCAAATTATTGCCATCGCTGCAGCATTTCCTGTAGAAAAGTAAAAGAGGGGAACATAGCGAATCCAATCTTTAAACGCGTTTTTCTCAAAATGGTGTGTTTCCAAATAGCTTCCACTCTCAAAAGAAGAGTTTTGGAGATATCTACATAGCTTCAACTTGGACAGAACATTTTTAATGTCATTCGCTATGGCGCTATGGAAGCTTTTATTTCATTTTTTCAAATCTTTCTATTTTTATCTACGAAAAACTGTCGAAAAAGGGTCTAATTTGATACTTCTTTGGTTAAACCGCCACCATTTTGTAAAATTAAAAAAAAAAAAAAAAAAAAAAAATTTCCGAAGCGCGATAGCGACTTTCATACTGCCGCAATCGTGGATATCGTACAGGACCTTTTTTTACGTGTAATTTCAACAATTTATTTAACTATTATACACTCAATAAATAAACATAAAAAAATCATTTTATATTCGTCATGAATAATTTATTTATATAAAAAAAATCTGACCAATTAGTTAATTTTCGGAAGTCACACTGAGACGATTCCTTAAAAAAACTTGACAGCACCCAAAAATATGCCATCAGAGAAATGTGGAAACGGTAACAGCTTGTATTAAATATACTGTAGCTCATAAACAATGTTAGGCGTGAGCAAGTGCATATAAGCTTCTTAAGTTGCGATTCTTCGCCTACGTTTCCGATACGAAAGGGACATTGGTCCCATTATGTGAAAAAATAATTAGAACAGAGATACATAAAAACCCTTTTTAAATAGTTTATGCCCATCAAAACACTTGCTCACGACAAACAATTATCACCGAAGGACAATATTCTGAACGTTTCAGCCCCAGAAATTTGATTCCGCATAAAAACTTTAATGAAACTTCTTTGTTGAATAATTTCACTCACTCGCCGAATTCACTTTATATACTTCAGAAAAAATATTTCTACAAATGGCTTTTTGCGCGAAATTCAAATTAAAACGTCTTAATATTTTTTGCCCATAATATTACAAATGTAGAGACATTTTTTTTTTTTTTAGTGAGTAGAATTTATTAAGCAAATTATCTCCATCTAAATTTCCAAACAAAACGGTCACTCAGGTTTAACAGTAACAAAGGCTTTTTCATTAACAAAATATATTCCGCTGGAGAAAAGTTCTTTATTCACTTCTCTTCCATCTTAGCCTTAAGATGACACCGAATTCAATATTTCACAGAGTCATAGATTACTAGAAAAGCCATCTCCCACTTACTTCTTAATAATATGCAAATCCTTTTGCATAACCTTTTCACAAAATTCAATAAAAATCATTTGCATTCGTTTTACTTACAGTACGCATAATATATAATATTAAATAAATATTTTATTGAACGAATCTCCTTAAGTATATTAATGAAAATTTAACTAAGTTGTACTTTTTATTCACTTATCTGCAGCTTCTCTCAACATTTCATTTCATAGCGCTAAAATCCTTGAGCTCCCTTATACCGCAATGTTGCATAGCTGTGTTGATAACCAGTGGCAGGCGCGCAATAATTCGAAGAACCAAAGAAGCCACACCCGCCACCTCCACCACCCCCGGCACCAGTGAGTCCATCCACAGTAGCACCAACCGCTGGTCCACTGCCAAATGCATTATAAGAATTTGCATAATTTTTTGCAGCAGCGGCAGCTACCGCCGCCGTTGAATACATGCCAAGTGTTGGAAAGCTCAAAGTGTAAGCGGCTGCCGCTGCGGCCGCATGATCCATTTGCTGATGAAAAAATCCACCAGCACTGCCACCACCGGCGATGGCTTTATCGAATTTGTGCGTGACGGTGATGGGCGGCACCGGTTGTGGCGTACTCGCCAATATGGAGCGGCCACACGTAGAGCTCCGTTCATTGCGGCGAAATTTGGCGCGTCTATTTTGAAACCATACCTATGACAGAACAGACAGACGTATAAGAGGCAAAGAGTAAATGGTAGTTGTAGTAGTTGTGGATATGGAAGTTGCAGTGAGTGAATTTTAAGAAAAGTGCATAAATGTATTCATCGCATGTGCAGGTATTAAAATTTCATTTGCGATTTTGTTAGTACAGACACCCACCTGTACACGTGCCTCACTTAGTCCCACTTTGTTGGCGAGCTCTTCGCGTACGAATGCGTCCGGGTAGTGAGTACGTTCGAAGACCTTCTCCAATGCGGTCAATTGGCCAGAGGTGAACGTAGTTCGGTTGCGACGTGGCTTACGTGAATTTTGTTGTTGTTGGGCCGACGTTATGGGTGGCGGCGGTGCAACGTGCTGTGAATGTTGTGTATGCATTTGTTGTTGTTCACTGTGTTGGTGCAAGATGTGCGAGGTGTGCGAATTCGGCAGGTGATGTTGTGAATTTTGACGCTGCACCGCCACTGTGTGTGTTAGCTCCATTAAATTGGATGCATCGGGGTAGTCGTCATTGCTGCTACGGAAACTGTCATCTGTAAATTTATACATTGAGCTTTTTAAAATGCTACTGCGGGGGATTTTACGCTGCGAAAGCCAAAGAATAATAAAGGATGCCGACGGAGAGATCATGGCGTAATTTGTACGATCCTTTTGAAAAATATTTGTGTTTCCAGTAAAGAAAAAAACTCAGAAGGCGTCAGTAGTTAGATTCGTGCCGTCATGACAGCCTGAATTCAATAAAATGTTGATTTTAAGAATACACATTAATGAAAAACTTGTTCAAACTTTGTTTTGTAGACAGCTACCAGTAATATTATTAAAAGAAAAGGCTGAACTATAAATAGTACTTAGAACTGGCTGCTATAAAAAAGATCTTGTTAAATACAACATCGACTTACATACAGGATTATATCCACTCGTGAACAAAAAAAATCCAATTTGGTTTTGCCGAATGTGCGCTTATTTGAAAATTCTTTTAAAATTTAAGTTCATCCGGCAAATAACGGATTTTTCAATAGGAACTCTGCAAAAATAGACCTCTTCAGTAAGGTTTGCCATATCATCATTGAAAGATATATGAACCAACAACAAGAGGAAATTACTAAAATTTATTACGGAAATTTCGAGTCCGTAGTCTTAACATTAAGAGCGCTACCTCCAATTTATGGTCGTCATAATCGTCCTGTTAGATCTACAATTGAGTGTCAAGTAGAAAAATTTGAATCCAAAGGCACATTAAAAAATGTTTCCGTTCCAGTGAGACAAAGAAGTGCCCGTAGTGTCTGACTGCATAGCTTCGTCAATAACCAAAATATGCGTTATCAGTCAGACAGCAATCGCGTTTTGGTGCGGTTTATGGGCCGGTGGCGTCATTGGGACGTACTTCTGCCGTAATGATCAAGACCGGCTTCAATGATAACCAAATATTTTTGGCCCGAATTGGATGATACGGACTTGGACAACATGTGGTTCGAACAGGACGGCGCCACATGCGAATGTAACAATCGATTTATTGAAAACCAAGTTTGGTGAATATGTTATCTTACGAAATGGCCAAGTCAATTGGTCGCCTCAGTCTTCCGATTTGACGTCATTAAACTATATCCTGTAGGGCTACGTCAAGTCTATGGTCTTTGCCAACAAACCAGCAACGATTGATGAATACGAATATCAACGAGAAATTGCACAGTATCGGCCGAAAAAAATCAAGTTCCATACATAATGGCATCAAATGTACTTTCACAGGAATACTTTTGTAGCACTTTTATTGAAAAACCATTAGTTGCCAAGATATGATATGTTTGCATCCCCTGAAACTAAAACCTAAGACGAGCTGAAATCCGAATGTCTGCCTGTCCGTCTGTCCATCCGTCTGTCTATTCAAGCTGTAATTTAAACTATCTGAAAATAGAAATATCCAAATGAAACTTGGTATACGTATTCCTTGGCAAAAAAGGAGAACAAGTTCGTAGATGGCTGCCACGCAATCAAACTTGACTAAAGCAAATATTTTAAGAAATCCTACCGATGAAAAATGGATGAAATCGGATGATAACCCCACTAACTTCCCATATAAATATTGTTATAGAATTAAATACTAATAAAAGCGCGATAAATCAAGAACTAAATTTGCCAGATACATTAAGTTCTACCCCCGAGATGGACGGGCTGAACCGATTTAAACCAAATTTGGTATATGACATTACCACAATATTTATATGATACAGTTCTAAAATGAACTTCAACCGGGTCCTACTTCCCATACAACACAATTTTTAATTTCATTTCATCCTTTCACTTTCCGCTAAGCAAAACAAGAAGCAATTAATATAACGGGATAAATAAAAATTTGCACAAATATTGTCCAAAACGAACTAAAACTGTATAAGGCTCTTGGTACCGAACATGTGAATCTTTTTTACGGAAAATATCGGCCAATGTGTCAGATATATACTTAAAATTGTAAGAGAAACCTGCGAGAAATCAAAAAATAAATTCTTCAGAGACATTGAATATATAGGTATTTATAAGAGCCGGAGTCGTAAATGGAAATTTCAGTGAAAAGCCTTATCTCAGGACCTAGTCGACCGATACCCACCAATCTGTCAATCTATGCAATATATTATAGAACATGTTTTGGAAATACGAATAGAATCATTTCTTAACAATAAGAAGTCTTTATGCCAAAAATGGGTTGAGTCGGAACAATGATTTCTTTAGTCCCCTTATATACCTAACAGAAAGATTTTCGAACTGCCAGTTGACTTTATACCGCATATATCAACAATATTATGTGTCATTTTAATAAAATTTAATAAGCCTGTTTTTCTAATAACGATGCATCTTTGTTCATAAAATGGATAAAATCGGGAGAAAAATTGCTTTAGACCTTATATGACTTGAAACCTTACACCTGAAAGTACGAGTATTTTCCTGAATTTGATCCTGGCAGGTTGCAAGAGTATGAAATGTTCGGTAACACCTTCGCCCTTCTTTACTAACTTCCAATGGTTTTGTACCTTCAAATCTCGATATCTCTATTCTTTGTTCCACCAAACTCTAAACGCACCCTCGCACAGAAAAACATCCTTATATAGCAAATTAAGTGTTTTACTGAAAATTTTCCACGCATTATTTTACATTTAAGAAAGCAATAAACTCTTCATTCCAAGTGGATCTGTATGTGAGCCATATATACATACGCATGTACCTACAAGTAGTAGCATCGTAAACATTAAATCAATTCCACGTAGTGTGAGCGCCTTCAAATCAAAGCTCAAATTACACATTAGGGGAAAATGACCACCTCATCTATGTGACTTAGAAAATATACAGCTCCTTACGCACACCCGCACTATCAGCCACGCCATTGTGTCGTTTACAACACATTAAGATTTTTACGACGCGTCAGCATTTGGCGGGCAAGCGCCAGAGGACGCATCAAATGTGATTTTATGTGTCAATGGTCGTTGTCAATTTCATTGTGCCGTTGCGGTGAATCATTAAATTTTGCCGTCTAGTTGCACAGCATGTTTACAACCTCTTAGACGACAGCGCCAACTACAATAACAACAAAATGGTCAATTGTCATGCTTGCCACTAGACTCCGCCCGTATAGCAAATAACTTGATTTTGTTATTACTCACTTAACACCTTTCGCCAGCTGACGACAAGCACACACGCAAACACACACGCAAACACACACATAACCACAGATCCTTAAATAGTTTTTCATGCATTTCTCTTGAATACATCTCTTTAATACTTTCATTTTCTGGTTTTCGTAGAAATTTTAGCGAGAATTTCATTTAATTTCATACTTTACGGTACTTGGTAGACCATTAGCGCACCGCAAGGCAATTTCATTTGGTAATCGAATTAAAAACTCGTAAAATAATGATTTAGTGTTCACATTTGCCTAGAAATTTGTATGTTTGTCAAATATTTAGTAGTAATAGCACATGTTTAACAGCTCATTGGGGGCATAAAAATGTCTAGCATTATCTTGTGTATTTCAATTTAATATTTAAATACGATTTTGCGCTCATCAGCTAAGCTAATTGATTTTCTAAAAGCATTTCTAGTCATCTGCGATCTTTTAATTCTCAGCTGCTTTTACGATTGCTCCATAAAAGTATGTTGGATTTATGTATTCGCATCCACAAAGCCCGGTGACATTTTGCACTTTGTTTCAATGCTTAGTTTTTGGCAAATTTTATATTCACTATTAGCACTAAATTTTTTATACGGTTTTTACAAAGTAAATTTTCCCAAACTTTATGACGCTTTGTGTAGAATCAGTAGACTTAGCTCTTTGGATTAGAGCTTTCTTAAATTTTGCATAATCTTATTATTGTCAAATGGTAATAAAATAGATGAATGATAATGAAGGTTGAAAACAAAGCCCTGCGAGAGAAATAATTTTTAATCGAAAAAATGGTAAAAAATTACCTTATAGCCTTTTTTGGACAGATCATGCGTGTGTCGTGTCAAGCTATCACGTTATTTTTGTTCAGTAATATTTGGCATTTCATCATGGAAAAACTTACGCCTAAACATCTACAAATCGTTCAACAATTACTACGAAAATTGACGTTCTGTAAAAATGTACGCATGATACTACGAGATCTTAAATAAAAAGCAAACAAAATACAGCTTGCGCAAGAACTGACATCGCTCAACCTTCCCAAGGCTCTTGAAAGTGTTCTAGCTCTATGGGTATGTAAGCAAAACTTCAAAATTTCCACATTTGGGATAAAGAATAACCTGAAGAGTTTCAAGAGATATCATTTCATCCAGAAAAAAAAAACGGTTTTGTGTGATTTGTAGGAGGCATCGATCCATATTTCTTCAAAAATTCTGCCGGTTAGAACATAACCGCCAATGGTGACCGTTATCGCACTATGATAACCGACTATTTAATACCTGAAATTGAAGCTCATGATCAATAGTTAATTGAGCGGTGAGCAGATAATTTCACGTTTTGGGCCAGTCGATTGTCCATCAAGATCATATGATATCACACCGTTAAACTTATTTATGTTGGAATATGTTAAGTCTAAAGCCTAAACATCACGTGTGTCATTCGCAAGTTTCCAGTCGAAATGCTCGAAAGAGTCATCGAGAATTGGACTCAACGGATGGGCTATCTGAGACGTAGCTGCGGCCAACATTTGAAAGAGATAATCTTCAAAAATTAATGCCAAAGAATGTTCTTCCGAATGTTACTATATTCCTCATTAAATTTGAAATTTTGAGTTATTTCTTTAAATAAGTAGCAGACCTTGAAATAGATCACCCTTTGGAAGCAAAGGCTTACGAATTTAGGAAAATCTCATCTATTATGTCTAATTTAGACATAAAAACATTGAAGGATGAAGTTGCAACAATCCATGAATTGATCCGAAATTTAATTTATTCAACTGTCTATAATCACCGAACTAATAATTTCTTTCACATATTTCATGGCATTTATTATTATTTTGATATTAGTGGGCGAGGCCCCCTAACAAGTATAATGTCTGTACCTCACAAACTGCTATATTTTTAGCCTTTCCAACCTTGCCAAGAAGAATAAGGGGTATTAAACCTATTCACACAATAGAAAAAATGTATGAAATCAAATGATAACCAGGCTCACGCCCATAGAAGGATTGTGTTGAAAACTACTAAAGGTGCAATAACTCACTAGATAAGTACATCAGAAGCATTAAATTCTACAACTTATATGATGCAGAAAGGTTTCATAGAAATCAGTGTAAATATTGAACAATGGGTGTAGCAATGCCTGCTTTTCATGTGAAAGGCACTGCTCAACCAATTTTAACCAAGTTTAGCGCATAACATTATTTTGATATCATTAGCGAAATCGAAAATTCCATCGCCTTTGTAACAGGTTTGAAAATAGTGCACATCTATGTAAGTTTTTCTCTTTACAGTATATATGTACATACATCCACCAGTAGGTAAGATTTCAGAATATTTCTTAAGAAAAATGTTGCCTCCGAAGTATGCTATACGAGTATGGTAAAAATCGGACAATTAGTTTTCATGCCTTCCGATGACGTATATGTCGACCTCAGCGCCTATGTCTGACTTCGTATCTGAGATATATTGATGAAATTCAGACAACTTCTTTTTCCCATAATAATTTTTCCTTATGTAAAAAATGGGCAAAAGCGGGAAAGTTAAGCGCTCCACATTCCTAATATTATAAGTTCGAACTTGCGTTTGAACTTTTATGTACCTTAAACATGGATCAATATGTGTGATATGAACATTGAAGTTAAATGGAAATGTTTTCTTAAAATTATATGGATTAGAACTGAATATAAAAAAATAAGGGGATTAAACCTATTACACAAAAGAAAATAATGGTTTGAAAACTGAAAAACCCCCAGATGAAGGTTTTGTTAAAACACTAAAGGTTAATACTAAAATTAAAACAAATTTTAAATTTTGTGGAAAGGTTTTTAAAAAATTTTAAATTTTTGAACTGGGTAAAACCGTTTTATTTAAAAGCTCAACCTGTTTTAAATTTGTTCATAAATTTTTTTTGATTATAAATTTTTTTCGAAAAAAATGCCATCGCCTTTTTAAAGGGCTTTAAAATAGTGCCATTTTGTAAGTTTTTTTCTTTCAGTTTTGTACATAGATCCACCATAGGTAAGATTTCAGAATATTTTTTAAAAAAGCCTCCCCAAGTATGCTATACATATTTGGGAAATCGGAAAAATTGTTTTATAAATTACCAAGTATAGTCACCCCAGAAGCCATGTCTGATTCTAAGTGAGATATAAACTATAAATTAAAACTTCATTTCCCAAATAATTGAAATCCTTTAAATAAATGCAAAGGGGAAATTGGGACATTTCTAAACTTTTTTCGAATTGGGTTTTCACAAGAACCAATAATTCGGAAAATATTTCATGGCTTTGATCCTTACAAGTTGCGTGAGTACAAAAAGTTTGGTTACAACCGACGGGAAATTTTCCTTACTTATTAAATAAATATATTGAAGTGTTTAGCAGTTTAAAATTTTTACTTTAAACTAACTTTTGGTAATCACAAAGGGGTTTTATTTAATTATGAATGATTTTATTTATTATGCACAAAATTGGACTGCTTGTTATTTTTATGTATGCATCAAACCACTATTTTACTATTATTAGGAACTGAAATAATTAGCAGATAACTGTAACAAAATCACTCATTCACTGTAAAATACCGCAAAACTACTACGAAATATGATAAACATAAATAAATTCACATAAATTCCAAACTATAATACGAGTTTATGCCCAGTAGCAAAAAGTTATACGAGCAGCGCTTGTCAAGGAACCGCCAAATGAAATGTCACTGATCCATGCGATGACACAAATTACGCCGGAACGCGCATAACTCAAAACAATGTGAAGGAGGCAGCCAACAAACAGCGGTCGGCAGTCGACATTGCTCGAAAGCAGGGGCTGAAAATCCGAACGAACGAAAAAAACATACAAAACGATGATGATTTATAATTAGGTGAAAATTTAGTGCTCTTTAAAATTTAATTATTCATCTCGTTCGCTGTGGGAAGTCACGCCGACAGCCACTTGAATTGTGCGTTGTAGATTTTTGTTGTAGTTGCTGTTGTTGTTATGCTTGCCGACACAGAGTATCTGTGCGCATAATGATAAATCGTTGCACACACACGCGCCATATGTGGGCAATTTTTGAAAGGCGGTACTTGTGATTCTGATTTGACAGCGGCGCATAACCGAGCTGTCAACATAAAAGCAACACAGTTGACATTTCGAGAGGGGAGATGAGGCGAGTAAAAAATTAAACTAAAGAAATAGTGAATTTATCTATGAGGAGTATAGTCAGAGTTATGGATAGGTCTTCGTAGAGCCAGTTGCCCTACGGATTATCGAAATGATCAGGTTGAAAATTTTATTTCTATCTTGGAAAATACTACGCAGTGTGAAGTACTTTTATATGATCTTCTTCATATCGCGTCAATCGATCGATATTCAAATACATATAGTAGAAGATAAGATAAGATAAGATACTGTTCTAAGGAGTACAGGACAGCCAGCGAGAAGATTTTCTGAATTGAATTAAGAAAAGTTGAAATAGTCAATCTTAGGTACGAGTAAACCTAAATATATTTGAACTCCCTGTCGACTTTGTAATGATTACGAAGTTCTACAATATTTGCTATTCATATTTAATATTAAGTGTTTACTGTCCGTTTCTGCGATAAATCCGCTATGGAAAGGGGAATATCACAACCATCAAACAAATATTTTTGCGGCGAATCCTTTGTGTGTAATAACCTGGGCGGCATTTGGCGGCAATTCACAAACGTTGACGTATTACTTACACGCTTGATATGATATGTCTCAATTTTGATGAGTTGCGACGGAAACAACTGACTGCTGTTCACAGCCAAAATGTGGGAGAGTATGTATATACATATTTGAATGGTTCTTGTGTACGTAAAGTTAAGTGAACTAAAGGGAAGCAACAACATGAAGAAAACGTGAACTTCGGCTGCACCGAAAGTACAATACACTTCCCAGACACATTTCTTATAATACAAATGGGTGTAAAAATCTTTATCTTGATTCTAGTATATCAGTTTATATAGAAGCTCTCGGATCTTTTCATAGGGACGCTACAAAAGTAGACCTATAGGGACAGCAAACGACGACGAATTTTTCCCCGCACTTTTCACATTTATATTAAGTAAGGTTTGTCATACTATGAAAAGATATACGATCCAACAACGATTCGAAATTATTAAAATTTACCATGAAATTCGGAGTCAGTGGCATCAATTAAGCGTCCAGTGGAAAAGAAGACCCTCTAGCGTCAAGAACATTGCTAGCTAACGCATCAATTGAGGAAGACCCAAATCAGTCTCTCACATATCGTTCTCAAGCATTGGGCATTTCTGTGACGTCGTTGTGGCGAATTTCTCGAGAAAATCTTGGCGTATATCCTTACAAGGTCAAATTGATGGCAAGAACTGAAGCCGCTTGACCACCAGAGTCGTCGTATGTTCGTGAATTGTACTAAGCAACAACTTACAAATGATCCGGATTTTCATCGTAAAATCATCTTTAGTGTTGAGGCTCTTTTCTAACTGAATGGCTTTGTCAATTAGCAAAATATACGTTATTGGTTAGACAGCAATCCACACATACTCTATGAGTCACAATTGCATCCCGGTGGGTTTCACAGTTTGGTGGGGTTTATGGGCCGGCGGCGTAATTGGGCCGAACTTCTATCGTGATGAACAAGACCGGCACGCTACTGTGAATGGGAATCGCTACCGCTTAATAATGGCCGAATATTTTTGGGCCTGAAATGGATGATATGGACTTGGACAATATATGGTTTCGAAAGGATCGAGCCACAAATCACACAGCGAATGCCACAATCGTTTTATTGAAAACAAAGTTTGGTGAACGTGTTATTTCACAAATTGGCCCAGTCAATTAGCCGCCTCGGTTGTGCGATTTGACGTCGTTAGACTATTTCCTGTTGAGCTACGTCAAGTCGATGGTCTATGCCAATAAATCAGGGACGATTGATGAAATTCGTATAAATATCGAACGTGGAATTCCAGCAGTATCGGCTGATTTATACTTGAAAACCGTCGAAAATTGGGTTCAGCGTCTGTTATGGATATTGTGGTGACCATGTAAAATAAATCGAGTCCCATACATAATGACATCAAATGAACTTTCACAGGAATAAAAACTTTCATTGATATCCAAACCATTTAATTTTAATTTAAAAACTTTTGTAGTATATTGAAAACAATGCGAATAATAATTCTTCGAATACATTTCGTTAAGATAATTTTTGAAATAAAAAAGTTTTCCATACAAGAACTTGATTGAGATCATTCAATTTGAATGCCAGCCATATTCTATAGGTTTAGGGTATAAAAAGAGAAAAGGAGATAAAAGAAGTTTCCACGAGTATCGACTGACTGAGTAATTTAAATCTTCATAAAAAACTCAGAAAATTCACGGTAGCCAAATGAGTACATCGATGGCACTTAAAAAAAGACACCCACAAACTACACAAATATATTTAATACTTTTTATAGAGACAATAACTCAGTCAATTACAAATTGTGGAGAAGTAAAAAACAAATTAAATGTAAATTCAAAAACACTGCTTCTTGCATGGTTATAAATAAACACATACACATGTGTACGAGGCTGGGAAGTATAAAAAAAACTCCATCAAAGCGACGCAGCACAAAATAAATCTGTCACATCACAAGTGATGCCAATTTGTCACCAAACTTCAAACATCACCCTATCACCACCGCAAATAAGTAGCTATAACGAACGCACGCTATTGGTGTCGCTTGGTTTTTATATTGGCTGTGTGTGCCATAAAAAAGCACAAGCAGAACAGTATAGCCTCTGAGGGATTGTTGTCTGTCAAAATAATGTGGGATCGCATAAAAAACGACTGCGTCACAGAAACTCCTACCCTTTAAGTGGAGCTTCCTTAAAAGAAACTGAACAAATAAATACGGAGATCGAAAAACGAGTAGCGTACAACAGCCATGAAACCGCTGCAAGCAAATGCTCAATGAAACAGAAGCGTATAAAAAGTGAAATTTCAAGTGGGGAGAAGCACCAAATAAAGTGCAATACACACCAGTGTACTAGAAACCATAGTGAATAAAACCGACAAGCGACTACATGAGTGTGGAAACATTTGAAAAGGATACACCTTGTGTTGCATCGTTGCACATGCGGCATGCGACTCAAACTAAATTAACTTGGACGTTGAAAATGCCGTGACAGCAGCAAAGAGCGCATCTACGTGCATATATCTAGCGAAAATAAGTGTGTTGCAGTTGTTGTTGCAATGCATTGTTTACTGCAGTCACCAGTAGCAACAAGCAGCAAGTCACTTGGGTATATTAAAGTTGCGCCATAAAAGAGCAACAAACAAGGATGAGATTGCACGCGTAGTATGTATATTGAATGCAAGCGCGATGACGGGAATCATAAACAAACAACAACTACAAATATGATAAGGAATTAAAATACTAATAGGGAAAAGTTTACAGTTATTACAAACGAATTCGGTTTTGGCAAAAGTTAAGAAATTTTATCTCACTAACGGCCAAAAAGTTTGAACAAACAGAGCAACCTTGTACATACAAATGTGTAGGTACATAGATATGTATATGTATGGTATATGGCGTCAGTTTCCACGCAAAGTGAACTTTTTTGCCCAGACTTTTAGTTGAATTTCCTCCCAATTTGCGTATGTGTTTGTATTGTTTCGCTTGCGGTTGCTCTTGTGGCTGCGCTTGTTGTTGGTTGCCGGTTGCCGGTTGCCTTTCTGGCTGTCAGCAGCAGCCGGCACTGTCAACACGAATTAACATTATGTCATTTGTGAGAATGTTGGAATTTTTAGTTTTTCGTACGGTTTAAAAGACTGCCTTCCGCTGTCAGTCGAGTGGAGTGGAAATGCACTTAGTAGTGTGCGTGAGCATTATTCTGTCTATGTTATGTACAGGCATGTGCTATATGCGACTGTACGTACAGCAGAATGCGCAAAGGTGATGCAGTCGACAAATTGTTGTGCTTTTCAATAATTTCGCGCACCTCTTACTGTATCACTTAAGGCTTCGAACAAATTATATTTTGTATTAACGAAATCCATTTCATCGAACTAAAACCAAATTTTGAACTTGAACCAGAACTTTTCTTCGGAAACAGAACTCATTATAAGATTTTAAGTGATATATAGTACAAGATCTGAAAATATATGATTGTTAGTGTTGGAAGAATTTTAAAATGCTTGTAAAAAATTTTGAACCGATTTCTGCCATTCTTTTTACACACAAGATCATTATCGGTTATATACGAGTCTAATTAACTACACAGCAGATACCTGTATTAACTCTTTCGTCATATTCGATGTTGGTGTGACCATGGTCATTAACTGATCGGATTCTAAATATTTCTGCAAGGAAAGTAAGCAATTTGCCATTTTAAAGTAATAACATACTCAGAATTTTCTGCAAAGGTATAATCGGTATAAAAAACAAGTAAGGGTGGGTAAAGTTCGGGTGTAATCAAACTTGTCATACTATTGCAACCTGCGAGGGTCAAAGCCGGAGAAATAACTTCAGGTGCATAAGGTTTGTAAGTTATAAGGAGTCTAAGGCAAGTTTTCACCCAATTTTATCCATTTTAGACACAAAGATGCATCGTTATTATAAAAACATGCTTGATTTGCATTTTGGAAAATAAAAAATGGAATTAAATTGATTTACATACATATATAAGAAATAGGAGTGTTTGTACTCCAATTTGCGCCGGAATATTTTTACGACTGGTTTAATAGAATCGTCATATTTGGAGTGGGCGGGGTTATCACCCGATTTCATGCAATTTCCAAGTGTTGGTTGGGGTTTTTTCGATTTACCCTGAGCGAATTTTAATATTGTACCTTTAGTGGTTTAAGGGATATGTTCGTTTAGGTGCTACACCAGTGTGACACTTTCAAAAAAAAATTTTTTTTTGTTGCTTATTTGAAAGTATATATTTCCAAAAATATTCTCTGAAATCGGTATCTTGAATAGTTTTGCAATAGTAGCGTTCTAAAGAGCGACCGCTCGGAGGTGCAATATATGTATATTTATAAGCGAAACTTTACACACGTTTTTCTCGAAACGACATTTCTCAATATTGCTGAATCACTCAAAGAGAAATTGACCTATCGACTTCAAATTAAAATTGAGTATAGTTGAATAAATTTAAATTTTATTAGTTTAAAATTGTTAATTTGGCATTAAAAAAACAAAAATTGTTTACATAAAAAATTTTTTTTTTTCAGAATTGCGCCATTTTTTTAATTTTTGATATTTTGAAAAATCGTAAGTCATTGTATAGGAAATACCATTAACTTTAATAACCTCTTGAATTTTTTTGTTTCAGGTACTCATTCGCGGCCGGAATCATGTCAGCAGTTGGGGCACTTTTTTTGGCACCTCCGAAGACTGCACAAAACTCTGTTATTTTCAACATTTTTGTAAAAGAAAATATTAAAATATAACTGAAAATGTGCCTTGTTATGTTCAAAGAATTTCGAAACATTCGATCTAGTTTTTTCTTTTAAAGAAATTCACGAAAATCGCCAAATTTTTCATGGGTTAAACAGGTATAGCCCCTTAAAGTTCTTACTACGGCCCTTACTACTGCAATCTCCTATACCAAATCATAGTTTTATATCTTAATTTAGGGCTAAGTCATAACACTTTAAAAATTTTCGTTTAATAACGTTTCATCTTAATTTTTACTCAAATTATAACTTGCACAGACAGGCAGTGACTCTGATTGATACAAAGAACCGTCAGGTAAACAAAATTACTATAACACCATCGAAGTGGAAGGCCATATACAGTATCTAAATGCTTTTTAATTTTATTGCGTAATTTCTTTTTCAAAAAATATATCTGAATCATCTTGCTATATTTTTCGAACTTTTATTCGACTTCCGGTGGTACATTTTTGACCGATTCCGGTTCGGCTGACCCAATAGCTGTCTACGGAAATATTCTACACGACATTAAATGTATCTTGTGGTAATGATGACATCGGGTGTTGAGTGTTTTTTAAACCAAACTCATATTTCTTTAAGAACAATGAACTTTTACAATTGCATCAAATAAAATATCTATATAATTAAACACCTCCGAGAAATTATAGTAGATAAGTATCAATTTTTCCGTAAAACGTTCAGGCAGATATACATATAATACTAGATCTACTCAGTTGATTGGTCTTAACCAAAAGTAACATATTTTACAAGTTTATCTCCCACTAACTTTTTTTTTAAATCTCTCTGATCTTAAAATCAAACAATGCTAATAAATGTACTACACTAATCAAAAAATAAAGAACCTGCATCATTTTTTGTTTAAGGAACAGATTTCCCTATGTGGACACGTTAAAAATGTTGCGGAAGGCCTTTGGATGGCAGAAAAATCCTTTATAGCAGGTACAATGAGTTCAAAGTGGGCCGAGGACGAGTTAAAGACGAACCGCGATGTGAGCGACCATCAACCTATTATGACGAGGGTCACGACCAAACAATCAAAGAATTGGTGCTTGGAAGTTGTCGATTGACAATTACAGGCCTCGCTGACAGTGTTGGAATATCATTTCGCTCGGGCCCAAACATGAAGTCTCATTTGGTGCCAAAATCGTCATTTCATATTGCGCTCCTCGCGATTTATTTACCAAAAACTTGACTGAAAAGTAGTATAGAAGAAGGTCTCGACGGCTGCCATGCTGGAAAAAGACTATTCCGACTATTTCGAGGACTGGAAAAAGCATTGGCAAAAGTGCATTTTGTTGGACGGGAATTACGTTGAAGGGAATGAAATCGACTTGAAATAATAAATATAGAAATTACATTTTATAATCAAATTCAGCTTACTTTTTGATAACAGTAATACCATGTCCCCGCAAAGCTAATATGGCTGTGTAAATTGACTTTGAGCAATACCAAAAGCTACGTCAGGATCGGGAAAAACCTCTCCAACCCGTTCGATACCAAACGTGGTTTCAGGCAAGGTGACTGCCTATCGTACGACTTCTTCAATTTACTAATGGAGAAAATAATTCGAACTGTGGATCTGAATAGAGAAGGTACAATCTTCTAAAAGAGTGTACAACGGTTGAATAAGCAGTCGTCGCACTCCCGACTTGGCTCTCACGTCACTGTGGATAGACATAACTTCGAAGATGTAGAAAAAGCGGTGTCTACTCCGATAAAGAAGAAGAAGAATGCCATATATAGCCAACATTTGTGGACATAAATATGTGTAAACGAGACTTTAAGCTATTGTTTTTAATTTAGAGTCTTTTGGGGTCCATAACTGAAATCTAAAAATAGAAAATTGAGCTTTTAATAACTCATCAAGTCTTAATTAACTACACCTTTTAATCTACAATCGACACTTTTTTCTCATGCCATCATCTGATCTCAAACCTCAAATAATTGTCAACAAAACGAAAGGAGTGCAACTACTGCAGACAGACTCAATTATCCTTGCATTTTCGATTGCTTTCACAAACACACATAGAAAAGCCGTCGGCAAACCCAGATTTTGGAGAAATTTTCAAAGGAATTAGAGATATTTATAGACATTTTGCATAAGCACATGCGCACATACATACTTACTTCTATGCATGCACACATACAAGTATGTATGTACGATTTGAAGACTAACCCACCTAGATCATTTATTTGCGTACCATCCAAATTCTCCTGTTGCTGCTGCTGCTGATGCTGATGGTGCAATTTACCTGAAATGCGGCAATCATTAGCCAATTCCAACAAATTGTTCACGGAGAATCGCTTCACATTCTCCGAATGTTTACTGCCAACAACGTGCAATGGATAGTTATCTTCGATTTTTGTAAGTTCGTCGGGTGAACGGGAATTGCGGCAGCCAACAGTATTACCATTGCCGCTAACGGCAATTCGATCCGTTTGCGGCTGCTGTGTGTGATGATGATTATGATGTTGTTGTTGTTGTTGTTGATGATGATGCTGTTGGTGTTGCTGTCGATAAGCTGTGCCATCACCGGCGGCGGAGCACATGTTAATGGTATTGGCATTGCAGTTGTTGGTGTCGTTGTTGTTGTTGTTATTATTGTTGTTGCTGTTATTGCAATTATGTGCCGCAAATGCATTTTGCTGCGTCAGACTGTGCAGATGATCCAACGACGACGCCGACGCCATCGATGACGCCGACGCCAACAATGCCGACGCTGCAGGGACAGCACGACCGCCAACATTATTAGCGTTATGTAATGTCAACGTGGGCACGTTCACCGTTTGTGGGTAATAGAAATTGTCGGCGTTAGCAATTGAGCCACTCAATTGTGGCATCGCCTGTTGTTGTTGTAGATGCTGTGGTTCGTGATAGTTAAGCATGACTGTCATACAGCCACGCACACACGCAAACGCCAGGCAAGGAGATATAAGCGGAGAAGGAGCGAGCAGCTGTTTTGTGCGGAGACGCGTGCGGCGGTTAACAAGTGAAACTCATTAAATTAGCGCAAATCAGTGTCGAATTTCGCTGACTGGACTACAAACTTGCAGCGGCGACGTTCCGACATACATATAAACAAGCAGAAGTGTGCGCAGACGTTGTGTATGCAAGTATATTGGCGTACGTGTGTTTATTTGTGCATTAATTCAATTACAAGTCAATTAATTAACGAAATTGTCGCACGGACATTTGTCGATCTCTATTGGCGGCGACAGCACAACGCCATGGAGTGAACTAGCTCGCGGGGTGCGCTGCAGCGAGGATGCTAACACTTTGCTGGCGTCACAGTGCGCCACGCTGACTAGCTGTCAGTATTAATTTCGAGTATTTTATTTGCAGTTGACATACTTTTTATATTATTTTTACTTTTTGTATTTTATTTTATGTATTTTTGCTCCACTTTTGTCAACGCGTACAGAAATCAACGCGATTGCGTAATTTAACAGCGATTTTTTGGACGGCGCAATCAGTTGCTCACCACTTTCGGTTGAAGTGTCGTAATTGCTTGCACAATCACTTTTGATTTCCCACTTTAGCGATTTTACTTTTCACGGCAAGGCTCCCAATAGGTTTGCACTTTTAAGGTATATTTGTAAATGCAAAAATGAAAACACTTTTCCGCGCACTTGATTGCTGCTGTTGTATTTTTTACTGAGTAGTTTTTGTTTTTAATTCAATTGTTTTTTTTTTATTTTTTTATTTTTATTTTTTGTTTTCTGTTTTCTATTTCCCTTAATTGTATTTTATTTTTTTTTGTAGTTTTTATGTTTTGCCTTTCGAGTTCCCCAGTGCCTTTAATTTCTGGTCTTTCTGCAGGCAATTTGCTTTTTGCTTCTCGTCCTAATTCAATTAGCAAAAAACACAAATGAGTTAATTAACTTAATTGCTGTGCAAACACTAAACAATGCCAAAGTCGACTGACTACTGAAATTATTTTCAAATTCTTGTTGGAAAAGGCGACGTTTTTTCTTCGCGACGCAGCGCCCCTAGGTACACCTCCGCAACTGCACTCCCATCTCCACCCCTACACCCATTTCTTATTTTTACACCAAAGCTATATGCTGCTCTTGTCTCAAGCAGATTATCTTCTCGTTGAGCAGTGGTGATCCGCAGCGAAAGTATTTACATATGTATTCAGACACACACACACACACACAGATGTATGATCCTCAGCATGTTCGTACTAAATGAGGCTCTCTCACTTTCCCACTTAGCATTCTTTCTCATTTCAATGGCGTTTCTAAATTTAGTTCGCGTTTTCTAATTGGTTTGTTGGCTCGAGCAAATGTTTGTACCGTGTATTTTCTTTTCCTATTTATGTAATTGTGTTAGTGCTTAAAAAACCATATGGGCGTTTCTACTCGTGTTAACTTTGTTCACGCCCATAATTCGTTTTAGTTTTTTTTTTCATTTATGTGTCACTTCATAAGTTAAAATAAAAAGATATGGAAAGATCAGTGAAATCAATGTCAGAGGTTAATAACTTTTAATTTGTGGCCGATTCTTTTAAAATGAAATTCAACATATTTACATGTTTATTGATGGGTTCATAAATGCTTAATTAAGCGTATATATAGTGACTTAAAACGAAAAGTTTTTTAGAAACAGTGGGTGAAAACCATCATATTGGCATCAGAGAGATAGCAGTGGACCTCAAGATCTCTTACAGATTGAAACAACAAATTTTGGGAAAGAAGCGTGTCAATACTAAACTCATACCCTGCTTTTCCAAAACGACGTGGAATTGAGGTCACAAAAAGTATGATTTACAACGTGGCTAAGGACTTTACACTTGTAATGAGACGTGGGTTTACGAACATGACGTCGAAATTGTACAACATTCTATCAAAGGCCGCTCCAATATGAGATGCAATCGAAAACATAATTTTCTCTGAAGACCATCTCAACGGAGGGGCACAACAGACCTAAAGTCGCGGTGCAATCCTCGTATAGTAGTCAGTATCAACGGAGGCTTATAAGAAATTTAGAGAAAACCAGATAAAGTGTTATAATACATTTTTATCTCAGAATAAAAATATGAGAAAATGTAGTCCCCAATTGTAAACCACATAAAACGACTTGTTTAGCTAGGAGCACATTAATGATGTCTTACATAAGTCCATATACAGTTTCATATTTTTGAGTTTTAATTATTGGAAAGAGCAAAAGTTCATGTTCGGAAGGCTTTCCATTAGTTCATCCGTTTAACCAGGTTTCCCGTGGTACACTTTCTGGCTCTATCTCCGGTATGATATGCTGGATATTCACCTTAATGAGCGTTAATGGATTCTTTATGTAAATACAGCTAAGCGCAAGTTGAAATTTATCGTTAACAGAAAGATCATACTGAGGCACGATTTAAGAAGTTGATCCGTGAAAAATGATCTGAATGAGTCTGCTCAATCGAAAGATACAATGGAGTTTAAAACCCCACGTGATAGCAACGAAACACTTAAATGTTTCTTTAAACAATCAAATCTAAACAAAAAAATCCGATAAATCGTTAATATGAGTGTGGACCAAATCTTAAATATTGGATATTAGAGGAAACTCGAAACTAAAAAATAAACTTCTCCTGTTTTTTAAGTTAGCCTTCGCTATTGAATTAATTGCCTCGGAAGCTCGAAATTAGAATCAACGTTGTCGTTTTGGTCCGATCGAACCAATATTTGATATTTTTATTTGCCTTTGTTACTTTTGTTGGTAGACATCCTTAGATTTGTTCGCTCAAAGTTGGATAATAACTTGTTTACCATTCCTAACTACAAAATAATTATGAATGAGAACCATCAGCTCAATATGTAGGACGAAAACATTCTAGCTCTGATTGTATTCGATGCAGTATCCACCAATGAACACAGAAAAAGAGGAATACCTACACTCCTTTGAAAAGACCAGGTGGAGAAGGACCTTGCTTTGCTTGGAATCTCCTATTGGCGCCACCTTGCGAATTGGGAAATAAGCGGTGTCTACGCCAGTAAAGAAGGAGAATGAAGTACTTGAAACCCTCGCAGTCACTTTTGGTACCTAAAGCTCTAATATAATAGATCATAAGATCCTTACAAATCGGGAAAACGCTTTGAGCCTATCACGAATTTGTTGAGACGGCTAATGAAAATTTCGGCTATGTCTTCTGGTTCCCCAGCATTAAACTGCCAAGATTTTTTAACACCAAATCTTGAAAAGGCTGTATAATGGAAGAGAAAGTGGCTCGATGTTTCCACCTCACGCTCCTCCATACCACTGTGACAACTAGCGGCCAACAACATTTTCGGCCCTACCCCATGAATGCCTATTGGACAGTGTTCAGTAAGAACACCTAACGATTGTGACAAGATGAACTTTACTAAGGGCAAGTAGTTCAGTAGATCTCCTGTGATCTACTCTATACCAAAACGATTCGTAGTTGCTTGTCTTCGACAGCAAAAGCTCGTGAAGTCATTCAGTTTCAACTCGGCCCCTTCCTATCTGACAAAGGGTTTCTTTCCCGGATACTAATTGACTAATTTTGGGTGCATACTTGGTTAGAGAACTGCTGTCGTAGTGAATGCTCACCTCCTAGAAAGAAGCATCGTAGCAGTACGTCTACCGGCACTTTTGCCTGAAAATGCTACAGTGCTCCGGTAGGCTATAGCTAAGGTTGACGGAGAGCTCCTTACAGAAAACTCTGCCTCCAATCTTTCATCCTAACTTCGACCCATCCATGAAAAAGCCCACTACGTCCCTTCTCCAATAACTCCTTCTTACTTTGTCGGTATATGAGCGGAGAAAAAGACGCCAAGAGTGGCATTTGCGTCGATGTGTTTCAAATTTTCAGGTATTCTGTTGAAGTAGGAGAGTCCCTGAGACTAAATGCGCATTTAATCGCACAATAAAGAAATGATGTGCGCATTTTTTTCAAATATCAAGTAAAATAAAAAAACTCAATTATTTTATGACAACAAAATTTGGTAACAACAAAAAATAATAATTTGTAATATAATTATAGAAAGTGGTTACAAAAAAAAAAAAAATAAAAAGTATGATAAAAAATGTATTTTTCAAAATGCCGGAATAATTTTGAAAAGTCTAGGATCCTCATTTTATCATACGATCTTAAGAAGCACACCGGAAGACATAGGTTAATCGGAAAAGTGAATTCCAGAATTAAAATATTATATTGATATTCACAGAGCACAAATTATGAAAAGCAAGATATTACAGGCCTTATTTGCTGATAAGCTGAGTTAATATCCGGAAATGCCAAGCGTCTACTTAATTTTGATAGATCACCTCCACAACAATAATTACCTTTATATATGTGTATGCACATACACAACACACACACTTAAAGTTTTCCATTACTCATTTTCTCAATATCCTGATATTTGATGTATGAGGTGAAAACTGTCAACAAGTATACTTGAATTCAAGTAGCAATAAATACCAATTAAGATGTCACCAACTATGGCACGCCCCCAACCACATAAGCACCTTACATACATCGTAATAGGACACACATTTTCTGTTAACATATTCTATTTGTCATTCAAATATTCATGTGGTGGCGTGTAATACGAACCAATAAAGACTAAAAAACCAACACATGCACGACAGCAACCAGATGTCCTCAACACATTGGCAAACAACAATGCGCGAAGGGTCCTTGAGAAAAGAAGGAAACCGGAGTCAAATGCCAGCGTATGTTACATATGTGTTTATTTATGGATATATGTATGTATGCATGTGCAATGTGTGTGCGTGTGTGAACTTCATGTCGATGTATCAAAAATATGCGCATAAATCAAAATGATTACAAGCTAGTCATGGCTAATTGCCACAACCACAAATCAATTCCTGGGAGTTGAAAGACGAAATGATGCGGAGAAAATGAAAATTTCCAGAAAATAAACGGATTTGATGTGAGGTTGAGCTAAAGCGTTGAACCGTTGGCGCCAATGCATACAAGGACTTGTTTGTAGGCAAAAACATAGCGAGAAATCAATAATGAATATAAACATACATACATGCACTTGTATGAAGTATGTATGATACTCACATACGTATGTATATTGCCCGCATGTCCTTTTGATTTCAGCACGCTTCTACCTCTGCCATCGACTCGACTTTACCCAGTAGCTCTTCAGCTTCGTTTATATGGTGGCGAGGGAAGTAGTGGGCGTGCTGCAACTAGTGGCGTTTAAATGGGAATTTATTGTGTGCTGCGGTTTCACTTCCTTCCAAGTCAATAAACAACGCCAACTGAGAACTGATAAGACTTTCGAGTTTTCGAATGAATTTCAATTGATTTTTGTGTGTTAAAAGTGTTTGGACACAAAAATGTTCTTTGGAATGCAAACTTAAAAAAAATAAAATATTTATTATTTCTAAGGAAAAATTTTTAACTTAGGCCACGCAATCGGGCGCGGCTGTTAAAGTTTGGTTGGTTTCTAAATAAAGAAAGTTTGCTAGTTTTTATAATATTTAAGCGAAAAAATGCACTATTCATTCATTTGTATATGTTTGTGCCTTAAAATATAATTTCGAAAATATAAGAATTTCCACAAGTTTCAGATAAACCAAAATATGTTGAACAGTAATTAAATAAAAATGTTATACCTCCAAAAATAGTACCTTACATAATTTGCACTTTTACTTTACCTTGTGTTCTTAGACTTTTTTTTTTGTTAAAAACTAATGGTCAATTACCCAAATTCAAATGGCTCACTTTCAAAAAATATGAAATATTTAAATACATTTGCCTACATACATACATACATATGTACATATGTGTCAATTTCATACCATTTATATCAAAAATTTACTTTTTATATTCAAATATTTTATATTTAAATTAAACTTGTGCAAGATTTTTTTAATATAAATATTTATATCAAAAGCAAATATTTATTTCAAATTTGGTACAGCGTTAAAATTTGAACGATTGACCAGGGAATGTAAAATAATATAAATTTACGTTCTCTGCTTCAACTTGTTTGCCCTTAGCAAATACAAACACCTCCGAAAACCGGAAAACGCATATTATTTTGTTAGCTCATAGCTATGAAATTGTGCACAGTTTTGCAGCCTTTGTATGGCTGACTTAAATTCTTCCAAAGCTAGGAACCTTAGACAGAGAACGTATATCACAGCACGTATATCAAAGAACGTATATCACATACAGAGAACGTTTATCATATGCGAATCTGTAGGCGTAAATTTGTTTACATTGATTATTTTTCTCATTTAACACTGAAAATGCTCAATTCTGCTATTTTCGTGGTGAAACACGCTCATAATTTGTCTGTGGTGAGACTCTTCCATCTTTGCCGAGTTAGCCAAAAATATTTTTACGATCTCCGCGCCGTGAACCTTCTCTATGATAGACGTTCTCTGTCTGTCATATACGTTCTCTGTTCACGATATACGTTCTGCGGTGTACTTTACGTTCTCTGCAATAACCATTGTCAGGAAAGGATTATCTCGGAACTTCAATTGTATATCCCATACATTGACCGACATTTTCGGTTAAAAGACAACTTTAGATACTGGGCATTTCCGGTATTTGGGGGCTTGAACAGTGTGATTGGATTGCAAATTTTTGGTCATAGGCTACTAACATATTTAAAATAATTATTAGGGCAAACTTTTATACTTTAATATTAATTACCCTTTTTAATTTTTGCACTGGAAAGTGAAAGAACCAAATGAAATTTAAAAATGTATTATATGCGAAGAAGACGTGGTTGTAGTCCGATTTCACCCATTTGACATAGGAATATAAGGAGAATCTCTCCTACTAAATTTAGTAAAAATCGATAGGTCGGGTCCCAAAATATGTGGTCCAAGTTTTACGCCGGCTTCCATAAAGCACTATTATACCATCTCGAAATCACCTTTTTCAAAATTCTCTTAAGTTCTCTGGTTGTGCTATGAAATACTTAGAAAATTGCGGTATTCTTCGCTAACATCTATGGGTGAGTATGTGTGGGCAAACATCCTTTCGTATATCTCGATTATGATTAGAAAACCATTATACTATGTGCAACATGTGCAATTCCAGCGAAATTTGATTGACAAGTTTATACGCTACTAAAGCAAATTATTTATTAAACATTAAATAAGGATTGTAGGGCATGGGAATCAATGCTGTTTAAGCAGCGCACGGTTGATAAGTTTTATCACTTTCCCAGAACTGCGGAGTTAATAATCGACAATCGACTTGCCTTGCAGAATATTAGTTGTTAAAGAGCGAGCATATGTGGACTCATGCACGTACACATTTGTGTGTTTTTGTATGGTGCAACACCTGAGGGAATGGTTGGCTTTATGTTTATCTAACAAAGGTTTTAATAAACATGTAAGAGGTGTTCAAAATAAATTTAAAAAGCTACATATGCATGTATTTTATATGTATATGCATGTGTTATGAAAACTTCTATTAGTTGAACAGGGGTCATCAATACAGAGACTTCTTACAAAATACAAAAATAATAACAAAAATTGTTTTGGCATTGCCAAATCTCCTATTTTAAATTGCGCGACAAAGCTGAGACAGTGAGAGAGCTGAATATTGGGCATGAGAAAGATATTGGCGTGATAAGTGCCGCGTTTCCTCATTCCAGATATTATACTCAGCTATGAGACCACAGCACTGTGTGACCCTGTTTTAACGCATCTGAAGAAGTTCCTGCGCCGTGGCTGATGGAACTGATGAAACTGCTCCAAAGAAAGCGAAGACTGTTTTATCGATCCGTAAGGAGTTGAACATCATTTTCTGGGCCGTGATATAGATCAACTAACTAAAGAAGTGTGAAATAAATAAACGGCTGCTGCATTAAACGTATTTTTCAGAGTTAGGTCCACATGACTTTTTCGTTTTGAAAGGTGAATAATTATTACACTACTCTCGTATAAATCTATATGAAGTAGTCCTCCTATCAGAAGATGCTATAAATTTTGCAATTGACCTCTAATGTCAGTTCTGTTTTGACAATTGTATAGTAGACACATGCGAAATACACGTAAATAAACAATGGTCAAAAATAATTATGAGTTATGAAGCCCATTTCCATCATAGCGGGTACGTAAATAAGCAAAATTTACGCTTCTGGGGCACTGAAAATCCGCGTTTAACCCACGAACAGCCATTACACCCGCTCAAAGTCACTGTGTGGTGTGCTGTTTTCGCTGGAGGAGTCATCGGATGCACACCGCACGTGCCACAACCGATATGCTGAAGGATACATTTCCCGGGCGCCTAATGTCCTGTTTTGGCGATTTGCACTGGCCAGCAAGATCACCTGATTTGACCGCTCCAGACTTCTTTTTGTGGGACTTTTTGAAATCGCGGTCTCAGACTGTTGCAGCTTTTAAGACAATATCCGTCAAGAATGTGATGACCTATCGCCGGAAGTTCTGGCCAAAGTGATGAAAATGCCATAAAAAGTGCTCAAATGACAATCAACTGTGGCGGCGTGATATCATATTCTCGACTTGACGTTAAACAATTTAAAAGACCAAATAAAAATAATCCACAAGCAGAATCAAAGTTTTTAATTTAAAATTACAGCCAAAAAACATCGTTATTTTTGCGCCACCTACACTGTTTTCTCGTGCAAAAAAAAAAATCAAAAACAGTAATCAGTATCAGTTCAATTTTGTTTAGAAAAAGCGTGGAACGTGATTTATTTTATTTAATAATAATCTAGAAAGTGCAAAAGACGCACCTTAAAAGAAAAAAGCGATGAAGTCATCGTTCCTTTTAGTTAGCGTGTAAAATTTGTTAAACTTTTTTGGCGCCTAATAACTTTTAGTTGTTGGTAGTTAGTTCACTACCACGCCCACACTTTGTAAAACATTCATACGTAGGTTGACACTTATATTTCGAGATTCGACAACCTTAGTGTTGCAATCTGGCAAGTCACAAATTTGTTGTAAATATTGACATTTTCAACGTTATAAATACTCAGAACGTTATTTGTGTTGTTTACAGTTACGTAAAATATTCATCTCCGTCAAAACAATGGAATGCAATCGCAAACATTGAGAAACTTAATTCAATTTCTGGCGATGGAGCTCCATCAGGTACAGGCTGTATTGATCACACTAAAACAGATTTCGTCAAGATCTTCCAAAATCAGTTGTCGCTCCGGAAACTACTGATACTGTGCGCAAGCTGATATCGCAGGATCGTCAAGTGACCTATCTTGAGATTGAGACAACTATAGATATTTATGCGACTGGCATACATCCAATATTGCATGAACATTTGACTGTAGAAAAAACTGTTTCACGTGAAATCCCACATGTTTTGTTGTTCGCTCAAAACAAGGCTCCTGTCGATTGGTCGATAGAACTGTTAAAAAAAAAAACGATAACGATCATCATGTCACGTCATAGAGTGTGTGTATGTAAACAGCAGTCGAGTGTATGGGTGTTTCAAAATGAGTCGAATCTAATAAAGCAGTTCGACTACGAAGTAGGTCTAAGAAAAGGATTGCCTGTTTGTCAGTTGTTTTTCAAGAAGTCTGGAAAACCAACGGCAAATACGGACAAAAATTCACCACAACAATGCGAGCTCTTACACATCGACTGAACCAACTGCATTTTTGGCACTTAAAAATTGATTTGATGAGTAATCCACCTTATTGTTTTGACTTGACTTCTGTTTCTTTCTGTACTAAAAAAAATAGGCTAACTTTTTTTGACACCTGAAGAGATAACTCAATCATAGAGCTTCGAAAATTGATTCAAACGCATGCAAAAAAATAAAGATCTTAATGGAGAATATTTTAAAAATCAAGAAAGCAATTTTCGATGTTTATTATTTGTTATTGTTCTCTAATCCCGAAATATAAAAGGCAACCTTCGTATCCATATATTATACGTATTTACGTTTTAAAAGTTTGGCGCTCGAGAGCAAAACGTGCAAATATCGAGGCGACATTACGTTTTTAAGCAATTGCATTGCCGAGTAAAAAAGGTACGAATTATTTTTTAACTACACCCAGCGAAACACAAACAGGTGCATTTTTTCTTAGTATTTTTTTGTAAACGGTGTTGGATATTGTCCGACTTCCCATATAGCGGGCATACGGCTTTGCAGATAAACTTTCTTGGCATTTCGCATTACATTTCTTTAATTTCAAAGCATTCGCTTGTGTGGTTAGCTCCTGTAATTCGTATTATCTTTTCAATAAAACAAAATCATTCCTAAACAAACGCAGCTGTTTTTGTTACAAAAAGTTTTTATTATTTCGTTGGCTGATCAAAATCAATTTATTCGTAAAATAGCAGCACAAAGGTTAACGCAGAGTTGCAGCAATCATTTAGTAATGATATTTTAACTCGAATTTTTCAAAATCGGCTTAACGAAATGGGAATTTGAAAAATGTTTTAAAGGAGTTCCTTTAAAAAGCCACTCATGACCAGAAAAATTAATGAAAGCCATTAAGTTGGGTTAAAAATAAGCTTAACCGTCAATTCACAGAAAATTGCATTCTTCCTACTGAGTAAATACGAGTATTATCCCTATGTAATGGTATCGGCATGGGTTTCCAAGTACAAATTGGAATCAAATGAAGGTTGAAAAATATTATAATGGAAGTGGTGGTACCGAGCTTGGTGCCCCTAACCGAAAATTACCCAAACCCTATATTTTAAGATAGTTCTGCATCTTGTCATCGCGCTCGCTCGATAAGTTACAAAACAATGATTTTTCAAATAACTATTTTGAGTGCGACTTTTTCTGTTTCGCTGGGTATTTATCGTACATACATAGTTACTTTCATTTATGTGCATATTATGTTTTAAATACATACATATGTCTTAGTTTTATTGTGAAAAATGCATAACAAAACTAAAATAAGGCCACAAAATCCCTAAACACACAAAAGTCACGAATTAACAATATTTTCAAACCATGCCCACATGTATGTACGCAAGTTTTAGCAAACGATAAAACCACATTTATTGGCCCGAGCGTATTTGTTTCGACTTTTGCGCAAACACTCAGCATTATCGTTCGATAGCATGATCGCACATTTCGACTCTTTCAGCTAATCTATGTGTGCAAGCGCATTTGCATACTGGTGCTCCTAACAAGCACAGAAGGTTTTAGCAGCGTTTAGTTAACACTGAATTTTTATCGGAGGCAGTTTACCTTTCTCTAGCGATCGCGTATCGCGTTTTTTTTTTACATAATATATTTGAATATATGTTGAATGAAATGAAAATATAATTTGTTGTTTAAAACAATATCATAAAAGGTTAATTTTAATTTCGAATACGAATAAAAGGTTGCTGAAGGTCGAAAACCTTTCAGTGTATGATTAGGATGGTGAAAAAATATTTTGTTTGAAAAAAAAAATAGGTTAAAAAGTGTTGAGAAAATTGAGAAAAAAGTGAAGCCAATTTTAGAAATAAAAGAAAAATTGAGCAATTGTTTCAAAAAAAAGTGAAACATGTTCTAAAAATAAAAAAGTGAAGCTTTTAATAACACCAAATATATTTAAATATATTTGATATACAAGCCTTTGTGAATATTGTTTTTACCCAGCACATAAGCATCTTATCATTCATACGTCACAATTAGCAGAATCAAAGAGTTTCTATTTATAAGAAAACAGCGAAACGCTATCATCAAACAATTTGTTGCTGCGTGCTCATCAAAAGCTATTAGCTCATCATTTGTTGGTAAGTTCCAAACTTAAGATACTTTTTTGTCACATATCACAGCTGTATGCAGCAAATACATATATTAAGTTGTTGGGTTATTTATTCTCTTAGGCAATTTTAGAGATGTTAAATCTTTGACTCTTTCTTATTGTGCTTGTTTCTCTTTGCTTATTTTAACTAAAGTTTTTGTGCTTAAGTAGAGTGAAAGTGAGAAAAATGCAAAATAATTAAGCGATTTATATACATACATACATTACTAGTGGATCCGGCCAAGCGTTCTTGTGGTATACATTTTATACTATTAATCATATAATAAACAATTGAAAATAGTGAAAATTTTATTTACGAATAAAGGCGAAAACGTTTTTCGGTATAAACATCCAAGGGAATATGAATTTGAAAATATTTATACAAATAAATTTCATTGGTAAAATTAACGCATGGGAGCAGTCAATGTGCATGGTCCGCTTAATAGAGCGTATATTTAATAAAGCTTTCACTGTATTTTTTTATGATTTTTTTTTTTACTATTCTATCTTCTAAGTAGGTTCGAACTGAATAAAGCGTGCTAAATTTTGCTAAAATCAGTTCAGTAGTAGGAGTCCATTGCCAACAAAGAACGTGACACCTAATTTTTATATATGTATAAAGGTATGTATGTACTCTGTACACATCGTCGTTCCCATCATGATAAACTTATATCTGTTTTAAAAATAAGCCAACGAAGCGCAAAAGGGGAACTATTTCAAACTAAAATACATTAGTTAGTTCTTTTAATAAGTGAACTAACAGAAACTGTACTAACCAGCAAGAGGTCGCTCGACGTCGGGCCACCGTATTCAATACATTTTCCCTGATAATAAAAATAATTCTTATCTCATGCATTTAATGTCCTAAGTAGCTAGTCTTGATTTTATTACCTGGCAAATAAACAGTTTACCCTTACTTCTCGCGACCTTGCCTTTCTGCTTAAAGGGTTAGGGGTAGTTAAAATTTTCAAAAAATATTTTTTTTGCATTTTCGTTAAGTGTAATATCTTAAAAATATTCCCTAAAAATTGATCCGACAATTAGTTTTTGAGTTATTCGAGAAATAAGAAAAAAGAGCTCAGGCACTTTAAAGCGCTAGTGTGAAAGTTTAAACGCATTTTTCTCAAAACTATGTTTTTTGAATCGGTGCCAACTGTAGCTCGAAAACCCTTCAGTAGATCTTAATGAAATTTATACAGCTTTTAGAATACATAATAAACTCGGGCCTGATAAATAATGATTATAAAACTATTTTTTTTTGTCCGATTGTTTTTAGATGAATCTCCAAGGACTTATGCTTGTCACCGCAAGTACCTTTTTTGGAACAGGGTCAACACAAACAACTATAACTTCGGAAATTAATTTTTTTTTTTGAAATTTTCATGACTTGATATGTTGACTATCCTATAATAATGCCATATTACTGCTTTTGTAAAATAACACGATTTACTAGCAAAAAAAAAAAAATACTGAAAACTCTCATTTTTTCGTGCCTCTGACTACTAACCCCTTAATTCATTCACAACGCTATGAATGATATCTTCGCGATGACGCCGATTTGAGAGAAAAATAGACCAAATCCATTATATATTAATTATCTGTTTTAATGAAGGTAACTGATTTTGTAATTTTATTTTTAGTTATTAGTTGCAGATATTTATAGTTAATTTCTAGAACCTATGATGGTACTCCAACTTCCAAAGAGAAGTTAAAACTTTTATTTTTCATTTAGTAACTTAAGAAATTAAGAAATTGTTAATATTAAACAATACAGTCAGGTAGAGATATACTCATATTTCAAAAAATTTACTTCAAAATGTATTTCAAATGTACTGTGTCATCGTAGAAATCCAAAGCTTTAAATATGTCGAGAATTATTTACATTTAGTAAAAATATTAAAGACATGCCTGAATTAGTAGGAAATACCATCAAATCAAAACAACATTTTTTCTTAAAATAGTGTACTGAGTCAATACAACCTTGGCAACGTCAATTTCATTTTCCAAATTTTTGTTATAAATCTGGACATGGATGGCTTTCAATGCTTTTAGCGAATTTGGGGTTTTCGGTTTTAATTAGCTAATGATGCGTTTCATGCTACGTTGTCATGCATCTCTTTTGTGACCTCGATTCGATGTCGATTTTGCAAAAGATTCAGGTATTGACGTGCTGCATAACCAAAACATTAACTACAAAATGTTGTCCACATTCCATATCTCTTTCATAGCAACGATTGACGATTTTCAAGCACCCTCTCTTTAACTTTCTCGATAATATAGTCATTAAAAGAGACGATCACTCCACGACCTTGACTGAATGCTTTAATGCCGCTCAAATACTTGTATTCATATTAAAATAACCAAACCACTTTCCCAACATTTTCAATGAAAGCTGTGATTTGATTGGAAACAAAAATTTTTAAGGAAATAACCTTAATTTTTTTCTATGGTAAAAATCTCCAACTTTTCGCGTCATAGATGTGGTAAACAGTTGTAAAACATACACTAATTGATAAACGGAAATAAATTTTCGCATGAACACAAAAAAGGTTTTACCCAACGTTCATTGTATTCTAAGAATATGTAAGTATGACGATGTTGGGTCTATTACGTCAATGGTTGTCGTAACCTTGTATTTTAGGAACATTGGTTTTACTAAGGTACGGATTTTTTTCTTTATTAAATTATATATTATCGTTTTATATGTCCAATTTAAATCGATCAGTCCGGGTCAAATTTGATCTTTGACGATATGAAGCTAATACCGTTAATTTAATCTCTCCCAAAGGGTAATGGTCCTATTATTATGAATTGTTATTTTTATATTTATACATACATAATAGCTTTCATGTTAAAAACCTTTGGAAGAACGAAAGCAAATTGTACCACCTGATATACTATATAAATTTCAAAATATATAATATATGTATATCTAAATTTATTTTGTGTTTTACAAGAGAAACAGCTTATTTTGAATTTTTTATAAGCACGTGTCAAGGTAGCTTTCAGCGAAATGTTCTTGCTGAATGTTTAAATATGGTGCTCATATCAATAATTCTGTTTGTAAAAAATATTGATATAAAAAATGCACAATAAATTCTAATTAAATTTTGGTATGACACTTTTTATGATTAAAATACCGGATAATGAATACCAAAAAAATGACATACAGGTATATTTAATGAAGATTTAGATTTTGTATTTTAACTGAGAAATATTTTTGAAACTCTATTTAATTGAAAACGAAAAATTTTAATGGTGACTGAATTTATCACCAAACACAAAACCGAGCTCACGAAAAGGCACTTAGTTGTCACAAGAGTTTGGAAAAATGAAATAAATGACACGCTTGAGGATCATAAACATTTAAGTGGAATAATATTAAAACATTAAATAATGAATTAAAATTGGCGACAGAAAACAAGCATTTAACGATCTGTCGACAGTCTTTGACTTGAAAAAGTGTCATTAATATCAGCAATTTGTGAATATAGACCAAGATTTTGTACCATTAAACGTTTATAAGGAAAAAGTACGAAAATTTCTTATCCACAACGCCCAATGATCACACCACAACTAGGGAAACTTACTATTGTCTAATACCATCGCATAGACTGCTAGTGTGCCACGATTTCGTATTGGCCGACCAAGGATGTGCATATCTTCTAAAAATAAATTGGTAGGATAAGCCTTCGAATTGATGAATAGGAGTTCATTGTATTCACCAGATCACATGTCGGGCAGAAATTCGAGTTTAACGGAAAGGTGACTGCTTATATTACAGATTTTACTAACATGTATTTTTAAGAGAAGTTAGAACTTCGTTTTTCCTTTATACATTATGTGTCCTTGCGAAATTTTTGACTTTACGTAATACATACATGTATATAATCGTATGAAAATAAATCAATATTTAAGTCAGCACCCGGCTTTTAATTAACGCTTATTAAATTTTCACTGCGCCTAAAAGTAGATTACAAATATCGAGAAGCATAGCTAAAGCTTTCCTTCAAGTTGTCAGAAGCAGCAGCCTAAAAGTATGCTAGCAAATTCGACTTCGATATGATCGTTGGCATTTTATTGTTTGCATGTGTTGGTTGCCAAGCGACATAAAAATCTAACGCTGCTGCATATGCCGCGGCTGGGACAGAGAACTTAAAAGTAGATTTATAAAACTAAAACAATTTTAGTTTATGCATATCAACATCATCTTGTATAAATTTCCTACATTAGATTATTTGTTAATTAGGTTGTAAATATTTGTTTATAAACAGCACACTGATGTTGGTTGATTTATCAATTTAATGGGTTTTTGTCTAAACCATGAGGGCCATCCCTCAAAGTGTATATGAAAAGTATTTGAGGACTGGTAAAATCGTTCGCATAAGAATACGAAGAATTAGTTTGCAAATTTAATATGCTGAAAAATTTTCAGACTCTAGAAGAAAATATGAGCACTAAGTTAGACTACCTCCTACATTTTTGTTTGTTTTGATAATTTTTGAGATGGAGTAAAATAAAAGAAACAATGAAAGCGGCTCCGTCAGTATCTAAAAGAAAGATATCAAAGATGATGGCAGATTAATGCTGGGCCTTAAGCAGATATTGCCATATGGAAAATTAGAAAAGGAAAGCTCATAAAAGAAATTTTATGAAAACATAACAGATGTTTTCAATTTTTTTTTTTTCTCTCTGCTAACAGATTATTTTAGCTCACAGGAAAAAGAGAAAACTCGCTGTAAAAGAGGCGCATTTTCGCGTATGGGCTGAAGCTTAGGGGAAGGGTTTGAAATCATCATCGTCTCATAGTTAGAGTCTGCAATAGCACTAAGTGTCATTGTTGTAAGACTAGTTTAAGTGCCCATAGCGGAGACAAACAGGAGACAAATCCACCCAATTTTATAAGACTCAATTTGGTTCGAGAAAATGTATATTTTTGAAAAATAAAATATTTACAGTTGAGATGAAAATAAATGTCATTTGCATAGTATTCATTAAAATCAGTCAATTTCTAAAAACCAAATTTTTATATGAAAAATATCACTCGTTTCGTGTATTAAAATGTGAAAAAATACATATGTACGCACGCCTTCTTATCTACAAAAAGGTATATGATATTAAGGAAACTACTTTGATCGAAATGGAGCACTTTGTATTTAAATAATCTTATCTGCAGTGTGCGAACCAATATTTGCATGGTCGCTACAATGTTGCCGGCCATCTTAATATCATATCGATCGGATTTATTTAAAAAAAAATCGGTGAGACATGTGAATTGATGAAAAAAGTTTATGGTTTAGAAAAGATATGGTTTCTAGTTAGCCCTCACCTTTCAAAGTGGACGAACAAAAGAGGTTTCTACCAACGAAAACATCAAAAAGTCCCGAAAATCATTTTGGATGACCTTACAGTGAAGTTGTTCGTAATTACTCTAAAAATGGCAACTGAACGAGTATATTATATCAATAACAAATATTTGGTTATGAGAAAGCTCTGTACAAATTGGATGACGGCTGGCACGGTTATGGCATGGAATAATTTTTATTGACTACATTGAAAAAGGAAGGACCATCAAAAGCGACTATTGCATAGCGTTATTGGATCGTTTGAAAGACGAATTCGCCGAAAAACTGCCGCAATTGAAGAAAGAGAAAATGCTGTTTCAACAAGATAATACACTGTGTTACAAGTCAGTGAAAACGATTGCAATGGGTTTCAAACTGTTTCTACATTCACCGTATTCTCCAGATCAGACCCGTCTGTTTTCGACAGCACTGATCATTGGTATAATCGCAAAACTCATACGGCTATACAAAATGGCGTTGAACACAACCATCAGCTTCGTTAAAATCAGGAAGGACCTTTCCGAGCCGTACGATGCTAAACCACGGTGATTCTCTCTCGTGCGTCTTTTTCAATGTAATGCTAGAAAAAGTGATGCGTGCCGCTAATTTGAACCGCAGTGGCCATGTCTACCCTAAAAGTATACACAATGCTACTAAGGTATGCAGATGATATTGACATCGTAGGCCGTAAAAACCGTGACGTTAACGCAGACTTTTCAAGCTCATAAAAATAACTGAAAGAGGTTGGGCTTGTGGTGAATGAGAACAAGACAAAATACCTAGAAGTCACATAAAAAGATTCCTCGCGTCTTGATAACTACGTCACTGTTCCCAGCTGATTCCACTAATAATATAAGCCAGGAGGTCAAGCGCAGAATAACTCTTAATCGGTAACTCAGTAGACGATTGAGAAGCAAATCGCTCGACGAACAAAAAATTACACTTTATAAGTTTCACATTATTCCCGTTTTATTATACGGCGCAGAAACATGAACGACGGCGACGATATAATTAAGCGCAAAAAAAAAAAAAATCAATGAATGCGCTGGCTAGACCGTGTCGATGCTTCAGGGAAAAGGTCGTTCGACTTGAGACCCTTGCGAGGACAATGGAAGCAAGAATGCTCATGCATCCGATGTGAGGACCAATTGCGTAGCGACCTGTCTGCACTTGGGTTAAATAATTGACGTGACTTCGCAAAGGATAGTGGCAACTGACGAAGCTTTCTGTTCTCGCCCCAAACCAACCTACAGTTGTAGTGCCCAAGAAGAAAAATCCCAACAACCGGATTGAAAATTAAGAAGAAAAACGTTTAATCCCAAGGATATAACTCAGAATTAATATTAAATATTGGTTTAGAATTAACATTCATTCAAATTAAAAAATAAAATTTTTAAGTTACAATTTTTGATTCCAAAAATTTTTAACCTCAGCATTAAAAATTTAAATTTTGGGAATTTTGAATCCAAACATCGGGTTTAAAAATATAAAAATCATTTTTTATCCAAAAAAAATATAAATTTAATTTCGAATCCAAAATTTCTGATTGCAAATATTCGCAATTTTCAAGCAGCCGTTATCGAGGTAGTTGAGCCTTCTTAACATTGTATTGAGTCTATTGGAACCTATTTTGAATAAATAAAAACATTTAAAAATAATATATTAGGAGTTTTCGGGACACACCGAGTATTATATTTGATATTATTTGAATATTTTGAATTATTTTCTTCTGTCTTTTAGGTGACAAAATGCATTTTATTTATAAATTCTAAGACTTTTTGTTTAAATTAGGTTTTGAAAAATCGGAATATTTTAGTTAGAACTTGATTGCTTATATTGTATTTTAACTCCCCATTTTAAAATAATTAGAACTTACAGATTATTCATATTTCTTTTCAACATTTGTCACCTTAAAAACAAATCATTCAAATCATTTAGACATTCGCAATAACTTCTCTAATAGCTCGAGCTTATTAATCTATTTAAGCACCATACCATATTATATGTACATTAGGGTGTGCCATTTTGAGGCAACCTTTTTTTTTCAACTGAAAAACAGGCTCAAAACTTTCGAAATGGGTAAAATAAAAGTCACTCAAAAGATGAGCTCTTAATATTAATATTAAGTGGTGCCTCTTTTAAATTTTCTGTTTTCCATATAAATAACATGGAAAAAAAATCATTTTTCTTTGTGGTGGTTATTGTGCGGAGGTTTTATATGTGCACGCGATGGCTGCCAGTAGGGATAGAAAACTCGATTCCGATTCTACTCGAGAATCGAGTTTTCTCGTAAAATAATCGATTTGTACATACACTATATATGACAACAATTAAGTATATTTATTAATTAATTAGTCGTATGCTTTTGTAATTAAATGCAAAGTATTCACTGCTAAATACAACAACTTTCTGGTCAATTGTTAGTGCGAATTTCAAATGGAGAAAATAATGAGCATACGTGACGATGATAGTAAAACTACATTGCAATTAAAATTGTACTTTCTTCCCAGCTGCATAAGTAACAAACGGATCTAAGATTAACCACATCTTTACAAAACATTTATATAAATGTAAAAATGCATATGAATAAATGCCTAAGTGATGATAAATTATTTAAGGGGCACCACCGCCCTATGAAACCACCCAAAGCGGATGTATTTTAGTGACTATTAGCAGGAAAATGAAGCTACTAATGGCTTGTTGACGTAGATGCATACGCCCTACCACAACTACATATTTTCACATGCTACATATCGTTGTAAATATAGTATATGTGTATGGATATGTGCATAAATGTAAATAATAAATGAGTTTGCATGTGAATTAATTTTGAATAATATTTTTGCAATTAGTTTAAAGCGTCATGTCGAAAGGGGGAGCATATATGTTCTTTATACAGTGTTATACCATAAATTATTAGAAATATCATGGTGTTGTATAATAATAAAACATGTATTCCATAATGTGAAGCACAAAAAAAAAAAAAAAAAATATTATATTTTTTTCTCAAAACTACAAAATCGATTCACTGATTGCTTGGAGCAAATGATCCGAATATAATCGAAATTTCGCAGGTTCTTGAATAGACAATATTTTCTAGATATATTGTTTTTATACAATGAACAGGGCAAATTAAGTTTGTCACCATTTTTTTAACTCCTAGAACAAATATATATATCTGAATGATCAGCGTGACGACCTGAGCCGATTTAGATCTGTATATAATCGAACTCGACTAGACGCTCTTTTCTTTCCAAGAAGCTGCACATTTGTCGGAACCGCTGATATCGGACCACAATACACTAAGTGCCCTACAAACTGAACTATCAGAATCAAATGCTATAATGGAAAACTTTTTCATTTGATGATAATGCAAATTTGGCAATAACGAACGATTTGGAATCTCCGAAGAAATTATTCAGGTCGAGCCACTATAGCATATAGCTGCCGTACAAACTAACCCATTAAAGTTCTTGTGGAGAAGTTTTTGTATTTATGAAGGGTTTTATAGCTTCAGAATAACCGAAGTTAACATTTTTTCTTGTTTTAGGTTCCATTGACGCAGAAGGTTCAAAACACCGCAGCGGTGAAAAATCTTTTTTCAAAAATTATTTAATTTCTTTTATTAAAAACGTTATGTAATCCTAAAATTATAAATAAAATTATCGACTAGTAAACTTCGCAATTTGCAAATAAACAAGTCAAAAATTGAAACTTCCAAGTATTTTTTAGTTCAGAGAGTTCAATGAAAACTGAAAAGTAATTCTATAAAATTAGAATTATTGTAGAGTGCAACAAATATTAGGTTGTCGAAAAAGTCTTTTCGTATTTCTAATCAAACTCTAACTTATTTTTTATATTTACAGTAATAAATAAATAAACAAATATGTAAAATTTTAGTCGACCACTTTTTGCCATTTTTCCGCTAGAGCCATTATTCCATCAGTGTAAAACTTTCTTCATTTTAAATTGAAATTTCAAAATTTCCTGAACGGAAGGAGCGAACCATTGCTGAGCTACATGAAGTGATACTGCATCGTCTCCGTATACTTCACAAAATTCATTGGAGGCTTGCGTGGCATCCTTCCCTTTTTTATACAAAAATTTCAAAATATAACGAATTTCTTCTTAATTTTCACTTATTTTTGAAAACCTATAACTTTTTTTTCAACTACCCAAAATTTATTTTTTGCTAAATTAAGCTTAAAATCTCACCTTTCCAATACTATATGGTATCATACAAGGTGATTGGTAGCACTGGAAATACGAAAAGACTTTTTCGACTATATAAATATCTAAATACTTTTCGTCTTTTTGTCAATTTTTCCAAGTCTCTATCAAATAAAAAACTGTAATCACTCAATAATTTATATTGAAAACGAATACCAATTTACAATAACACATTTTCATTTGGTTTCAAACGAACTTATTCACGCCTTACTTATTTACTACCTCTTTATTCACACTCATGGGAGTGAACGATTCCATGTTTGAATCTCACAACCAATCAACCACAACAATAAAACCGGATGTAGGGTTATTATACATTTAACACACCTCAATTGTGATTATCGATAGGGTCTGCATAAAGTAAATGATCAACACTTCTGACTGGATGATCAAATCAGACTCGGACTGACAAAAAACAACAATTTAATGTATTTACAAATCTTTATTACCGCTTTAAAAGGGTGCTCTTCTTAAGGGGCTATTTCAGTGTGACACTTAAAAAAAAAAAAAAAAATTTTTTAATTTTTCGATAGCTTATATATTCGAAAATATCGTGTAAAATAGGCAAGATCGTATCTTGAATAGTTTTTGAATGGCAGCGTTTTAAACAGCGACCGCTCAGAACTGCAAACATATATGTATAAGTGAAACTTTAAACGCGTTTTTCTCGAAACGACATTTTCCAAAATTGCTGACATCATAGCGTTTGCTATACAATGGACTACGATCTTTGTGATTGTTTGAAAATTGTCAATTTAGCAATAAAAAAATGATAATTTTTTCGTAAAAAAAAAGATATTTTTTCAAAATTACGCCATTTTCTTCATTTTTGATATTTTTCAAAGATCGTAGTTCATTGTATAGGAAATATATTTAAGTTTAATAAACATTTTGATTTTTTTTGTTTCAGCTACTCATTCGACCGGAATCATGCCAGCAGTCGAGGCACTTTTTTTAGGCACTTCTGCGGACAGCACATAATTTTGCAATATTTTTGTAAAAAAAAAAATTATTATAGCTAAAAATATACTTTATACGTCCATAGAACGTAGAAACATTCAATTTATTATTTTCTTTAAAAAAAATCACGAAAATCGTCTAATTTTTCATGCGTCACACTGGTTTAGCCCCTTAAGTCAATACAAGCTTGCCATTGCTGAATTAAATTTTCTATACCCTTTTCATAAAGCTCTGCGAAGATTGCTGGGCAATTTCAACGTCATATTCGTAAACTTACATCTCGTCATGTTAAAAAACACAACTTTTCAAGCAAATTTTTAATTTTTGCATGGAAAAAATCGCCAGACAAACTTTCCGTGTTGTAAACAAACAGCTACCAAACACACAGTAACTGAAAAGTGGAGAAAGTTAACATGAACATACAAACCAGAGGAACCAGAGGGTATAGATTATAAGGAATATGCTATAGAAATTTAAATAATTTAATTTTAAAATTAATTTTCTCTAAAACTAAACAGAAATAATAAAAATTCTATACATAGTCTAGGACTATATATACGGGTTTCAACTCTACTCAGTTGAATTGAAGGAATTTTATTAACTTCAGATCAACCCAACATTTTTTTGGTAAAACGATTTTCAACTATTTTCAGTGGAAATTTCACTGTTGTTGCCAACCTAAAAATAGCAATTTTACGGATAATTAAACAGCTGTTTACTTACTGATGATTTATATTACGATGACAGAAATGTTAAGGTCAAAACTGAGAGGAAAAATCCTTCGTGATCACAGAAATCCATTCGAACCAACTAACACCAAGTAAGTCAAAGTTATTTTAAGAATCATAAACGGAGAAAATCATGAGTTAATCCGGGGCAACTATCAGCATCGACTGCAAAAATAGATCGAATAGATAAGAAGGCAATAATTTGTGTTTGGTGGGATCAGAAGAGTGTGGCATATCATGAGCTCCTAAAACCGGGTGAATTTGTTAATACATTACTAATCGCTGCAGACAACAAATGATCAATTTTAACCATGAATTGATCGGAAAACGACCAGAATGGGTCACAAGATACGGCAAAGTAGTTTTGTTACACGAAATTGCACCAGCACTCAAAGCAAAAACGATTCAAGATATTATCAAAGCACGTGGCTGGGTTTTTATGGGTTTGTGGATAATAACCGATTAAAATAGTTTTAAATCATAAAAATTAGTTCATTTTACCTATTTGACATGTTTTTTTTAAATATTTTTCCCATAGAAATTCCTTAATGCTTAACTTCAACTTTTTGGTAACAAAAGAAGTCCATGTTTGGCAACACTTCAACCGAATCTTTTTTTGACGGAATACTTAAGTTGAAAATCATAATACCGAATATCAAAACTTCAACCCTAATACAGTTTATGTTTAATAACATGTTTTTATTTCATGTATAGATAGATTACGTGAAAATCGTCGGTTGATTCAGATTTGCTTTGAGGTAAAGATAATTACTAAAGTAATTTTTATTCCATTTAACCCACACTTTGTCTGGATAAAAGAAATTTGCTAATAATTAATTCAGTAATTTCATCACGAATTCTGATTGGTGTATAGTTTAAAAGCAACACAACAACAATGACTGTTGAAAAACGAACGAATTCCAACCAGTAATACAACGAAACGTCATGTGAGAAATTGTTAATGGCTACCGATATTTAGCAGTCATCAACGACAAATGAGTCAAAATTGTCTTAGTGAGTACTTTGAAACATCAGTGAATTAATGCAATAACAAATCTACTATATGTATATCGGAATATATTAAGATTTTGATTTGCGAAGTTATTTACATATAGGCATATATATTATATACCAAAGATATATATTTTGACCTTGTAATTTAAGACGACGTGAATAATTAATTCACAATTTTATTATGTAACGTTTTTTTCACGGGCCGTAGAATAATAAAACAACGAAATCGTTATTTGAATCGAATTTACAATGAAAATTACAGTGATTTGATCGATTAAGTCGTACCGACACTTGTATTAAATCAAAGCTGTTGAAAACTGGTATGAAACCTAAGCTCAGATTTCCCACTGATATTATTATTTTATATAACCAAGAGCCGTGTCAAACCTCTCGCGATTATCATAGATAAAGAAAAACTCAGCTGGAGAGACCACATTAAAAATTGGGCTTCCACAGACTTTCCAATCTGAAACTCTTCCAGAAGAGCTCACTTGATCTACTGCTAAGAAGCGGCTCCCATAAGGATCTCTGATGCACTGTGGGATACACTAACAATACAGCAGTTAAAACCGCTTTAAACATGGCCGCCCTGAACATTGTCTGTTGTATGGTCGCGAAGTGTGCTCTAAGAGACAAGGAAGTTAGAGGAAAAAGACATGCCGAAATTGTCTCCTCCTTCAATTGTATTTCAAGAAATTTTATCACAGCGACGCAGATGCCACTCGTGGTGAGTTTTTCTTTGTTCACATGCCGACGATGGATGGGGAAAAGAGTCGCAATAAGCCTCGAAATTAAGAGAGAAGGTTTCTGTAAACAACTCTGTGTCAATCTTAGCTTTAGGCGGATCACTATAAAGCTTTTCAGACAAAAGTGGCTGCTATTAAGGTGGTGGTAGAAGTACAGTTACAAAGTGCTGCCTCTTTCAGGGAGGTGAACATTCACTCTAACAGCAGGGCGGCAATACTAGTGTTGAGCTCGCTAACTGGGCGCTCAAAGCTTATCAGGGTGTGTCTGTCCTCACTATAAACTCGCAGTTCTTTATCGATTTCTAAGGATCTTATGATCTATTATTTAAGAGTTTGAAGTAACACGGCAGACCGCCTAAGCTGTCCAAGCCCACAGAGTTGTTGGATAATATTAAATTAGGCATCAACTAACCATACAACCAAGAGATTTTATATTTTTAATTTGGCTATTTCAAACGAATTAACAACTGTCAAGACTCGAATACGAAATTTGGTCCAAAAAAAAGATTGATCTTACAATAATCAGATCAAAAAGTAAAGAACGCACCGGACAAAACTGGGCGTTCAATAGATATATGTATATTTTTCCAAAGTACTTAGCTGCATTATATCAATTAAGAATTGTGAAAATTATTAATTAAAATAACTCATTATTAAAGCGTTTATAATGAATACAGGAGTGGGGTAAATCATTTTCATTGGGGTAACCCTACTTGTGAATTCTAATTTAACAATATATTAAGTATTCAGATATTTTGAAGATATGTGGCTTACCTTAGTGCATTTTACGGCTGGTTTTTCAGTCTGGGTATAACGGCATCTATAAATAAAAAATAGAGAGAATATTGAATAGACTGAATATTTATATACAGTTACGGACAATAAAATATAATCAAATGTGTTGCTTTGAAACAATGGGATAATTTTTTTTAAGTTTTTCATTTATGTAGTAACTTTTCTGCAAACAAAGGCAATAAAATGTACTTTAAAAAAAGAGGAAAATATAGCATCGACGAGTTTTACAGTTAACTGTAATTTAAAAAGTGTAAATACGTGCCTGGTGCTTAGTGACAAAGTAATATAATCAAAAACAAAATGGTTTTATAAATGAAAAGTATTGAATTTAAAAAGCGTAAAAAGTTGTTATTTTAACTTAATTAGATCTGTGGAATGAATAATTGCATAAATTATGAATTTATTTAAAAAAATGGGTTGGGCAAAACATTGTTAAGAGGAGGAAAGACTGTGCGTCAAAAATTAGCAAGGAATGGGTCACGCGTAAAGGCAAATTGCAAACATATGAAATATGTCTCAAATATTTGTGTTTGATGCCTTAAAATTTCCGAAAAAAAGGTTGAAAAAATAGTCCGACTACAAAAAATTACTGCGCAAGTCGTTCGAAATACTGATTGCCGATGCGACATTTTATGGTCTCAATGAAAAATTAATATGATAGGAAATGATAGGTGCGCGTGAGTCCGATATCCAAAAAACAAAGATATATGCGTTCGCTACACGACTAGGTTCTTCAAACCCCGGGGGGGTAATATAATGGATTGGGATTGTTTCTCATATTGTAATGCGGGACCTATTTTTTGGATACAATAAAACATAGACCGCCACGTATACGTTATAGTTTTAGATAAGGTCATACTTCCATATGCTGAATAGAATTCGCCATACACTTTGGCAATTCCAACAAGAGAGGGACCCGAAACATACTACGGGTCTTGCAAAAAATGGCTTTCAGATCATGGTGCTTACGTTATGGCTTAGCCAGATCGGCAGATCTGAATCTCATCAAAAACTTTTTGTTATGGAATGCACCCCTTAAACCGAAAAATAAGGCAGAATTTGAGAGAAGGTACAAAGGTCTGGTATTCCGTTCTACAGAACACTTTCGGTAGCCTAATTAGGACTATGCCTAGAAGATGTGCATCGATATTAGACGAAGAATACTCTAGAATGTACAACCAGTCTTTTTATTAGTTGCCTTAAAAAAATATTTTTTTCTAATGTAAAAGATTTTTATTATATATTTTTGTACTTCGAATTTTTGAAATATATTATTTACCTTTGTTTTTGTAATATTTATGAATGGTTTTTTTCAATATTTTACTATTTTGTTTTGTTGTTACCAATAGCACTTGATATGAAGTACATAATAAAAATATAACTTAGTTGAATTTAAATGAAATTTATATTTTTATAATTTAATATAATTTATATATTTTTTAATCATTATTTATTCATTTATAAAAATTATATTTTTGTTTACTACTGGAATTCCTTCATTTACAGGATGTTTTCTCTCGTTTCAGACAAAGAATACAGCAAAACTACCATTAAGGTAAGTTTCTTTACAAGTTGAGTTTGTAAATTAAATATAAGGAAGAATATACAAAATGGAAAACATATATACATGCATAAAAGGTACTAATTATCGATAATATCTGAAGTATCTGAATTGGTCTTTAATGCATCAAAAGTAGTAGATTTTTGCTGTTTAAATCTTTAAAAACTAAACACATCTGTAGACGACGGAATTCGAGCCCTTGTCATAAGACAGAAATAAGTAAAGTGATCTGTAAATGATCAAAATGTCATTGAGTTCAAATATGGAAGCAAATTTAAATGATGAATTTTAGAAAATTCAAAATTATTTGTTTTGTATTTTAAATTTTAATTAAAATAAAACACAGAATTGAAAGAAATTTGTTCCAAACATCGCCAATGATCGAATTGGTCCATTTAAATTACGCGAGTAAATCAAATCGACGAATTTTTTTCCTAGATTGGTACAATCCTGACCGTTTTTGAGGCGTCTAAATGAAGCAATAAGCTGACTTTTTGGCTAAATTCGAAACGAGTGTCATCGCTTAGCCACCATATTTACCAGATTTGACCCGCTCTTATTTTTTTCTGTTTTATAAACTGAAAAATCCACTCCGGTGAATCATGAGTCCATTGCAGTCATTAACAGTCATTTGTTGAAGGCCATCGCAGCCGAGGCTTGCAACTAGCGTATGACATGCTCGTATTGACTCAAGTAGAGTATATTTTGAAAGCAATAATAAAAATGTGTATTAAAGTACTTGAAATATAGTTTTTTTTTTTTTTGTTCGTCCGGGTCAATTCTGATCAGATGGCATATGAAAATAAAACTTTAATAGCACATTTTTTTTTGTTAATTAACATTATTTTTGTCTGTGTTTCATAAACATACATAATTATATTTTTTTTCTTGCTATGAAAATATAAATAATAATGAAGAGTTATTTTTAAAATTATATATATATGTATATAAATAAAAATCGAAAAAATTTGCTTCTCAAGTTAAAAATACTTTTTAATTTCTCAATTGGTATAATAAAACCTAATTATGGAATATTACTAGCAAACTGTGAACTATTTTTTTTTTTAATTGTTGGCACTTAGCTGTCATTTTGAGTGAATATTTTTACTGTTGAAGAACGCGTTAGGGAAACGACGTCAGAGATGTCTAATTGAACAAGTTACACATGCTGACGGAGAGTTATGTTAACTGCCAGACATTTTTTGCTTTGCTTCTCTCCCAATTGTGGCAATTTTTTTAAATGATACTCACAGTTATTTCAAAATTCGGTTGAACGCTTTTGTCCATATTGCTTCTTTATATAACTACAATAATAACTGTAATGAATAAGTTCATGTGCTTGGATCATTATAACGTATGAAAAATTATGAACAATTTCACACACATTTTCTTAGCGCTTTTTCTAAGCATCGAAAACCAATTTGGAAGCAAGTGTAAGAAAAAATATTTTTTATATGAAGAATGTTTTTTTCGAATTATAATTTGCATAATTTAATACTTTAAAAAAATTTCTTTTGAATATTATCGGTGATTAAAAATTTGCGCTCATTAAAATTGAAAAATAAATATTAAGAAAATACTGCAAAAAAGTCAATGAGGTCACAAAATAAAATTCTTTGAAATGACTGAAGCTCTTCGTGGCCAACAGCCATAGCATATGTTTTTTGTTTAGCATTTACTTTTAACTAGAACTACTACATATAGCATGTTGCCCGTTGCTTCCGTTCTCAAAAAATGTTAATATATATTAGTATAAGATTACATCACGCATATTTATCGGGAGAAATAAAAGCTTCTAAGAACTCTACGATTAAATACTTTAATCTACGAACTGTTTATTAAAACATTGTCGAGTTGCAAATTTTTTTTGGTTTCAATTTTCAAGGAAATTGAGTAGAGCAAATTTTGAAGAATTTTTTATTCGTGGTTGGTGGAAAATTTAATAAATTTTTTTAGAAATTTTTGGCAAAATTATTCACATTTTTTAATTATTAGTAATTTTTCATAATTCACTAGAGAGCTAAATTTTTGGATCGGCTTTGGAATACCGTCCCAACATTATTTTCAGACAACTTATTCTTATCATGTAGGACTTTTTGCTTTCCTTAATTAAGTCGGTTTTTATAACTTTTGCTGTAAAAAATATGACTTTATGTACATAATTAAAAAACATACTTTCAAAAGTATGTACACATGTAAAGTACGTAAGAAAAAAGCAGTGATTTCTTTATAACACTTGAAAATAAGCAGAAATATTTGAAAAAGTTTCACGTGCGACAAGGAAAACAAACTTTGTAAGTTGATGTTAACGTGAGTCAATTGGGAATCGCAAGACCAAAATAAATAATAACATAAATAGCTCTATAAGCAAGAAAAAAAAGAAGAACAAATATAAAAACAAAGATTGATAAAAAGCCGGCGTACCTGTCACGAACGTTGCTCAAAAACCAATAATAAAGAAAAACACAAAACAAAGTGAGCGAAAAAGGCTATAGAAATAAACGGTAGCAAAATATTAGACTTGAGACATCAAAAATTGCATATCAATAAAAAATTTTCAAATCTAAATTCCTCTTTTTGACAAGACTTTCACAATATCGTTGCAAGAATTAGATTTATATGCGAAAACGTGTTAAATTACAAGTGAATACTGGACGCAGGCGCTTCGGCAAGCAATAGATCAAACGCATTCGTACAATATCTTTTTCGTATTGGTCCAAAATCGTGGCAAAAATTCGTTTATCGAACTGATAGAATATTTTCGGTTTTTTTTTTGTTTTTGAAAATAAGTAAATAAAAATTGAAAATAATAATAATAAATCAAACCAAACGCACACACACTCAAGCAAAGAAATCAAAAACCTGAAAAGTAAAAAGAAACTTTTGGCAAGCAACTGGAAATAGAAAGGAATTTACAAGACGACGAAACACAACAGATGGAGGCACACGAACGGCAAACGTGGTACTTTTCCACTTTACTCACGTTCCGTTTTCACAAGTGAGTATTCGGTTTGGATAGTTATTGTAAAAGATTATTAAGTCATACTGTTTGGAAAAAACATCCTTAAAATAGGAAAACAAATGGTTAGATGCTGTAAAATATAAAATTTTCAACTTTGTAAGGAATACCTTGGAACAAAACGGCACTCGAAATTTGTAATTAAACTTAAACATTAAATGATATTTCAAAAAAATGCATTTCTCTAAGTTGTTAGGGCTGTCTTTACTTACAACGAAAAATTTGAGCGCGATTAGTCAACCAATTTGTTTGCAGCAGCTGCTTAAGTCGGTACACCTTAGTAGTGCGTTGCGATTTTTACAATGCATAAATATAGCGAACAAATAATTTGTCTCAAATTTTGTATTTATAACAAAATTTCGTGTGCGGAATCATTGTTAATGTTGGAAAGGCCTACGTTGTTGACTTGTGTTTTTGATACAACTGTAACTGTACACGTGATATAAAGCCTTCAAAGACGGTCGCGAAATCGTTCAATACACGCCTCATTCTGGACAACCTGCAATCTCTTCAACTGATGAAAATATTTAAAAAAAAAAAAGTAAAGGATATAAGCTTGAAACTCGTCATATAAGCGTTAGAGAAATGACAAGAGAGCTGAAAATCTCTTGCGAGTCCGCTATTTTGGTTATGAAACGCGTTCTTACTCCACTCACCCCGATGAAGCTGATTTTTTTCGCATCGAGCCACGAATGTGACCGAGTTTAAAACCAAAAACGCAATGAATCCCAATGAGCAATCAGCGCTTTCTTAATTTTTTCTTGTACCTGAAATCACCCTCCGCGAAACCCGTTTTCCGTTGGTCGAAGAGATGAAACAAAATTAGCTAAAGGCGCCGATGGCCATCCCAAAAAGTGCTTGGGAAAGTGTTTTGAAGAATGGAAAAATCATTGGAATAAGTGTATCATATTGGGTGGGGAAAGCGACAAAATAAATATTGATGAATAATTAATTTTTTTTTTTTTTGGTTTTATTTACAATTTCGGGTACTTTTTATGACAATACATTATATATAGTAACGTTACGAGGCAGAATATGCTTGAACAGTAACAAACACTGATGTGAAGTGCTATCCTGGTGTCAATTATTCTGCTGACTTGACAAACGTGAGACTCAACCTACAGAGAACTTGTTCTTGTCATATATTCTTGCAGGATATGATCCACGAGGTCTTTTTAGCTGACTCATCTCACTCCTATTCCCCGTACCTCGAATTGGTTGTCTGCCTACAAGTTCGGTCCCCTTCCTAATAGGCAACATCACAGGAGAAAACTCCAATGCCTAAGTTACGAAAGGAATACGTGTCCGATTGGACTAAAATTTTGAGATTATCCACCATTCTCTTGCATACATATAGTATCGAAAATGAGAGAAACCAATCCAAGTTGAAAGTAATGACTATACTTACATATTATATTTAGTCATACACTCTTCCACAAAAGAGTATGACGTACTAACAACACGGGAAACATTATTTTATCACGGATGTCATGGCAATGTTGCAGAAAGTGTGTGATTTCTTTAACTTTTTTTTTTCCATTCCAGAAATAGTATGAAATATGTAGCTTTTATGACATTCAGTGTGCTATGCTAAACAAATACTTATATAGATAACCAAAGAATATATTGTTTCCTGTTTGTAAGAATGTATATAAAAATATGTTGGCCAAACATTTTTGATTTGTCTGTGTGTACCTTCGATGTATAATATTATATATTTACAAGTTTTTTGCTCAGCAATGTGGGTGACAAGTGCGTCATAGTTGAACTTGTACTTGAAAGTCATGGGAATGAGCTAGTATCCGTCTTAACGGGCACGGGTTGGTCAACTAGTGATGCATGAAAGTGTTAAGAGAGCTGCATGTACTCGTATACACAATAGAAATGTGCTCGTACGTAAATAAATGAGTACGTAATTGTTATTGTTATTAATTATTGCTTTTCGTCATTACATATTAGGTGATGTCACTATTTCATCTACAACGATTCTAATTTTATACCCTGAACAGGATATATTAAGTTTGCCACGAAGTTTGTAACACCAAAAGAAAACGTCGTGCTTAGTCGATTTAGCCATGTCTGTATGTAAGACGAACTAATCTGCTAGTTTTTGATACTTGGATTCAAAATTTTACGCACTTCTTTTGCTCCACAAGTAGCTATACGTAGTAGTTGCCATACAAACTGAAATATCGAAATCAAGATCTTGTATGGATAACTTTTTTATTTTAAAAGCTATCTTCACTACACTTGGCACGCATTATTGTTCAAAGCAAAGATACAATCTGTGAATATATGGTTCAGATCGGATAATATCATAACATATAGCTGCCATACAAACTGATCGATCAAATTCATGTTTTGTATACAAACTTTTTTTTTATTTCTGAAGGGTATTATAGCTTTAAGATTTTGTCTTGCTCTAATTACAATATAGGATATAAATATGTATACGTGTAATTATAAATGGGTATAGAGATATGTCTGTGTTGTTATTAATGACTGCTCAAATGATTAACATTCAGTGCAATAAATTATATTCTAAGTATATCATTAATATGAGTTTTTGTTGTCGAACATTCTTACGCCATCTTTATAGTTGTCAACGTTCATCTTTTTATTAACTTTATTATGCTATTCGATTGAATATTTAAATTGATGCGAGCATTTGCTCGCAAAAATTAAACAATTAGTACTGCTTTGTCAAAAGTTCCTCATACGTCATGGCCGTCCTCAGAGCCTAGTTAATGCTATACTAAAATGTTGGCGTATTTTTCCTTACTTATATACCAATGTGCATACATATATACAGAGCCATATTGTGAATGAGGTTATTATTGAATGGAAAAAAAAATAGTTTTTGAGAGTTTTTATTGTAAATTTTTTAGTAATGAGGGCGTTAACAAGCGGTTAAGTGTAAACGCAAATAGTCAGCGACAAATATGCGAATTTTGACATTGTGATTAAATATTTACTGATATGACGTACAGGATTGGCCCCCAACTATGTAGTTATAAAGAAATTATGGACAAGATTTAACATTTTGTCTGCACTTTTAAGCATTTCAACGAGTATAAGTGACCAATGAATGGATTTATTGCTTGCACTTTTAGTAGTACTCAATTAGTTTGGAAAAATGCCTGATAAATTTACATCTTAAGCAGGATGTACAATGCGAGAAACCATTAAATAAAATCTAAGTGTAATTTTATAAATCCGTTTTTAAAATTGATCCCGCATTTTTTCCATATTTTCCATTTCAATTAAAAACTCGAAGTCGAAGAAACAAGAAAAAGTCGTCCGTGTTCTCTGAATAATTTGTGGTATGGTAGTTACATTGTGACAAAAAAAGCACCCGGGTAAATTATACTTCAAAAAAAAGTACTTTCATAAGTTGGTGCGATAGTCTTTAATTACTATGCCAAACATGAGCGCGATCTGTAAACCATTTTGTATACAGCAGCTACTCAAGTCGGTACACCTCAGTAGTGCGCTGCAACTTCCACAATGGACAAGAATATCGAACAGATAATTTATCTTAAATTTGGTCTTTTTAACCAAATTTCGTGCGTGGAATCGTTGCGAATGTTGAAAAGGGCTTATGGTGATTCCGTTTTATCAAAAACAAGCCTACAAGTGGTACCAAGCCTTCAAGGAGGGTCGAGAGATCGTTTAAAACATGCCTCGTACTGGACGTCTTTCGATCTCATACAAATGAAACGTAAAATATTTCCCAACACGATTTTTCCGTTTTTTGGCTCACTATAAACCAACCCGCTATGGTATTTGGGGGAAAAAACTGGCTTTGGTCATGGAATCGACCACCGAAACAATCATAACCCAAAAAAAAGAGAACAACAATCGCGCAACTGCTCTAGATTATTAGTCAGTTAATAGTAAGATTAAGCGAAAATACCCAAACTCTGCACATTCATACTAATGTACACACATAACTTATACATGCAAGCTCAGACTTTGGTGCGCAGAGTCAAAGAGTAAAATGTGAGAATTACAGGCCCACAAACGTAAACGGGTAGGCCAGCAGTGCTGTTTGCGTTTATGTCAAAGCTAGCTTAGCTGTCAACGTCAACGCCGCCGTCGCTGCTAACTTCACAACACATGCGTGTGTATGCATACTGGGCTGTGTGGATGTGTGTGTAATGTGGTAGAACTAATAATGTTTGCTTGGAAGATTTGTTATGTGGGGAAAACCACGCACTGGCACGTATTGCCAGAAAACATATTCGAATTCGCGAAATATTTAATTGTAGGAACAGCAACAACGCATTTGTAATGCAACAAGATTCAAGCGTATGCCGTTAATTCGCTAAAGCGTTCACTTATCGATACATTGATTAGATTGTGTTGCTGATAATAATTGCATTTGTTGTTGTTTTTGTGCATAGCATATACATAAGTGTGTAAACAATAACTGCATTGAAAATGTCTACTTCGTGTACTACTCATCACGTCACCTAAAGCGAAACGTCATTTTAACCGGTTGCCATATACTAGTAAGTTGTATGTATGTATGTATGTATGTGCGATTGTTGTGCGAGCACTGTAGGAATTGAAACTAATTAATTGATAAATCCATATTTGGTCAATTTTGGGTGTACTCATACTAGTTTTTGGTTTTTGTTAAATTATTCTTTTCGAAAATTAATTATTGTTCAAAGTAACGCTACAAACTCCGAAGAAATTGTTAAATTGTAAAGTTGAATTAAAAATTCAAAATTTAATTTTCAATCTCCAGTGTCAAAAGTGAAAAATAAAATTTAATTAATTTTAATTGGCAAAAAAAAAAATTAATTAATTTTAATCAATAAAAAATTTAATTAATTTTAATTGATAAAAAATTTTATTAATTTTAATAAAAAAATTTAATTCATTTTATTTGCTATTTATTGAATTTTTTTGCTGCCTTCATGATTGCAACCTCATAGACATAAACTGACACCTCTAACCTACAGGATAGCCACTGCTATTTTTTTTCTCTTCACCTAAATACTATCTTTTTATCTTGGTTCGTAACTGTGGAAAGCGTATATATGTATACCGGTTATGTTTACATGAGACAGTTGTTCAAATATGGAACACCATTTTGGCATTGTTAATTTCAGTAGTGCAAAAAGGTGCATTTTCCTGAAGGGTGCGATTGTGTACAACAAACAGTGGGCACGTTGTGTACGCCTTCAATAAAGCACACTTATACATGTACATATGTACTCAAATGCATATTTATATATTATATGTGCATATTAAAGTGATTATAGAAACTCGTGAACCGGCACGAACAATGCACTTTTTATCAAATCAAAAAGGCAGCTGTCAATGAGGCTGTTAATTTGTTTCAATTCGAATTTCATTTGTTTCCGTATGTTTACTTCATTATTATATATTTTTTGCTGAGCTTCTAAGCATTTTTGTTTTTGTTTTGCTATTCGTTGCAAAGTGTTGAAAGTGAAATTATTGTTTGATTGTTGATTATGCTATTGGGATTTTCTCTAGACATTTTTCTGAAAACAACGGCTTGGGAAAAATTATTTCTGTGCCGTGCTCGCATGCTATTTGTCCACACAATCGATGCCTTTAATGTTTTATTATTTTGATAACAAATTTCACGAGACTTTTACTCGGTATAGAGAAGACGCCGATTCGAAAGGAATTTCTCACTCAAACTATTTACAAAGAATTCTTCACATTGTATGAGGTGTGAAAGTGAGGAGGTATGTGCACAGAAATACATTTGTTGAACTATGATTGGGTCCAACGACATCATTTGATGCAACTCTGGCTGAACAGCTTCCGCTTATTGATATCTAGCAGCTTCTGTGGCTGAGCACGATAAGTGATTAGCGTTTGTGGTCGGTTTGTACTATAATTTTTAAAGCGAGATTACTCTTGCGCCGCGCCTTAGTTTATTAGAAAATTATCAAATTAGTATCAATTATGGGAGTCAATAATAGACATATTTATATAAATCTGTGTACTGAAAATTATGAAATGGTTCAGGGTTTTGTATTGCCAGATTGGCAATTAATTGGGTTTTATATTGTTTCAAATTTTAGTCATATCGAATTATAAAATTTTAAATTGTATTTATTTAAGTGTGAGTGTATTATTATTACTCATATACCAAATTGTAGTAAGACTCCATTTTACTCTCTATATAAACATCATAGTGTTATTTTGACATACTTATATATAAATTCACTGTAAAACTACACAAATTTATATGTTCCGAACGGAAATCATTATCAGTTTTTATAAAATTTATTAATGCTATATATAGCTTTATGCTAACCGATCTGAATAAGTTTTCTGGAAATCGGAACATTGCCTTCTACAGTCATGCATGCCAAATTTCGTTCCATGCAAGCACCTGATTCCGATCGTTTAGTTTGCTATAATGGTCCGATTTCGATGATTACGATAAATAAGCTGCTTCTTGGTTAGAAAAGGTCTTGTACAAAAATTCAGATCGATATCTCAAAAACTATGGAACTTGTTCGCGTATATACAGAAAGATGGACTTAGCTAAATTCACTCAGCTCCTCACACTGATCATTTAGACATGAATATTTTATAAGACCACCAACGGCACCTTTTGAGAGTAACAAACAGGGTGGCAAATTTAAAATGCCTTATTCAGGGTATAAATATATTTCGTTAAGAGGTTACATTCAATTAAAAGTAAAAATAATCTTTTATATTCTTGCAACTTAAAGGAATCAATGCCGGAAAAATACCTTAAAGTGTAAAACGTCAACTAGAGGTTTGGAATACAAGCAATTTTATATAAACATACGCTTACATATGCAACTCATATACTGACAGACATATTCGGCATAAGGTCTGTTTAGAAAACTTAAATCTTAAACGTAGTATTTGGGAGTTGGGGTAGTATTGACCCGATTCTAACTATTGTATATTAATATCTCCCTTCCGCCTTTTTGAATTTCGCGGCTATGTATAAAGCGATATAGAGCTCGTATCTGGCAATACTATACATTTTTGAAAGGTCTTGACATAACATACAAAACGACACTATGCTTGATTAGTTTGGATATTGCGTCCAACAGTTATAGACGTGTAAACATGGAGTTCACTAACGCCGAAATTCGCGCTAAGTTTTCCTTCGTTAAAGGCAAATCCGCCAGAGAAATGTTCCGTGAGATTAATGGTGTTTTGGGGGATGGTACTCTATCACTTCTACCGGCGGAGGAATGGTTTCGACGATTCAGAGCGGGTGAAAACGACACTGTGGATAAGTAAGCCGGCGGAAAACCTGTGACGACGGATACCGATCAAATGATGGAAAACATCGAGTTAGACCGGCATATGGCATCTCGTGACTCCGCCCAGAAGATGGGAGTTAGTCACCAAACCATTTTGAACCAACTGCAAAAGGCTGGATACACAAAAAAGCATGACGTTTGGGTGCCGCATGATTTGACGCAAAAAAAAACCTTCGAAGGAACTCGACCCATTTTTGAAGCGGATGGTGACTGGCGACGAAAAATGGATCACATACGACAATATCAAGCAAAAACGGTCATGGTCGAAGGCCGGCCAATCCGGGATTGACGACCAGCAAATTTTTGCTGTGTGTGTGCTCCCATATGGCCAGACGCTTAATTCTACCATCTACTTCGAAATAGGCGATCGACCAGAAGCGTCCAAAATTGGCCAACGGAAGGGTGTAGTGTTCCACCAGGACAATGCCGGACCACACACTTCGTTGATGACTCGTCAGAAGCTACGGATAGCCCGGACATAGCGCCAAGTGATTACCACCTGCTCCTGTTCATGATGTACGCTCTTCTTCTTCTTTTTTACTGGCGTAGACACCACTTACGCGATTATAGCCGAGTCAACAACAGCGCGCCAGTCGTTTCTTCTCTTGTACGCTCTTGTTGGTGTAAAATTGAACTCAAACGAGGTTTGTGAAAAGTGGCTGTCCAAGTTCTTCGTAAATAAGGAGGGGGGCTTCTACGAGGGGGATATTATGAAGCTGTCGTCTAGATGGAAACAGATTGTCGAACGAAACGGCGCATATTTGAACTAAATCCGATCACTGTAACACTTTTTAAAAAACACTAAACAAAGAGTAAAAAACGGAACGGAGACATTTGACAACCTTATATTTCGTGCCACATAAAAAATATTTCCTGTGTCTCATTAAGGTACCCCACACGCGATCACCAATCATGTATAGTAAGGTCAGCCTGATGTTCGTAAATCCTTGTATTAGTTATATAGGCGCTAGGTCAAGTTTTTGACCAATTTTATCTATTTTAAGCACAAAGACACACTATTATGATTAAAGTCTCTCATTTCAATCCATTTTTGATACACACAGTTACTATTGCCAAGAAAGTATTCTGTCTGAATTTCAAATGTATATGCCTTATATTAACCTGATATTTTCGGACAAAAGTTAACTATAGATACTGGGGGCCACATATTCGGTGCCTAATAATTATTAATTCAAAATTGTATCCCGTTATTATGATTGCTTCTTGATTTTTGTACTGGAAAGTGGAAGAATCAAAAGGAATTTAAAATTGTGATATATGGAAATTAGGTGTGATTGTAGTCAAGTTTCACTCATATTCGCACTGTCATATAGGAACATCAGAAGAATGCTACATACTAAATTTAGTTGAAATTGGTCGATCGAGTCCGGGGATATGTGATTTCACCATAAAGTGGGCAGTGCCATGCCCATCGTCCAATTTTCACACTGGCTCCAATAAAGCCTTCTCATAACATATCGGAGGTAAAATTTAATGTCTTTCGAGTATTTAATTATTGATTTAAGCAATTTTGGTAGTTTTTAACCGTATCGTCATATGGCGATTGAGGGGGGTTACCTTCCTGTTTCATCAATTTTCACACTGTCAGTAGGAGAATATTTGCGCTAGGATTGGTTTTTGTAGATTACATTAAACTTATTAGAGGACGAGGCCACACCCAATTTTTAATACTTTTTTGCCCGTAGGTGCTTCTTGCTACTGCGATCCTTTACGCCGCAAACAGTTCTATTTCTGAATTTAGTGCTTAGTTTTGTATAGGATTTTGGTTCCTGGCCTTTTTTATGCGTGGCAGTGATCCGATTGCGCCCATCTACGAACTCGTAACTTTTTTCGCCAAGAAACGCGCATATCAAGTTTCATCCAGATATGGTTGCTAAATTTTTGCTCAGGTTACAGCTTGCACGGACGGACCGACAGATACATCCTCATCATTTATATATACTTAAATATGTGTGTCCTTATATCTATCTCGATTAGTTTTAGGTGATACGTACAACCGTTGGGTGAACAAAACTTTAATACTCTGCACAACTGGTTGCATACCATGCGCTAATCCTCTAACAGTATGAGTTATGCTTCATGCTTTCCCTCATGACGAAAACAGCGTATCTATTAGAATATTTACAGTTATAATATCTGGGAATGTTTAATCATTGTTACAGTTAACATTGTCAAATAGGATTTTATCAAGATCTACAGCCACTCCATAAAACCACATCAGTTAATACTAACTTATTTAAATTATTATATTTCTAAAACGACGTCATCGAATAATTACCAAGTAATTTTAAATGATCTACTATGGCTGTTCCCCAGAAACAGTACATGACTCCCACTTTATTGCACCGAATTTCAAAGAATTCTCGTCACTCGACAGAGTGGTGGACTGTCCCACCCCATGACAAAAAGTAGCTGAACTAACAATCATGTGATCAAATCGCTAAAATATCAACTAACTGCACTTCAACTAACTACTAGCTACTAACTGTTCAGCGTATGTTCACGTGGTCTGTTTGAAGAGATTGCATGATATAGCTAGATCTTCAACGCAGACAACGTGGTATGAATGATATGCCACGTAGTTAACTTACTTAAGATACATAACAATACGATATAGACGATAATAATGCAATGCGAAGTAATAAGCAATATTTAAGTAATTGACAAAGCAAATCAATTTTAAGAGTAGATATTCCCTAAATTGGTTACAAAGAACACTTGACGTGATTTTTACAGCTCGTGGCGGCCATATTTGTTTACGGATTTATGTCAAATTTTGTCAGTGGCAACGGTAAAGTTTATCACTTTTTGTAACATTTAATTTCGGTAAGTCGCTTGAAAATTGTCCACGATTAGTATGTCAATTCACTGCTTGGCTTCGTCCTCAAACAAAATTATCGCTATTGAAGCGGCTGAAATCCTCGTCTGATTCAGGAAATGCAATTTAACCCCCAAAAATTTACCGTTTTGTGCGGACTGTGGTGTAGCGGTAACATCGGACCTTATTTTTTTCGAGATGAGGCAGGAAAGTAATCATCAATAGCGAGTGTTGTAACTCATGACACAGTCGAGTGGCCACCAAAATCATGTGACTTAACGTCTCCAAATTATTCTCTCTGCGGTATGTTAAATCAGAAGTTTACACCAATCCATCAGCTTTGCTCAAGAAGTTCGAAGACAAAATTAACCACACTCTAGTCGAAATTCCAGGGGGAATACTGCACCAGGTCATCAAAAATTGACATAAGCGGGTGCAGATTTGGCATTGGTCGTAATTTTGTTAAAATCGTAAATAGTTTAAAGTTATCTGCTTAACATATAAACAAGTTGGGACTAATTTAGAGTGGTTTATTTCATTTTAACATTACGTGGTTCTCGTTGGTAAACCCTGTATAAGATACCCACATTTAATTTATGATTTAATTTTCATTAATTTTTACAATTTTGAAATCGAAATATTTTTTTTTATATTATTTTTACACTTTTGCAACGGTGGGGTGTCATAAAGCCATAGGCCCTTATGTCTCAATGGAATGGGACTTACGCCATAATTTATTTCCCGAAAATGAGACATAAAGCCATATATTTGATAATGATCGCATATCACCCTATTTCAAAAACCATAATAAAAAAAATTATACTATAATCTTAAAGCTTGTGTATATTGCTCTTTATATTTTATTTTACAGAAGTAGACATTATGTAAAAGGGATAATTATAGTGGAAAACTATTAATTTTTCCTATTACAAAATGTTTGGAGCTTTAATTCATGGAGCCTGGGAATTAAGTGAAATAAAGCATTTGTAACGCAAAACATCACAAGCCATTATGGTTTAGGTCATATCAAAATTATGGCATTATGTCCTATGGCTTTATGACACCCCACCTTTTGCAACCTGTTGCTACAGAGTATATGTACATAATAATTTTGTTCGTCTAAAGGTTGTAAGTATCAAATAAAACTAATCGAGATATATGTACAGTTATATATATTATAAATAAACGATCAGGTTGAAATCCGGGTGACTATGTGTCTGGCCGACCGTCCATGCAAGCTGTAACTTGTGTAAAAATTGAGATATCTTGATGAAACTTGATATGTCTGTGCTTAAGTACAAAATATTTCCTACACTACTAAAGCTACATCAACTAAATTTGCTGAGCGCAAATATTATAGGAACCCTTACCGACATTGTGAAATTAGATTAAATCGGGATATAACTTCGCCGTTTCCCCTTATAACAGAAATGTTCAAAACTACTAAAAGTGCAATAAATCAATAACTAATTACGCCAGAGATATTCAATTTTACTTCCGAGATGATATGGGAAGGTCCTCTCCGCGCCGTTCGATACTAAACGAGGTTTCAGATAAGTCGCACGATACTTCTTCAACCTGCTTCTGGAGAAAATAGTTCGAACTGCAGAAGGTACCATCTTCTATAAGAGTGTACAGCTGTTGGCGATTGCGTATCAATATCATCAGCCGGAAGACCCGCGCCGTTAGTTCTGCTTTCTCCAGACTAAAGAAAATTGGCAAAACAAATGGGTCTGGTAGTCAACGAGGGCAAGACGAAATATCTCCTGTCATTAAAGAAACAGTTGTCGCACTCGCGACATGGCACGTACGTCACTGTTGACAGTCATAACTTTGAAGTTGTAGATAATTTCGTCTATATTGGAACTATCGTAAACACCACCAATGTCAGCCTAGAAATCCAATGCAGGATAACTCTTGCCAACAGGTGCTACTTTGGACTGAGCAGGCAATTGAAAAGAAAAGTCCTCTCTCGACGAACAAAAACCAAACTCTATAAGTCACTCATAATTCCTGTCCTGCTATACGGTGCAGAGGCCTGGACGATGACAACAACTGATGAGTCGACGTTGCGAGTTTTCGAGAGAAAGGTTCTGCGAAAGATTTATGGTCCTTTGCACTTTGTCCAAATAGACGAAAACACTCCAGCTCTGAAAGTATTCGACGCAGTACCCGCCGGGGGAAGCAGAGGAAGAGGAAGACCTTCACTACGTTGGATAACCAGGTGATTAACTTTAGTTAAAATCAAGCCGAAAATCGGTATATAACTATATATGGTAAAGGAAAATGATAAATATACATAAGTGGTACTCGGGGTCCTAATAGAAAATTATGAAACGAGAAAATTAGTAAGTACTAAATTTAGCTTATAAGATCAGGATAATTTTTACATTATAAATTAAATTACAGTTTTTACATTATAAATTAAATTTTTTTCCTTAAAACATTGTTCTCTGAAAAAATCGGGTATTTGAAGAAATGGTATTTTTAAGCAAACAAACACAATGTAGGGGATGTGACTTGCATTCAAATAAAATAACAGTTCTTTTTAGTTGGTATCCCAACGCCGTACTTACACGAAGGACTTGGCAAAATCAACATTCTTACACAAATAGTGTTGATTTTATGGGAAAATTTGCTTCATGCGAATCGTCCATTCACCTCTGTTAATGACGAGAAGAACAAAAAACTTAAATGAATAGTGCAAATAAATCATCGTATTGGCATCAGAGAGATAGCAGCGGAACTCAACATCTCTTTTGGATCAACTCAATACAGTTTGGTTAATGTTTTGGGTATAAAGCGTGACACCGCTAGGCTCTCACCAAAATACCTGGTATCTTTTGTAAAAACGACGTTGATTAGAGTTCGTAAAAAACCAGATGCTTGACAACAGAGTTGAGGATCCATGTAAACATTCAAATCCATCTTTACTGGCAACGAAACTTGGGTTTATAAATATGAGGCCGACTTTCAAACAACTTTGTGAATGGCGCTCTAAAAACGACCCGAAAACGAAAACACCAAAGATTGCTCAAAGCACTGCAGACCAACTTAGCCGTGACTTATAGCAAATATATAAAAAAAAATGGATTCAGCATTGACTTGTATCGGCCCAAAAGGAGCCTATTTTGAAGTCTATTATAAAGATATGTATTAAAATAAGTGAAATGTATTTTTATTATTAGTCCAGGTCAAATTTGATGAGATAAGTATCTGAATATTTATGTTTTTGAAGTATATATTCAAGACATTTAAATTCACCCAACCAGACGTATGTATGTATGGATGTGTGTATGTATGTATGTACTTACATATTTATGTAAACATGTCGAGCACGCTACTCGAATTGGCAAAAAAGTGAGCTGCTATCTCTTCACAACTGTCTACACCGTAACGGCATTGTCAATCAGTCAAAAGCATAAACCAAAAAAGTAAATCAGTAAAATAAGTTGTTGATGCTACTGACGTCAGTACGCTCACAATAGACCCGAAAAAAAGCGTATCTGTCGCCTTCACTTTATAATTTTTTTGTTGTTTCTGTTGTTGTTGTTTTACATTTTTTCATTCATCGGAAATATGTGAAAATTAACGCTAAATAACAGCGCGTCATCGACAGCCAGCCGTTGTCCGCCGGCCACTGACAGCGCCAGTAGGTAACCAGTCGCAAATGAAGTGCAACAGGTTTTCGATATTAGCCGGTGGCAATATAGATAACAACAACTACAACAGATCGTAATGAAAATAAAGTATTTTTTATAAACACGCTCTCCAAATTTCAAAATTGACATTATTGCTGAGAAACACACTCACAAGTTTCATACTAATTACATACTTGTATGTATGTTTGCATATATAATATTTCGAATAGTAATTCTAGCATATCATACATACACATATTACAACTAGTTAGCGCGCTAAATGCTATGTTGTGACGACTACTTTAAATTGTGAAATTAATTGAAATTCAAAGATGTAATTTAATAGTTAGCAATGAAACTTGGGGAAAAAATTAAAGAGGCTGGTTGTTTGTAAAACCCCAAACTACAAACACACAAAAGTAAATAAATAAGTGGTCTATTGTCGGCGCAAAGCGGCAACGCCACGCGAAAATAAAACCCGTCTTGACTTAAGCCGCCGAGGTGACAGTGCGCGCGCTGTGCACTCAACAGGTTTAACGAAGTGAAATAAGTATTTTTTACACATACTTGTCAAGCCGCCAAATGGCCAGTTGACATACATACATATCAATACACTCGTACGTTACATATTGACACAGTTGTAGGGGTTTTACGTTTACGTTTTCATTCATAACTTGGTTGATTGAGCGCAAGAGGCGCGCATTGGGGTAGGTGTAACGCGGTACTCGTATTAGCGCTGTTCGGGTCTTAAACATATTGGTAGTTAGCGCTAAAAGGCACATATGAACTCGCTCTTTGCTATTCTACATTTTGTAAGACTTATTATCTGTTGTTTTGTCTAGTATGACTTGGCGCGCTCTTTTGATTGCGCTTGCAAAGCGCTCAGCGCTTATCTTCTGTACCTTTGTAGCTACGGTCAGCTATTTGGCATGCAATACTAATTTGTTTAATCAAATATCTAGCGCTCTATGGCACTTAGGCACTCGCAAGCAGTGGAGTTTTTCGCCTCTGTGGTTTGGCCGTTGCGCGCCAGTCGCGCGTCATACTTCGCTTTGCGGCTTGTGACACGCGTACGAATTCCATATTATAACATGGAGACAATGTTGACAGATTACATGCCGATTGCACGAATTACATGCCGTTGTGGGAAAAAGGGAAATTTTTCTCATTTTTACATGCAAACTGACTCATTCATGTGTTAGGTGAGCCGGTGGGAGTGATATGCGCTTAGATATGGTTAATTTTGCTATTTCACAAGTTGTTTAAGATATCAAAGTTTACTTATATTTTTATGTCTCAAAGCGTACATTTTTGTATGTTTCGGTTATGTAAAACCGAATGGCCGAAACCATGGATAACTCATTGATAAAGATTTTTCGGTTTTTTGTTCTCAAGCCTGGCCAAATTATACAATTTATAAAAAATTTAGTCATGTGAATATATAAATGGATATAATATGTAGTTACTTAGTTAGTTGTTACTAGTCCATAATTTTGACGTTGGCGTCTCTTACTTGCGTCATAAGCAGCCACAACCCCAAATTTGAATTAAAATTTTCTGTACATATGCGTTTACTTCCGGCATTTGGTTTTCCCTATCAATCACAAGTTGCGTATGAAATTGTATTCTTGGTAAGATTCTTAACATCCGCAAATAATTTTAATTTCCCATATTTAACATGATTCAGTTAAAACCGCTCAACTTAATATTTAGTTACGGTTAATATATTTACCATTGAGTATCAGACCAAAGCATACGTCACTGATAAAGCACAGTCAAACCACAATAATATTAAAATCACTTGAATTATTATGAGGCAGTAAAATAAGGAAATAACCCCTACAATGTAATGTATGAGAGTGTAGTTTTTTTTCAGCTTTTGTGGGTATTTCAATGAATTAAACAAGAAAACACGAAAGTGTTCAGTCCAGCTACTAATTATAAGTACCATAAATACTCTGTGTGTTAAAACCCACCAAATGAAAAATAATTTCCAAACTAACCACAAAGATTTTTTTTTAGTTTCTTAAACGAAACTCTAAGAGAGTGTTATGTATTTTATGACGTAAATATTTAATTCTTTCAACAATGTTAAATACCACACATATCTATTAACAGTTTGACCTATTCATCTAAATTGGTTTTGAGAACTCAGGTTTTGATTTATCAATTCAAATTAAGAGGCAGTATTAGTGTGAAATTGAACAAAAAAAAAATCAATTTTCTGCTGTGTTTCGTTGTGTTAGTAGATCTTTAAAAATAAAATGCTAAAGCCTTAAATCGATATCTCAACCTACCGCTATGTGATCTGTTGAATATTTTACATTATTCAGTTAAATTTACTCAACTTAATATGCATATGTTTGCCAGACCAATACATACGCCACTGATAAGGCACAGTCAAATCACAACTAAAATCCTATGAATTATTATGATACAGTAAAATAAGGAAATAAACCCTAAAATGTATCGTAATGTACAAAAGCGTAGTTTTTTTCAGGTTTTTTGGGTAAGAAAACACGAAATGGGCAACCCAGCTACTAAGACTGTGCCAAAACCTACCATTGAAAAATTCCGAATTAACCACAAAGAAATTTTGTGAGTTTTTTAAGGGAAACTCTAAGAGAGTGGTATTTTCTACATGACGTACAAGTATTAACAGTTTGACTTACTCATCTAAATTGGTTTGAAATATGAATTCAAATTAGGGAGCACATCTAGTGTGAAATCGTAAAAAAAATCGATTATATTCTATATTTATATAAAAATAAAATGCTAAAGCTTTAAATCAATATCTCGAATAGTTCTAAATTATGGCCTTCTAAGATGTAGCCGCTCAGTACAATCAATTTAATCAGGTTATCTTCAAATGCCTATTAATTGAAAAGTCATTTTAAAATTGTCCGATCCGATCGATATTTTTTCTGCATATTCTATATATAGTTCTCGTACAAAGATCCACCACTATGGGATCTGCTCAACTTAATATTTGTTTACGGTTAATATATTTACCACTGAGTATCAGTCACTGATAAGGCGCTGTTAAACCACAACTAAAATCATATGAATTATTATTATACAGTAAAATAAGGAAATAAACCCTAAAATGTATCGTAATGTACAAAAGCGTAGTTTTTTCAGGTTTTGTGGGTAAGAAAACACGAAATGGACAACCCAGCTACTAAGACTGTGCCAAAACCTACCATTGAAAAATTCCGAATTAACCACAAAGAAATTTTGTGATTTTTTAAAGGGAAATTCTAAGGGAGTGGTATTTTCTGCATGACGTTTTAACAGTTTAACTTATTCATCTAAATTGGTTCGGAAACCTTAGGTTAGTTCTGCTATTGATCTGGGTTAGGTAAAAAGTATCAATGCAAGTTCTCTTACATTTCGCTAAGTTAGTAGATCTTTAAAAATAAAATGATAAAGCTTCAATTCGATTCGAATTCGAAAACCTTAAACAATTTTTCTTCAAATGCCCATTCCTTGATCCATTCCGATCACTATTTTTTCTGCATGTTTTGCATATAGTTCTATAGATTCACAATGACCTACAGCTATGTGGTCTGATTAAAAATCGAATTTTCTATATATATTTACTATCGCTTTTTGCTCTGAACAAAAATATAATTTTGGCAGACCAAAACAACCAAAATTTTGGACAAAATTGAACACTTTTTAAAGGCCGCCATATTGTCAATTTTTGATTTTTTTCGACCGCCAGTCATTTAACATGGTAAAGTGGCGACTTTTTTTCAGTTTTCAATTTAAAAGGCTGGAACCATTGAAGCAGTGGAGGACGTGCCGTCGAAGATCACAAACATGTTATTATTCTTTTTTAATGTTACTGTGTATTATCAAAATCTGAATAAATATACTCTCAAATGTTTAAAACAATGGCTACAATAGTTGTTTTTATTGCCAAAAATTGCTTTTTTTGCGGTTGTCATACTATGTGTGCCATGTTAAGTGAGGGAATAAGTTTGCGGTTTCGACAAACTTATGATTATTCTGTGATGATAAAAAAATAACCAGTTATAAGCTCTATGCATTCATACTAGATGAGTGTTAAGGGTACTATACCAGAGTGACACTTTCAAAAACAAAATTTTTATTTGCTTTTTCGATAGCTTATATTTCAATAAATATCCTGTGAAATCGGGAAATGCATATCTTGAATAGTTTTTGGATGGCAGCGTTGTAAAGAGCGACCGCTCAGAGGTGTAAACATATACTTAATCGTAGAAGTGAAACTTTAAACGCGTTTTTCTCGAAACAAAATTTTTCAAAATTTCCGGCGTGAGTATTTTTGTATACATTTACTATAAAATGACCTACGATCATTTTGATTGATTGAAAATTGTCAGTTTGGCATTAAAAAAACGACAATTTTTTACCTAAAAACACCATTTTTTTTTTTAAATTACGCCGTTTTGTAAATTTTTGATATTTTTCAAAGATCGTAGGTCATTGTGTAGAAAATATTTTTAAGTTTAATAAACTTTTCAAAATTTTTTGTTTCAGTTACTCATTTGGCCGGAATCACGCCAGCAGTTGGGGCACTTTTTTTTGGCACTTCAGCAGACAGCCCATAACTCCGTTATTTTTCAACATTTTTGTAAAACAAAAAATCTTTAAACATAGCTAAAAATATACCTTACTACGTTCAAAGAAGTTCGAAATATTCAGTCTCGTACTTTCTCTTAAAAAAATTCAAGAAAATCGCCTAATTATTCATGCGTCACACTGGTATATCCCCTTAATCTGCTTGCTGTGGATAAGAATGTGTGTTACAATATTTCATTGCATTAGAATACCTAGTTAAACATTATTTTGTGATGACAGGCGGTCGGCAATGATTGCGTAAACGTTACGAAACCATCACTTGATTCAAGGATTTACTTAATGCATCCAAGATATATTCAATATACAACAATCCGTTGACGTCTGTGAGGTTTAGGAATGGAATTTACTTTCTTGGAAGCTTTTTCAGGATACGAGATCCAATTAGATCTTTTATGAAAGAAAAACTTTTTGTTAAGGGAAAAATTTGTATTAAATGCAAGCCTTTTATATCATACGGAAATATATTATTATTTTTTTGCGGCAGTTCAGTATTTTTTATGAAATTATATATTTTTTGCAATTAATAAGAATTTTTTATTTTTGTTGTGTTCGAAGAGAGCTTTTCTATAAAGTTGCAACTTATTTGCCAAAGAGCTAAAAAACACGCACACAAGTTCTCTTCTTCCCGGTTGCATTGTATTCTATACACTCTAGTAAATACATATGTGTGATTGTTTGGAGAGAGTGCGCAAAACGTCACCTTCTTCATGGCGACAAGTAAATATCGTAGTAGCTGTTCCGCACTTCTTAATCACATGCATATAGTTATTTAGTTATACACGCTTTCCTACATTCCGTTGTTGCAATTTCGTATCCGTTTTTCGTCTCTTGTTTACCATTGACTTTATTGACGTTTGGGCGCTTTTATCACGATTTTTATTTATTTACAGGTTTTTTTTTTGTATTATTTCACTTATATTTTTGCACATTATGTCTGCGTCTGAAATACACTCAGTTGTATTCTTAAGTCCAATCGCTGTTTTAGTTGCTTTGTCTCTTCTGTATTGCATTGATCGCGTAATAGATTGATCGGTAGTGATTAAATAAACATTTTTTTTCTTCGCCATGAGTGCATACAAGTATATTTTTGTTTCTTACCGGCGTTCAAAGTTTGGCCAATAATTTGTTATTTGGTTTAAAAATATTGATTTCATCATATGTTGTAATGCAATAAATAATTGTGAATAAATGTTTGTGTATTTGCAATAAAAGAAGTGCTGTTGCATATAAAATATAAAAACGTTTAATTCGCTATAAATGAAAACAGACCGCAAACGTAAATAAAATATATCATGCAGCGGTTTAAAATGTAACAAAGTGATTAATAACTAACTTCACGATCGTTATTGTGGCATATAAAGAAAACAGTAATACTAAAGTTAAATAATAATATTTATTATGCAACTTTTCTAATAATGCACTGAAGAAATTAGCGCACAGTGGGTACTAACTAGCTAGAGTTATTTTACACTGCTTCATGTCCACCAACAAGTATTATGACGAAGGCTTACCCATATTTATTTCATAAAGAAGTCCATGTCACTGAATGCTTTTAACTATCGAGCTAAAAGTTTCTTAATATGAAAAAAATTCCCAAGAGTGATTAAAAAGAATATTATGTTCTTAATAAAAAATCTTACAACCATAAGAATTAAATACAAAGTCTTAAGGGGCAGGCAGGCAACCCAAAAATCTGAAGCTATAAATATTCACAAGCACGAATGATTCCTTACAAGATCTTTGATCGGTTAATTTGTATGATCTGAACCCTGTCTTTGTAGATTGCACTATTGCGTTGGGTAATAACACATGTCAAACTTGCTGATGATATCTCTTTAAATGTTTTCCATACAAGCACTTCATTGCGATGGTTCAGTTTGAATGCAGCTATATGCTACGAGTATAGTACATAGCCGATTACTTCAAGTGACATATTTCTAGGAAAAAAATCGTAGATTTCAGAATGATATCTCAAAAGCCCAGGGACTCGCGTAAATACAGATGGAGAAAAAAACAGACGGACATAAAAGGGGTAAAGCGACTTTGCTCGTCGCGCTGATCCTTTATACATACATACATATATACTGCATACGTAATTCATAGGATATATGACGTTTTCTTTAGTGTATTATAAACATCGCGGCAATTTTTATATAACCTGTTCAGGGCCTACAAAATGTTCGGTTAAAGATATTGTTCCTGCAATGACCCACGACAACCAAATAAAAAATTGATGTTTTTCAGAAAGTTGTATTTTTTACCAAAATGTTGGTTGTTTTTGATCCGCCATAATTCGTTTTTCATCAGATGAAAAAACCGGTGGGTCATTTTGTAATGAATTATATAGTAATCGGATAATTTGTCTCCGAATAATCACTTAAGCAAATTTGAAAAATATATAATAATAAATAGATGATATTGTTGTTGCTGTAACGAGTACCTAATCTTTGTTCGGATGGAAAGGACTAGATAAGTTGTCATCGACATCATCCAACGGTAGGCTCAGGAAACTTGCTGTTTCGACGTGTCCGACCATATGGAGAAGTGTGCCAGATTTGTAGGGCTAGTAAGGCATGAAAAGAGGTGGCTGATATGAATATATTTAATAAGTCAGGGTCTATTCTGAATAAGCAGGAGTTTAACTGCCACAGTATCCAGTAAAAAAGCTGCGCAAGGGTCACTCTCGATTCTCGCTGTAACTCGAGCTTTTCATCTGCAACAGGTTTTGTTTGATTCCAAGTACGCCATTCACCAAGAGGGAGTCGGTCAATGCTTGTCTGAAGTTTGTTGCGTCCAAAGTCTGGTCGGCGTTTATGTTGTCGACGTAGTTGGGGAAAGAGCCATTGATGGTCCTAGGAGACAGTTCCGCTTCAAGCAGATGACTGCAGGGATGATTTCTTCGAAATTACCCAAACAGAAAATGTTTGGATAGGAGTCCTCCTTAACTGGGGGCATACGGGCCTCACTGTGCAGCTGTTCCAAGGGAGACATTAAGAGCCAGCCTTTCGTAGTACGGAGTGCTGTGTTCTGAGTTTTTTTGCCGTTTCACTGCATTCAGGCGACCATATTGGTGCGGCTGATCGACTGTAACTCAAAAAATGTTTGTGATATAAATTTTGAATTTGAAAATGATTTGAAAATCATTTGAATGAGAGAACCTTAATTCAATATAAGACCTCCAGAGACACTTGAGCCCAACCATTAATTAGAATAGAGAACTTCAGATCTCAATCATAGTAAGACGGAAGGAAGGGTTTCAACTCCCTAATATTTGCCATAATATTTGATTGCAAAAAGTGAACCATTAAAGCGAAGAAAAATAATTAACTTTCTCTACAGTGATTTACAATTACAATTCGCAATAATACCTAAATGTCCACAGCTCCACAATACTGAAGACTAAAAAGTTCAATATTCTGCTAATAACGGAACACTGTGCATTGCATTGCAAATAACATATCGGCCAAATCGCCAATGTGCAAATGCGATTGCGCGTATTGCAAGTATGCAAAAACATACGTACATATCCGTACACACATGTACGTATGTATGTATATATATAGATGGCTTTGGTGGGCAGCAAAGCAGGAAGACAGGTAAACACTATGTTGCGTCTACTGTGGCAGCCGCAAAGGCGGCGGAGTTACTTCCGTTTTGACGCGTTACCACACACACCGGCCGCCAAAACAGGTGGACATAAAGAAAATAATAAAATTTTGTGCAAAATAGCTAATGAATGAAATACTAAACACAAAAAATACCAAAAAAAAAGCATAAATAGAAAATAATAAAAGTGAAAAAGTCAAGTTGCAGAGTGAGTAGAATGTTGAAGGAGAATCGCAACGCACGTGAGCACAATAATGCTTGCACAAACAACACTGCTAACATTGATGAGCTTGCGCGTGTTGAGTCGTAGTGTTACAACGAAGAAGAAGAGTGAAATAAGTGTGCGCTTCTTCATTCATGAAACGCGCCAAGAATTTCATCATTCATTGAGAATTTTGTGTTTTGAAATAAAAAAAAAAAAACGAAAAATAAATATAAACAAATATAACGCATTTGAGTTGAATGACAAGTTCACGATGTTCACGTTTTGTTAATATTTCGCTAACAACTTGTTGGCGTTAACTCTCTTTTCTTCGAATACTCAAATAATTAATTGAGCGTGCTTTTAAGCCAAATATGAATGAACGTGAATCGCAAACGATAAAAAATGTAGTTTAGATAGCAACAACAAAGGTTGGTCAGCTTCAAAGGCCGGTTTTGGCGTGCGCTAACCAGTAATCAGCTGTTATTTTACTTATTTTTGTAAGTTTAAATATGCGGCTTTGTATGTCCTTATTTTGTTCTTTGTAGTTTTTAATTATTTGCTGTATTGACACATTCTTGACTTATTTTCCTGACCACAAACACAAATAAAAATGGTTCGGTACGAGTATGTTGCCTTTGAATGTACTTCACTGCAATGACCTTTGAGTTTTCTGTTTGGTGACTAATTTCGTAGTTATGAACAAACAAAAACTGGTATCTTCCATTAAGCTAAAAGACTTTACAGATTTTTCGAAAGCTTCCTCATCGTTTTAAATTCATGTAAAAAATAAGTGCATCGAACATTGTCTCATATCTTCACATGAAAATTTATATAGAGTAACGCTTATTTTCTCAAAACGAAAATATTTCTGCATACAATAAACCATATCATATATGCATATCGTATATGGATTTTGCCCCGGTGGCGTTATTGGACCGTACTTCTTTCGAAATCATCAAGAGCGGCACGTTACTGTGAATGGTAATCGCTACCGCTCAATACTAACAGAATATTTTTGGCTTGAATTGGATGATATGGACTTGGACAGTATGTGGTTCCAACAGAACGGCACCACAACCCACACAGCGAATGTCACAATCATTTTACTAAAAACCATGTTTTGTGAACGTGTTATCTTACGAAATGGCCCAGTCAATTGGCTGCCTCTGTCGTGCGATTTGACGCCATTAGACTACTTCCTGTAAGGCTACGTCAAGTCATGGTCTATCCAACAAGACAGCTACGATTGGTGAACTTTGTCCTTTGTTGGGTCACGAGCAAGTATTTTTGATTAAAGCAAATCATTCAAAGAGGGTTGAGAACGTGTTAATGACGAACCACTTCCAGGATGGCCATCAACATCAACTGATGATCAACACAACAATTGGAATCGGTGCTTGAGAATCGACCATCAACAGTCAGAGGTTTTATTGGCATCGTTGGAATATCTGAAGGATCAGTGAAAACCGCTTTCGCCAAAAGAATACTACTTGAGTGTTATGCGTCGTTTGTGCAAAGCTACTTGTGTTCGTAAAATGAGGCCGGAATTATGGGCCGACAGCTTGCTTTGATTCTACGTGAGTTGATTTGCCAAATTTGCAACCAATATCATACTGGAACCACCGTATTAACCTGATTTAGCTCCGTGTGATTTCAGGAGGCTTTTCGGAAATTGACTTCAGCAACTGTTTCGAGGTTTGGAAAAAACATTGGATTTCATCAAGGACCCCAGCAAGTTTGTTGCTGCTGCTGATGTCTCTGCTCCAGCTGCTGGTGCTGGGGCTGCTGCAAAAAAGATGAAATTATCCATAAAGAGTCGGAGTTCGAGGAAAACGACAATATGGATTTCGGGCTTTTCGGCTAAACAACTCAACATTACATTTGATAATAATTTTAATTTATAAGATATAATTTCACAATATATGACATCAGGTCTGGAATTATATGCTTGCGAAAAAAATGGTAGTCAGAAGAGGAAAAACTGGTGTGGCGCAAAACTTCCTAGCGGCTGTTTTCCAAATTGTTGGCCTATGTGTAGTCGGGCAATAAGTTTCTATAAAGACCAATTTGGAAAACAGAGACTGGGCCAGTTTTTCCTCTTCTAACTGCTATTTTTCGTTCCGTTTATCGCAATTATAATTTTTGCATGTATTATAAGCTTGTCGTAAACGAATCCATCGAGTACCATTGCACCGAAAACCAGTGCATTAATGGCATGATCTCACAACCACAAAAGCTATGCTCAAACGGCGAATCATTATTTTGCACGCAGCAAGCGATGAGTGTGGTGTGACAAATTTAAAGTGGAAATGGATGGTTCCGGTGCCTGCCAAAAGTAACTGTAACTGTGGCGCGTTATGTTCTTAATCATTTCTTTTTCGAAGTTAAAGTATTGACGCAGGGCACATGCCCGCAATATTCTTTTCAGTTCTAAATATATGTGTAAATATGTATATAGTAAATTGTATATTTGCAATTTCAACCGCTAAGATCACGTACAATGTGTTTTTGTGGTTTTATTTTTCGATAACAAATAACTGTTATTTCCGATCACGCCACTAATTTCTAGGTATACATATTTCAGATCATAATTAAGATATATATTAAAGGAAGTAATAATATTAATGAAAATATATAATTATTTATTTATATATCATAAATACATCATCAACTGGAAAACCAATAAATCCGTTTTAATTAAAAATAGAAAAAAATTAAACTTAAAAACTTGTATTTTGTGCGAAAAAGATTTTCGATACTCAGATATTATATGTATGTTTATGAATATTGTTAAATAAAAGTAAATAAGTATTTCTTAAGGTGTTCTTTGTTTTTTTTTTTCAAAACAATGCGAAGTATTGCTAAATTTTTAACAAGCAAAGGGAACCTCGATTTCAATATTTCATTATTTAGGGAGGAAAGGGTGGTTGGACATCTAGCAATATATCAATAGATCAGTTCTTTTTTTATTAATTGCCAAGGTCAAGGTCATCATATTATTAATATGAAAAAATATATAACAGTTTTTTCATTCATATTAATATAGTGGAAGGGAAAAGTTCAGATGAGTTTTAATATTTGTTTCTATGAGTGACATAAGAATATATTTGTAATGCTCCGATTTTGGTAGAAATTAATCAATAATGCAAGCGATTTAATTGAATCGAATTGCCTGTCTAGATTAATCGAATCATTTATCGATTAATTACTAAATTAATTACAACATTTTTTACATAACAAAATCAACTATCAACGTAAACTTCAAAGAAGTTTAGCTAAATCAGTTGGATCGTTCCTGTGGGATAATCGGACACTTCTTTTTGGGGACTGGCTTTAATTATACTCAACCAAAGGTTTAAAAAATACATTTTGCCTACAATAAAATGCTTATCTCAACAATACGGTTTTTGAGAAATAGAATATAGGATGCAGACAAAGCGGAAAATGTAAACAAAACATCGAAAGCAACATCGAACGAACGAAAGACGAAATTTGTATTTAAATTTTCGAGTCTTAGATTTAAAATGAAACACTGCCGAAGCAGACTAAAAAACGAAGATTGTTTATTCTAAATTGTGTCTGCTTTTCAACAAACAAACATTCACCTTTGATTGGAGCAAAACACCTAGCTGGGCCAATGGCTTCGGAGAGCCGAAGCAGATTACCAACCAAAAAGCTTTCAAAACTACTGCTTTTGCAAACTTACTTGTAAAATAGTTGTAAGTGAATTATTTTATGTGTGGTTAAAAGCAATAAAGAAATTTTAAATTAAACTATTTAATTACATATTTCAATTTTAAAAATCAAAATAATCGAAAAGGGTAATTAATGCTTCAATATCTTGCAATAAATTGAAATTATTTTTTTGTCCTTGCAATTAATCATTTTATATATTAATGGAGTCATAGATTTGGTTTGTCATCACGACTAGTATATCAGAAAATGAATTTCGCCAAAAAGTGGGCGGCAAAGGAACTTAAATATAACCTTACCGCACTAACGTACAACAATGACAAATTTAATGCTCCTAGCAATATACTTTTGACAGTTCTCGCATAACCTTTGTAGGGGCAGTGGGCGTGGTTATTATCTACCATATTCACATTATTGTAAAAAATTGCATAATTCATTTTTCGTACGTAGGCTGAAGCAGCTATAGTAATTTGTAGTTACGTTCGAAATCTACATATGTATTAAGGGCGTATACGCCCACTTTTTAAACCACAAAAGCGCCCTATGGTGATTATTTTGCTTATTTTGTGTGTTTGTAAGGCATTGTAATGGTTGACTTAACGCCATTTTGCGTTGGCTCCGATTACCACTACCTGTAATACCGCATACCTCAAGGTCGAACAAAGAAACTCATGTGTGAAGGATTTTATAGATTCGGTGCAGCCGTATGATTTTATCTATTTTAAAATTTTGCGGGTTTGGCGAGTTCACTTGTCAAATATTTTATTTTTTATTATGTTAATATACATATGCACGTGTCCCTGAGGTATGACATTTTCAGCTATATTTATTGCTTACTTTGTCTTTAGCAACGGCGAAAGTTAAAGGTCTTTTTATAAGCTTGGAAATTTTCGTTTGCTAAAAGAAATTATTAAAAAAATTTGTTCGTGAACTCTTGGCCCAAAAGAATATTGTAACTATGCCTTAGCATCCATATTGGTCAGCCATGTCAGCGTGTGACTTTTTCACAACTCGCACAAATAACACTATTTTTTAATATTGGGCTCCGAGATTTTTTCATAGTTTGTTAGAGAAGATGTGATTTATGTACGATCAAATTAGCAAAGCCTTTAAAGACGGTCAAGAAATCATTGAAGACATGCTTCGTTCTGGCCGACATTCGACCTCTTAAACTGATAAAAATATTAAAAAGGATATGGTGGTTGAAAACCGTCAGGCAAGTGATAAGAGAGTTCGACATCTCTCGGGAGTTTGTCCGAATAAAGTGGATATGAAACGCCCGTTTTTGCTCGACTCGCCCCAATAAAGTTAGTTTTTTTGAAAAAGAGTACTGTAAACAAGTTTGACATGCAAAAAAATCTACAATCATCGGAATGGAACCCGTTTTCAGTCGATCGAAGAGATAAAACAAAATTCGTTGAAGGAGTTGAAGGCCAACACAAAAAATGTTTATGGAAAGGGTTTCGAGAATTGAAATAATCGTTGCCATAAGTCTATTACATGTGCTCCAGATTACTTTTAAGGAGACAATATAAATATTGATGAATAATTAAATTTTCAGCGTTTTATTTACGATTTCGGTTTCCTTTTTTTATTATAATATATTTATCTCTGACAATATTCGATTACAGCTGTCTAGGGGCATAGTGAAAAATACGTGCAAGCTATAAAAAAATGCTGATCTCTAAAGTCAATATCAAGTGACGTAGATGTGCATATAACTTCTTAGTAAATTATCAATTTAAATTAGAGTTACAAATTAATAAATTAACTGATTCTCATGCAATTTACATAAACAAGCCAGCACTATATACCATAAATTGTTGTGTATGCGCAAAGGCGAACGCGCATCGCATACGAAATGCAGTACATAAGTGCTTTTTCTGCAATATTGCTCATAGCATTTTTATATATCTTTTAATAGTTTATGAAACATGCTGCAATCCAATATCCACATCATAATAATAATACTATATATGTATAAACTTGGGAAAATCCAAAGTACCGAATTTAAAAATTGCAAGTAGTGTGTGTGTAACACTTATGCAAGTAGTGGGGGCCAACACGAAATTAGTTTGCTTCATAAGAGCAAAACAGAGAATTATGTGTTTTTGTTTTGTAACGGCACAAGCCGCCAATGATAGCGATAGAGGCGCGCACACATCACTGTGATTCATCAATGCGCTTTCAATTGTGCTCAATGCAGTCGATTGGTGGCTGCAATTACATGTGTGTATTTACAAGTAAATGCTGCTAACTAAGTTGCAATGAGTTTGACGTCACAACTCACAAACAAAACAAAAAACAAATTATAATAATAAAGAATAAAAGAGGAAAACAAAAACGACGCAGCAGCACATTCTTCTACACTTACTTGTCACCCAAGCGATCTGGTGATTTTTTTTCGCTGCATCGTCAAATGATCATGTAGCTAGTGGCTGATATCCAAGCAGCAAACGGTGTAGCATTTAAGCGGTCAGCGGCGCATTTGGCGACGAGCAAACAAGTGTGTGCATAATTGTAAGTTAAACCCAAGCTCCAAATGTTGACTCATGCGCTATGTCAAAATGAAATTTCATCAGTTGGCGCGCGTATACGCGTGCTAACCAACACACACACACACACATGTATATGCGGCGAAACCCCCACCAACACATAGACAAATTAAACAACACAGCTTGCGCGGACAAGTGCGACTAGCAGCTCACTGATTGCCGTTGCAGTTGCCGCTGCGGCGCATGTTTGGCACGCGTTGTAAATGCAGCATTTGCACGAGCCATTCATCGTGCTATTCGGTTTTTTTTTCAGGCGGTGCAAAAACACTGAGCGCGCGCCGACCGTTTTTGTTAAAACAAAAGCGCTCACTTATAGTTTCAACTCACACTCAAAACGCCCAGCCCTGCTTGTATATGTATGCGTTGTTTGTGGGGGGGCTGCTGGCTTGGCGCGCGCCAATACAATACAATGCTCAGTGGGCGCATTTGTCAGCTGTGTGTGTATGCGGAGTATAGAGTAGCGCGCATACATTTATAATCACGCCGATTATACTCGTTTAACTGTTTAGCTCTGTTTTAGATAAGCGAGCATTAATGCTGCGTTTTGTATGTATTAAAAGAGTGATTTCGTGTTAAGCGCGCGCTCGCCAAATACCACAACAGCAGTGCAGCTGGCTGTCGCGCTAACTGCGGTGTTGCGACTGCTACGTTTGCAACTGCGAGGTCGACGCTAAGCGGCGCCGTAACCGTGGCCATCGTTAGAAGCATACTTAACAACTTTTTATATATGTATGTTGTTTACATATGCCTAAGTATAAACAACAACACCCTTCACTGACAGCAACAACACTTCTACTTTTCGCACGTGCTCACCTATTGCCTCCTTATTGACATTTTGTTTTAACTTTTCTAATAACGCCATTCCACTGTTTTGGCTAATATTCACCAATTAGTTGTTGAGCGCGGCATGGCGCTCTTTCTAAACGATGCGCACGCTCTTGGCCAAGATCGCCGCTTGAACGATTAATTGAGAAATTCAATACCGTTGGCGTTGAGGCAGTCGCTTTCGTTGAGGCAGTCACTTTGTTTTCGTAGTCGCCAGCGCACGACGACGCGTTCTTGCTGCTGTTACTTTGCAAGCCGACGCTGTGCTGCACATATACACGCTCGTGTCGTGTCGCTATGGCTGCCTAGGTGAACTTCGCTCAGATCCTAACTGTTAAGACGACGTATCTGTTGCTTTACTCCGCTCGTTAGTATGTGTGGTTATATGTGTGTTTTTGTCGTGTAAGCGCGCGCGCGTGTGTGTAGCGTGTATGAGCGCAATATTCTTGTACTCAATACGAGTTGGTATGAGCGTATGCCGTTGAAACTTTGGGGTTCGCTCGCTTAAAAAGCTTGTGACTGCATATGTAACTTACAATCAGCATTCAATAGCGAACAAGTGAAATTAAAAGGAGATCGTGCGTGCAATAGTTAAAGAAATTTGTAAATAATTTCAATTTGCCAATATAGAGCACATATAAAATACATAAAAAATACTTAAAAATTTAATTTAATTAAATAAGCAAAAAGCCTTTAAATATTCGCTGCTAAACAACACTTGTTGCAGAGCAGGACATTTTTAAACAGTATTGTCTTATTCGCCGACTGAAATACATATAAATTTATGTTTAAATATTGAACTTTGCGAAAGCATAAAAAATATTAAGAAAAATATTCAAACCTAAAAATTTGCAAGTCTGACTTTCTAAACGCCAAATCGCGAAATTGTGTACGAAACAACGCCATTTCCATTTCGTGTGCATTATTCTGTGATAATTTTTTTTTAACAAAGTTAAACAAGCTCAACAAACAAAACAAACCAAAATGTCGCTAACACAAGTAAACTGTAACAACAACAAAATTAATAGTGCACTGGATTGTTGCGAATCGCGCACAGTACGCACAATTAATACGAAACATTTGCAACAGCATAGTGTCAAAGTGTCATCGACAAGTGCCACCAGTGCAATAGATTTCATCACTGGAAATACCGCTACATGCCAAAAATCAGCGACGAAAGCCGCTTTAACAGCGAAAATGCAAAGCGCCGCATTAAATTGCCAAACGCGCGCACATAGAAGGATGCCGATGATGAGTAAGTCAACCAAACAAACCAAAAAATGAAAAAAAAAACCATAGAATAGAACAAAAAACAATCGAAAAGAACAAGAAAGCCAAAAACAAACAAACAATAATGCAAATAATAAGAACAATATTAATAAAAGGGTTGATCAAGTTGTTAGTAAAAGTAGTAATAGTGTTCCATATTGCGAACGTGATTTATACGAGTACAATCTTTTGGGCTTCCCTTGCCACAATTTCGTATTAATATTGCTGTTTTTAATACAATACACGTTTTTAAAAATTATTGATTATTTTTATTTTTGTTATTTTTTAATTTTTTTTTGAATATTCATGATTTTTTTTTTTATTTTTTTTTTGTTTTTGAAAAACGCGTAAATTTTATTATTTTTTGACTAAATTTTTATTAATAAAAATATTAACGTGTAAAAATTTGTATTTTATTACATATTAAGATTGAAAAATTTCCTTAAAATCGTCCATTCATAAATTTTTGCTTTTAAACTTTTTACTTAAAAGAATTGTAATAAGATTTAAGTGCTTTTCTTTGTTTATTTAATGATCTCGTTTACCTTTTCAAAATACGAGCAATATTGTAATGTTTTTCATTGCAAATTTAATTTTTTTTCGCAAAAAAAAAATTTCAATTTATTTTAAAAAATTATTATTTTTTTTTTGAATTTATTTTTCCAAAAAAATATTGTAATGTTGTTCATTTTAATTTTAATAACCAATTTTTTCACATTTTTATAAATAATGTTTCTATCATTTTAATTTTAAAGATTTATAAATTTTCTAATATTAATAAGGAAGGTAATGCAAATTCGTAGGTCTTGATGGTTGTTAATAAAAATAATGTAATCAATATTTTTCTAAAAATATATTGAAACCTACACAGACATACCTAGTATATACATGATTATATGTATTGCACAAGCAGCTAAAATCAAGAAAAACAATGTTTTCTTTTTTTAGCATCAAAATGAATTTAGTGTAAAATTTCTATGCCAAAATATTTTAACTCATGTTACGCATACAAATATAATTTTTTGACTTTTGCAAAGAAATATTTATTTTTTTCGTTATTTTTAGCTCAAATATAATTTTACTGCCTTTTTTAATAAAAATTTTAAACTTTCTGAATAAATTTGATTTTTTTGATTTTTGCAAGAATTTATTTTTTTGTATTTTTTCTTGAATTTTTTGGTTTTTGCAAGAAATAATTTTTCTTTGTATTTGTTTGTTTGTGAAATTTTTATTTTTCTGAATACTATCAAGAAATAGCTTATTAAAAATAGTACCGATTCTGCCCGACTTCATATAAAGTGATTAACCTGCTATATTTTGCGACCCAGGTAGATTTGGCATATATCTAAACATAACATTAATTTTACCTGAACGCCTTCAATAAATTATGACGTACGCCTCCGATCAATCTAACTACGAAAGTAGCGCAACAAACAATGCGAATGCTTAACATTTGTCTCAATAATTTCTCCTTGAAATACTTCGTTAGAAATGTATTTTTACATCCCTCATGTACACATGTATGTATGTATATACGTACATACGATATATTCTATATTGATAAGCTTTTTATAACATCTGTTTAACTAAGCGGTAGCCAATGACAACACGCCTTGCATATCCACTGCTTAACTAGACTTTGATATGCTACTACATATGTACATATATTTGTATGTATGTATGTAAATGGCGTTATATAGTATATTTGATTAATTAATAATAATGTGATGAAATAAATATAATTGCTGTGATTGCTATAATTAAAAAGCAAACAGGAGTCACATACACAAGCACATATATACACACGTGGAAAATGCGAAGCTGTTATTTAGCTCAATTGTTTTAAGTAGCGAGCAAACAGGATACTCTTCAATGATTTTCCTTTACAGGTCAACGCGCATCCGCCTACTAGCGAAGCACTGTGTAAGCGCGCGCCCCAATGTGTGTGTATGTGTACGTAGATAACAATTCAAGCAAGTGTGTTATTGAATGAAATGTATTAATGAATGAATCAATGACAGGCATTATTATTAAAGAAATGGTAATGCAGTATATTTTTGCAAATATGAGCAAATAATTACTATCAATTAAATAAAAATTAAAGTTTTGTGTTTTATTTAAATGCTAACTGAGCTTAAGCCTTTAAACGTTTCTAAAAATAAATCTAAATATAAAATTAAAAATGAATAAGCGGCTGCAACATGAAGTTGTAGCGGGTATTAGTAATAAAAAGTTAAATACAAAAAATTAAAAATAAACAAACAAATATGATTAATTTGTTGTTCAATATAGGTAATAATTAAATCAAATTTTTATAGTTTATTGTTTACTATTTCATCAAAATATTTACAAAATAGGTGTAGCAAATACGCAGCGGTGCTAGCCCGTGCCATTGCAACGAGGCACACGTGCCGACTACAGTTTGTTTTGTATTGTTAGTCATTGGAAAATTGTTGCTTTCAAAAAACAAAACAATTACAAAAACAAAATAATAAAAATATAACAGTCTATTGTTAGTGCTTACAAAGTATGACAATTATAGTGGTCCGATTCGGAGATTATACCGTTGCTTTTGGCGACAATCCATGCAAAATTTCGTGAGGATAACTCTTTAAATAAAGAAGTTTTCCATAAAAGAGTTTAATTTTGATCGTTCACTTTATATGGCACCTACATATACATATGCTATAGTAGTTCGATATTAGTAATTTTAACAAAAAAGCAGCGTCTTGGAGAGAAAAGGAGGTGTGACAAATTTCATGTCGATATCTCAAAAACAGATGGACTTGTACGCGTACTAATTGACATGGCTTCACGCTGATTATTTATAAATACATAAATATGTGTATATAGGTTACAGAGCATCCAACATTTCCTTCTGAGTGTTACGAACTTCTTTGAAAACTTTATGTACCCTCTTCAGCGTATACAAATCATATATATGTATATTAAATATAACTACTTTTACTCCCACTATCAACAAATTTTTAAAATAATTTTTTCAAGTATTTGTTAATACACATATTTATGCATAACACATAAATAATTAATAACCAAAAGCAGCAAAAATATAATAACACACTTACATATATTTTATCAGTCATTGCGGTTGACAGTGCTATTTAAGAAAGCTCTACTCAACCGCACGACCACACACATAACTCTCGCAGCAAATATAACGTTTTCTATGTATACACCTTTTAAAACAACCACCAACAAGATCGCTTCACATTAAAATCGTTGCTTTTAATTACAATTGGTAATTAGCAAATTTCTAATACTCAGCTATGTCTGCCACTCATGTTCACACACACAACCAGCAAGCAAATGAAAATTGCAAGCGACTCATCTGTGCTATGCGCTTGACTAAATGCCTTCAAAGCTACAAAAAAATGCAACAAATTGTAAAAAAAAAAAAAACAATTGACAGCAACAACCAGCAGCAGGCGGCAGTAAATTTCTATTATTGGCGGCCTTTGCCTTGATCTTGACAAAAGCCCAGACAGTTTAAGTCTCTAAGTCTGACTAGATTACACTTAGACCACCTGTTAAGCACAATTGCGCACATATCTACATCTACATATCCGCCGCCGAAGCGGTAAACTGCAGATCGATCGAGCAACGCATATGCCGCATGCCAACACGCTCGTCTACACGCATACTTTGTGGCAGCAGCTTGTGCTCTTTAATAAATTCTACAAATTACTGTGTGTACGCTTTAGCGGCGCTAATTGCACTGCTATATATATGTATAATATGTACATAATATATGATATATGTACATATGTATGAATGCACATTGTTTTGACGGATAAGTATATGAAAACACGGCAGAAATTTCTTCACCGCTACTTGACAGCACAACGCTGCCATTGCGAATTTTGCATTGGTTTTTAGCGCATTTGCTGGCAGCGAGCTTTTATAGTGTGCGATAATTTCGCAACGTTCATTGGTGTATGCAACAATTGGCCGAAGCAATACGCTCGCTCAGGTGTGTTCAACTAAGCATGTGTATGTGCGCTAGCTTTTCAGCCTATCGTGTGCATGTGGTAGTGTGCTTTGATGTGTGCTTGTGATAAATGTATGGCATATACATACATATGTACATATGCACATGTGTTGGAAAGTTTACATATGCACATTTTAGCGCTCAAAGCTAATGTGCACTTGTAAAGGAAATGATTTGTGTAAATAAAATATTTCATATAACAATATAATTGAGTTTAAAACATAATTTCTTGTCTTTTCCATTAGCTATATGTTTGTATGTATTAATCAAACCTGTCTCAAATTCACCATATCTTATGTATTTCTCTTTTTTTTTTTTGTTCTGCTTGCAGAATCTTATGTACTCCTGCCAATCGTTTGCATTGTCATATTGGCGCAAATTTCCACTACTTCAGGTCGAACATTACACGGAAGAAAACGAATTCTACACTCATTAGAGAATCGCCTGCAACATCACAAACAATTAATGCAGTACCAACGTGATGATTTATCGCCACAACCGCAACGTCGTCATCACTTGAATGCGCGTTCGACCGAAAAGTGCCCAGAAGAACGTATGAAAGCAGCTCTAGAAAGTATCCGAAATCAATCGCTTAATTCGCACAGTACGCTTATGAGTCAGATTGAAGGATTTGTAAGTAACCGCAATAGTAATTACAGTTTAAGAATTTTCAATAATACTAAATAAAATTAAATTTCAATTCAAAACTAAAAAAAAAATAGATCTTTTGCCCCGTTCTTCATTAAAAAAAAAAAATTATTAAAAAAATTTTCCAATACTTTTATACTCAAAGCGTCTAGCTTTGAGTTTCTTGCACTACTTTCCGCAATGAAATTAAAAAAAAATAATAATTTTAGAAATTATTTAAAACTGTTAAAATGTGATCTGAGTTTCGACATGTAAATCAAATATATTTTTGCGCAATTTAATTAAATTTTTTATCAGAAATTTAATATTATCTCAGCTAGTTTTTATAACAGAAATGTACTTTATTTTATATTAGCAAATTTCTCCTTATTTTCCAGACTAAAGTTCGTTTTGTTGAAACTGTGGAGAATACCTTATACAACTGGAGCAAACATAGTCTAAGTTTAGATCATCCATATAATAAATCGTTCACTCGTCAAATTAAATTGAATATAACCAAATGTGAAGAGGTGAATTCAGCAAAAAAAACAATGGATGAAAAATTGGTAAGCATTAAATATGAACTTTAGTATATCTAATGTTAGTAGTTTTATGCAAAAGAAAAAAACTATAAATTATAAATTGTTTAAAAATAGTTTAAAATAATGTAAAATCAATGAAAACTAATCATTTTTCCTTCTTTCTCTTGCTAATTCTCTTGTGGCGTATAGAAGGAAATTGGTAAAATATATAGAACATTCGAAATCTTGCGAAGCGTACTCAAAGAAATTGTAAATGAGGACAACAAGCGGGAATGGAAAAATACATATAATAAAGAATACCATGTTATAATCGACTTTTTGGACCTCACATACGAAGAGCTGACGAATAATGTAAATGCTGCATGCAGTGCATTAATGAGTACACAAAACTGCACTTCATTAAATATTAATCAATGTATGAACGAGACCATCATACTCAATTACAACAGAACCGCCCAGGTGAGAGAATGGTTGATAGTTGTGGAAACCCTAAGCTTCTTGCAGTATCTAATAACCACACTCAATGATTTGATGCAGATGTGCAATTAATGTATAGAAATGCAACAAAAGAACACAAAAACAAAAAACAAACAAATTATGTACTTATATACATATGTATGTATGTATGTATATGCCTAAGAGGCCGTCACACCGATTCATTAACAATATGTAACGGAATACATAAACCAGTAAAATGAGGCGGAATAATGTTTTTCATACAGATTTACAAAGAATTTCAGTGTGTACGATTTTTAGCGAAAGACTTCTACTATATATATATATATGTATATATATATATGTGTTTAACGCAATTATGACTTATATTTTATTATTATAAATGAACAAAAAAGGCTTTTGCTTTTCTAGCTTATGATAATTTTCCAATTCATATTATTAATTTGTAATAATTTAATTAAAGACAGTTTGTTATAACAACTTAACGGTGCGAATACGCACAAAATTTTCGTTTTATATATTGTATTGAATTTCGAAAACAATTTTTATTCCAAAGAATCATTAAACAAAGCATATAAAAAAATAAAAAAAAAAAATACTGAAAAATATTAAAATATATATGTATATATGCAACATTAAGTCGCTGTTAAAGAAATTTGTTTTAAAAACAACCAAAAAAAAACATAAAAACATTTTGTTTTTCATTTTCCATTTTTAAATACTCTTAAATATTTCCTGACATATGCAAAATTGTAAATTAAGTAAAGCATATTTCAAAAGTAAAAACATACTTAAAAACAGTACACATTTTAAAAAGTTACCAAAAATTACAAAAAATACTTAAATATACATATATAGTGTAAGAAATTGTAAATTATGTAGAAACGTTGACAATGAAGTTTATTAATTTAGCAACGCCAGCGCATAATATAATTATATATATATCATAGTATTAATTAAAAGAATTACAAATTTTAACTAAACTATTTATTTATTAATTATTTATTTATTTATAACATATTTTATATGCAATTATACACATAAACATAACAAATTTATTTATTACACCAAAAGATTAAAGAAACACTATAAAATATATGAAACTGTTATTTGTTTATTTATTTTTTGTTCTTCGGAAAAAAGCTCATAGAAGTTAAATGTTGGCAGCAAGTGGTCACAAAAATCATGAAAACAAAAAAAAAAACGAAAAAAAAAATGTCAGAAAAGACTGCAGTTGTTATGTTATATAATGATGTCATCACATCAATAGTATGCCAAATCTTAAACCATCTACATATTTACGCAGCAATATTACATGCTGCATTCAACATCCACTCGTTTGTAGAGCTGAAATCACTTTGCTATGATAACACATCGCACACGTTCGTTACATCACAATTTTGGTCCCAACGAGTATGACACGTTGCTATGATAATGTGACATCGCACAATTGAAAAATTACTCTAAATTGAAGATAGCCAATTTGAACACAAAACTTTAATATGTTTGTAAAATCATAGTCAATAAAACAATGAAGTTTTGTGTAACACGTGAGTTTACAAAAAATATGCATAGATTTGACATCACATCACATTTTGTTATCATATATGTACGTAAATAGCATGTGAAGGCTGTAGTAACACGTGTGTTTACCAAACATTAAAATGTGCCAAACATATGGCATCGCATCACATGCTACTATCATATAAATAATATAAATAAATAGCAACTGAAGTATAATATAAAACATGTGTTTACATAAAAATATGCATATGATATGACGCCACATCACATTACATCCTATTATATCACATCATATGGAGACTCAAATTTGTCAAATTAGAAAAACACTTGCAAAAATCTCAAACTTTGTTAATAGAGTTTAAAAGTGAACATGTGACTTGTACCACAACTTAAAATTTAAAGTGCCACTCTTATGCTTTGAAGCCACATCACACGTATATCTCTTAATGTTTTATTAATACTGCGTTTTGAAAAATGTATGAAAATAATCGGCACCTGCCAATGATGAAGCTTAACGGTTTAAATAAAATCATTTTCGCTTACACTCATCACTTACACTTGGTATTTATGAAAGATTAGTTGTGTCTCAATTTTACTGCTCATATTTATATATTTCTTAAATTATTAGTAATTTTTTCCACTTGTACAAATCACATCTTATGTACGTAGTAATATTTATGTGGCTGTTGTTAGAAAACTAAACCTTCAAAATGAGCTGTAAGTTATTTGTTGTACATATTATATAACGAGCTGGGCGAAATGTTAAAAATAAAATTACAAAGTGACATCACAATTCAATTGAGAATGCACACGTATACATATAAAACTTCTAAAAAACAAAAACTAAGTTTAAAATTCAATATGACAAGAGAATACGTTCAATAAAAAATGTGGCTATGCATGTACTTAAAGTATAATATAAAAACTAAAAAATTAAAAAAATTACAAAAATGGACGTAGTACCCTAAAACAAAATTATGAAATATTAAAAATAAATTAATAATATTAAAAATAAAGTAAGTTAAATTCAAATAAAAATATATGCTGTTAAAAAACACCTAAACTCCGAAATTACTCGAATTAAACTAAAGCCATAATAAACAATAGGCCCTTTCTAAGACCTTACTATAAGTAAAAAATTCGTTTAGTTCTGTGAATATATGCTTACATACATACAAAAATATTATAATAATACATGTCATTATTAATTGGTTACTTAATTTATTTAATTATTTATTGTATTTTAAAGAAAATTCTATCAGTGAAACTGAAACAAAACAAAAACATATATACATACATAATATGTATGTATTACTCATGTATATGTATATTGGGTAGTCGAAAAAGTCTTTTCGTATTTTGTCCATAGATGTCGTTGTTGACGCATATCTTCAGTGCTACCAATCACATTGTGTCATACCATATAAGTTGAAATTATTATGATTAAAAAACATAAAAATGCTTTTTTGAATACCCAATATATACTATGTATAAGAAAAAACCTTTGAAAACAAAAGAGTGTAAAAAAACATGCATCTTAACTGCTATGAAATAATACTTATAAAATGCAAATATGTACACACGTAAATGCCAAAAGTGATTGTAAAGTAGAAACAAAATTAATTTAAATAAATCGAATTTACCTGTAAATCATTAAATAACGTTTTAATAATTGTTATTTTTTCTTTTATTTTTTTATTATTTATTTAGTTTCGTATATTTCTGCTTAATAGTTCCTAAATTTGCTTTGTAATTGAAATGGTTACTATTTTAATCAACTGTATAGAATATCATCCGTATCAATGGCGAATAATCCGTAATCATTTTGTGCCCTGTCCGGATAATAAATTGGGTGCACTAGAATCTGCTAACCAAGCTCTTTTGGCGAATTGTATTCCGCTAGGCGTTGTTCAGATGGAATACTATTTCAATCCTATTAGCCAAGGCAGGCCGCTTCTGAACGATTTGTTCCCTTAAATGGTCTAATTGTTGACCGCACAGCTCAGGATCAAAAGTTTAATCATAGGGAAGCAGCTTTATAGTAGAAATGGTTCTTTCCTAATCCCATTAAAAAAACTTTCTGTTTTCGCTTAACGTTGCTGTAAGTGTTCAACTTTTCATTACCAGTGAGAATCCGATTCCGAAGTGGATAGATTTTTTTGCATGAGGTTTTTGTGTTCATTCATATGACACCCACACATCGAGCTTCTGTTTGTATCTAACTTTGTTTCCAACTTTATTTAAATGGTTTCCAAACGGTTTTTTGTGCAATGTTAAGCTTCTAAACAATCGATTTGTAATATTTCATCAATACTTTTGACAACTGACATTCCCGGGCATAGAGCACAAACATATTGACATCAAAATTACTGGACCATAACCGAAAAAACCAAAATTTCGCAAGATTGTTTGTTACTGTAGCTGTTTTCGATTCATCATTTCTCTGCTCGCTTCTGCTCTCATGTCAAAAAAATTACATGTAAAACAATAACAAAACTATAGAGTTGAATTCGTATAACCGCTAACTTCAGTGCTACCAAATTTTATTTTCAAACTTTAGAACAGTTTTACTATTGTGAAAAAAACTTCTCCAATAAGTTAAAATCGTGTCAAAAGTACTGTCTGTTTGTTTAAGCATTTGGTATAGTGTGTGCATTTCACTAGTTCCACTTCAGTGACGAATCGAAAAAAGCTAATACATAGATCATAAACATTATTCACTTTTTCAGCCTCCTGGATTGCATTCTTTCCTCGAAAAAACCTGGACATTGTGTATTTTCTCTTTATTCGTGTCTATCTTTGAAATGATAGACCAATTTATTCGAATTTTATTTACAAGTGGATTTTGCCACACTCAATTTAGTATTGATGTATTAATTGTTTTTTTTTTTTTTTTAAGATGTGTGGTATACTTTTTTATGAGTAAGTTTTTGACAGCACGTTGATCAATGGGCTCCATACGAGAAGGCTGTCAATCCCGATTTTTATGAAAACATTTTGTTCAGCGACGAATCTGAGTGTCGTTAGAGACTCTTTTACATCCTCATAAAGTTACTGTTTTGGAGCATTATATAGGCGGAGGGAATCATTGATCCATGTAAAGGATCTCAACATCTCATGGACTAACCTTAGTTAATATTTTGTTCAATCCGGGTCAAATTTGATCTTAAGTGAATATCAACAAATGTAATACTTCTTAACATCAAACAAACATGGCTTATAGATAAAAAAAAGGTCCTTTTTTATAGAATATATCCAGATATTAGCTGTGTCTTTTTGCGAATCAAATGCGAACTTTATTATTATAATACAGCGTTAATGCCAGTTAGGTTTCAGCAAAGATAAAACTATATTATTATGTATAGACTCTGGCAAAATCCGGGCGCACGACTTGTTTTTGATTTGCTTTGAAGACGGATGAAATTTGAGGAAGAAATGTCTATGTTTTACACATTTTTTTCTCCAAAAAAATTAACGTCTTCGTATTTTGATACGGTTTGTGAAACTGAGATGGCGCTATGGGTATATGTAGACAAACTTTTTGCAAATGTTTACATACTTTAACCAATTTAAAAAAAGTGGAAAAAAAACTTATGTGCACTAAGTATACAAATATACATAGCTACGCAGCATGCATATGTATGTAAGAATATCTGTTTTCCTCAGTCACAAATAACCGCTATATATTCTGTAACGGTACTTGAAGCATTAAAAACCACAGCGAGCAGTTCATCAAATTTTAAATATGCATTTAAACTTGTTGAACAAAGAACATCAAACCACAAAAGAGTTCAGGTCTTAAGAATATCATGGAGGTGAATATGAACTTATATGGCTTTAGGCACAGGTTCGATATTGAATTTCGAAAACGTATTACACATACATACTTATATGCAAATAAAAATAAAAAAATACAAAAAAAGTTTAATGCCATTTTTTCCTTAAAACGAAAAATTAATTAAAAGTTAAAAAAAAGATGGAGAAAATTAAATTATAAAAAAATGGGGTTCACTATTATACTTTATGGAGCTAAAATCATTAGAACGTCAAAAATACTTTTTTATCAGTCATTTATAAGTAACTTGAGAATCTGACCAAGCATTGATGTGCCTAAAGTACAGATTAAATATCGTTAAAATAAGCTATTTAATACAGAGAAAATAGTATAGACGTATAAAAATGCAAAAGTTATTGCCAGTTTAAATACCCTTAGGATTAAAAACTTTTAAAATTAACTACACAAATTTTCCCCTTAGAAAAAAAGCAAAAATCTAAATCGGACATAAGTAAGAATTATGTAAATATTTGCTGATTTATCCATTTTCCCAGATTTTGATTTAAAAAATTACTTTTTTTTTAATTTTTACTCTATTTTTTACTTTAGGACTAAAGGTAAATATCCAAATGCCAATTTTGAAATTAAAAAAAAATATTGTATGTATGTACACATATATGTAACTTTAATTCTGGATTTGGAAAATCTTAAAATAATATTTAAACCCAAAATCAAAATAAAGAAAAAATATTTTAAGAATTTTTGCCTCTGATTTTGGGATTAAATATTCAAAAAATGTTTTATCAATACTTTTCTGACTTTTGGATTCAAAATTAATTTCCAAATCCAACAATCAAACTAAAAGATTTTTTATTAATTTCTAAATTTAAATAGAAAATTATATTTTGATCCGAACTTTTTTAATAAAAAAAAAATCGCACCCCTGAATCAACCAATTTGTGTATTTACAAGCCTTTGTCGTTTAATAAGCGAAAAAATTGCAATACAAAATTTTGCCATTATAAATTGAACTTCCTATCTTTTAAGTTTGATCGCACACATATGCACATACATGAATGTAAATATTTATCTACATAATCACACAAATAAAGTTTGTATGTACGTATGTACATATATGTGTGTTATTGTATACCAACCCTGCAAATGCATATTTAACGAATGAATAATGTAAAATGGCTTTCGTGCAGCTGATAAAATTTTTTATGAATGAAAAAATGAACTGAAGAGCGCAACTGCCCTTATAAGGTCGTGTGTACTGCTATATTCACGACGTTCGCTCGCAAACGTCACTCAACCGGCTCAGTGCGTACAACCTGTTGCTTGTGTTGCTGTGAGCATTTCAGCTGTGAATTTATCAATGATATATGTATATATACTACATTACTCTCTCTCGCTCTCTATTTGGCTGCATCTCTTATTTAAACATATTTTAATGTATATAAGCATAAAACTCCATATTAAATCTTATATACACACTTTTGAGTTGAGTCTTTTTGGGGAGTGTAACTCAATTTCATGGTTCTACGAATCAAAATTTGACAATTTACGCACACTTTCTCGCTTTTCGTCAATGGCAACGCCTATTTTTTCTATATACTTTTTGAGTCAATTTCACGTTATTTACTTTGTCTAATTTTTGTTGTGTTTGTATGTATTAGTTTGGAGTAAAGTGAGCACTCAGTTTAATTTTAGTGTTCGTGTGTTCTCGCAAAGACACTACATGTTGGGGTATTTTGTGGTTGTGATGAAATGCGATGATGAAATGTTTAATGAATATTAATTTGCGGTTGTTTGAGAAGGAAAATTTTCAGTAAGAAATTTTTATTCTTCATAAAATAGTGAGACTGATACTAAGGGTTTCCACTTGTGAATTAAAAAAAAAGTTTTTTATGTAAATGTGTACATTTGTATAACAAATGCATCGACAACGATCTCCGAAATTTTGAAAATGTAATCAGATCAATCAATCAGATCAGATAGCTTCGGAGATATGGGTTATATAACTGGTAACTTGGTATAATTGGCTTTGAAAACTTCTCGTTTAAAGTTTTCTTTTCTCAAAACATAGTAGGGGGTTGGTGAGAAATATTTCTCCGAAGCCAATGTTAGATATAAAATTTTCAAACCATCCTCTTACACACACAGGTAATGATTTCAGGAAGGAGAATATATTTCTGGCAATAATATCAATTTTTAAACCACTCAGATGTGTAACTTTTCCACGAAAACCGAAATTTTTATTGTGTCATGAGTTTTTGGATGAAAACCGGCAGACATTTATTACGGAGATTTTTCAGTAGACCGGGTTTGTATGTAACAATTGGTACCTATAATTTTTTCTAATGGAATCTTTCATTGGTATTATACATATGCTAATACTTAAATATTTAAGATTCGCCGAGACCTTTGCAAGTCTTCATAAAACCGAAGACATTTCTTGATAAAAAAGGACGAATATCTAAAATTATTTGCAATGTATATACAAATATAGAATCAGTAATTCTTGAAAATATATTCCTTAAAAGACCTGAAACTAACTTTTTGAAGAGTAATCCATTCCAAGGTTTCTTATTTTTTTCTCTTAATAAATTTATTGATTGATGTGATGTGTAGAAGTGGTGCCGTCTTGTTGAAAACAAATGTCTCCGAGATCACAAGCTTCAATTTCAAGCATGAAATAGTCGGTTATCATGGCGCGATAACGGTCGCCATTGATGGTTACGTTCTCATCGGCATCATTTTTGAAGAAATATGGACCGATGATTCCACTGGGCCACTAAACAAACCAAACCTTTGTGTTTCCTGGATTAAATGGAAGCTATTGAATCTCTTTAGGTTACTCTTCGTCCCAATTGCTTGTTAACATACCCAGTGAGCCAGAAATAGGCCTCAGCTGAGCAAAATTTTGCTCGAAAAAGTCGGATCTTCTTGGAATGCTAAACAATACTGAGCAAAAATGACATGACAGCTTGGCATACATATGAGTATGTATATGTATAAGTGATCAGGTCCTCTGTTTTGCATTTTACAATTCTGTTCATGTTCAATGACTTATGTTAAGGCAAGGCAATGGTACAACCTCCGAATAAATTTTATCGGACCACCATAGCACATAGCTGTCCTTCAAACTTATCAATCAAAATTAAGATACATTTTTTTTATACTCTTTTATTAAAAATACACGTGTGTGTTCGGTGCAGCAGAAGTAAACATCTCTCATCTGTCATGTTAAAAGGTAAGCCAAATCCATGATTTATACTTCCTCTTCTGTTAAAACAATAAACGATTGTTGTAGTAATTTTAGAACTTTTTGCGATGTTTGCTCTGAGTAGTTTAATTGAAGCTGACATACATATATGTATATTTGGTAGTCGAAAAGGTATTTTCGTAATAAATAAACAAATACATAATCCATCAGTATAAATCGAAATTTCGAAATTTCCAATACGAAAACGAGCGAACCATTGTTGTGCTACACGAACTGATACAGCACAGCATTGACTCTGTAAACTTCACAAATTTCATCGGTGGCTTGCGTGGCATTCTTCCATTTTTCAAACAAAAATTTCAAAATAAAGCGAATTTCTTCATTATTTTCACTCATTTTTGAACGGATGTAACTTTTTTCAACTTCTCTGTATTTAATGTTTTTCGATTAAATGAAGCTTAAAACCTTTCTAACACTATATGCTATAACACATTGTGACTGGTAGCACGGAAGACATACGTCTGCAACGACATCTATTAACAAGATACGAAAATGTTATTGCACAGTTGAATTAAATTTCCTTGGCAATAAATATGTACATACATACATTTAGGTTAAGACCTAACAACCTTTTTGGCATCTTTTGTCGAGTGCCGCTACCATTGATCGGTGGACCACCAAAGTTGATGAAGTAAAAAGAAGAAAGGTGGAAATTAAGTATACCATATCGGGTAATCATTTCAGAAACCTGCTGGGTGCACCGTTGGCGGTGTGACACAATTGAATTGTCAAATTGCAAACAATATTTGCTCTAAATGTATTTAGTTTGGACAATTGGAAAATGAAATTAGGTTACAAAATTTGCACACATCTTTGAGTGAAACAAAAAACATGAAAAAATTATGGCAGGGAGCACGTGCAATTTTGCCAATTTGCGGGTCAATTTGTGAACTACAAAACATGCGAAAAATTGCTGGGTTCAAGGATCGATTTTGTGTTTGTTTTGGGAACATTTGCTTTGCCAAAAATAAGTCGTTTGCAATAGTGACATTATATAGTACATATATCCTTGTGGAAATAAAAAGTCGCTTGAAGTTTGGTTCTGAAAGAATTTGCTAAGAAACTAAAACGCCTCATCGAAAAGCTTAAAACACAGGGGTCTTTAAAATACAATCCCATTTAAGCAGATTAGAATAAATTTGTTCACTTAAGAGTAGTTTATAATATCTACGAATAATTATTATACTCGTTATATACGGAGCTATTAAATATGTATTCACACATATGTACATATATCACTCTAAGGAGGTTGATATTGTACTCTTCGTAGATGCATTTCATACATGTATGTACATATATGATCGCAGTCGTATATCATCAGTTCTGCCAGTTACATTGTGTCATACCATATAGTGTGGGAAAGGTGAGATTTTAAGCTTCATTTAACCAAAAAAATAAAATAAAAAATTAAATTCGGGAAAGTTGTTACAGCTGCTCAAAAATTAGTGAAAATAATGCAGAAATTCGCTACATTTTGTATAAAATAGGGAAAAAATAAATTTTCGAAGTTTACGGAAACAATGCTGTATCAGTTCTTCGATTTATACTGATGATATCACTAGCAGAAAAATGGCAAAAAGTGGTCGACCAAAATGGTATATAATTGTTTATTTATAAGTATAAATATAAAGAAAAGGTTGATGTTTGATTAGAAATACAAAAGGACTTTTCCGACTACCCAATATTTTCGGAGACTGTAGCCTTTGTGTGGAAAATAATCCATGCGACAAGTTGTGAATGTACATACATATATATTGTGAGATAAAAAAGTTTTCCATATAAGGACTGATGAGCAACCGCAAAATTTCAGATTGATATCTCAAAAACTGAGGCACTAGTTTGTATACAAACGGATGGGCATAAGAACATATCTGTGATTTATAAATTTTTGAAAAGTGAACCGTGTTCTGAACTCTTATAGATTCAAAGTATGTATAGATTAGGTTAAATGACTGTTTCATCGGAGCGTTATGGACAGTCTTTTGTGATGCCAGCCGAAAAACTCCTGTAGTTGGATATCAGTTCTCGACGAAAGTGCCCTAAGCCCATGTTTTGTTTCTATTTTCCCTATTTTGACTGCATGTCTCAAAGTATGAGATCTAGTTTTTTACATGATCTGGTAAAATTCGGGACATTCGAAGAGAACGTGTTGAGACTCGTCTTCCGCCAAAGAATTGATGCCGCTGACATCCGGTAAGTTGTTCAATCTTTTTGCATGAATGCCGATCGAACAGTTAGAAAAGTTAGAACTTCTACAACGATTGAAAAATGGACCTTGCTGAGAGCGAAAGTTTCTCTGAACCATTTTTAATTAACCCTAAAGCCACAAGGTTCTTACAACTGCACAGCTGCTGTTAGTTGACCAGTGAAGTTTTGCTTTGCGATCCTTGGTCTTTTGCACCCTTGCTGAGCTGAGTTGAAGTCTAAGAATCCAAAAGTGAACTCCAAGAAACACAGAGCTTCTACTTCTTTCTATTCTGCAGTTATTGACACTGAAGTAACTGTTCCAGCAAGCACATCAACTTTTGCAGAATCTTACAATACCGCTATCATAATGTTTAGAGGTTTTCCTATGCAATTAAGTGAGCCTGCGTAAGTTGGCTTATAGAAAAATGCCTTTATACTTAAATAGTATTAAAAAATATTTTTTTTTTATTTTTCATGAATTTACGAATCATCAAGTTATCCGTTTTATCTTATTAAACGCACAGCTCCTTATTCTCAAGCAAATGTATATGTACATATGTTCTGTATGTCAGTTGTCCTTTAGAATTCGGCATTTTTCTGTCATTTCCTTTCGGAATGTCAAAAAGCATGAAATATTATTGCAATTTCTCAAAATCACTTCAACTGTAATTATTTCTTCTCAATTGCGTTGCGTCCAAAACGGCGACTCTACCATTACTACTATGACAAACACTCATACATACACACAACAGAAAACAGAAAACTGCTTGCATGCATGTATAAACACTATCGGCCATTATAAGAGCCATTTTGGCCATAAAGTACTAAACCATGGGGTGTATTGCTTGATCTCCACCGCCAAGTGCCACCATCAGTGCACGATATCTGCACTCGCAATCTACGAATATCAGTTATTCATTACAATTACATAGATGTCTCTATCGATCGGTACAACTTTATTTATCACCAAAGGTAGCCGAGGTCTAATAGAAATATTTACAACGACAACAACTTGCACAAACAACTATTCGAAGATAATAGTGGAACAATACGTGAAAATAAGTTTGACATCTTCCTTAGGGAAAACAAAAAGCAATTAAAGGCGCACAGAATAAGAAATACAACAACAGCAACAACGAAAATTAAATTTTTAACAGACAATCGGGCAGTCAAATGGAGCTAGTTTGGCTATTTCGCAGCTGAGCGGCGGATGTAGACGCTGCAACCACAACAACAACAAAAACAACAACAGCATAAACCACATTTGTAACCAAGCCAGCGCCATTGTCAAGCTAACACAGCACTGCAACAAAAACAAAACATTGATAATTGCATTGATGAGCTCCTGCTGCTGCTGTCGGTATACAAAAAGTACGCTAACGCCACAGGACATCAACAGCAGTTGACCTTCTTGCTTTCGCTGCTGCCGTGCATTTTAAGGTCTAACCAAAAATCACACAAACACACCTATGCGCACACATGCATGTAAAAAATTTTCACATTTTGCATGTTTATGTGCAACGCCTCAGCAAAATATTAACTCTCGGTGTATTTTATGTAAGCGTGTGTGAGGCTGTGTGCGCAGAGGTGTGACTGTGTGCCCAAGTAGGCATAAAAATGCGCAAACATGATATCGTATTAGAACTGCAATAAAAATAGTTGTAGTGTTGTGATAAAACGTGTTGGCAGTAGTCAAGAAATACATAAATGGTACAACAAACACACAAACACATATGTATGTATGTAAGTGAATAAAAAAAGGAAATTGAGTTGTCAGATTTTAAGTAGTTGAAGGTGTTAGTTATTGCTTTTGCAATTGCATTGCTTTGTGAATTTACTGAATTTACATGCAAATGTACAAATGTATATATGTTTGAAAATATTTAGACAGGTAAATGACTATATTGGTATGCCTGTTTCAATAATGTGCAACGTCACGATGTTATTAGTGAAACAAAAGTCATCTAAAATACAGATGAATGAGGATAAACCAAGATAAAGGATTTACGGCTGCACTCTGAGATTAACGCTACATGTCCACGACTCGCCAAGTGTTAGTGAGTGGCGAATCGAGTAGCTTCTTCCTGTTTTTCAACTAATATACTGGTAGCACTTGCGATGTAACTCTGCGTCTGCGCATTTATTTTGCGATTGGAATGGTTAATTTGAGTGAAAAAAAATTTTTTCCTAGTATTTTTTATTCAATATTTAAAAAATTTATTTATTTATATACAAATTATAATACGAGGTGTGTTCAAAAAGTATCGCGAATTTTGTGTTTTTTCAAAAATTATTTATTTATTCATGAATATCTACTTTGTCCCCTTTAAAGTAATCCCCATGAGATATTATACACTTGTGCCAACGGTTTTTCCACTCTTCGAAGCACTTCAAAAAATCATTCTTTTTTATCTTCTTCAGCTCCTCCTTCGATGCCGTCTTTATCTCGTCAAGAGAAGCGTAACGTTGTCCTTTCATGGGCCTCTTCAGTTTAGGGAACAAAAAAAGTCACAGGGGTCCAGATCTGGGGAATACGGTGGCTGCGCATCATTAATGTGTTGTTTTTGGCCAAAAAGTCGCGCACAAGCAACGATGTGTGTGAGCAGGGGCGTTATCGTGGTGCAAAAGCCAATTTTTGTTCTTCCACAAATCCGAGCGTTTCTGTGGGATTGCTTTGCACAAATTGCGCATAACTTGCAGGTAATATTCCTTATTGACCGTTCTTTCCTGTGGCAAGAACTCATGATGCACCACGCCCCTGCAATCGAAGAAAACTGTCAGTTACGCTTCGCGATACTTTTTGAACACACCTCGTATACCAATTATAAACCAAAACGATAACTCCAAGTGCGTTAAAATAAAATAACGGGTGATCAAAGTATAGCTACTTTATGCAATAGCCTTTTTTGAACAGATCATGCGGGAGTAGTGTCAAGCTGTCGTATAATTTTTGGTCAATATTGTTTGGCATTTCATCATGGAAAGACTTACTCCTGAACAACGTTTACAAATCGGTTACAGCAACTCCGACTGATATATGGAATGACTTGGCGCATTTTACGTAAAGATCTTAATCTGAAAGCGTACAAAATACAGCTTGTGCAAGAACTTAAACTGCTTGACCTTGACACACAACGTTCCAAGGAGATCAAACATTTTTGAGCCAAATTTGACGGGTTTATTGACACTTTAGTGAGCAGAGAATTTTACGTTTTGGACCGGTCGATTGGCCACTAAGATCGTGAGATATCTCACCGTTATACTTTTTCTTGTGGGGATATATAAAGTATAAAGTCTATGCGGACAATCCCGCTTCTATTCTGGCCCTGGAACAACAGATCACTCATGTCATTCGTCAGCTATCAGTCGAATGCACGAAAAAGTCATCGAAAGTTTGCCAAATAATCTTCTTTCAAACAAACATTCCAAATCAAATTACATCTGAAGTTTCGTTTTTTTTTTCTTTAAACAAGTACGGAACCTTGAAATCGATTGCCCTAAATAATTTTAAAGAATACGTGTCTTCAAGTGGGAAACATTCACGGCAGGCAATACCAAAATAAATTCATGATAGAAATTTTTTTTAGAAAATTCGTAAACCGATCAGAGCCCAATGGGTTATTTAATTAATTGTACGTACGTATATCCGTTTTTATTTATCTACTTCAATAATCCATATTAATAAACAGTTGGCATATCTACATATTTAGGAGCGTACATGGCAAGGAAAGACGACTTTACTTATTTATGCTGCACAAAGTAAATTTTTTTTGGATTTAAGGCGTTATTACTTCGGTCACGCATAAAATTTGTTGACTTCTCTTGGAAATAGTTTTAAGAACTTTATATCTATTAAACCATACAAAATATTAGCTTTTATGGTGACACGCCAAAAAATTCTAATATAAAGAGAGTCCATTAATTACTGGATTACGACCGAATCTATCAAAACACCTTGAAATATGTCAATGAAATGCGATTATTATATGTGCATTATAAAACAGATATTCAAAATCAAATTTATTTGTGACATTATAAGTTACCATGAACAATTGTGGTGATAACATTCAGTTTATTAATTAAAAGTATACAATTTTAAATCGCTACTTCCATAAATACAGTTTGTTGTTCTTTAAGAAAAAATTTAAATAAAATTCATTGTAAGATTGAGAGCAAATGGAAACAAGAAAAAAACGTTATACCCTGTTCTGGGTATATTAACCCTCCTCTTTTCTCATTTCTTTTGCTGCAAGTTTGAACATAAACTCTCCCGTTTTGTTCCTCCAAGTTAAAGCAAGACGTATAATTTAACCAGTGGTGGATTCAGCGGGGGAATTGAATATAAAGCTAAGGATCACACAAAAAAATGGTGGCAGTGTGCACTCCTCTGTTGGATACAATCGGCGAAAATTGGATGGCGCGCTTTTCTATAGAAATTTTGGATGGATTTTTACTCAGTTTGCTGCTTCTGGAAAAAGTATGTGCTTTGAAAACCAAAGAAATGGAAACTCTTATTGACTGCTTGATAGATAAATTCAAAGGCATTTTGGATAATAGAAACGTCATGCGACGTTTGATGCTCAAAGGGGAACTTGATCACTGGTAGTGCCATTTGGGGCAAAAGCAAAAGTCAAAAGGCAAGAAGTTACTGAAACTTTAAGAACATATTCTTCGCATATTCTGTCCACTTCCTGTGATGAATACGAGCTCTGAATGTTCTTTTTCGACACTTTGCCGCTGAGGACTAACATGCTTCAAGATAGATTGATCGGTCTGGCGTTACGGCACACGCTTCATGACATTGAAGTCAGTGCAGAAGAAGTTCTTGAAAGATTTTCAAAACTTGGCCCACATCCTATTGTTTTATGAAATTTTTCTATTCAATACAAACTGATTTACTTGCAATAAAGTATGTCACAAACACGTCTACGAATTATAATGTTTTTTTTTTCAATTTAGTAAGATTTAATATTAGAAGATCGATTTGAAATTTTTCCATAATGATATTAACTGTATAAAGACTACTATCCGTAATATGATATTCTTCATGCTTCAAGTAATTGATTTTAAGTCTAACTCAAAATCAAGAGCCGTTAGTATATTAATTAAAATTTTGGTAAATCGATGGAATGCAGGTTTGTGAATTTTCGAATTAAAAAATTTCGTTTGCAAAAGTAAATTTTAAATTTCAATTTCGCGGGTTGCTATAAATCAAAAACTTGTATACTTTAATTAGAATTATAAATTGATAAAATATATTTTACGTTAAAAATTTGTAAATAAGAAAAAATTCAGAAAAAAGTTGGAATTAAAAAAATTACATTTGTATGGCTGTAGCTCTAACCGAAACACTATAATTAAAATAAAATTAAAAGAAATTACATATGTATATGTATGTATATAGTGAATAAAATAAAAAATTACAATTATGTTAAAATTTTATTAGGTACATACATATATGTAAAATATAAGAAACTTTTTTAAATGAAAATATGTTTACTTGTTTATTAAATATTTGTTACAAAATTTATTCAAATTAATTTAAATGGTAGCTAAGTCTATGGAACTAACAGTGCTTATGCTTTATTTAAAAAACTTGGTAAGAAGTTGCATTTTATTGAATTTTTGTAAAAATAAAAATTATATTAAAAATTCAAAATTTTAATCTGTTATATACTTATGCAAGAAAGCAATTAAATTATATATAAATATTAATTACAAGGCTTACGGGTATGTGCTAGCTCGTTGCTCATCTTCTGTAAAGCATAATCATCGAATCGCACACACCCACACTCTCACTGCCGAAAATCATGAATAATCTATGTGCAGGTATATAATATTAATCGACGAATGAGAGACAAACTACCAGCAGACAAGGCCAGCAGGCAACTATGCCACCGTATACCGTTCTTATTGGTGCGGAGGAAAGAGAGAAAGCGTGCCCGCAAAAGAACCACCAACATAAAAAATCATGAGTGCTGAATTATATACATAAACTTATGTATCTACAAGTACGTTTGGCACGATTGTCTTCGCTTGCCATCTGCATTTACGATTTGCCTCCCGCTCTAACCTTACCCTAACCATGCACACTGATAAGTGAGTGGAAAAGCGTATAAATGCTCAGTGAACGCTACTCACTCAGTGGACGGCTACACGGCCAGTTGGCCCAAATACGTGTGTTCGTATGTGTTGCGCATATGCTCCTATATTTGCTGAGCGCGGCGGATCGCATTGCTATGGGTTTGGGTAAATTGAGCACAAATGAGATCATTGGATTAGGTGAGGAGACAACAATGGACAGAAGAACCGTAATAACAAGCACATGCATACACACCTACCGGAGGCGTATAGACGGACATACCTACATTTACTGAGGTATGCATAGCTGTGGCGTTGTTGTGGCGTTGTTGCTTTCTTTCATGAACGATCGCGTAATGTATGAATGTATACATATATGTATGTATGTTGGTTTATATGTACGTTAGTCATCAGCAATAGTCGGCTGTCTGGTCTGGTATTGCCCGGCCTGCTGGCTTGGCCGGTAAAGGCACATATCACCTACCAACATACATACAAACACATACACTCATACGTACATATAATCGTTAGCGTAATCGTAGCCGTTGTAGTTGCCGATGTCGTTGCTTTTGCTGGTGTTATTGTTATTTTCGCCACAGTGGTAGTGCTAGTGGTAAAGTAGTAGTAGTGTCGTAGCTGTGTCGGCATTGGCAGTGTGACGAAGAAAAGTTACGGTCGACGTTTATGGCTAAGGTTTGATCAGTCTGATTCAACAGTTTGTGCTGTAAGGAAGTGTGTACTACTGAACGGAAGTCACTTGAAAAAGTTTGAAAAGCGTTTTATCCAAAAATACCTACATTTGCATACCTGCAGGCAACCGGTAGACGTATGAGTCTAAGCTAATAGTAATAAAAGTAAATTGTAGCAGCAGTGACAAAGTTCAAATTCAATAAATAATCGACGATTCGGTTTTGATTGGACTTTCGTATCGTTAAAAAGTTTAAGCCAAATTAAAAATTTTGTGTGTGTGCATGACATGACGAGAAGACTGACAAACAAAAGAAGAAAAATAATTAAATAAGCATAAATAAATTAGCAAAAAAAAGTGTTCAATGAGCGAGCGAAAGTAACTGTATAAAGTTGAAAGAAAGCAAAAATCAGCAAACCGAAAACGATAATAACACAACATTGCCGTCGTTGTACGAAATTAATGAAAAAATTGAAAGCGTCGCTCAATACTGCGCTTGATTCGCGAAATTAGCACATTCTTGTGAAATTGGCTAATTCAAAAGGTTTGTTGTAGCAAAAACAAAAAAAAAAGCAGAAACTAACAACCTAAACTACATATATAATATATGTACATATAAAACGCGTACTTAATATTATTATTACCGGCATTTGTGCGCGACATCCTGTCTTCAAAGTGAAGTGTCTACCACTTAAAAAACAGCAAACGCCTTAGTCACGAACGCCGCGCGCCGGTTTTTGGCTAATAGCGCGCCCACCCAATTACCCCACTTGGATGAGCAAAGCGGAATTTACTCGTATTTACTTGGATTAGTATGCGGTGTGTGTATTGCTTTTGATTTGTTGTTAATTTATGTTTTATTTAGTTAATCGTCTAATCAATGTTATTTATATATTTATACACTTTAAAGTTAGTTTATTTTTGGCTATGAACATATTTAACTTATCAGCTCATTGGAAGTGCATTCATACAAAATTGAAGTGTTCAAGCCTTTGGTTATTGATAAGTTGGATTGTAACTATGTATGTAGATACATACGTGTGTATGTCTGAAAGAGTTATGAGAATGACAAGATATTTTCTATGGCTTTCTGGTGTTTTCCAATAAGTTAATTAAAAAAAATTTACGTCAAAGCAATTAGGTAGTTTAACGTGTGCTAAAAGTATAAAACTAGAGAAAGTATTGGAAGTAGTCTGACTAAAAGAAATATTTTAATTAATAATTAGAAACTGAGATAAAAAAATATATAAATAAATAAATAATAAAATATTTTATTAGAAAATACTTAAATTTATTTTTAAATATTAATTAATGCTATGAACTAAATTAAAATAATATAATAAAAAATTAATAAATAAATAAAATTATATATGTATATTAAATAAAAGTTAAGTTCATTTAAAATGAAATATAAAGTAATTCTACAAAATAAATTAAATTTACATAAGTAAAAAAGCGTAATAAATAAAAAAAATTACATTTTAAACAAAAGTAAATTTAATTTAAGTTCGAATATAAATTAATGCTATAAACCAAATTAAAACTACATAGATCAGAAAAAATGAATTATTAAAAAAGATTATATTTTAAACAAATATAAATATAATTTATTTTAAGCAATATTTAATTTAATTAAATTATTTGTATATAAAATATACTTATTACGATGAAAATTTTTTTTTTTAATTTTAATTAATAAATTAAAAATATTGACTAAAATAATTTAAAATTAAATTTCTAAATTAATTTAGCTTATCGTAAGATTTATACTTTATATAAAAAGTAATTAATTTTTAAACACAAAATAGTTCAATAAACTTAATAAAGCTACATAAAAATATTAAAAGTAATAACAATTTACTCAAAACAAATTTGTTAAATTTTATTAATATTATTATTCAAAAGTAAAATTTGTAAAAACTGCAACAAAAAGTGAATTTTAATTACAAAAACATTAAAAATATTAAAAATAAAATGAAAAAATTATTTTCAGGAAGCAACCATTACATTTTAAATTAACAATCATATCATTTTCATCATATATTGAGTTTAAAAATATATAAAAAGTTTCCATTCTGCACAAAAGTGCTTCGATAAATAAAATAATATTTTTTTTGTTCTTCCACTCAGTCCTTCATATGTATGAACAGAAAAATTTCTTTTTTCGCAAAATTATTTATAGTATTACCAAATTTAAGACTTTGATCTCTAAATTTAAAAATCAAGCACTTTTCTTTAATTTTATATAGACCTTCATAATCAGAAATTAATTATTTAAATTATTAGCATTATATTTAAGACTTTGAGCCCTAAATTTAAAAATCAAACTTTTTTCTTTATTTTTTGATTGACTTCAAATAATCAGAAGCTTCAAATGTACGCGTACTTGGAATTTTTTTTCGTAATAATTTTTTTGAAATAAAATTTTAATATATTAAGAGGTCTATAATTGCATTTTTCTAAAATCAAATTTGTGTGTAGTATATGATCTCGACTACTTTTATATACTACATTAATATTTATACCCTAAATTCTGTACGCATATAAATCCTTCAGTTTTTCATATGTCGAACTGAAATTTTGATATCGGACCACTCTAGCATAGGGTGCTAAATAATCTGACTGATCGAAATAAAATACTTGTTTGGGAAACTTTTTTATTTGACAAAATGTTGTCATGAAATTCGGCACACAGTTTTTTTCAAGGCAATGCTATAAACTTCGAAAATATTATTCAAATTGAAGCACTATAGAATATAATATACAAAGCAAGCGATTAAAATCGAATTCTGGTTTGAAAAAGTATTTTATTCAATAATATATCTTCAACAAATAGTAGTAAAAAGTTTTCAGTTAGATTCAAGTCTTTGGTCGATTATGATTTCAGATTTATTTTTAAAAAATTCAGCTGTGAAGTGTATTATAACTTCGACAACAAATTAACATTTTTCTGATTTTAGTTTAAATTTTAGTTTTAGTTTTTAGTGGTAAATTTTTATATATTGTAATGAATATTAGAATTCCCAAACTCGCTGAAGCAATTAAAAATAAATTTCTTATATTTTTCTGGTAAATAATATTTTTATACCGATTTTGAAACGGAGAAAGGAGAGTAAAATGTATATATGTAATTAAAACAATTATTTATTTCCAAAATTTAAGGAGTTAAACTTAGCGAAATTTAAATTTCGACAAATAATGGGAATATGCTAAAAACGATTTTCAAGTTAAAATTATTTTTAAAAATTCGTTTTTTCAATTACGATATTTTCTAATAATCATTACGTAGTGATTTTACTTGAAGAAGCTTTCATATTAAAAACAATTTCTTAAAAATAAATTAATTTAATCACTTTCATTTATATATTTTTTTGCAATAAAAATATTCGATGACAAGTAAAATAAAAATCCGGTAGTTATAATAATCCTTTCTCTTCTTTTCATCCACACAGGTGGTTGCAAATCACTTGCAACCAATAAATCCAGCAAAACGGCGAACCAAAGCGAATTTTCACACACCCAAACGCACCCACGCCTCTCATTCAGCGTGCGGTCACCCACAGATGTAACAAAAGTAAACAAATTAACAAAAACAACACAAAAAACCACATACACGCAGAAAAGTTACAGCAGCCGAAGCAGTAGACGAAGTCAACGCGTCCTTACCAGCAATCTCATTTTCATAATGATCATAGCAACAATATGCACGAGTGCCTCAGCAGCGCCCACAACAACCAGCAATAGTCCCGCCAATAATACACAAGCCACACACACACAAACAGTGACGGCAACAACAAGAAAAGCCAGCACAAGCGCAAAGAACAAGGCGGTGGGTGTGACGTTAACACAAAACACGATAGATGTGAGCAGCGGTGTAGTCTACACGATGGCACAAACAGCCAACGAGGGCTCGCGGAAACGGAAACGACACAGCAAACGTCACAGTAATTGGAATATAGACACGTCCAAAGATCTGCCATGGGTGAATCCTTGCGGTGGTTTCTATGTGCCGTCGGCGACACAAAGTGGCAGTGCCATGCGACGGAAGAACCCAACAAAACAGGTGGGTTTTAGGGTGACAAATTAAAAACAAAAATTATTTAATAGATTTAAAGATTCGAAAGCAAAAAAGGACTAAAAAAAAAACAAAAAAAAAAAACTATAATGGATTTGAAAGATTCGAGAGCATAAAATAAATAAAATTTAAAGTTTATAAAAAATCGATATACATATGTATATGTATAATATTTTGAAATTTAGAAACATTTAAATTTCCCAAAAATTCAAGCATAATTTTTTTCAATTATTTACTATATATTAGTACCGTTATTTGCATGCATCTAATAAGTTTTTTGTTTTCTTCATATATTTACAGATTTTCAACATGCTTAAGAAGTCGGCAGGCACCGAGTACAAGAAGTTGAAAGCCGGTCAACAAGATATTGATATAAGCAATATACATATTTGGTCGCTGCACAATAAGACTTATAAATTTCTGCCCAAATTGAAGCTCAACTCAACGGTAAGTTTTATACATACATATCTATATGCATATAGTCCTTATTGAATTTCTGTACAACAATATTTAGTGCTCTTAAGCTGCTCAAAGCATACACGCATATGCATGTTTATACAAACATACATACAAAAACATATTTCATTGGCGTACAAAAATTAGTCTGGTATTTCCGTTGCTGTGTGGCTAATAGTAAACGGAAATATCTGCGTGAAAAATAGCCAACTAAAAAACCCACAAAATCATTGAAAAACTGCACGTCATTTCGTTGCTCATTACAATGTATGCAAATAGCTTGAAAAACCAAAAGCAAAAATATAAAATAGCGATATCAATTGCTGTACAAATAAAAAGAGTAATATAAGCAATTCAATTATACATATTTAGTTATAGCCAAAGTTCGACAAATATAAAAATTTCAAACTCGTAAGCTTTCTGAAACAAATTTTCCTGCTTAAAGCTTTAAAAATCAGTTGGGTAGCTTCGCAAATATTTGCATAGATTGTTGTATAAGGCAAGGCTTTAAACTCCGAGAATATTTTTCGAAGCGAACTAATATAGTTGCTGTTACAAATTCGGTGAACTATTCTAAGGTTTTTGTATCAAAAACATTTTAATTTAACAAGTTCAACCATAAAACGTAAATTTGCAAAAATTTATCATCAAAACAAACGAAATTGAGATTTTTATTGCTTATGATTCATTACATCACATTTTATATGTATGTAATATCGTAAAATTTCAAGCTTCCGCTTTCAGATATAACCAATATATAACCATTTTATAACCAAAACTCAAATTTTGTTTCAATATGACTGAGTTTCTATAATAGCGTTTATCCTTCACGAGTAAACTTCTAAAATGTGATGTTAAGTTATTTTGCATTTTATGTGACGATATTCTACCGAGTAAGTGTGTATTTTAAGGTATTTCCGATACAATTTTTTTGTATTTAGTATCGTGAGAAATTGATCCAACTAATTTTGCGCTATTTTCTAAAATATACATATACATACATACATACATACAAAAATAATGCTGATACGGTTCCGCTTCGTTGGCGAAGATCTCATGTTTATATCAACAGAATTAGATGATATACATATGTAGAATAATGTACATATGTATAAAGATATTTATTATATATATGCATGTATGTGGAGTGGCCGCATGTCGTCATGTGTGAGGGCAAAGGCATTTCTAATAGACATATTAGTAATACACTGTTGTCAATGAGTCACTCAAAAGGCACGCGTCAGACGCATTTATGTAATGCATTTGACATTTGTAATACTCAAAGAATGCGTTATGCAGTTGTTTTTGCAACAAGCGCCAACTTTTTTAACACATTTATGACAGCTAACTGAAAAATAAATAAAAAAAAATAATTTTTTTTCTAAAGTTCAGAGTAGCTATTCATATATAACTAAAGCATGAAGCTTTCACTTAACGTAATCGGTAGCTTGTGTGGTCATAAATCGCAATAATTATTGTTATAATCACGGCGACTAGTCATATTCATTCATCGCTTGAGAATGTTATCTTATCACAAGTGCTCCCTTTATGTCCGCGTTGGCTAAAAGAAAACTTCCGTACATATAAGGGCAAGGTGTATAACGTTTGTATGCATGTATGTATGTATGTATGTGCGCATGCGCTAAAGCGTGTGATCGATGTCAAGCGATCGCGTGTTGCTATCAATCTCAATATCGCATGACTGATACGTGACAGTTGCGTAGGGATTATTTTTTTTAGAGTGGGGGTGAAGGCGTGATCAAATTTTGCTTTCGGAATTTTTTTTTTAAATATTCAGTATTCATAAATTTTATTATAAGTCAGTTCACTTTTATTTTTTTGTATATTTGGCTTTCCTTGTCATTTTTAAGCATAGTTTGTTTCAATTTAAGGAAAAGCAAAGTGTACAAAGGAAAAATCTCTTCACTATCCCCACTTTTACTTAATAAAAATCCGCAATTATTTACTTAAAGCGAAAGTGTTTCAATATTTTAACAAAACTACGCCACTGTTAAACACACTGTACTCGGTAAACTGATTTCGTTTTGGACCCATTGCTCATAAATATTGAAAAATAGTCATTATGACATCACAAATTGTGCCGGAGCAGGGAGAGGCAAACATACATACATATGTACGTACATTCACTGAAAGTTTTAGACGCGTCTAATGAAAAAGCAAATGTTAAAACCAAAAGCTAATTGAAATTGTTTGTTTGTGTTTTCCGTGTGTCGATTTTGATTTTGTTGTTGTTTGACTTTTTATTTACCATGATTCATATTTTAGCCGATGTGCGTTTGCTATCTGCCATCGTGGCGAAATCTCACACTGTATGTACATATGTACATATGTACGAGTATGTACTTGTGCCTGTTGGCGAAACAACAAGTGTCCGCAAATCAATGACTTAAGCGAATAAAATAAGAAAGTGAAAGAATATTGAAAAAAACAACAACAAAAATCAGTGAATGGGGTAGTTGCAAGTGGCTGAGAGCGGCCAGAAAATGAGTAATTGGGGAATAGATTAAATAAAGAAAAAAATTAGTATGCTAAACTACAGCTGGTGGGCATGAAATTATGACTAAAATCATAAATATTAAATTTTTTTTAATATTGATGATTATAAAAAGTTATTAATTTAGTTTTATTGGTGTTTTTTTTTATTGCTAAACAGTAAATATTATAGCAAACAGCTTTATGCTTTGTTAAAAATAAATAATTTTTTTTTGAAAAAAATACCGGTTTAATCAAACACGGGACACAAACGGCGGTAATGATTGTGGTCAGGTGCTTCAAATTATACCGTACGGCAATAATAATAGTCTTAAATAACGATAATTTTCACGCCAACAGCAGAGCGCTTTTGTATAAAAGCGTGCGGCTTGTCTTTGGCAACTTATCAATATCACGTATGACATGACGGTACTTAGCAAACCAAGCACATACATACATACTATATATACTCCAATATGTATGTACATATTAATTATTTGATAAAAAAGGTGTCAATGGGTACGTGTTTTTGTTAACGATTTATAGCTATATGTAAGTGAAGCCCCACTCTTAGCAAAAACAAACAATACATATTTATGCACATAAAACTGTATATATACTCGTATTATATATATTTAAATTGAAATATGTCTAAATATTCAATTGAAAGCTTAAATGTTTGTCTGGCGCCCTAACAAGCTGAGTAGCGTTCAATTTATAAAAGAGGAAGCGCGATGACGCCACAACTGAAGAGCGTGCGCTGGTGGGTGCTGAGCGTTTATACGCTCCGCTGTGCTCCGAAGCGCGATATCAGCTGTTTTATAGCACACGCTGTGCTGGTATTATACTCTCTCATTGTGGTAGGTCACGGTTAATTTTGCACACATGCACATGCATACATACATACATATGTATGCATATAAAAGCTGTTGAAGTGAACAGGTTGCAAATATAGACTGTTTACGAGTGCACGCGATTAAATTGTATTGTATAATTTTCTATTGCCCATTGAAATTGTGCATGTTTGCATTTATCAAATACATATGTATATTGCAATAGCTGATCAAAGTTAAACCGGACTGACAATAAGAGGAAAAACCAGCTATGATAATTTTGTAAAATATAAAGAAATCAGTTATTTAGAGCACATCTAGTGTGAAATAAAAAAAATTAAATTAATAAAATATCTGATCAAATTTGAACCGGACTGACAATAAGAGAAAAAAAAACCAACTATGAAAATTTTGTAAAATATTAAGAAATAAGTTATTTAGGGCACATTTAAAAAAAAATAAAATAAAAAAAAACATCTGATCAAATTTGAACCGGACTGACAATAACAAAAACCAACTATGAAAATTTTGTAAGATATAAAGAAATGTTATTTAGGTGTGAAATTAAAAAAAAAATTTAGAAAATATCTGATCAAATTTGAACCGAACTGATAATAACAAAAAAATATTTAATATGGCCTTAAAAATAACCCTATTTCATTTTTCCACACACTTCTTATAAGCCTCGCCTGCATAAATGCCTTCGACAAATTTCGGTTTTCCCCGTTTCTAAACACAAAGAAATTTATTTACCAAATATAAAACTTTTTAAATATATTTTTCATTAATTTATATAAAAAATTTATGTAAAACTCTAATTATTTTAACTAAAAAAAATATTCTCCTTAACTCCCATTGCAGATCGCACTCAAACGCTGGTACCGCAACATGCAATCCTTTGTGGGTTCATTCGCCTATTTGCGCAGCATACAGCGCGCCTGGGATATGGCCAAATTGCAACGTGAAAATAGCACAGGACGCGAACTGCGACGCTTATTTATCAGCGCACGCAACATGTTGTGCGAATTGGAGATGGCCATCAATGGCACAATGCCAGCGCCGCGAATGTTGCGCGGGAGCGCGCTACCGCAAGTGACAAGCGAACAAATGAATAAGCGCTTAAAGCTCTACACGAAGCGACGCGCCGAAAGCAATCCGCATATTGTGCAGGAGGCGAACACGATCGATTTAATGTGGGTGAAATATTATTACTACGAATTTTTGAAGACCATGTGGAAGGTGCTGCGTCAACAAACAAAGCGACGCGGTCAAATTGCGCTAATGGCCAATCCAAAGGCGTTCAATGAGGTGGAAAAGCACTTTGGCAGCATTAGCAAAAACAAGCGTGTCAAAGGTCATTTGACGCAGCTAAAAACGGCAACAGCGTCGTTGGAGCACAGTGATAATGGTAGCAGCAGAGGCGCGGCAAATAGGCGCAAAAGCGCGCATGGTAGTGCAGTAAGTGGTATTGGTAGCAGAAGACGTTTAGCGCATGCGCGCAACACGCGGTGAGCCGGTGTGTGTGTGTGAACAACAAAAGGTTATACGATTTACAGATTTTAATTTCATATATGCACATAGTTGCATATATGAAAGTATCATTTTGAGTCTCAAGCAATTTTCGCTTTACATACTAGACACACGTGCGGCTTAAATGCATACATACGCACGTCTAAACATGCCAGGTCAAAGCATTGCCTTCCAAATATACATATACATATGTATAGCTGTAGTATATTATTGAGTTTATTAGTATTAGAAAAAATGTGTATAAGAATTTAGCTACTTCTTTAGCGCACAGTGACTGCATTCCAGTAATGTTTAATAAGACAAATCTACAAAAATATTTTAGCAACGCGTTTGCTTCAGCAATGGCAAACAAGTATTAAGTAGTATTGCACCAATACGCTACCACAATAACAAAGCACTTTGTATTTAATTATAAATTATTTGCATGCGAAACTAAGCCAATAACGATAAAAACAACAACAAGAACGTAATATAAGCAAAAATCTCGCCAGTTACATACAAACAAACAAGCATATTTATTTATTACACTACATGCCGTTTCATAAAGAACGCGTAGCGCCATGTGCGATTGTTGTTTTTACAATTGCACAAGTTCAAGTTCAATGTGCGGAACAACAAAAGCAACAACATGAAAAATCAAAAGGCAATTTCCATTAAATTACTTGTCAAATGCGCGCCTGCCTTCAATTTTCAATTTCATTTTCATTTTTCACTTTCGGTTTCATATTCACAACAACAACAACGTTAACAACAACAATTAAAAAGTAAACAAACACAAATTGATAGTTGTAGTATTTCTAGTCAACACATTGCACCGTCTCAATTACTTTGATAACTGAGCGAGCACACACCCACAACCATAATTAATAGCACCAGCAGGCATATACATACATACATACACCGGAACATGCACAAATTAGCACATATTAAATTCAACATACATAGAGACTGGCTATATAACATTCAAGTGGCGCAAGCTGCTTGACTGGTTCCTATTCGTTCACACTTATTATTATTATCATTTTTATTCTAAACGCTTGTTTATATCAGAAAATGCATGCAGAAATCACAAATTCATAAACACACACCCACATACATACGTGTATGTATAAGCTTAAGTAGCTTTATAAGCACGTGAGCAGAGGCGCGGCATGTGAGCGCCCATGAGGAGATAAAAACCGCGCCAGCAGCGACGGCAAAAGTTATAACTGCATTTAATGAGTCAAATGCCGTACAATTAATTTCAATTACAAAATTATCGATTGAAAAGCGAGAATATACAGTTATTAAAACAATTTGGCGGTATTATTTAGATGAAAGTTATGAAAATTTGTTTCGAAATGGCAAGTTTTGAAGTTGTATAAAATATGAAGGTACATTTTTCTTAATTTTAGAATATATATAAATATTGAAAATTAACCTGCTGTATAAAAAAAAATATTTTTCATAATTTTTAAAGCTTTTACTAATCCAAGTCTTGAAAATTGCGTTACACGGCTCTGCTCACAAGCTCAATACACACATATCGTCACCTAAAATGCAAATTAACTTAACAACACTTTTCATAAGTTCACAGACGAAGGAAAACCACTCATATTGAAACAAATGGTGAATTTTGGTTATAAAATGCATATATATTGGTTATAAAATGGCTATATATGGGCTATCATTCACTCAAAATTAAAAAAATTTGAATTTTGGGTTTTAAAATCGGTATATAGTGATTATTACATCTGCCACTGATTTTCGATTTTTTTTTGTGATACGTTGTTCTGCATTTTAGGTGACGATATACTTATATTTCCATACCCATATGCACTCTCATGATTACTCAATACATTTTTAAGTTCATTTCGAAAACTGATTATGAAAGACTACGCACAGAAACTCTCACAAGCTCTCTCTCTCTGTACATTCATTCTCACGCTATTTGTTAATTTATTATCTTTATTTTATGTCAGTGTGTACAATTAGCACCTAAGCCACGAATATCTAAATACAAAATATGTAAATGACTTGCATTTCTTAATCTAATCTAAATCATTGAGTGTAAACATTCAATAAATATTTATACATTCATAGAAACATGTATTTATTATTGCAATAAGAAAGAGCAAAAAAACAAGACATAAAGAATTATATTAAAAAATAAAAATAAAAAATAAACTTCATTTAGTCAAGTGCTCATTTGCATTTGCTTTTGCGCTGTGATATTGTATATGTAAAAAAAGTTAAACCGAATCAAATTAATTTAAATCAAAGACCCAGCTAACTTGCGAAGTAGGTCTATACTTAAAAAAATAGTATTATACTTAGTATTGTTAAGCAAAACTGAAAAACTGCAAATTTTGTATGAGTACCTAGGTCGCTAAGTGTAAAATTTTATTTTAAGTATTTTTTTAAATTTATACTTAATTGTAAAGGAAAAAATTATTAAAAATTTAAAAAATATTTGAAAAATAAAACAATGAAAATTTTATAAAATATAAAGAAAGGAATTTCTTTTTTAAAAAAAAAAAAAAAAAAACTTTAAACATAACATGCTAAAATAGATATTTCACGTATTTTCTAAAGTACTGACACTCAGTTTAAACAACTCCATCGAATTGACTTGAGTGTTTACCCGGAGACAAATGATCCGATCACTATCCAATTTTACATGATTTGTATATAATTCCCCATACAATGACTTAACAGTTTCTTGATCTCATCAAAAATCAAACTTAGAGAGACCAACGACCCAAATTTTGGGTAAAACTCAACTTGTTTTTAAATCGCCGCCATTTTGTCAATTTTTTTTGTATATATAATATATTTTTACGGAGAAATAATGCACTCAATGCAGCGTAGTTTTCTCTTCAAAAGTTTTACTGTGTATTTTTACAATATGAATAAATATAGTCTTTATATTAAAAAAAAAAAAAAAATACTTCCAAAAATGGCCTCTTCTTAGGCTCTCACACCCCTTAAAAATGTTCGAAACAAGAATTTGAAAATAAAATTCACCATTTAGTTTTAAACTCATCATTTAAGGATTCGTTTCAGCAAACTTTCCCTACGATTCTGGGACAAAAATCACAACTGTTCACTACAGAACAAATTCTACTAACTCTCACCTTGTAAAGGATCACCACTAGGATACTACTTTGGGCGACAAATAGTAAGACTTTGTTATTGATTATTTAAAATCAATGTCGGTCGTCCCCCTCTAAGTAGTCCCCCTGGCCCCAATACAATTGTGCCAATGTTTTTTGCAATTCGCGAATCAGTTGTTAAAGTCTATTTTTTTAGAATAGCATTCAATGCGCGTGGCGATTTGCGTTCAATGTCTTCAATAGACTCAAAGAGGTTCCCCGGAGCGGTCGTTTAAGTTTACTGAATAGTCAGAAGTCACACGGAGCTTAATAAGCGGTTGTGATACGAAATTAGTTGAAAATTTGGCGAAAAACTCACAAAGAATCAATGCAGTATGCGACGGTGCATTATCGTAGTGCAAAAACTGAAAACTCTTGGGTCTAATTCCGGTCTCTTTTTATGAATATAATACATATCGTAAATGACGCATAACACTCAAATAGTGTTCCTTGTTCAGAGCTTGGCCGGTCGGAAGGAATTCGAAATGCACCACACCTTGATCTTCTTCGATAAATTGTCAAGCATACCCTAGATTTTTGACTATGTTTTTGATGTGGTTTTTGGCTTTGATTCAACTTTGCCACGATATTCGGCAGATTTATCGTCTGTTTCCGGATCGTAAATATGGATTCAATACTCATCGCCAGTAATAATATGTTACATTATAACCTGAGGGTTGGAAAATGTTGTTTCACAGACGTTGAAATAAATTGAGTGTTTTTGGAACCAATAGTGCTTTCACTTTCCTTAGGCCCAAATGATATCTCAAAATGTTTTTCACTGATCGTTCCGATGTACCCTAGCATCGTAAGATCTCTGACTATTAATAGGTGGTTCTCAAGCACCAAAGCCTTTTTTGTTTACGTGTTGAAGACATCAGTTGATGTTGATGACCGTCCTGGACTTGGTTCGTTGGTACCAATCCACACTTACAGGAGACAAACGATTATCATCGAAGGCATTTTCCAATATTCTTAACGTTTCGGCACCAGAAATTTGTTTCCACACCCAAAATTTAATGGAACTTCTTTGTTAAATAATTTCGCTCATCGTAAAAATCGCCGAATGCTCTTTATGTTCTTCAGAAAGAGAAGCGTATACTAAACACTAATAGATAATTAATTGATATGAACACAGATGTAAAGGTAAGTCATGCCAACCAAAAAAATATATCGAAAAAATGGGGTTTAACACGAAATTAAAATTAAAAAGTCCTACTATTTTTGTCCACAGTAGTCTGTGTTTAAAAATCGTTGAAAGTTATTTACTAATGGGTTTAATATTCTATTCCCAACTGTATCACCGTTGAAATATAATACATCTGTGTTAGTAGGTCCATACAATTTTTCCCGGAAGTACTGAGTGGAGTATATTTCAATTGACACTCGAGAATTAAGTGAAATTATAATCTTAAGTTAGCCTCTTCTAATTCTGAGTAGCAATTCGTAATATTACTTAATATACAGGATGTAGAGTTAAGTGTTGTTACTTTCGTAAAGTTTAGTACTCAAAATCTATATTTAGCATAACCAAAGTACCTATGACATTATTATATACATATTATGTATACCAACCGATGAAATTTAATTTAAACCGCGCTCGCAAACCCCATCGATAAAACCAATTTTGCTAGATTTTTTTATATTTCTGAAGTTTGATCTCCATTTGTTGCCTATTTTTGCCTTGGAAAAATAATTTAGCGACAAGTTTGCTTGAATTTTTGTATTTCGGGAAGTGTTGAAAATGTTGTTGACGTGTTTTAGGGAGTTCACTTTATCACGAAAACAATTAGTATTTGAGTGGCATAAAGCATTCAGTAAAGGTGGTTATGTCATCGAAAATTTGCCTTACTCTAGTCTCTATCTACCAACTGTAATATCAAAAAAGTTTGAAAAACAGTGTTGGCATCAGAGATGTCGGAGAGGATCTCAACAATTCTATGCATTGACTCAATCGTTTTGGCTAATGTATGGGGTACTGATCCCGTTCTAAAAGTACTCAATCTTTTTTAAAAACGACGACGACTAGAGGTCGCCAAAGAGAGGCTTGATAGCGAAGCTGAGGGCGCTATATTCATCAAAGGTGTCAATGTTGATGAAGAACGAGTTATTACCATATTATGGCATCATAAAGTGTTTAACAATCTAGCGAATATCGCTCCAAAAATATGTTGAAACCGAAACAACCAAGTTGGTCGTTTTGAGGCGTCTACACGAAGCAAAAAATAAATAAAAATAAAAAGTTCCAGTCCGGGTCAAATTTGATCAGATGACGGCAAAAAAGTAGTATTAATATTCACGATATTTACTGCAAATAATAATTAATGCATGCAACTGACTGGGCATGTGAGCTACATGTATCACTTTAAACCTAATTAAATAACTTCAGTTTTTACCCTTCTAAAGCGCCATATTATTATTGCTAATTAAATGTAGAAGAACTCTTCCGTACATATTCAATTACACACATATACGGAATGTTTTTAAATTACAGCAAATTAAAATGCATTAAATCGTATAAGCAATCTGTTTTTATACACTTGTCTGATTTATGCCTCAGAAATAGAAATTGTGAAATTCACGTGCCCTCTTAAGTTAGCGGTAATGCTTTGTGAGACTCGCGCACTATTTAAGCTGCCTGTAGTGATTTCGCCAGCTTTGTAATGCTCGTAAATGAGATTTGCACGACGTGCAACTTGCTGTGATTGAGTAATAATTATACAGCGCTTACAACAGACACAACTTAAGCGACTAGAGATATTATTGTAAGAAAACCAGAATCGTATTTATAGACAATAAAAATGCAATGAATTTATTAAAATCTCTATTTGTGCGGTGATTTACACAAAGCCAGTTTAATGAAAGCGGGGACTCACAAATTTTATCCGTTATTTATAAAAATAAATTTAAATTTGAAAACACCTTCTGTTGGAGGTAAGTATAAGGAAAACATTACTGTTTAGTCCAAACTGCTTTTTTCTATATTTAAATACTTGTATGCGTATTAAGTAGTAGTATAAAATTTCTGAAGTACTTATGTAATAATAATAATAATTGCAGCGTAAATGATTTTGTTATTCATTGAGGGGTTTGTGTTGTCTAAATATTTCAATGAGATGTTGCTTTTGTTAGTTTAGCGGACGTGCATGTTCTATATTACGACAGTATCCAGATAAGTTTTTGGGCCGCAGAACGCAGTCTTAATAATGATGCATCTCTGACAAGTTTCTTCTAAGAGATATACTGTTGTACTGGAGACTTACCACCATTTTTGGTCATATCCCTTTCAGTCGAGAAAGAAAAAGATCAAAAAGTCTTATTTCTTCTAAAGATACTTGTAAAAGTTCTAGAAACCTATATTAGAGACAAGTTCTATAGCCTAAATATCGACGCACAGCACGCCTAAATGAACGGTAGATCAATGGATACTTCACTTCACTCACTAATCCTAAATATATAACAGGTACTAGAGTATAGGCTGGAGGATGAAGTCAGGTGTAGAAGTTCTCAGGAATGAGGAATATTCTCTGATTGCTATTCACTTGGGAGTGGCCAAAAACGACCAAACATATGACTCAAGGCGCTGCCGACTTTCGGTCCTAGACCAAGTATCCTATGGGTAGCCAAAGAACATCCGTTTAAAGGCAAGCTCCGGGTTGTGCGCTGTATTTGGGACCCGCCACGTAAAAACAAAAAAACGATGACAAATAAACAACAACCTTGTAAGAAAATTTCGGATATACAGCGTAAGCGGTGTCTACACCAGTAAAGAAGAAAGCTAGAACATAGGAATATAGAAAGCTAGAATATAGAAATCTCTGCTGAGTTGCAGGAGGATTCATACAGAATAGATCGAAGTTGCATAGAGATATATGTGGATATCGAGGCTCAACGTGGTTGAGCTAACAATTAAGGGGGTATTCTACTCTAGAATTTTGTAAAATTCGATTTTTTGTTTTTTTTTTCATATATTTAAAGTTTAGACTTTCAAAAATATGACATTGGAAGGATTTTTCAAAATTCGACTTATTTTCGGAGATACAGCCGAGTTTGTGAGGTGGCGTCCTTGTTCACTAGAGTTGTCTCCTAAACTTTAAACGCGTTATTCTCGAAACTACTTTTTTCCACACGATACCGGCATTATCTCAAGTCCTATACAACCGATTTACTTGAAATTTTGTGTGAACCTTTTTTATATAATCCTTTATCGTTCCTATCAGCATCGTGTCAAATTTTTTGTTTTTAATATTAAAAAAAAAAATCAGGAATTTCAAAAAAAAGCGTAAAAAATGATTTTTATTTTCATGCAGTCGCCATTTAAAAAAAAAAAATTCGTGTTCCCGAACTATAACAGCATCTTACTTTTTAAGAATTCCTTTTGATTTTTTTTTTTCAGACACCAGGAGAGTCAGGATCAATGTCACCAGGATGCGCCATTTTTTTACACCTATCTCTCCCCTCGCCTGTAATTATTTTAATTTTTAATATTTTTTTTTTTAATTTTTTTCTGTATTTTAAGATATGTATCAATAAAAACACCATAAAAAATGGATGGTAAAAATATTTTTTTTTTTAAATAAAACTCCAAAAACTGCCCAAAATTTGATTTCTAGAGTAGAATACCCCCTTAAGGAGAATATCTAGTACCTGGGGTTAAATTTGGATAGCAAACTGAATCAGAAACCGAAATTGGAGTGAAGAAGGCCAGAGGTGTTCGTATGCATCTAAGAAGATACTAAAGTTAACATTGGGTCTCTTAATTGGCCTACTTACTGTATGGTGTTTTGGTGTGATGGAGCGCTGTCAGCAAAATCTCATACAGAAAGCTGTTGGAGCGGATACGACGGATCGCTGTTCTCTGCATATCGGAAGCGATAAGAACGAATCCAACGTCTACACTGGAAAGTTTACTCAACCTACCACAAATAGTGGAAGAGAGTGGATTGTGCCGGAGCATGTGACTCTCCTGCGGAACTTACAACTTCTACACAGAGGGATCAAAAATGGCTAATAAAGTGGACGTCGAAATGTATTGTTCTCAGCTGGATCTTATGCAACTCTTCAAGTTCCCGAAATCTTCCAAGCGGAAGACTTCGCACTCGAGAAAGCGGTTGCGAAAGCTAGCAAAGCAGGAAACAACACAAAAAAGACTAATGTATGTATACTTCAAAAGCCAGAAAGCAATAAAGGTAAGAATTTCACATTGCATTTTGTCAGAAAATGTCCTTAGAAGGAAGGAGGCTGTAGATGCAGTAGCTACTGGAAAGCGGCTGCATATAAACTGAATGCCAGGTTATAATGGAATTCCAGAAAACGAAATAGCTGATAAGATTGCCAAAAATGCCATCCGTCTGGATACCGAACCTGTACAGGAAATACTAAATCCACTAAAAACGATACACATTGAATTTTCCGAAGCGGCTGACGCATCATGATGATGATGAGTTGTAATGTTGGAATTAATGAATGATAACCAAAATCACGTATAAGAGTCTGGAAGAACACGCTTGCCTGGAAGACACACATCGTTTTTTACTCACACGATCTCGAAAGGACTGCAGGAGGATTATTTGCCTAATGACAGGCCACAACTAACTGGCATCACATGCGAGCTGGATGGATGGGAGAGACGCTGGAACACCTCCTCTGCTTCTGTTTTGGAGGTATCTCTGTGAACTCGCCTAGGGAAAAATCTACATGTACTCGTAGTATTATGAAGGCGAAAACTGTGTAAATTGGAGAATTATAGTATAATCAAGTTATAATCGCTGACCAAATGTTTGAACAATAAGGTACCTAAAGCTGTGTTTATACATATTTACTATAAAAATTGTAAACTGTTTGACATTTGACACTTTTATATATTATATATACAAACAGGGGCAGCACATGCCAACGCTTATATGTTAATAATGTCCTTTTCACACTCAACAACGATTCTCAAATACACTTATCTGCGATAAGCAGCTTAAAATTTTACTGAACAATAGAAAATGAAACGAAGCATTTCCTGTGTGAAGAAACAATGAAGGAATTAAAAAACGTTTAAAGATACCGACAGCAACATCATCTCAAAACTCATCAGCATTAAATTCCATGATGGTTTTTGGTTCGTTGATAAATACGCACATCGACGTCGATCGATTGGCAATGGACCGAGTGGTCAAATATTCCATTGTCTTTATTGCATTTCTCATATTTTACCACATATTTTAATTCTGTTGTGCATTTTTTTTTGGCAAAGTACAGTAACAACAACAAGGGTTATAATTGTCGTTGTAGTGAGTTATGTGCATATCTGCGTAGAAATATTCATATGTCTGTACATATATATGTAAATACTATATATAATACTATATATACATATATACCGTAATATGTATGGAATTTTCACAAACATACCAAAGACTTTTTTGTGTTCAATTTGCCTATTGAATTTGTGAGATTTTCGTTGTAATCATTGTTTTACATGCCGTGAGCACACCTCCATTTATGAAAATATCCCCAGTCGTGTCAAATATCTACCTTTTCTAAATACATATATACAACTGCATGGTTACTGTGAAATATGTCTACTTTCCTTATCCCTGCCGTATTTAATAATCCCTTACGGATTTAACAGGTTAACAACTCAAAATAGTAATACCGTTACTTCATACAAATGGCACAAAGCGCATCCTTATATAACTCCAGAACAGCCCTGCTGCCAGTCGGCTGCCAATTCATAAATCTGCAACAAACTCATGTTTACATACACTTGTACTCATATACCATACATACACCATACACACTTGTTGAGTTCTATCTTCAAATCTATCTGAATGACTTGACCATTTCCGACTTAAATATTTCTTTCTATTGTTTCGCAAAGACGACTCTTCGTAGCCGATAAAGGCCAAGGCTTAGCACCTGAATTTGCCTAAATCAGCTTAAAGCTATTTACATACCCTTATATATACATACATACGAGTATTTATAGCTACTCATCGCCACCACTCGCATTATTCGCCATCGATCCCTTAAATAAACAAATTAGTCTAGTGTTTTGGACAAATTTGCTTTTGTTTATGCCTTGCTTGCATACAATGTCTTGTTTATGTGGACTTCGTAAAAGACACACTAAACCGGATGATTATTGTAAGTGGTCTGGGCAGTGTTATTTGTGGTGTACTTGTAAAATTTGCAATGTACTTAAGTGCTTATATTTAGCACAAGTCATTGCGTCGCAATTTGCCTATTGAAACACCAGGTGGTTATAGGAATGGGTGCACATATGATAATACCTTGAGTCTCAACTTTGGGTACTTGGAGTAGAGCGGATTATGGAACACTTGGTTAATGCTTAGATATATGTGGTTTGATTATGCAGACGAAATCGTAATGCTAAATCCCACAAAATATATTCTAATGAGGCATTAATGTTGTGATTATTACCATAATGACCGGTGACTTCGACACTTTTGAGACATAGACCGATTTCTTTTGAATAGTGTTCATCTGATCAATAAGGTGAAAACAAAGCTGATGGATTTCATACATAATTATGTCTGCACTCGACAAGAGAGTATTTTTAGGCGAAGTTTTCTGTTTTGGCTGTAAAGCAAGAATACCGGCATGGCAGTATTTGAACCACAAAGATGACGGTTAGGCCTGACAGTAGAATAATTTAGTAATTTCATACTTTATAAAGAATTATGTACTAACGACAGATCTGTCATTATAAGAGGTAAAATATCCTGTCAACACAAAAACTACGGGTATTTCTCCAACAGAGTTAAAAGTTGGTTTTCGGCGGCACGGATTTTAGTGATAGCTTCAGGGATCTATTCTTAATATCATCCTAAGAGAAGATAATTCTTCTGGTTTATTCCTTCATGTTGAGAATATTTTTAGAAACTCTATAAAGTGCTTATATACAGGCATGGACATATAAAAAGCACAAATTCGAAGCCACTATTACTTCTAATCTCTTTAAATCGTAAAGTAGCTGAACAGTAAAAATATGGTATGTGTTTACTTTTTTCATTTGCTGCTTAAATTTATTTAGTGCGGCAATTTTATTGAATATTTATTTCATTAAAATGAGACGACGAAAACATTGCACGCCGAAAAAGAGAGCGCCCATGTGCTATATAACTAAAAGAGGAAAATCTCCTGCCGAAATATCTGAAATAATACATTGCTCTCGAAAAAATAATGTTCTTTAAGCAACAAAAAACGAGATATCAATTTGAAATTTGGCACCCGTCTTTTTCTTACGTCAAATACTTTTTTGTTGGAAATCGCCGATATTGGATCTATAGGAAATAGGAATAAAAACTTACCGTTGAATGTAAAGTTTTTGTTTGGAAAATTTATTTATTTGAGAATATATCTTCAACAAATTCGGCATGGATTTTTGAGATAAAGGATTTTGTATATTATATAGTATGTTATAAGAAATGTACCTATCTACTATATTATAGCTTCTTAAAGAAAACTTAATGCATTTTTAAGTTTTTGGCAGTTGCAAAGGGCTGTTGGTATGGAAGAAAATAAGTTTGTCTATTTTATGAAAACTTATATTTTTTTGAAAAGTACGAATGTATTAAAAGCAATAACAGCGCCTCAAACCAAATAACCTTTATCTACTAATATGAAATGCAACAAAATCGCCAATATTACATTTCAAGACAAAAATTAGAGAAAACTATCTACTATATACTAAAATATCTAAATAAAACAAGTTACATATTTTAATTTGGTGACGAACCCAATTCTTGTTTGGTGTTTTGTTTCAAACTCCTTATCATCTTTGAAATGCGCGTTCACTTCAAGCATTAAGGTATTTATGTAACCACATTTTAACTACCGCTTGCATAAATGTGGTTTACTAGGTTGTTAACCAGGCTGAGAACTCCGACTGGTTACGAGTATTAAATACTAGTTATATAATTTCAAGAGCACCCCGCGTAATATTAAGTATAAAACCAAAATTATGGTTGGCTACTTGTGAGGAATTCACTATGCTGCATGCTGTGTGTGTGTGCATTTAGAATGTTTATTACTTAAATGTGTGTGGTAAAGACTTAATTAAAATGTCGTTGAACTGACAAGCGGCGGCAGCAACATTTATGAGTTGAATTTTTTGGCTTAACTCTTGTATAAATATTTTTTTTTTGTTTTATTGTAGTCTTTTTAGTTTTAATTGCCGAATTATTTTTCTTTTAACTACACGAACGTAATTAAAAGCCAACAGCTGTTGAGTACATGTGTATTTAAACAAAGGTATACGCATACATCTACATATGTATATGAGCACTCTGAGCGCAGAAAATATTATACACATTTAATGTACATATGTGTGTGTGCAAAAAGAAGATCAAGTCATGCTTATTTGGCAATTAAAACTGAATTTATGAATGATTATCACTTGCGCCTAAAGCTTATAATTGGATTAGCGGTGCTGTGGGCAGCATGTATAAATTCTTTATCAATTTAGCAAAAACATTAAGATATGTCGCCAATATTTAATAATGATGAATAAGTCACTTAAATGTATAACAGCAGTTATAATGCTCTCCATGAATGTGCGATCGGAATTCGCACGATCACGCATGTCCAAAGACCTGTTTTTTTTTTAATTCAGCTTTATCGGGACGAGTTGAGCAAGAACGCGTTTCATATCAAAAATATCAACCAAGATCATTTAAATGGAGATGTCTCTTGCTATCTCTCCAATACTTGCTTGACTGTTTTCAAGTTCATTTAACTTTTTTAATATTTTCATTAGTTAAAGAGGTCGAAAGTCGTCCAGAAAGAGGTATATCTTCAACGTTCTCTCGACCGTCTTTGAAGGCTTTGTACCACTCGAAGGCTTGTGTTTTTTAAAAACTGATTCACCGAAAGCCTTTTCCGAGATTTTCAATGATTTCGCGCACGAAATTTGGTTAGGAATACAAAATTTGAGATTTTTTTTTATAAAACCTATCAAAACTGGTAATTAAACTGCAGTGGCCTAGCTACAACTTCGGGCGCCCGGGGCCAAGGATGTTCTGCCGCCCTCCTTTATCTACCTACCTACAAGTTTCATGAGGTGGTTCGAACAAAAGTGAATTTTTACAAATATCTTCGATATTAAGTATAAAAAATTTAGGAACTAGAAGCCACGCAAAGTAAAAATTAATATTTTTCATTGTTACTTTAGATTATTACATTGTGAGTGTACAACTCTTTAGCTTTTATAATAAATTTGTAAAAACATTTGTTGAGGTATTTTTCTGAATATTAAAAAACAGCGAAGATCGTTTTTCCGTCCCCAAGACTTTGCGCCCGGGGCGCTAATATTTTAAATTTTCGTCACTTAAAATAAATAATATTAGGTTCATTGGATTCAAATTGCAACGATTATTCGTTATCACTGTTTACATCATTTTCCATTTAATCAAAAATTCAGCAATCACATGTTTTATATAATGAAAAAAAAAAAAATTCCGTTAGCTTCACACACTGCGCGGCGTGCCTCTATTTTGTACACTCACCATATGCTTACTCTCAATTGAGCTCTTCTCCCATCGATTTTGATTTTTTCAAACATGCGTAAGAGTAAAAAAAAGAGCGCTTGTTTTTGCTCTACTATGCGTATAATGAACCCGTTCGTTGGTCGTTATCGGAAATTCCATTCATGACGTATGGACAACGGGGTGAGCAACTTTAGATAAAATATAAATACATGTGTACTTAACATACATACTGATTTCTGGCATATCGCAGATAGTAGACGGCGATACAGTCATGCGGTTGAGGAAATGTGTCAATGTCAATGCTAGTGACGTCACATACGATACATCCGCTTACACATATCGCTCATTATCTATTAAGCTACACAACATAATTGAGTTATTTTAAACAAATATAAGAATTTGGCGCCAACATTGATGACACAATTGGTAATGTGTAACTTCCGCTTATGAGCTGGCGTCCGATGACGTTTGCCAAAGGTAATGAAAGGAACATGTAGTTTTTGTGGTCATTTATTTCGGGTGCGATTACTAATTTTCGTTAGAGATAAAAATAGATTTCGCCATTTGATTTAACTTATTTTTTACCTAACATGATAATTAATAGTGTAAGTATGCTCGATAATTTATTGACATGAGCAATGAAAGTGTCGCTAAAATTTTTTTCTATTTCAATTGGTTGAATTGATTATGCAAATGATTAGATTAGATTGTGTATAAGTTCAAGTGGGTTAGTAAGTAATTTGGAAAAGTTATTGGCATTTAGCACATAAATCTATTTTTATACTCTCGTAATATGCTAATATAAGCCTAATAGTTTTATTGACATAAAGCTTGAGCTAAAATTAGATATTCAGTTGACGGAACTTGGTACCAGTGTACCTGTGCGCTCTGAGGAAGTTGGGTTCAATGCTCCGTAATACGATTAAGATCAAGTGTTTGTAGCCACTTGTCAGTCAGAAAGTACTCTGTTTTTGTGCTTCTTTTTTTTGAAGAGGTATTTTATTCAATCAAATAATAAATGTACATTTGCAGCAATTAAAGTATAACTTTTAGATTTTCTGGTTAGCCATAGTCGATCTCCAGAAGGAAACCCGAAAAAATGTGTGACATAAGGAATATTTTTCTGTTTAAAACTATCTCAAGTTAAAACACCAGAAATAGTTGTGGTAATTATATAGTTGAATTTATCACTGACCACTTCAAAAAAGTTCATTATTTGTAAAACAATTTTGACTTCAAACAAAGGTCATTATTTGTATAAAGAATAGTGTTTTATAAAATCGAACTTATTATCATAAATCGTATTTCTTTGAACATTACCGGACCAAAATATATAAAAAGATTCTGTATAAGAACTATTTGCCGGAAAATTATTATTCAAATTTTTAGAGAATATTCTGAAATAAATATCTCGTTTTTTCAAGTAATATTCTCTTAAATTTCTAAAGCTGTGTTATGTAAGTAGAAACTCCGTATTTCATCATATTATGAAAATTTGTGAAATTGGGTTTCAAAAAATTATGTTTATTTTCTAATCTAATTAAATTGTGATAATATTTAACCATTGAATTTAGCAGTTAGCTTGACAGCGCGCGCAGCTTATCGGTCTACCGCCCACTTTTTGTTCGATATGATCCAAATTTTAATGGTCATTCTTTGATAATACTCTATTGCAGATATCAAGTTTTAACAACAACAAAAGTATTGAAACTAACTTTAGCCCATCTGTATTTTTCATATGAGACAATTTATTGCAGACAAATCCTCTGTGAGTTGTTGCCAGATCCAATAGCTATGTAGTGTTTTACCACAATTACTTTCCGAAAAATGTTGTGGCTTGTGCGATACTACATATATAAATGGGATAAAAAAGCACGCGGAAATTGAAAAAAAAATATTTCGATCCTACATTCATAGAGAGAATTATAACTAATTGTCGATGAGATTGGTATATGAGTTAGACATGCAAACAAGTAAACAATCACTGGAATGGAGGAAAAAATCCAGCCCAAACCAAAAAAACAACGTCAAAGCCGCTTGAAAAATAAGGTAATGTCCACTTGTTCGATATTCGTGATTTGGTACATCATGGATTTGTTCCAGAGGGAGTTCCATTTTGTAATACTGAGGCGTTTGCGTGAGAACATCCATCTAAAATGGTCGGAATTGTGGAAGAAAAATTCATGGATTTTGCAAGATGAGAATGCACCATCGCATCAAGCCACTATTGTGACCGAATTTAAAGCCAAAAACGCAATGAATACACCATTGATCAATCACCGTATTTGGCAGATTTGGCCCTGAGTGATTTTTTCTTGCTCCCCAAACTGAAATTGGCGCCCCATGGAAGGCCTTTTCAATCCATCGAAGAAATAAAACAAAATTCGCTGAAGCAGCTAAATGTCATCTTAAAAAGTGTTTTTGAAAACTGTTTAGAGGTCTTGCACAATTTTTTGTATAAGTTTATTACTTCTGGTGGGGATTACTTTGAAGCCGACAAAATAAATATTTTGCGTTTTATTCATAATTTGCGGGTACTTTTTGTTCACAGTGTACATACAAAATTGTTGATATTGAAGATATCTATACTTGACTAACTTTCCTATGGTCGCAGTTTCATTGGTGCATAATTTTTGAAACAATATATTTCCAGATGGTGTCATTCAGAAATGTTTTAGTTATAAGCAAAAATTACTTTTGTAAGAGGCGTAAACTACATATGTATATAGTACTAGAACGTTAGGGTTTCATGAAACAAGGTGGGTGGATACCGTCCTTTCATTTGCATAAGTGAAAACTACCTGTGACAGTTTTATATATCATGAAACAGATAATGAAATGTTGTATATTCGTGCCTTAGCTGTGAGCAAAACATTTTTACTTTCTGGAAGATAGAGGCAAGGAATGTGCTCTTAAAGCGCACTTTGAAACACAGAAAAGTTAAACACGAAAAATGTTTTTTGAAAACTTTAAACGGATAGCCACTTCAAGTAATTTTGGATCGCTTACGAAAGAAGTAATGAAAAGCAATTTATTAAGGCAGCATAAGCAGGAGCCACCAATACTAAATGTTTTGTAAATCAAATGTCAATTCAAACGCAGAACAATGAAACACGAATTTTCATAAATTAACAGGAGAAGGAAAGAATGGTGAAATATTTTACTTATTACACATATTGTCAACTTATCGAATTTGATTGGGACTGATCCAGTTTTTAATTTTTTATTTGTGGTTTGATCAACATATTTTAACTAGTGTGTTTGGTTGTTGTTTGTTTACGACGTGAGAGTTTAGCCTGGCGATTTTAACTAAGTATTTATGTTTCCAACGGAGTCACGACTACAGAATTTTTGAAAATATTGCAAAAATGTTTTGAAGAGTCTACTACTCACGAGCACGAGTATTTGAGTAGGACAAAGCATTCAGTGAAGGTCGCGAAGCCATGGAAAACTTACTTCATGATGATAACATTGAAATATTTAAAGAAACATTGCCTGAAAATCATTGTGTTGCCACAAGAAGGATAGAATCTCAACATCTCTTTTAGATCCGATATGCAAATTTTGGTTAATGCTATAGGTATGGAGCGTGTCAAAACTAGACTTCTAATAAACTAATTAAATCTTTTGCAAAAACGACGCCGGATAGAGGTCGCAAAAGAAATTAAAGCTGAGAACTCTCAGGACTAGTGCTGAGATGTGGACTTATGAACATGACGTCCAAGGTGATATGCTCCATGTCTTCTTTAGTTACTGTTATGTGGTTCATTATGAATTCGTTAAACGAACAATAAGGAATACTACTTGGCTGTTTTAAAAACCTACATACATATATAAAGCAATTCGACGTACTAAAATACGTGAAAACATTTTTTCTTTAGTCTGGGTCAAATTTGATCGTGAAGAAAGATGTCACCGAAATTAACCTCATTTTCAAATTTTTGATGGTATGTTGTTTTCATCTTAGGTTAGCCATCAGCTGCTCGAGATATACGACGACATGGACATATTTCATTGAAGTAAGTGACAGAGGCTACACAGGCTAGGTCATGTCGTCCGAATGTGAAGATGTGCTTTGAGAGTTTTCGACGAAGTTTCCGCCGGGGCAAGCAGAGGAAAAGGAAGACCTTCAGTTCTTTGGAAAGACCAAATGAAGAAGGGCCTATCTACACTTGGAATCTGCAATTGGCACCAAACAGCGAAAAGGAAGAAAGACTGGAGCGCTGCTGTAAACTCGGCTATAACCGCGTAAGCGGTGTCTACGCCAATGAAGAAGCCATTTTTAGTTTAGTTCTGGTTAACTTAACCAAGATTCTTTCATTCGGTAAATAATAATTTTTTTACCCACAACCTAACTGACAGATGACTGCTAACCAGACATAGAGAAAAGAGTCCTAAGAGGCGATATGCAACATAATAGCATATACATACTATAAATAATGAAGTCGCATAGATTATAGCTCAGTACTGAGCTAAGCTCAAAATCGTTCAGTGCAACGGCATATGGCTTCTGTCAATTGCCGAATAACGCGCTTTGCTTTGCTACCGCTCCCGCTGTTGCACGCATACACGCACAGTTGCAAAATAAAAAACGGACACACAACAAAGTGTAAAATAAAACAACGTTTAAAAATTATTCTTCATTTCGTCTTGACAACATTATCATCGTTATTAGGTTTAACCTTCAGCAGCGTGTAGCCTTCGTTGTCCTGACATTTTACAAAAGGCTAGAACGTCGCTGCCTTTTTTGCTGTGGGCGTTGCACAAGTTTCTATGCGCAGTTATATTGGTATGTAGTTGAACAAAAGATGCTGCAAACTGCCAACACTTTACAAAAAGTGCAACAGCAATAAAGACAAACAAAATTTCAAGGATTTGCTGGGCATTTATGTTGCCCTTTGTTTACTTTATTGCTTTTGCATATTTTGGTTTATCTCCTTTCTATTTGTTTGCCTCTTGTTTTGCCTGTCCTTTGTCGAGGTTAATAGTGGTGTTGTGTACAAAGCATTTGATAAATATGCTAGTGTGTTGCTGTGTATTAGTGTGTGATGTCCTTGAGGTGTCTATTTTGACTATTAAGTCCTTAAATAAATGCATACATACAAATATATATATATGTACTTACATATTTACATTGTGGTGATTTGTTTCGGTAGGCCACCTTAATTTATGCATTTTTGGTTGCAATTTCTAGAAAACGAAAGAAACGCATTCATTCTTCATTCACACTTCACTCGCGAAGACACATACATACAAACGTATATATGCATCGGTTGTTAGTTCGTATTGTAAAGTAGCATTTGCGTAGCGACGAGTCGGAATGTCGAAGTCAACTCGAAAACCGAAAGTTGAAAGTCATATGTGTGTCGTTGGCCGAATAGGTGACCTGAAAAATAACAGGATAATGTGAAAAATGTGTCGGATGTTAGGACAAATAAAAAAGTAGGTATATTACAACATATTTCCAATTATTTAAGAAAGGGTACTTCTAATGGTAATACCTATACAAATCATACAAAGTATATATTACTAAATAATAAACGAATATAATAATGCCGTTTGCAGAAAAGACAGTTATTTAGGTTCACTCAATACCACATAGATTTTTTTTTTAAATTTATTTTAATCTAGCTCCACCGTTCGCTAAAACTCTATAATTTTGGGTACCCTCTGTGAACTGGGTTTTTATACCCTATTGAGTTTGCCACACAAAAGGAAACGGCGAAGAACCTATAATATATGTATCTTATATGTATATAAATGAACAACATTCAATAAATTGATGGTTCCATTGGCTATATAGCATACAGCGCCGTCTTTTTGGAACCGAAGGTCGTCCCCATCAACAGCCTCCAATTCAGGCACGAAACGGTCATAAATCATGGTTCTATATCCTATTGACCGTTATATTATGGCTTCCGATTTGAATATATATGAACCAGTGGTTTCCTCAAACACCGAGAGTAGAAGAGGGAAGCGGGGCGAATTCGCAGACAAAAATGAGAAAGGTCTAAATGCGTGAGCACGTAGACCTTGACAAGCTGGCCAATAGGGGTAATGCTCAAAATTCAACGAAATGATGCGTCGACCGAGAGAAGGTTTCAAGATCGGAGCAGAACATAAAATTATAGAAGAAACACTCTCCCAGCTTGTCGAATGGCAGTGAAAGAATAACACCAAAAGATGGTACACCCGATTCTCCAATCGATGACAATGGAGCGGACGTTTCATTGCCTGAACGTTCGAATAGCAATTACCCTTCTGAAGAGCAACAAAGCGGTGGGGCCGATGTATTGCCGGCCGAGCTATTCAAATACGGCGAAAAACTGATAAGGAGCATGCATCAGCTTCTGTGTAGAATATGGTCGGACGAAAACATTCCCGACGATTCGAATTTGAGTGTGCTCTGTACAGTCCACAAAAATGGAGACACCACCGTCAACAAACTGTTTGGACCTTATCAGTGTGGCTATAGGCTTGGAAAATCAACAACTGACTTGATATTCAGCATGCGCTAAATCTTTGAAAAGACCCGAGAAAAGAGGATTGACACACACAATCTTTTCATAGCTTCTTTTGACAGCACGAAAAGGAGCTGCCTTTATGCCGGTTTATCCGATTTTGGTATCCCCGCAAAACTAATAAGGCTGTGTAAATTGACCTTGAGCAATACAAAAAACTCGGGTAGGACCTCTTCGAGCCGTTCGATACTATACCGTGCGACTTCTTGAATGTACTGCTGAAACAAAAGAACTCGAGTTGCAGAGCTGAATCGAGAACGCACAATCTTCTATAGGAGTGTATAACTGCTGGCGTACGCCGATGATATTGACATCATTTGCCTTAAAACTCGCGCCGGTAGTTCTGTTCTCTCCAAACTGGGTAAAGAAACCTAGCAAATGATCTAGTAGTGAACAAGGGCAAGACGAAATATATCCTATCATCAAACAAATACTCGTCGCACTCACGACTTGGTTCCCACGTCACTGTTGACAGTCAGAACATCGAAGTCGTAGATAGTTTCATCTATGTATCTAACAGCGGATAGGTCATGTCGTCCGAATGGATGAAAACACTACAGCTCTGAGAGTATTCAAGGATGTACCCACCGAGGGAACTAGAGGAAGAGGAAGACATCCTTTCCATTGGAGAGACCAGGTGGAGAAGGCCCTGGTTACTCGACTATAACCGTGTAAGTGGTGTCTACACCAATAAAGAAGAAGAAAAACAAAAGTATTGAGGACGGAGGAACCAAATTTTTTCTGAGAATCAGAATTGATGGTCATCTCCTTTTGATCTTAATTAGTGAACGTTCGACGTGCTTAATGGTCGTTCGGCTACAATTCTTAAAGGAATTGGATTTTTGTAAACTCGCTAACCAAGATCCTTCAGCAAAAGCTTTCGATAAAATAGTTCCGCACGGCTGCAATTGTAGCGCGTGGTGGCAGATGCACTCATTTGGCTCTTTTTGCATTCCCACACATATTGATTGATGAAAATTATGACAAAGATCTTTATAAAAATATATTTCTTCTTTATCAACTCATCTTAGTTCGAGTTATTGTAATAGATGCTTATTTTTTATTACAGAAGTAAGCTTGCTACTCGTGAATATGGCATAAGGATTTTAGATTGAAATGAAGGAAGAGTTTTGAGGTCGAACAAAAAGGTTTTGGTGTTACCTCCGCCATATTCCATATGAATGGAGCATGTTCAAATTCAGTCAATTATAAGTATATCAGGGTAATTAAACGTGTTCAAAAATATTTCAAACGAATTTTAAGTCCCACTTTATCTTGTCATACCATGAAAAACACAATTCGCCTTATGCTCGTAGATATCCAAATATTTTGAGTCAAAATAGAAAATTTGTAACGCATTTCATGCTCAATACGATTTGTTTGCAAACTTCAATGCCGCGCACACGCAAATCCAAAACGCATGCGACGAAGTCAGCATAGAAAGGCGTAACCTTATTTAAACTTATACCAACCGAATCGAAACAACGCACAGCAGAACGGTAAATCAGGCGCGGGCGCGAACGCAACAAAGAATAGTCTTCTGTCAAAAGCCTACATCAAACTGTTCCAGCGGTAGTTGGAGAGAATAAACTCACACCGTGGCGGCGCATGCGCAAAAGATTTTATGCCACAACATGTGGTATAGGTGGTGGCATAAGAACACACTTGTGCGGACGTGGCACCCACTAGGCGGTCGCAGCCATTCGTCGCCGATTTTCAGCGTGTGCGTGAATGATCACACGCGGACGCAGCGCAGGATGTGCGTAAGAGCAACAAGCGATAATGCTAAATGGTGTTTGGTTGTTGCTTTTTGACGCGAAAAGGGACGCGAGCGTATAATTACGATTAGTAACGCTAATCGACGCCTCAATTTAAGCGTGACACGCATTTTGTAGCTCATAAAAATATGAATACACATGCTCGTACAGGCACCAACGCAACGAGAGCGAAGGCGATAAGAAGGATATTACCTTGTGAGGTAGCAAATAACAACAAAAGTTGAAAATAATCAATATAACGCAGCCTGAATGCCGACACCGCCATCTTTAGCGGCTGCCGTGGCGAATGCGCCAACAGGTAAACAAAGCATACCGGCTGAGGAAATGCTAATAAAATTTTGACACATACCTACAACTACGCATATTCGCAAATACAATAATGCTTTGACGAAATAACCGTAAAAATGTGCACATAAAAATATTACGGTGTGTTGGAAGCGGCGAAAAAAACATTATTTAGACACAATATATTCAGCAAACTGCAACTAAACAAAGTTACCTTGAGTATGTGCGTAGCAATGTTTGCGTGTGTGTGTTAAACATAATGTGGCTAAAGCATAGCGGTTATTAGACGCATTTGTGACACTTTGCACAAACACAATCGCATAATTGGAAATGGCTTACCGCGCATGACACAGTGGCACACAAGCATGCGTACAACAAGCAAGCTGCTTCACGCAGCTTCTTGCGCTTTGCTGATTAGTCTTCCACTAAGTCAACTAGTCAATATAAATGATTCCCGCTGTTAACTGTTGACCGTACGCGTGAACGATGACTTCATTGCGCGCAGCGGTGTGCTATTCGGTAGCACTGTTCAGTCGCTGAGATAGCGCCGTGACCACGCAGCGTCCTACGGCTACTGCCGCTAGTAATAGAAATGATCGCTTACCAAAGTATTGCATAGCAATAGCAATTCCTGGTAGTTGAGTGGTGGTAAGAAATTTAAGCTACAATATGAAGCGGGTTAATTATGGGTTTAAGCGCGTTAAATGCGCGCGATGCTGTCTTAACCCTTGTATGCTTGATAATTAATTTCCATAAAATGAAGTATATAACATCAAAGAAAATTCGTATATCCATTGAACAAATGTATCATTAGTCAAACGTTTTGACTTTATTAAAGTAAAATCGAAAGGGGATCTTTCATCCGAGCCTATTTGCATCTTTTCATTGGAGGTGTTTTTTTTACGTGGCGGGTCTAAAGCCCAGCGTTCAACTCTCGGGAGGGATGTGTCGATGTTTTTTGACTACCCAGAAGATAGGTTTAAGACTGGAAGTCGTGAGCTGCTTGGGCAATTTGTAAAATACAAAAAAAAAACATTATTACGGAGAGGTCATTGAACAGATCACGTCTCCAAGGCAGTGGGTTTTATATTCCACTAAGCAAAGTCATCCACCTTTTTATTACTTTCCATACCAGTTTCTTTAGGAAAACTCAAGTAACCGGAACGCTTTGATTATCATTTGGATGTATGCTATACATCAAGGTCAAAGAGGCACTGTTTTCTTTGATAACTAGTTGTGATTTTCAAGGTAATTTAATAATGCTACTCTCATAGAAACTCTCGTGTCTTGTGGGAAAAAACCCAGAAACTCCTCTTAAGATAAAATTTCATCAGCAATAACATATGTTTTAGACAAAGACAGAGAGTAATCACTTGGTGCCAGGTCCGAACTAAAAGTTTTATCCATGCTCCTGGCGTTCCTGGTGAGTTACGTGTACTCTCGATGTGAATGGATGGGCTTTCCTTGATGATACACAATTTCTTTCCTATTGGCCAACGGTGTCTGTTTCTGGGCATTTGCTTCCTTCAAAGGGCTCAATTTTCGACAATACAAAACTAAGTTAAGAGATCGACTGTTAGGGAGGCGTCCGTCTAACTTTGCCATAAACTCAAAGAATACTAAGTCTAGTTTTTTAAGCGAAATATTTCCTTTCTAATATTATATATCCTAACCCGATTGTATACATAATATAATTCTAGCCGATAGGCCCAATTTTAACCCTTTATTGCAGTAATTTGGATCGTATGACATTAATAACGTGTCGAATATTCTGTCTCAAGTCAATTGTGGATCGTGTCGGGCTTATCTGTGTAGTCGCTTGTCTACACATAACACCACTAGCAACGATATAGGAGGCCACGCAATGGGCTCACGATGCGGAATAATGCATTCACCAAAGTTTCCTTCAATAAATTGATCGTTTCGTTAGCTGTTTGGCATGTATGGCGGTGTTGTTGGAACCGAAGGTCTTCCACATCAACATTCCATATGCAGATATGGAAAAATTGGATTTTGTAGGGTCCTGAGCCCAAATCATTTCACCAAATCTTCCACAAAGTCGATGGACACATCTGCAATTATTGCGTGTGATGGCAGATTGACTCATTTGGGTCTTCTTTGATATCAGCAGAATCATTCGTTATAGACAGCAGCAGGTAGCTGCTTAAGAACTACGCAGCCAGACTCCCGGAACTTCAGACGTGTCACTATCAATGCGATTAGGCTAGCGTTGTCGTAAGAGAATACAATTGTGTTCCTCTAAACTTAGCCACTTGTTTTCCTCCAATTGCTGACAGTATAGGTTCGAATTAGGAGTTTGGCCCAAGTTTGAAGAGTTTTTTCAGTACAACATCTTATCTTTCTAACACCATACAGCGCAATCCGATCGATTAATATAATAAAGGTAGCCGTAAAGTTCAAAGCACGATTTAAATGGGTAATTTTAAAAAGAATAGTGCTGCTTCGAAATGATTACCAGATTTTTAGGCATGATTAAGTTGACTTTTTAATAGGGTGAATGAAAACTTAAAATTTTAGAAGTTCACTGATTATTTCCAACAATTATTCTTTCGCCTTACATTTTGTGTAGCAATTATAGATATAAAAATTAATGATGAAAAAAATACCATGTCTTTGATACATTTCGTGGGATATATTATATTATTCAGAATTCTACATGGCTGAGTACTCAAAAAACAAGCATTTTTAAATTAGTTCCCTTCGAAATTTCCAAATATCATAATCTCGAAAACTGGGGTCAAGCTTTTGTTAAACGAATATATATTATAGCGTAGTTCATTTTTTAACTCCCTGAAATGTAAATATTTTCATACACCTACATACTATATATCTAGCTGCTATCTATTAACAATATTATCTTCACACTGCATAAAATCACCGTAACGAATGAATGAATTGTGTATTAACTGTGTGTTTATTGACGGGTAAATAGTATTTTATTGCGGTGATTTTGACTGGCAGTTTCACGTGGATTATAAAGCTTAATTGGTTAATAAGCTTAGTTGATGGAGTGGAAGAATACCACGTGCGATACAAAAATTTCCATTCGCTTGTTAATTGTGATTTTTGTTGATATTTGTTATTTAATGTTAATGCTATATAAGGGCTAAAACTTGGGTGCAATTTGGGTGTCCAAAAAGATTATAAATCGTCACCTAAAATGCAAAATAACGTAATATCAATTTATAAAAGTTTACAAGTGAAGAAAAAAACGATATATAGAAATCATTCGTATTGAAACATTTGAGTTTTGGTTATGAATCGGTTATATATTAGTTATATCTGAGAGTGGAAATTGAACATTTTCTGCTACATATATGTAATATGATGTAATGGATCGTAAGCAATAAAAAACTTAATTTCGATTTTTTTGATGATACGTTGTTTTGCATTTTAGGTTACATATACACATATTTGCGAAGTTATTTTGATTTATTTACTTTTTACTTACATACATATTACACCAAGCACCTGAAGTAAGCTACTAAGGTCATTTTCGATGATCCAACAAATTAAAAAAAAAAAAATATTTTTTCAAGCCACATTTTGGAAACCAGACAAGCTATTGCATTGAAAAACTCTTTTATTTTTTACTAAATACGCTTTAAACTCGATATTCAAGGGTTAAATATAAACCTTAGCCGCATATTAGCAAACTTTTGGTCAAGGTCATATTTTCGTTTGAAGCTGATCCGCAAAAGATGTGCATTCCAAACAGAAATAAATGCACATGAGCATATACATACTTATGGATATGGATTTATGATGTCATGCAAATTTTATAGCATTTTTTGTAAATCCCAAATCAATATTATGGTATAGATGCAATAAGTAAACCGTTGAGACAATTTAAGCAATAAATCAAATGATTATTTTATGCAGCGCAAAACCTAGTTTGGATCTAAATTCAAAATACGAGCAGCTGCTGAAACAGAGAAACTGGTGAAAAAAGGTGGATGTGCATAAATTGCACGTTAAATCAATTATTAACTATGCAACCCAGTTATGATCGTCTGGAGCAGATTTCGGGTCACGAACTGAGTCTAACATTTCATGAACAATGTGTGGTCGAAAATGAGCAATTTTGGCATCAAAATCGAATTAAAACGGATCCAAGCTAACTAAGTATTCAAAATGGCTGACCTTGTCAGCATAAGTATGGGATATGAGTACCATCATAATGTAACAACAGATCATTTACGACGCATCAAATAATCAGATTGGCAAAAGTTGAAGGGTCAATGGCACACCACTCGGATCTCTCTCTATTCTTAATATTCCCCAACACATATTTTATCGGATTTAGGTCAAGGGATTGGGAAGGCCACTCCATTTGCTCCTGGAACCATTTTTTAAATTTCCCTTAACAAGTCTTAAGGAATGTTTGGCATCAATATCCTGCATGAACTTCCATTTTCATGGAATTTCTTGCTCGGCATATAGTAGCATCCATCTCTTCAGTAGATTAACGTAGTGGAGCGGAAATTTTTTCTTTTTCCAGAATTTTGGATCAGCTCCTTTAGGCGGAAAAGCATCCCCATAGCTTGATATTACCTCCCCCTTACTTGACAGTCTTTATGGTGTATTAGGATCGAAGGCAATATTATTGGGGCATCTTACATACTTTTCCATCAGATTAACAACAAATTAATTTTAGTTTCATCAAACCATAGTCGGTTGTTCAAATCTTGAGGCGTTCTGGGTCACTTTTCGAAAGACAGTCTTTTTACGATATTTTTTTGTGCTTGGATGTGCAAATTTCCTAGCTGAATGTGCCTTCAAATCCTTTTCAATTAGTCTACTCGTATTGTCCGATTGAACACTGATGTCTGTAAGGTATTCTTGAGGTCATTTGATGGAAGAGAGGAATCTTTTTTAATGTAGGAATCAAAAGGTTCATCGAACTTTTGACGTGTGGCTTCCTGCCCCGTTTTTTCATTGTGTCTTTATAGTGAACTAAAGAAAAAAGTTTTTAACAGAGCAGTGCAACAAATCTGCAAAATCCTTTAATTTTTCTTAATTTTTTTATTATTCCGTTCTTCAGCTGTGCAGCGCACTTCTCGACCCATTCCGAATAAAAAGGTCGAATTGAACAACTTTTTGTAGCTAAACTTGCTTAAAAGTTTCAAATCTAAATTCTGTTTGCGGAACTAAGAGAAAAACGAAGAATTGTGGTTTATTTCTATAATTTTTTCCAGCTTAAATACGTGGTCCCTCACAGAATCGCAAATAACAGGTAAATATTAAAGCGAAATCGGCTAAAACAACTGATCCAATGCTCCGATTCGGTTTTAGGTATATTATTTTCGTAAAACGTAGTTCTAAGTGCAGGAATCGATGACGTTTCTTTTATTTTTTTCAATAGTGAAAATATATACTTTACAGACCCTTCGACATTTCCTGCTGAGTGTTACAAACTTCGTAGCAAACTTAAAACAAGATAGAAATCGGCCGTAACAAAGAGGAAAAATATTTTATTACCTCATGTTTAACCTTAAAACCGCTAGCTACAACTTTTCATATTTGGCCTGTAAAGGTGTTCAAGGAGTATAATTGATGATAATAATAAAAGTGCGTAATAACGTTAGATGAGGTCCTGCAATATAACGGTGCATTTCGTATTGTCAATTGTTGTCAACAATGTTTGACTATAATGTTTGTTTATTTGTTGTTGTTGTTCTGTTTTGTCTTGCACGCACAATTGTCAGGTGTTGGCATTTAAAGGCCTAACAATGCCAATGACAAGCGAACAAATATCGGGAAGTGCTTTCATTTGGAGGAGTACATACTTGTATATACTATATGTATACAACGAAATCAAAAACACTCTCAACGCAGGGCAACAGCGCTAGCAGCCAAATGCCAGTAGAAAATTGAACATTATAAGCAGCTGCAATGTTGGAGGCACAGGACACAATCAAGATGTTGCTGGCACCGCACACAAACCGGCTGAAAATCATCTTGCCATATGCTCGCGGTACACATGTCCTGATTTGTTGTTGGTGTTGTTTGGCTTTCCAACCTCTCCTTTCTTTTCAATAACTATTGAATGGTGAGATTATTTGTATTTACAACAACATTGCGCCTTTTATTGAATAGTATGATGTGTGTATGCGTACATACAACTACTTCCTCTTGCCAACAACAGGCGTTGGATTGAAATAATATTCACCTATGCTGCCTATGGAGTCTGCTCCGCCATGGGATGCCATTGCGGCTGTGGCTTTGCCGTGTCACTCTATACCTTAATAAACCAACACCAAAGCATTAGCAGCAGTCTAGTGTGTGTGTGTTTGTGCGTATTTGTGTCAACGTGTCGCCGTGTAATTCTTATTTGTTAGACACTCTTTTGTCTGCACGAGTAAAAGATTTGATCAGTTTTTAATGAACTTCATTCATGTTTGAATGACTTTGATCGGCTCCGCTCTGTGCAATGTCGACTCATCGATATGTATTTGGCGTAGAAAAAAACAACAATAAGTACTTGAACAATGCCTCCACTCGTATCTGTGTGCGTGTGTGTGGGAATGTGCTTGTGTCACTGTGGTGATGGAGGATCGCCGGCCTGGTCGAAGACACCATCCAACATATTTGTATGAATTGTCTCACAAGAGTAAATAAAGTTATACAAAATGCCATGTGTCCATATGAATTTGAGGTGTGTGTGCGGGCATTGGCATTTTTGGAGATTCTTTTGTATGTACATATGTATGTAAATGGTAAGATTTCAGAAGTCACGATAAATCATAATAAATTTGTGAAATTACTGTTACACATTCCAATCAGTTTTTCGTTTGTTAGAATTTCGAAATTTTTAATTGGTCAGCAAATTCCATTGGAATTGAAATGAACTCGTAGAACACTTTGTTGTTGTGGCACTTAAATTTTATTTGTGTTTTTTTGGGTGAGATCTGATTTAAAAACTTCCGTGCTTTTGGAGAGCTATTTTTTCATATTAAATGTTTATATTTCCCCCCAAAGTTTTTAATTTTAAGGGTAAGTAAAGAGTGGTCAGTGTTGAAATTACAGTCAACAGTAATCATTATTTTCAAATTCCTAAGTCACAATGCGAAAAAGGGTGAAATTGGACCACAACCTTTAAAGTATGCCACCTTCAACCAAAACTGTTCAAGCCACGCTCCATGCTCCCATCGCCATCGCTCAATGTATGGGATATACATTTGAAATTCAGTGAGAATCCTTTTCTGATAATCCGTCGATCAAAAACTGGCTGAATCGGGTCCATACTTCTCTGAGAACCTATATAGTACCTAACATAAGAATTTTCGAACTTCCGGGTGACTTTGTACACCTTATTTTATACGAGTATTGGCCAATATTTGGGTTATCTCAATGAAAATCAGAGAGCCTTTTTACTCATAATAGTGTAGTTTGGGCTTAAAATAGGTAAAATTTGGCGAAAGCTGGATCTAGCCCTTATATAATGGGAAGTCGAAAAAGTCTTTTAGTATTTTGTCAGTAGATGTCGTTGCAGTCGTATAACTCCAGTGTTATCTATCACATATATCCAGTACCAGCAATCCCATTGTGTTATACCATACAGTGTTAGAAAGGTGAGATTTAAAACTTAATTTAACAAAAAAAAAATTAAATTCGGGGAAGTTGATAAAAATTTACAGCTGTTCAAAAATGAGTAAAAATAATTCGCTATATTTTGAAATTTTTGTATAAAAAGAAATTTGTGAAGTTTACGGAGAAGATCAGGTATCAGCTTCGCTTCGCTTCTGGAAATTTCGATGTGAAAAATGCACCTCGCTCTAGTCAACCCATCGGTGCAAAAGTCGTTGAAATTATTGAAAAGATTGACCAAGACCGTCACATGAGCAGCCATGACATCGCTAAGGAGGTTAGGTTACGGTACGTTAGGTTAGGGTAGGTTAGATGGCTGATCAGAGATCACACGTAGACTAATAATGTAGTCCTTTGTGATGCCTTTGAAAAAGAACTCTCGTGTTCGGACTCACAGATTGGCGAAGCGCTTTGTAGCCCCTGTTTTAAAAGGGGGGTCCCACTTACCCAATGAGGAAGGGGTTAGCCTTCTTGAGGGCCCTAAGAAAGATTACCTAAAGGTTCTTTTCTGCAAAATCCCAATCCTGGAAGGGGCAAGTGGCTTTTGCGACGGCACAAGTACCGATGCTGGCCCAGCGTTGGACAAGCATCCGCGTGGCCCAGCTATCTAATAGTACGACACAAGAGGATACAGGAGCACCGATCCGTTCCCATTCTACCGATAATGATTCTAGCGTGCCCTTCCTTGCTAACTCGATATCACTAAGGAACTTATTATTCATCATCAAACGGTTTTGAATCATTTAAAAAAAGCTGGCTACAAAAAGAGCTCTTTGTTTGGGTGTCACATGAATTGTCTGTGAAAAATTTATTACACCAAATTAACATCTGCCATTATTTGTTGAAACGATCGGATCGATCGAACTACCATTTGCTTCAGGAGAAGCTTGTGAAAATTACTTGTCGCAGTTTTCGCCGAAAAACCAGAAAAGTTTTACACTGATGAAATAATGTCTCCAGCGGAAAAATGGCAAAAAGTGGTCGACCAAATAAGTTGAAGTTATATTAGAAATACGAAAAGCCTTTTTCGACTACCCAATATAATTTTTTTAGTTTTTCTAACAAACCTTTTGTCGAATATGTCGATCAGAGTATGAGTTATATAAAGTATATGTACATAAAAAAAATTACTTGGATTCCGATTATCTGATTTGACGTTTTGCACTTAAAGCTATCTCCCTGACTTTGATTCTTGTAAGTTGTAAGGGCATAAAATGATCATTGTACACTAACTTAGCTCTTCCTTAATTGTTAGTACTAATTTCGATTTTCTAAGGGTGGCTTAACAAACGCGTTGTTTTTTTCTGAATTCCAAATGGATATAGCCTCTTAAATTCTTTACACTCTAAGGACATTTGAGAGTAGAAAGGCTCCACTCTCTTTATGTATGCAAGGTGCCTAACCATTAATCGCGCTAATAATCATTGTAAAGAGTCTAGTATGGTTAGCATTTGAATTAACCCAAAAAAAAGAAATGAAAATTTTATATGAAAGCTGGCGTTCAGTTCATTAAATGAACATAAAAATTCCATTTATGTTTAGAACTATAAAAACAATAAAAAACATTAACAAAAACAAAAAACGAAAAGATCAGAAAGCAAATATAAACTCATTATCAAAGGTGTATAATCAGTAGCGGAAACTATAATTCAAAAATCTTATAAGCCTTCAAGCGACAAAAAAGACGTGTATCTGTATTTGTACATTTGTATATATAGAAGTGTGTAGTAGTTAAATGAATGAAAGACAGCTACATGTCCCAAAAAGTATAATAAAACCCCTAACCGCAATGGACTGTATAACTTCAACTCATACATGGAGACATCCAATATAGAAATAAGATATTCATAATTAATTGTTGGCGAATGAGCACATTTTCGAGATTATCCGCGCTTGTACTTGTAAATATGTATAATGCGTTTGTATGTGGTTGTTGTATGGTTTTTTGGTGACTTTGTGAGGTGAAGCCCAAATAGAAAAAAAAAAAATGTCAACAAATTACTGCACGTCCGCGCAGCTAATGAAAAAGAAAACTAATAAAACATAAAGATTAGAATCGCTTTTGTCCGGCACAAGGTGCAAAGGAAACATGGAAACGAGTGTACCACTTATACTCGCATTTGTCTCGTATTTGTGTGAAAATCAGGAAAAAGGGTGAACTGCAGCGGTAGTCGGTGGCTGGGTTTCGAGTTCATTGAGCGCTACCGTGTAATAACTGCATAGTCGGCACACATACATATGTACAATACAAATGGGCACAGGAGCAGCGACATAACATCACATCCGCTCAGTGGAGCACACGTACTGGAGCAGATTTGTGCATGTTGTACACCATAAATACGTATGTATGTATGTGTGTTAGTTCATGGTGAAATTTAGTTTAAAGAATTTGTCAGATGCAAAGATTACCTGACACTATATTATAATAGTGCGTTATGTATTTCGAGATATTATACATACTTGTATATAGTATGTAAGCATATGATCACATTTTAAGTAAAAGGAGCGAGTCCACAACTGATTATCACCATAAAAAATGTTTCGAGTTTCAAATAAGTACGTGTGGCATCCAAAATGAAATGTTACAGTAGTCAACAAGAAATAGGCACAGAGTGGAGAGAGACATTCACAACAATTGGATAACATTTTAGATTACCGTTTTTATTTTTTAAACCCAATGAATGAGTGCGTAGAGAAAAATGAAATTAAAACCAAAAACAACCGTAAATTTCGTTTGCACCGAACAAATATAGAAGAATTCTTACAAGAATTTTGATCAGTCAGTTTTTATGACGGCTCTATGATATAGTGAATCGATCTGATTAATTTCCCCAGAGGTCTGCACCTTGCCTTGCCTTGCACAATATATGTTATGATTATTCAGTTTGTATGTTAACTATATGTTATAGTGATCCGATCTTCGTATATTGGATTATTGTCTATGGAAGTATTTAGTAATCCAAGAAAGGCTTCTTATATAACCTTTTTATTCCGATAGTTCAGATTGTATGGCAACTCTGTGCAATAGTGGTCCGATATCGGCCGTTCTGACAAATGAGAATTTGTTGAATGAGAAGATAACGGGTGCAAACTTCAGAGTGATATCTCAAAAACTGAGGGAATAGTTCCTATATAATTATTTATATATATACATATATATTTTATATAATACCAAACGTTTCCTTTTGAGATTTAATTTTCCGCCGATAAGAGTTATTATTTCTGCGATTAAATACCTTTTGGATCGGTAAGTAATAAATAAGGGGAACAATTAGTGTAAATTAAAATAACGAATTTCATGATATTTTTCCTTAGGTGTTAGGCTTTTGATCTGATCAAAAATGAAACGACCGAAATTTTGGGTAAAATTTATTTTTTTTTTTTATTTTATTGCAATGTCTTCCAGACCGAGATTGCATCCATTAAGGTAGTAGTAAATTTACTGCTCCCGAGTGCAGCCTCAGATAGCAGATAGCAGAGCGGCGATACTAGCTTTGAACTCCTTAGCAGCGCGTTCACGGTTGGTCGAAGAGTGCTTAATCTCGTTAGCAATAGCATCGAGTAACTTTGTGATAAGACTGGTATAAGTGCCAGGCCACACGGAATCGCAGAAAACTATAAAGTTGATGAGCTAGAAAAAAGGCACTCTAGAACCGCTTTGAGTTGAATGGGAGCGGGTCGGCGCCACCGTATCCTCTTTTGTTCTACTAGTAGTTAGCTGGGCTTTGCGAAAGCGTGGCCAACGCTGGGCTACATGCGCTGTTGCAAAAGCTTCTTAGGCCAAAAGCGATCGCAAAAGATCTAGTGATCTCTTTGCCCTCAGTAAGCCTCCCCCTCGCTTTGGGGCTTTTAACGGACTATTACCCTATTGGCGCAGTAAAACTGCATTAACTGTAAGGAAAAAGATGAAGTGGAAACAATTCAACACTTCCTTTTTGACTGTTCCGCATTCGGAAGGTCTAGACTTATATACTTGGGAGCGCATTTTTTTAAAAAAATGTTGTCTTTCGACATAATTTAACGGTTTTTGGGTTGATTTAGAATTTACAGACATTGAAGCGATGTATATATATGATACATATTGTGATAACTATTACTGATAAAGGAATCACATAGAATATATTTGCTTTGTATATATTATATATCACATAGTTTAAAGGTAAATTTTATTATTTTTATCCAAATAGTTCTTTCATGAATAAATCGATGTGACATATAATATTTTTACAGACAAACTTTTAGTTCACAAAAAATTATTAAAACAAAACAACCGATCTATCCCTTAGGCATGTAATAATTTCTCATATTTAATTTTATTACATTGTTGAAAAGATTATTTTAAGAAAATATTGGCCCACTACTGAGTGCGCGCATAGAAGTATTTATTCGACACCTTTTCTGAAAAGCGTGAATTAAATAAATATCAGGGAGTTTTATAGAATTAATTCACATATAATAAATAATATATATTATAATTGACAGAATACTGTTATGTCATGAATGGTGTCATCTCAATTTTGAAATTTTAATCGTTATAGAAAGCCAGTATTTTGATTTGAAAATATTTCATAAAGATTTGATAAATAAGATATAAAAGTCTAAAGTCTGGTCTTAAAAATGCTGCCCAATAGTTGGGAACACCCTCATAGTGGCGTTACAATTTTTCCTCAATGATTCACCAGTAAGCCACGCTACAATGGCGAGGTTCATAGAACACATCATACTTGAAGCAAGGCTAAACACACATACATATGCATTTACACGCTACGAGCGAACCCAATTTGATCGCATCAGCATCATTCTCACTCTCCCTGGTCACAGCAATTGATAAGAGATCTTTAGTGAAGTTGCATCACTTGCATATTAAATTGTTCAACTGCAACAATTGCTGCCACTACAGCCTAAATAATGACAGCGCCAAAAAAAAAAAAAAAAAAAGAACAACAGCAGCAACAATAGCTAATACAAGTATGTGCAGGAGCGCAGTGAGGTGAGGAAAAATAAGAGCCAAAGCGACAAATCATGTGACACGTACGCGGCATAACAACAAATCGTACACGAACAGCCTTCGCCACAGCGTTGCTCTTGCAGCTGTGGAAGGGTCAAGAGGCGGGTATTTATTGGTGTGCGTGCACAAAAGGAGGTGCTGCTGCTGCGGCTTACGGTTGTTGCAAGTTGTCGCTGTGTCGACCGCCACTTTGTGCTGCTGATGCGTGTATGATAACGATTTTTTGTAGTTGTTGTTGCGTTTTTTTCTGTTGCAATACTTTCATTGTTTTATTATCATAACTTTTTATTTTGTGTTGCATGGGCGTAACTTTTAAATATGTTCACCTTTCTTATTTTATTGTTCACTTTTTTTGCTACCTTTGCTCGGTTTTTGGATTGTTTTCATGTTCTTGTTGTTGCTGTTAGTGGGCAGGAATGTGAGAAAGTACGCTGCACGGTGAAAGGATGCTGCTGAGACGTTGTAGCGATTTTTGTTTGCTGATAAAATTTAATAACAATAGATATGAAGAGTTTTGAAGGTAATAAAATTTTATTTGAGAGTCGTAAAATGCTTAGACAAGTTCATATTTAGACGAGTATCTCAGGCGGGAGTTGTAAGTAGCAAGGTAATCGCAGAGGTATTAATGTCGTTAGGACGGGATGTTGTTGGTTGTATACGAATTTATGAGGTCGGTGGTTCAACAGCTAATATATAGTATATATTTGTATATTTTTGTATATGTGCATAGGTAGTGGTATATACATACATATACAGGTATGCATAAATACTTATATACATTTTATATTATTTATGAACACAAGAACAGTAAACGTGGTGCTAGGGCGTGGGCCAATCGGTGTCTTCGTTTTGCCTCGTTGTCCCCATCCTACCTGTTAGCTTGTATCCAAGGACACCTATAACTGAGAATACAGTTCTTTGCTAGTAGTTTATTCGTATTTCTTCGCCATACCGAAGAACCGAAGTTATCCGTAGTAGACTCTTCTAACGCATGTAGATGGTACCCGTTCGACCGCCTATATATGGAGCCATGGCTTGGTTGGGACCCACGACATAAAAAAACTACCAATGAAAAGAAGGAAACAGCCTCGGATCAGAGAATCCCTTTTTGATGAAGACCCCTGCGAACATGTTAAGAATTATGATTTAAGGACATGCACCTGGAATGTCCGGTCCCTCAATAGAGGAGGAGCCGCTGCACAGCTGGTTGATGTCTTCGTTACAGTATAGACTGACATCACCGCCATCCCAGAAATTCGGTGGATTGAGGCGAATAGTTCGTTGGGACATTTACTATAGCGGCCATATAAAGAAGCTCAAATTCAGCAAGTGATTCGTGGTGGGAGAGACTCTGTCCATGAGTACTGGAATTCATGGATGAACATCTAGCCGTAATCCGCATCAAGGCGAAGGTTCTTCAACATAATACTGATTTGCGCCCACGCCCCGTCGAAAAAGAAAAACGATGTGACCAAAAATGTCTTCTATGAACTCAAAATCTTATTTGTCGACTTTAAAGCCAGGGTGAGTAAAGAATGTAACTTTGACACAATGGTCCGTGAATTCAGCTTCCTCCATGAAACATTCCCGAACGGGTTGAGGCTGATTGACCTCGCGGGGTCCGAAATATGGTTATCTGTAGTACTAGATTCCATTACAGAAAAATTTATCAAGCTGACTGGCTGTCTCCGGATCGAAAAGCCACTAACCAGATCGATCATGTTGTGATAAACGGAAGACACGTCTCTAGTGTTTTAGACATGCGTACGCTCCGAGGTTCTAACATTCACTCGAACCACTATTTTTGTTCAGCTGAGACCCGCAACCGCCTTTTTGCAGCAAAAACCGAACGTCAGCAAACACAAGGAAGGTGCGACGTCGAGAAGCTGCATTCACAACAGACAGCCGAACGATTTTCTACTCGTCCTGCTCTCCTGCTTCGAGAGCACTCATCAGCAACTTGGTATAAGGGCATTGTGGGACGGCATTTCATGATCCTTGCGTACAGCTGGTACGATGAAGAGTACCATGTTGAAGTGGAGATAAAACATACTGCCTACCTCACCACGTTACAGTCGATCACAACACCTGCGGGAAGAGATAGATACCGAGAGTTGAAGAGGAAGCAAGACGCATTTGGAGACAAAAAAAGAGATGTGTCGAAATGTTTTTCGCTAGAACATCATCTTTCATGAATACATTTATTAGATTTTTATGCGCTGAATGATTGTCAAGTCGCCGTAAAGCTGATTTAGTTCATGGTTCCATCTTCTTCGATACTCATCACTCAGGTGCGCGTCTTTAAAGACCTTGAGTGGAACAGTTCTCTCCAAAGGTTTTCTCATCTCGGTAGTAATCGTTCCGGTTTCTGCGGTGTAACATGAAGGAGAAAATTAATTCCTATAAGTATCTTATATAGGAAGTAATTTTCTCTTCTGATCGGCTACCTATCCTGTTGGCAACACTACTTGCTTCATCTCAAGGCTTATATTGTTGGTGCTATTTATGCTGGTTCCGATATTGGCGAGGTAAGTCACTTTTTTCAAATGTCAACAGTGTTATAGTTCTTAAACCGCGAGGGATCCTTTAAGTTCAGTGTTATTTTTCCTTCTAGATAATTGGTCTTGCCCGCTTTCCCCACAATACCTACCTCTTTCGCTACTCTTTCTATGCTGAAAAGGGCTCTGTTACGCATGGGGACTAAATGTAATAATATACAGCCGCAACTGGAAGGCACCTACAACACCTTTCTCGCTTGATTTTCTTCTACAGCGCGCTTCTGCATTATTCACTTATTAAAATCTTTCACCAACGCGCAAGGCAATTACAATGCTGTATTTTAGACCACCATGCAACCGCTGCTAACAACAATGTTGCCAATACAATACAATAAATCAGTCCTAACTGAAAAAGTCAATAAATGTTAAAGAAAACTAGAAAATGCATATTTGTTCATATTTGTGTATGTGTGTATGTATGTGCATGCCAATTGACAAACATTATAAGTATTTACCAAGTATTTTGTAATTTATGCTCAATTTTTCCATGACAAATTATTGAGATTTACCACTCATACTGTTACAAGCCTGCATATACAATGCAACAATGAATACAAACACCACCAACAACAACAAAAGCAATGCAAGTAATGGGGCGGCATGTAAACCATTTAACGCTGGCTGAATAAATGTGCCACACGTTGTGTAAGGCGCACCAACGCATCAACGCACTCACGCTTACAAGCAAACAAGCGCTATAAGTTTGACATTTACATGCGCATGCGCACGTGCACATACATACGCACTTACAGGCATTCGAATGCACATGTAACGCAAGTATGTGATTGGTAAATATATGCAAAACGGCGTTTATTGTTTTAACACATTAACAACAAAGTGCAACAAATAATTTCCATATGGACAAGTGCTTGCATATGAGTTGAGTGCGTATATTGACACAGCAGACGCGCAGGCGCACTCGAAAGAGCGGGCGGATTTGACGGACAACAGATGCACATGCGAGTATATATATTTGTATGTATGTATGTGTGTATGCATATGCGTTTGGCTAGGAAATATAAATATGTTGCGACGAAAAGGTTAAAAAGACAGACGCGCGGTCGAACAATGGGCGCGAGCTTATTAACCAATAAGTTGTACATATTGCCCAAATGATGACTGACGTATAACTGATTGAAGGCATGAACGACCGTTTGATGACGGCGCTGTGACTGTATGACTTGTTGACTGAACGACCGTTTATAGTATGATGCCTTAGTGCGCTATTTGACCATTTGGACTGCAGACCGGGCCATATCAAAGAGGTAAGATGAAAGTAGCGAGCGTACGCAGGCAGTGTGGCAGCAGGAATGAATGGATGAAATGAAATGTAACAGGAAGAAAATATTGGTCTTTGCCATTAGTCAAAGAAAAAAAAAAAAGAAACATATAAACAAGAAAAAATAAATATGTCCAACTACATTTAAGTGCACATGAATGTGAGTGTATTATATTGTTTAACAACAACAACAACACTGCACTACAAAATAAGTACATTGACGTCATGGCCGTAAGCAAGCAGGCAGGTTCAACATTTTGACATAAACAGCTCATCCGGTTCTACACTGGCTACAACAGCACCACAAGCTAACCAATATGAAAGAAGAGTTTTGAAAAAATGTTACCGCTTGTCGCATTTAAGCGTGCAACAATAAAAATATGACAACTTGACTACCAAAAAGCTTAGAAACACAGAAATTAAATGCTTAAGTGATGTGAACCAACAGTGACTGCGTAAATAATCACATTGCTACGTATAAATTTAAGAAACGAAGAGTTAACAAATATAAATAGCAACAACATATAAGATAACAAGCAAAAAGGTTAACTTCGGCTGCAACGTAGCTAATGTACCCTGCACAGGTGCGCTTCTTATAGCACTTTGTGACATAAAAATAAATTTATTTTTATTTTAATAGGTCAGTTTGTATGGCGGCTATATGCTATAGTGGTCCGATTTGAACAATTTCTTCCGAGATTATAGCGAAGCTTTGGAAAGTAGTCGATGTCAAATCTTGTGAAGGTATCTCGTCAAAAAAAGTTTTTTATGTAAGGACTTGATTTTGTTGTTCAGTTTGTACTGCAGCTTCACGCTTTAGTGGTTCTAAAAGAATAATTTCTAAGGAGATTACATCATTGCCCTGGAAAATTATTTGCGTAAAATTATTAATAAATTATTTCGTCTAATAAAAGACAATTTCATACACTGACTTGATTTTGGTGGTTCAATTTGTATAACAGCTATATATTTTAGTGGTCCGATAACGGCAACTTCTACAAAATAGCAGCGTTTTAGGAAGAAAAAAACATGTGAAAAATTTCACTTCAATATCTCAAAAATGGAGGGAATAGAAAGCCTATAAAAAGCCAAACGGAACGACAGGGCGCAGTGTCTAAATAACGCAGCTTGTGAGGCTGTTTCTGTATACATACACCTTCTAGTGTTTATACATATACCTTCTAGTAGGTCTTCGAAGTTTATTTCTGGTTCTTACAAACTTCGTAACAAACTTATTGCCCCCGTTCAGGGTATAAAATGTGAATTAACCATTAGCGCATATCAAATAAGAAGACTAAGTTAAGTAAGAACCAAAATAATTTTTATAACAATAACATGAAAACAGGGCAGCAGAAAAGCCAGGGTTCAAAACTTCCTCTAAGTTTTGAAAAGCTTTGTTTTACATCTAAAACTTCGCCAAGCATATTTATATAAACATATCTTTGAATGCAGTTATGAGCATCGTAGCTTCCCAGTAGTAAAATCGAATAGTGGGTTTTAAAAGCATAATTTAGCTTTTTGAATTTTTTTGATCGACGCAAACCCGATAGATCCAGTTATGCTCAGTTAATCGCACGATAGAAAAGAGAAAGCGCAAAAGTTAGGTAACCATAAGCCCTCCTACATATGATCTTTTCAATATATATTAATAATATGTTGCGATCATATTTTTTGAAGCATGAGGTGCTATTTCTCTATTTTTCGGACGAAATGCCTTTGACTACACCGTGAACCCAATAAACCAAAATTATATAGTATTAAGGAATATCAACTATTCAAAATAAAACTCTTTATGTAACTCGCAAGGAAAACTGTTTAAAAAATTCTAAGATATATATTGATTGAACTTAGTACTAACGGTACTATACTTAGAACAAATGCCTTGAAAGTCAAATTATGTGAGTTTTTCCCTGAAAGAGAGCTCTTAAGGGGTTACCTAGGTTTACAGGTTTAAAAAATCGATTTTTTTACTGTCTCATTAAATTGTACAATACCTCCAGAATATTGTCCTAAATTTTCAAGTTGATTCGAGTTTTGGAGAGAATACAGCCTTATGCGCTCGAGGCTAGCTAAGCTAAATTGTCACGAAATTTTCATTGAATTTTTCATTGATTGTAAGAATATCTAACAAAAATCCAATTTCAGCTGTTTTCCCTACGTTCAAGTTCTAATTTAAAGGGTTTTTAAAGCTAAAACACACATTTTATCACTTTAGACTGTAAAGAGTTATCCTGCCAACGCTGGCACATCCTTTTTTCGAGGGATCCCCTGGGAATGGCGTCGAAAATGGCCGTGTTTAAAATATGTTTTCCCAAAAATTTCAGAATTTTTTTGTTAGTGGTGTATGTTTTTAACAATAAAAAAATCTGATAAAATATTTAATTTTTTGTATAAAAAAAAAAAAAATAAAATTTAAAAATTTTTTTTTTTATTCAAGGAAAACCATTTAGTCCCTTAAAAGTTCAATAATCGTGAGCCGGTGCACGATCAAGTACGGATGCGTAATTTTCGTATGGCAATTCCTGTTGGGTAAGTTAGTTTATGCGTATGACCTGTAAATGTGGTCCCTAACATCAAAATGCCGGCGGCCTGCCTTTAATGACAGCATTATATGCACAGCAACGTTTAAGCTCCTCATAAAGTATTTATGTGTAGATGTAGGTACATACATGTGCGTACACACAGCCATTTATATTTTAGTACAAGCATTTGAGCTGAACTCCTTTTTAACGGCGTGTCGATGAAAAGGTTCACACCGTATTGCTTAGTGAGCTCCAAGCGAGAAGTAACCGGAACAGAAGAGCGTCAAAAACGCGCTATATCTACATAAATATATAAATATGAACATACGCGCGTGTGAATATGTGTGTGCGTGCAAATGACAACGAACCCGATGAGCCATTGCAAAAGTCAATAAACGCTACGAGGCACAGTGATGAGCGAGTCCAAAGTTCTGCACGAAAAAGCAAGGCAAAGCAGCGACGAAATACATCGGCCTATAAGTCATACATATGTATCGCATATATGTACATATGTACATATATAATATGTATATGTATGATACATGTGTATGTTCGTACGAGATACGCTATGTTACCAAATATGGTCGTTTTGTTGTTGTTATATTACTGCGTACGGTACTGTTTGTTGCTGTCGGGGGAAAACACTTGACAATGACAAAATGAGGCAAAAGCCGCTGAAGTGCGGTGTATTGGAGAGGAGTGGTCGCGGCAACGCTGCTGCTTGTGATTGTGTACGCTTTTGCGTCTGCGCCAACTTACCGGGTCTGCGTCTGAGTCGCACTATAAATTTTCCCAGAAATTCGCAGCGATTTCTCGCAATTTTATGATAAATTCATTGAATTTCGTTGACGTCTGCAACTTATTGACTCAGCTATAGGCGTGTGTGTGTGTATGAGTTTATAAAAACGTGCATACACGAAATTGTGTTAACACATACATACATACATACACACATGTGTATAAGTATGGGGAACATGTGATTTGATAACTAGTACTACTTTGTTGTTTTCAAGTTTACTCTCATCACTTGCCATTAAATATTTAATAGCTTTGCATTTAATAATTCGTAAGCTCGAAACCCAACGATTTCTATAATATTAATCGCAGCTAATAGATTTCGTGATTATATGTGAAAAACCAAATACAAATAATGTAGGTATGAAGAGAGGCGTATTAACCCATTGCCTGCTTGTTTTCGTATTTCTGTAAAGATTTCATTACCAAATTTTCAGAGAATAGTAAATAAGCTACTGAGCATACCAGAATATCGTCAGTTTTATAGGTAAAAAATATTTGAAAATTTAAAATGCAATAATTTGTAGTTCAAAATGATGTATAAAAACAACAAGATATCCTTTATTTTTGCAATGAATTGATAGTTTTATTCAGTATAGGAATGATCTGATTAGCTCAAATATCAGCGTTTTGTTCGAAACCTTTTTGTCATTTGAAGGTGAAGGTATGGAATACAATTATGGTGCCTGCTCGCGCAACTAGTATTCATAAAATATAAGAAACCGATTAGTCTCAATTTCAACACTAGTTTTAAATATGTTTTTTAGTAATTAAACGAATTTTTGTCTCATCGATAAATATTTTCTAAAAACAATTTAAGGCCGAAATTTGGCCAAAAATCGATTTTTTTTGAAACTGCCATTTTGTCAAACAAATTTATATTGCTTATTCCTTCTTTCCTTATACTCGATTTAACATTACTTTAACGAAGTCTGTTTGGTTTTTTAATTTCAGAGATATAGTTTTCATCGCAAAACGCCTGTTTTTGAGAAAATATATACATAAAATATGTATATTTATAATATATTTTATAATTATGTGAAGTTTGTATTACCTTGTGCCAACATAAATATTTACATTTCTCGTCTAACGAATATTTCATTTGAAAATTGGATTGAAAATGCGAAAAAAAATCCGAATTGGTTTAAAACCCCTTTTTTTTTTCAGAATTGGGCCCCTAGATAAATATAGTGCATTTTTAGTACCTGTTCGCCTTTACAGTTATGAAAAAATTAATGTAAATCACAAACATATTTTCTTTTTGTAGCATTTATATAACGCGAGATACATATTACTAAAACCCTCTTATAAAAAAAAAACAAGAAAAAACGTTAACTTCGGTTGCACCGAAGCTAAATACTCTTCACAGGTACATTTGTGTTAGTAACTATGTGTCCAGTTTGTAAGAAAGCTATATGCTATAGTAACCCGTTCTGAACAATTTCTTGGGAGATTACATTGTTACCTTAAAAAAAAAGTCTATACCAAATTTCGTGAATATATCTTGTCAAATGTGAAAGTTGTCCATACAAGAACTTGATTCCGATCGTTCAGTTTGTATGGTAGCTATATGCTATAGTTAACCGATCTGAACAATTTTCTCGGATATTACATTTTTTCCCTAGAAAATAACCCTATACCAAATTTGGTAAATGATACATTGTCAAATGCGAAAGTTTTCCATATGAGAACTTGATTCCGATCGTTCATTTTATATGGCAGCTATATGTTATAGTGGTTCGATATCGGCCGTTCCGACAAATGAGCAGCTTATTGAAGAGAAAATGTTGTTTGCAAAATTTCAAAAGGATATCTTAAAAACTGAGGGACTAGTTCGTATATATACAGACAGACGGACAGACGGACAGGCAGACAGACAGACGGACATGGCTAAATCGACTCAGCTCAACATACTGATCATTTATATATACACTTTCTAGGGTCTCCGACGCTTCCTTCTAGGGGGTTACAAACATCGTAACAAACTTAATATACCCTCTTCAGGGCATAATAATGGCTCTAATTAACTATATCTAACACAGCAGCGGCTTATCTGATTTTATTTTCTCAACATGGAGCACTTTGGTCGTCTTGTTGCGCACCATTTCATTGTTTAAATTTATGACCAATAATTTAGTTAAAGCTATAATTCATAAGTTAATAAATTGATTGACAGTGAAGCTGATGGATTGATCAAGGGTTTTGAAATTTAAGAGCTTTCGCCATTACTTAGCGCCAAGTTAAAATGTTGATAACGGTCACTATTAAAAACCCCTTTTCATTGGGCTAATATAATTTGGAAAAAATTCCCTTAAAAAACAAATATTGGATGGATTGGCAAGCAAATTTCCAGAAAATTATTCGACTGGTTCTGGGCCAAGAAAGAAATGTATGTATATTTGGATATCTACACTCAATCGATTTTTTTCATAATCGCTAAACTTATCAATTTATCATAATATAATGGTTGGTTGGTAGTACCAAGGTAAAGGACAAAACCAGCTTACTTCCCTGATATAGAAATTTATCATGAGCTTCTTTTTATTTTAATGAATGGATATCGAGTCCTGAATATTTTGCCAATAATTCAGACAAATTGTTTTAATATGTTAAGGGAGTGATAGCGTTAGAACAGCGTTTTCTAAATTATTTTAACGAATTTTCTTTTGTATAAAACTTAAAATAATTTTCTGAAACTTTGAGAATATTTTAAACATATACACATAAAAGAATTTTCAACTAAATGGTTAAGGATACTCTTTGAAAAACACTGAAAAAATATATTAATAGCAACATTATATTGCAGGTTACAATCCGATCCTGTATTTTCCGTACATTTCGGAACCCTGATTGTTTATTGGTAATAAAAGAGAATTCTATATGTACCTAAATGTTATAAAACCAGAAAAAAGTTGACTTGGGGACCTGCTCTTCCTATCCTTTCGATCTTCAAGTTTTCTTGAGACAACTTGAGTTTGATCGTTCAGTTTGTATGACAGCTATATGCTACAGAAGTCCAATCTGAAAAAAAATTCGGATACCCATGATTTTGACAATAGTCAAATTTCGTGAAGATATCGCACCAAACGAAAAAGTTTTCCATTCAAGATCCGATAAGGCGGTTCCGACAAACTTAAAAATAAAAGGATTCATGCAAAATTTCTGCTTGATATTTCAACTGAGAGATTAGTTAGCGTATATACTGACAGACAGACGGAAATGGCTAATTCATTCTTTTGGGTTTTATGGTGCCCTGTACAGAGTACATTAATTCATTAGAGTAAAGTATAATTCTTGATTTCTTAACTGAGATAATGATTTATATTGATTTCAGAGTTAAGCCGCGCTCAATTTGGATTCCGTTAGCATACTTTCTTTCTCAGTACCAACATAATTAGTAATGAATTTATGCAAGTATTTTCTATAAAATATTAAAACTAGCCACAATAGAATGTGGTTTCTTATTATGCTCACATTGGATTATTTTTGCTTAGCGCTCTATGATCTTAAAAATATAAACACAAAAATTCATACACATATATTTGTAAATATAATATAAATTCTAAAAATCCAGTATAATTATAAAAGGCAGACACCATGCAGAACACACACATGCTCTGTGGGACAATTATCAACTTATTACGATTATTTCAAGTCATCGCGTGGCTCAAGTGGAACAGCATTGGTGTTCCAAATATTGAGAAGCCAAACAAATGCAACAAATGCTTTAGTAAATCTGAAGAACAAACAAGAATCAAAAGCCGACTTCGTCTACTTATTCAAATTGCTTGTGGGTTTTTTTCGGCATTTTTTTGTTTTTTTTTTTTTTAGGCTCTCTCACTTTTGACATATTGTTGCGATCTGCTGCGCGGCAGTCACATCACCTACAAGCAAAACAAAGCCAAGTAAAACTATAACAAGAACAACTCAAATTAATGCAAAGTTATCGGTCATCAGCGTTGCCACACCAGTAGACCAATCAACCGGCTGGCTGCACACCGTTCCCGCTTACTTCAGCCATAAGTGCCAGGCTACATAAGCCCATGTGAGCGTGTAATCTGGCACTTGACAGTACGACGAGTCAACAATGGCGGCAGCTAGTCACCACTGCAACGGCAGCCGGCAACAATGCCAACTATACGAAATGACAACAATAACAACATGACAGCAGGCGCATTGGTGATTACATGGGTACTTGTAGTCGTTTGGCAGTGTTTGCAGACGAAACGCCAAGCATTTACGCTTGGCAGCTACGGATCAAAGCAAGTGCAGCTCTGCGCATGAGCATTGATGTATTTATATCGCCTGTGTGCACATTCTACTACATAGCTTGTGTAGGTGTGTATGAGTATGCACATTAATATTGTAATAATCATCATCGCCATCAACTTGGCAACATCAACGCTCATCAGCATTATTGTCCTTATGGCAACCATGCCAGGAGAGTGCCTGGCCTGAAGTGGCTGCCGCCACCGTCGCTCGAGGTGAAAGAAAATCAAAAATCATAATAAATAAAACTGATTAAGTAGGAGAGTGCGAGTGCGTGCGTTTTAGGGTTTGTCTTAAAGATTGCTGATTACTGTTACACTGACAGAAACTTTTGAGATTAAGTAGTTTAGTTGAGATTTAAGCAAAATGTTAATGCATATACGAAGGCCTTATCTTAATTAATTTTGTGGTTTACTGGCCTAAAGTAGGTATGAAGTCGTTTCGCAGGTTTTGACTGGTTTGAACGAAGAGATGTGCAAAAATTCATTCCGGAAAACACGGAGGCCATTTATGATAAATGCGTTTGGGAGAGATACTTTCCACGCGATTGGAAAAGTGCAAGGGTTGTTCCTCTCCAGAAGTCCCCTTATAAGATCAGGAAAGAGTTAAGGTGGAACGGCTTCAGGAGCTAGCGCGAAGTATGTGATCGGATATGCAGTAGGGGTTCAGGAAAGGATGCGGTATAGAGGATGCATGGTTTCATGTCCAAAATGTCGTTAGGGAGAATGTGAAGGACATATTTGTTGACTTTAAGGGGGCGTTTGATCACCTAAGCGGAGCTCGAGAGATGCAACAGCTGGAGGAGCTTGGCTGTGCAGAAATTGCTTTTTGGCGGAATGGAAGTGTGGAAAACGCAGTGGTTCGTGGCTGCCGCAGGGTTCCATCTGTGGTCCATATACATAATTGGAATCTCATGATGGACTTTCTGCTTGAGCAGCTCGAGCCACTCTGTAAGAGTTGTGCGTATGCGAACGATCTTCTTCTTCTGGAGGATATTTCTTTGATATTCTAAAAACCTGGGGTTTAGGTGTGGTGTGGACATATACATGTTTGCTTGGATGTCGCACCGTCTCAACGAATTCTATGCAGGTTCTGTTATGTGCATTCCCTGTTGACCTGATTGCGTGATGTTGCATGCATGTTAGGAAGGAGTTTGAGTATGTCACTGCTGCGGAATGACTGGATTTCCGATTATCATGTGGAGAGGGAAGGATATCTAGGGAGCAGGAGGCTTCTAGATGGTAGGAACTAATATTATGAATCTCAAAGAATTGTTGTTAGATTAAAAGGGGTTTGTCGAAGTATCACAACTAATCCGAAATTCTACGCTGTTATCTCCGAACCTAAGTGATACAAATTATCAGAGACAACCAGTAATCGCGTTTTGTTTTCACATTCCCAAAAGAATTGTCACTGTAGAAGACACTAAACGATTTTATAGACTAATTTCTACCGTGTAACGCTGAGAACGCTGTTCAATAAGTCATGCTTGTCGCACTCTCACAGCTCATCCATTCTGTTTCACATTTTGTTTTTTTTTTTTTGCTTTTGCCTTTTGGAAGTGCAACATTTAATTGTTTAACATATGTAGACGTGTGTCTGTGATTTGTACCGCCCGCTTGTTAAAGCGGCCACTTGCAACAACAAACAAACACGTTGTGCCCCAACAATGCAACAATGCACACGTATGGGCAGAGAACAAAAATCAAATAATTTGATATGATGTTTATACCCTTTCGAGGACCCTCAATCAAAACAACAACTACAAGCTGCCAGCTTTGCTTGCATTCGCAAACAAAATTGATTCAAATTGAATTGATGGAGGCAGTGGCAGTGGCTGCGCTGAGGTACAACACCGAATGCGTACGCGTTTCTGTTAAAGTGTGTGTGTGTGTGTGCGAGCGTGAGCTGGGATATCGAGATCATTGATCGTTCAGAGGCGATTAGTGATCGGCGCTATGGATGCGCGCGCTTTCAAACACACGTTGTTGCGTGCGCGGCATCCGCAATAATGGTGCGAAGAAGAATTAATATTGATTGTGGAAAAAAAAATATAACAAAAGGTAAAGAGAGTTGCAAGGCAGTTAAATAAGGCACAAAGTAGCACCTTTTTAACAAAGTAAGCTGCTGTGAAATTGTGCAGTCAGCGTTGAGCACAACAAAAAATAAGACACATACAAATATAACAACAACAACATATAACAACGATTGTTTTCATAGCTGCTTTGTATTCGAATTTATTGTACTTCATTGTGCTTTCTCGCGCCTTTGTTTGTCCACTTTGCGCGCGGCGTTCACCGCTTCGGCAGCATTTCCTCGTGGACCAGGCCGGCGCACTTACTGAATGGGTTCCATTTGGTGCACTTTCTGGACATTTCTTCGGATTAGCTGCCCATTTTGTTCAAGTACATGCAAACACGTGTACGCTGCAGCGGTAAATTGCTCCAAAACCGATTTGGAATGTGTTGGCTGCGGCTCAGTGCGTGTTGCGGTTCAACGCCGTTGAAAGAGTTTGTCGCCGCTTAATCTTTTTATCTCAAAGTTATTTGTTTGCATTTGTTGTGTTGTGTTTTTCTTCTTTTTTTGTTTTTTTTGCTGTTTATTTGCTTGTCTTGTTACACATTTCTTGTCGTTGCATTACCAATGACTTATTCGTTGTTTTTATTTCCCATTGATGATTATGCAGATTTGTTATTTGTTCAAATTTGTGTACTCGTTTTCACATTTTTTGTACCAAAAGCGTTTGAATATATTATATGTTCATATTTGTATGTATGTTTGTTCTTAGTTAACAAATTTTGTTTGCCAAGTTCTTATGTGCTCAAATCTTTGACAGAGTACGCGTGAATGCGCTCTTGTTTATTTGTTTGTATTGCATTAACATTTAACAGACACGAAATCATCAAAATTATTTGATTTCTTGTTTGACAAAAGTTGAAAGAAAAATCTCCCGTGCGGCAAATATTAAATGGCTTGTTTTAATACGAACAGATGATAGTTTCTTTGGTGAAGTTACGTAAGGTTGTCAGAAATTGAGCCGAGGATCGGCTAAGAGATACTTCCAGATCTATAGTTTCGTCAAAGCAAACTTTTTCCTTTTCATTCGGCATATTGGTTGCCAACAAATTAAGGCCCCATATGTTTTAAAACTTTCCTGAATGCTCAACAATCCCAGAAAATTTTTTATGTCAAAAATAGCTTCAAAAGTTTAGCACGTTTCAAAAAGTTTAGCAAGTTTAGCATAGGATGGTCGCTTTAGACTTTCGCTATTTTATTAGCACTCGACCTAATTTGATCTTTTTATTCATGAATATTGTTCACGTGGTCAGCACATTCACTTACAGAGGTTTTGATTTGACATATGAGAACTGCATTGATGCCCCTAACGAAAATATATGTAATATATGCGGTATGATTACTGAAAGAAATTTTAACGATCTTTGAGAGCTTCTTGATATTCTTGTGGAAATTTGGTGGTCACTTTATTAAATAATGACTTTTAAACCTTGAAATTACATATATATAGTATTTAAAGAATTCTCTGGACTACCCGCCAGGTATCTTCATACTCCTTCAAAAGAAAGATTATAACTCGAAAGTAATTTCATAATCCAACCAGGCTCGAAAATGGACGATGGAGTTGGTGCGGGAATATACTGTCTAGAGTTAGGCATAAGGCAACCTTTTTTAATGAACCTGCCGGCAATTCCAGAGTCCACATCTACGTAGACAGCCAAGCAGCAAACAAGGAAGTAACCTCGTATCGCATTTCGGCCAGAAGTGCCTTGGGAATCAGAGCAAAAGTGTTGCCAAAAGTAAGCAACAGGCCACAAAGGCATCGATGGCAATGAAATGAAAGTGGACGAGATTGCTAACATCCGAAAACATGATCAGTATTGGGAAATACAAGCATTATCTATACGACGACTTCGACAAAAGTTTGGTGAAGAAAATCAAAACCCGATGGAACGAACTACCAGGGTGTAAAACTGCAAAAATCATGTGTAAAACGGTAGATCGGAAGTACATAGAATTCCTATAGTATTGGCAGTCTATGGAAGAGACTGTAGGAGTATGATGGGAATACTAACTAGTCACTCTCTGATGGCGACACACGCCCGCAAGATGGAGCTGACACATTCAGAAGACTGCAGGAAATGTCTAGAGCAAAGCACTATAGAAACAACGCATTGAAAAGACTACGCTGTAAGCATCTCAAGTCCCCACAGTATGACACAGAGAGGCCGCAGAGTCTGTTAAAATTCACATCCAGCGCAGGCATTCCAAACGATGACTATTCCTCTTGTACTTAGCAAGATAACTCCATTTGGTATCGCAAAGGACCAAACTCGTCTATGTTTGGCTTATGGTCTACTAGATTAACCTAACCTAACATAACCTATAATAGAACAACCCTCACTCCTCCAAGTTTCTCTTGAGGAAAAATTTTCTCTAGCAAAATAAGTCGCCATAGACAAGAAAAGGAAGTAGTCATTTGGTTCCGGGTCTGGACTAAAAGCTAGATGCACAAGAACCGCCCAACGATGGTACCACAGTTTTTGGTCAGTTCCTATTGATATTTGTGGCATTGCCTTGTCTTGATGGAACACATTTTTAAAAACTGGTCCCTTATGGACGATTACTTGCGCCAGTCAGTCCAATTGTTGATAGCATAAGCTCAAATTACTTCTTCAGAAGTAGTGAAACAATTCATAATATTAGATAAATTTCCTATTCCACTAAACAAAAAATCTTAAAGATCGTCAATCCTGGCTTGGTCACCATTTGTACAGGTTCACTGCGATACAGTTCAGACTATTTTTGCTCGACGCTCGCTTGTAAGGGAGTTCATCGGTGCTTAAGGAACCAACTTTTTGTCCCCAGTAACTAACGGGTGATTTTTTAAGAGCTTGATAACTTTTTAAAAAAAAAAAACGCATAAAATTTGCAAAATCTCATCGGTTCTTTATTTGAAACGTTAGATTGGTTCATGACATTTACTTTTTGAAGATAATTTCATTTAAATGTTGACCGCGGCTGCGTCTTAGGTGGTCCATTCGGAAAGTCCAATTTTGGGCAACTTTTTCGAGCATTTCGGCCGGAATAGCCCGAATTTCTTCGGAAATGTTGTCTTCCAAAGCTGGAATAGTTGCTGGCTTATTTCTGTAGACTTTAGACTTGACGTAGCCCCACAAAAAATAGTCTAAAGGCGTTAAATCGCATGATCTTGGTGGCCAACTTACGGGTCCATTTCTTGAGATGAATTGTTGTCCGAAGTTTTCCCTCAAAATGGCCATAGAATCGCGAGCTGTGTGGCATGTAGCGCCATCTTGTTGAAACCACATGTCAACCAAGTTCAGTTCTTCCATTTTTGGCAACAAAAAGTTTGTTAGCATCGAACGATAGCGATCGCCATTCACCGTAACGTTGCGTCCAACAGCATCTTTGAAAAAATACGGTCCAATGATTCCACCAGCGTACAAACCACACCAAACAGTGCATTTTTCGGGATGCATGGGCAGTTCTTGAACGGCTTCTGGTTGCTCTTCACCCCAAATGCGGCAATTTTGCTTATTTACGTAGCCATTCAACCAGAAATGAGCCTCATCGCTCATCGGACACGGACGCGAAACACATTTCGAACCGAACACTGATTTTGGTAATAAAATTCAATGATTTGCAAGCGTTGCTCGTTAGTAAGTCTATTCATGATGAAATGTCAAAGCATACTGAGCATCTTTCTCTTTGACACCATGTCTGACATCCCACGTGATCTGTCAAATACTACTGCATGAAAATCCTAACCTCAAAAAAATCACCCTATAGTTTTCAGAAACGTGCTGATATTATTGTAATTCAGCAGCGATTCGCGAGTATGCATTATGACGTGTTTTGTGTGAACTCTTGTGGCTCTCATTCATTGAGCTTCTTTATAAGTATGAAGCTTTATTTAACTGGTTTCAAATGGATTTTTTGTTTTGTTGGTTAGATCTTGGGAAAGTATTGGTGGTCAGTCGACGATTTTCATTATTTTTTAGAGTATTACTGAAACTTATTCGAAAAAAACCCAAATTAAGTGAGATTGAATGATATATCAGCCAATATATCAGAACCATAAACATTATTCACGTTTTCAATCACCTGCTTTTCGATTTCGACCTTATCGAAGAAAAACTGAAATATATGACATGTTTTGTCGTTGCTGTGTCTATCTTTGACACGTGCTCAGGCAATTCTGAGTTTTTTTCTGAGCAATTTGTTTCTTATGAAATCACATTTAATCGTTGCAAGATACATATATGTACTACGAATTACTAAAGCCATCGATTGAAAAAAAAAAAAATACTAGTCCTATTATTATAAATTCGCTTTGAAGAAAACTGCGAAGCTCAGGATATTGTGCAAAAAAATTTCATTGACTACGCCATGCTCAGATTTTTTAACGAAAAACAGCAAGTGTTAATGGACTTAACACACTGACCTGCTAAAGATGTAAAGAATAAAAAGTTGAGAGTGCACGAAGTAAGCAACTCAATTAAATACATAACAAGAAATGTCTTAAATGTAGTTATATAGGTAAACGCATGTATTCGCCTCTTTTTTGTGCATTTGTACAAGAGACAAAAAGTCTATGGAGGTCAACGAGACCACCCAAAAATTACTGCCACACCAGCTGAGCTGAGCAAAACGACATGACAGTGCGGAAAAGATATCAAACAAACCAACCGAACTCTAAAAGAAACTGTGTGGCTCTGACAAAGAAACACTTCGAGTAATTGAAATGGATTACAAGCTGTGTGTTGCATGCAACCACATGTCGTGTTTTTTGTTTTAGTCGCACCGTACGGGTAAAGGCAGACAGCAAATTAAAAGGTGCATATTTTGGTAACCAACTGGGCTGCATTAAAGTTGCAAAAACAGATAACGAAATGAGACATTAACACCGCATATACAGGGTGTTGATGGTAAATTGTAGTAGAAGTAGACAGGTGTATGTGATGTGCTGATTTAAGGAAATTACAAGTCTTCATGCACTTTGTTTAAGTGGTTATATTCATTAGTTAGTTTTTTGATACGTATCGAATGTATGTATGTATATTTGGAAATATTCTTTGAGAATGTGAAGTTTATCTGGCAAAGAGTTTCGGAGATATATTTAAGCATATATCGTTTTAGAGTCGGTGAGGAAAATTTCCTCGAAATGGACGAACCGATCGCAAAGAAATTTCCATACGACCTTCTTAGAGATATCTGATATTAATTTCAGCCACACTGTGCTGTAAATAAAAAATAATATAGGACCTTTTTGGGGAAGCCGTCATTTTGTCAAAAATCAAAATTTTGAGCAAACTTTGAAACTGCATTTTTGAGCTCAAAAATTATTCTCACCGCCAAAGTCTTTTTTCTCCTATAGTTAGACTACAGGATCAATGAAATTCCAAATTTTTCATTATGAGTCGCCGAGCTAATGATATGATAGTCTGGTATTCTTATAAGCCACGCATAGATCAATTTTGATTCTTTGTTATGCCGGATTGAGTTCCTTTTTTGGTGTCTTATACTAACGTGATCCAAATGCCTAAAGCGTAGCCTTGCCTATGCGTTACAAGTGCACAAGGTGTGCTCCATTTCTTCTCTGGTGCCTTGCTCTTGACATATTTTGCAGTTCTCTCGATCCGTCAACTCCATTCTGAAGGTGTGCACCGCCACGAAACTGTAGCCAGTGAGTATTCCAGTCTTGTTCCTACAGTTCCTTCTATCGAATAACAGTAGGAACTTTGTATATTTCGAATCTACCATTTTACACATGACTTTTGAAGTTTTGCACCCAAGAAGATCGTTCCATAGCGTTTCGATTTTTCTTGTCATGCTCCTATCCAGATCGTCGTATAGATTATTTTTTCTGTAGTGTTGATCACGTTTTCGGATGACAACCGTACTCAATTCATGGCAATACCTTTGTGACCTGACCTGGATCTTGCTTTCCAAAGCACTTCTGGTTGATATGTGAAACTATGTTAAAGCCTTTTGATTGCTGCTTGGCTCTCCATACTTATATTAACTATAGAGTTGTCTGCTGATGCTTTAGAGTCTAACTCTGTGGATTTCCAAATGGCAAAGACGTCTGCTTGAAATACACTGCAGTGGTCCGGTAGCTTAAATGGTTTCCATACGCCTAACTCTGGACAGCATATACCTGAACCAACTCCGCTCAGATATTAAATTTACAAAAGCACACCTTTTTTCTGAATTACAAGTGGGCATAATCCCTTAAGCGAAATCATTCAACTTTTAGATATAAAGTGTGCATCCCTTAAGCGAATACAACTTTTAGATATAAAGGTCCCTCATCACGCCTCACCCAATAAATTTTACACACCAAAACCTTTGACCTATTTCTCAACTAATTGTAGCAGAGTAAAAGGGATGGGTTTGCCTCGTTGGGTCGATCAAATATTGTGGTTTCCGAAAGCAATTTGTCGAAACAATTCATGTAAATGTTTGGATATCACAACTCTTTCGCACTTTTATTTCAGATTTCGTGAGTAAATTTAAAGTTCTTGTATACTGGGATTGTGTGAATTTTATATCAAAATCATATGATAATATATCTGCGGATATGTTTTTGCGATGGCACAACTGACCATTCCGCATATGTATCATATCGCTTGCTTGCTAACTTCCAAGCTTTCCCAGCTGCTTTAGCGTAGCCTCAATTAAAGTATCATATCGGCAGTAATTTGACGACAACTATCCACATTGCGGTCGGCTTCATTAAATATTTGAACGAATTATTGCACGCACTTTGTCATACATTTTAATTTCGCTCATTTATACTCGCTCGAGAACGAGCGCAATGCTGAGGCGGTAACGTCGCTGATGACTGCCGATCTACTAGCTTCATTATACCGCACGCTGTACGCCGCATGCCGAATATTGCACGCTGCACGCTTCACACACTGTGTGGCAATCGAACAATGTGTGGTGGCTATCATGGACCAGTACAATGTGCCTGTGGTATGTACGCATGCGAGGAGTACGAGTACATTAGCAATTACGCTCATTATACTTAATTACCGAGCCAATCGAACGCCGCTAAGCTAAGCGAACGCTACGAGGATGCTGGGCGAAGGTGAAAAAGTGGGTAAAAATAGACGCTAACAGTAACGCGTACGGATGCAACAAAGCCACAATGCAGTGTTGCAACAACACGCAATGCAGGCGGTGCGTGAGCTTAAGACACAACTCGGCTAGCGCTGGCGATAATGGTGGCAGGACGACTAACAGGCCGTGTTCGTTGGTGTCACCAACAAGCTACGCATGTCTGTATGTATGTAGGTAAGTATGTTTGTGTGTGTGTGTTTTTATGTTGGCAAAACAAATTGTGACGCGCTAGTTGTGCTGCGAAATGTGATGTGCGTTGATGCGCAATAATGCTGTTCTCTTTGTTGTTATTGTTGTTGTTATTGTTGCTGTTATTGTCACTGCCACAATTATTGTTGTTGTTGCAGCACAAATGAATTATTGCAGTCTCATTATGTGCGATGAGTTATGTTCGGTGCATTACATTTTCCTCATTGAAAGTGCGGTTGTTGTTGTTGTTGAAAGCTGTCCGCCAGCCGAGCGGCTGCACGCATGATACACGCTGCTTATACAGCCACACACATACATACATACACATTCAATGCGCAAATTTTCAAGTTTACAGCCTGAGCTTCAGTTGCGGTCCGTCCGGACGATCGTTGGTCGCCTAAATCGGGCACTTAGCGCATGATTTACATTCCGAAAGACAGCAAATACGCCGCTCTTTTGCGGTATGCCTTGTTATGCGGCTAGTGCGAGTGCCGCAAACCGATCTTGGCTTACAGCCACAACTACAGCTACGGCTACAACAACTACAACAGCCATATACACAAGCCTAATCATCAACGAAAGCCTTTACTGTAGCGATAGTGGCAGCGAAACGCTTCCTCGCATAAATATCTCCTGCAATTACTCAGCAATAAATCGGCTGTAAGTCTGCTAGTCGGTTTGACGGTTCGTCATTTGGCTGCTTTCAACGCGTTGTAGTTCGGCATTGTGTGCTGCCGCTGGGCGCAAATGCACCATTCGGCTGCTATCTCTCCGCCTCTTCAATTGCCTGTTTGTCTGTCCGTCGGTGCGTGTCTGTCTAGATTGTACAGTGGGGCTAAGCATAATTTTTCATAAAAAAAAAACATATTTGTTCTTTCCAAAGAAAAGTTTCGCAAATAAAAATGTTGCCATACATGAAATCCGCTGACATTGACGATTTCAACAAAATGAGCAGTTTCTTGGAAAGAAATGCAAGAGTGTAAAAATTCGGATCGATATCTCAAAAAACTGAGGGATTAGTTCGCATATATACAGACAAACGAACATGGCTATATCTACTAAACCTGAGACATATGGATATATATGCTATTAATATTTTATAGGATCTCCGAGGTTTACTTCCGGGTGTTAAAAACTTTGTGACAAATTCAAAATAAAAACGAAGGGCAGGAACTCGACTCATTTCGAGATTTTGCTTAAAAATGCGGGTACGTGGCTTAGGCAATGTTCGAGCGTAATATTTGCAATCATATAGCACCCCAGAGCTATTGTTATCCCTAACGTATTGAGAGTAGTACTATAACCATTGAAACGTGATTAATGGATCTATATTGACTTATGGAAACCAATCGTAAATGCGTCCAGAGCCCGGTTATAGGTTCGACTGAATAAATTTGCGAAAAATCATTGTCTTGTGGATAAAAAGGGAAGTATCGAATGACGAAATGAACATCAAAACTAGATTTAACTAACGCGAGATTCAAGAAGAGGTAATTTTTTCAATAGCCCTTTTAAGTCAGACGACGCGTGAGTCATGTCAAACTGTCATATTATTTTTTTTCATTATTGTTTGACATTTCTTATGGAAAGACTTATGCCTGAACAACGTTTACAAATTGTTCAACTTTATTATGAAAATTCACGTTCTGTAAAAAATGTGCTTCGCGCACTTCTCTCAACTTATGGTCAACATAATAGGCTTACTGTACCATTCACATTTACAAATAACTCACGTATCTTGAGACTCAGGATTTATTATAGGTTAATATACGATCGCATAGACCATATCCAGCAGGTGGTGAAGAAAGTATAGCAGCCGTAGCTGAGAGTGTACACGAAGATCGTGGCGAGCCGATTCGGCGTTCAGGCTGACATATGGAACGACTTGGCACATTTTACGTCGAGATCTTAAATCGAAATTTTAAAAACTGAAGCCACTTGACCTATCCAAGCGACATCGTTTCAAGGGGAAGAAAATCAAATCCATTTGTTTAGCGATGAACCCCTATTTCTACCCAATGGGTATGTAAACAAGCAAAATTGGCGCATTCAGCAAAACTCCAAAAATGATGTGTGGGCCGTTGGAATCATTGCTCCACATTTCTTCAAAAAGAGGCCGGTGGGGAACAATCGTCAATAGCGACCGTTATCGCGCCGTGATAACCGATTATTTGATGGCTGAAATTTAAAATCGCGATATCAGCGATGTTTGGTTTCAACAAGGTGGCTCCTTTTCCCACAATTCACTTAAATCATTGGATTTATTAAGGGAACACTTCGGTGAACAGATGACTTCATCTTTCGGACTTCTGGATTGGCCACCAAAATCGTGTAATATTTAAAGCCTAGAGTTTATGCGAAGCAAAACATCACAGGTGTCACTCGCCAGTTATCTGTCGAAATGCTCGAACGAGTCATCGAAAATTGAACTCAACGAATTGGCCATCTGAGACGTGGCCGAGGGCAACATTTGATAATCTTCAAAAATTAGATGCCAACGAATGTTCTTTCGAATGATAATAAACATTCCCCATTAAATTTGAAGTTCTTGTTTTTTATTTTTAAGTAGGGAACCTCAAAACGGATTAACCTTTAGTTTTAAGAGTGTTTCGATTTGTTCTGTGTGTTAGGGGAAAAAATATTATTAGGCTCATTAGAACTGACGAATACAGTAATGTCTGCGAAGACGGAGATTACCCGTACCAATTTAAAACTAGATGTTCTGTCCTTAGGGTCTTCTACGGTGGCTGAAAAAATTTCCATCTCTATTGCACTTTGTCTATCAAGGCTTCTTGAGAAACTGCATAAAAACAAACTCTACTAAAGGCAGATTTTAAAATCAAAGCTCGTTATATTGAACACTGTTTTGAATCAACTTCGTATTTTTTGATTGCACCGTTGTCGGCACCGTTGTTGTTTAAGACGCAACGCTGGTAGTGCTGTCCAAACATAACCCTACAAGTGTGTATGTGTGCATTAAGCTACTTCTGTTGTTTTAAACTAATATCTACGTTATGTTCTTATTGTTGTTGGTGTTGGCGATGCGCTGCAGTCATTCGTTGCGCTGATGCGTCTGGGCGGTAATTTGTTAAAGCTTCTTTACTTTTCAACACTCCAGCCACAAGGCGTCGGTGGCGGCCGCTAAGTTCGTGGCAGTTGCCTGTGAAGTATTTCAGCCTTTTCGGCCGCCAAGCGCAAAACTACAAGATGCAAGGTACACGACAAGAAAAGAACCACCACCAACAGCTAGAGTGTCTAGAGCGCGCAGGCGCAACTTAATTGCTGCCGTTGCGTTTGCTTGCCACCGATGCCGCGCTGTACTGTTGTAGGCAATGTACGTTTAAGTGTGTGTTGTGCCGCCGCCGGGTGGCTGCTTATGCGCCACCGATACTTTGCACATATTTATGATGAAGTATGTTGTTCGGCGAGATTCATTGAGTGCAACAGTTCGTGTCAACTTACAAATGTGCGGCTGCGGCTGCGGCAACTAAAACGGCGCACTGCTTACTGTATCTGTTTCGGTTGTTTTATGTATAAATATGTATATTGTTTTTGTTTTTGTTTTCGGCGCAATGTTGCTGCTTGTTGACTTGTTGTCGTGGCAGTCACAGTTTGCGGCATGGAGATCTCACTTTGCCCAAAGTCATTCATAATTTTGTGGCAAACTACGTTCGCGCTGTCGCTCATCAAGTGGGCGCGGTAAGGCGTGGAATAATGCGCGGCGCGGTGGCTTTGTGTAGCTTGTCTGATGCTATGCAGGATCTCGTGTGTGTTTGTGGGAGTGTGTGTGTATACGTGTATTGTAATGCCTCGTTATGTGCTGCACCAGAGGATACCTTGGGGCGGCAATTGGCAAATTGGAAAGGAACGCCGTGAAAAAGGCAAATGAAAGGCAATATATGAAAATCGTGTGCGAAATCGAGAGGCGGTTGAAATTATCGCTACGCTTCATACACTGTTATATATTTTTAATAAATTTTTTACATACATACAAATATGCGTATGTGTGCCGCCAATAGACGCACGTATCGTTGGCAAGTTGCACGCCCGTCATTTGCAGTTGCATTGCCCGTGATAAAATGTGCATCATTCGTCAATAACGAGCGGCAAGTTAGTGAATGCGAGGCTGGTTTTTTCATGTGTCAACGGACACACACACACATGCAAATAATGTGAAAAGCAGCAGATGATGTGGGAATAAATTATGTTGTCAGTGGATTAAAGTTGCAAACTCAGGTCATTGATTGATTTAGTGTCGCTATATGATTAATTATTTTGACTTACTTTATTGTGCGCCGGTCGAAATATTTGGATAAGCAAAGGATCTGCTTGTCGAATACTTTGGTGTAAAATTGACGACGAATACATTTGTGTAAAAAAGACACGGCAAAATATTTTCAAATGTTAAGAGAAGAAGAGAAATAGAAGGAAAGAAGAGAAACATATATACTACCAGCTAGCTATCAAAAATAACCGATTTCGGTTAGAAAAGTAATAGAAGCTTTGACCGATTTTTTAATATTTTTTTTTTTTATAAAAAGAAGCTGAAAGTTCTCAAATGCCGTGTTCTATGGGAAAAAACATTATTATAGTTCAATATAACCCATTTTGAGATTTTGTGAAAAAGTTTAAAAGAAGATGTTAGAAAATGAATTCAAATCAAACAAATATTTTGTGAAATATGGAATTTCATGCCCATTTTGCGCAAAATACCGAAAAGTCGTTCGGAAAATTTTGATTTAATTTTTTTTCAGAATTTTTGGTGAATAAAGTGCAATATAGTTTGAAATAGGATTGAGGAGGAGACTCTTACATATTAGCCGATTGAAGTCAACCTGAAGCTCGAAAATATTTATATTAGGTATATGGGTATTAAGGGCTACCCCAGGGCGACATTTCGAAAAAATCGATTTTTTTTTTGCTTTTTCGATAGTTTATATTTTCAAGAATAACCGGTGAAAGGAACAACGTCGTATCTTGAATAGTTCTTGAATGGCAGCATTCGAAAGAGCGACTCCTCGCAGGTATAAGTAAATCGATAGTTGAAACTTTAAACGCGTTTTTCTCGAAATGATATTTTTCAGAATTGCTGTCATTATAACTTAACGAGAAATTTACCGATCGACATCAAATAAAAACAAGAAAAAACGTTAACTTCGGTTGCACCGAAGATAAATACCCTTCACAGGTGCATTTCTGTTAGTAACTATGTGTCCAGTTTGTATGGAAGCTATATGCTATAGTAATGTGAAAGTTTTCCATATAAGAACTTGATTCTGATCGTTCAGTTGATATGACAGCTATATGTTATAGTGGTCCGATTTTGTCCGTTCCGACAAATGAAGAAAAAGTGACGTTTGCAAAATTTCAAAAGGATATTTAAAAAACTGAGGGACTAGTTTGTATATAGACATACGGACGGACAGCCAGACGGACATGGCTAAATCGACTCAGCCGAACATACTGATCATTTATAAGTATATATACTTTATAGGGTCTCCGACGCTTCCTTCTGGGTATTACGAACATCGTGACAAACTTAATATACCCTGTTTAGGGTATAATAAGTATTATTTTATATATTTAATATTCAATGACCTTCGATCTCTTTGATTGGTTGAAAATTGTCAATTTGGCATTAAAAAGTACCATATATATTTTTTTTTTGTTTCAGCTACTCATTCGGCCGGAATCCTGCCAGCAGTTGGGGAATTTTTTTTGGCATCTCCGAAGACAGTACATAACTCCGTTATTATAGCTGAAAAATATACCTTATTATGCCTTCAAAACATTCGATCGAGTATTTTCTTTTGAAAAAATTTACGAAAATGGCCTAATTTTCTATGGGTTCAATCCGAGAGGTCGTCACTCGTATTTCAGCATAGTTTTTTGTAGCAAAATATTGCAAGTGTAATATATAAAACTCCTATTCCTTTGAGTATTCCCTGACAAATATACGTATCTAAGAAGGTCGTGTGAAAATTTTAAGCCATTCAGTACAGTCATTTCGGAAAAATTTCTTCATCGACTGAGAAAACCGCGTTTCGAGAAACACACGTTTATAATTTTTGATCCGACTACTCTTATCAACTTCAAATTTTTCGAAAAACATTTTGAAATATCGTTACATTGATATACATACATATAAGCCAAAAAGCGGATTTTTGGAAATTCTATGTGAATGCAACTCTTTAACGCTTATTCCTGGAAAATCATTGTAATTCATTTAAAGTCTACGCTTTCACCATAAATTTTCCTCCAGCTGACAAAATTTTCACCGACCTGTAGTGCAATTTGAAATGAGCACGCATGATCTCTACCCTCGAAGATATAGTATAACTGTTTTCGCGTATTCCAATTAGTCTACTTATAATTTTTACGTTATTATACAGAGCTAATCGAAGCAATCGCAAAACTGGTTAAAACTTGGCTTCTAATATAGAATAAGTTATCTAAAAGTTTTGTTGATCGAAACTTAGCTCTGAGTGTACCCGACGCTTTGGATTCACTTTGTAAAAATGAATTCAATTATAAATCAAAAATATTCTATTAAATGAGCAAAATTGAAAATAGCAGCGGGTTTGATACACTTTTAGCGCAAATTTTTGCATATTTTATAAAACTGTGCAAGATGCAAGTTAATGTATGGCTTAAGGAAAGTATGGAAAATATTTGTTAACTAACTGTATTCAAGAAAATGATCCATTTTGCTTTAGACATACAAGTACTAATGTTGAAGATAGTGTACGAATAGCATCATACACGTATCCATCCATCCACCATCTCATTTAAGTTTTACATATAATTCTTAAGGACATTTTAACGCCATCTTAGGTTTCAAAGCTTCAAAAGACTAAAAGTAAGTACATGTTAAATACGAACAGAAAGCAAAAAAAAAAAAAAAATAACAACAATGTATGTGAGAAATGTGCATGGTATCAAATTTTCAAGCGCCTGTGGTTGGTTGTTGAGCTGTGGCGTTTGCAATGGATCAAATAACTAACGGCAAAAAAGGAGATAGGTGCAATATTAAATTACAGTAACGAAGTGTATGTACATATAGCTGAAAACCTTACGTGCGCACTTGTCACTCATTGGTGGCACATCAATCAAAATTGGTTATTGAAATTAGGTGATGGCGTCTACGCTGTCAATGGGGTAAAAGTGTTGGTGCTAACAATCGCGGTGGCAGAAAGCGCCATATGCACATAGCATTTAAGAATGGCTCACGGTTATTATTAACACTTGAGTGGTTCCGTTTCAGAATTGCTCCATAATTGGCTTTTTTTTTGCCCAAAGAAATATGGTATTAATTCACAAGTAGCTAAGTTTTTTATTAGCCACTGCAGCTCACAATAAAATTGAATGATTCTTTAAATATCCGTTTAGAATTGCAGGTAATGTTTATTTTATTTATTAAAAACTATATTTACATATTGACAGTAGCAGCCACTCTGCTTACGGGTGGGCCAATTTGCATTTTAAATCACATATGACAATATACAACAAAGTAAATATAAGAATAGTGGAATATAGGCACAATACGCCGGCTGCATTGTATCAATACGCTTTTATTTGCTTAGGCAAATTTCAGTTAACACTTGACTGTTGAATAGTTTGAGGCGCCGAAAAGGATTGTCGTGCACAAATAACTTGTTTAGTGTTCATTGTGCTCATTTTATTTTAAAGCAAACACGGTAAAACTTTGAGTGCAGCAGTTCGTTAAACAATCATATGGTTGGCTGAAAACTTATAATAAAGTAGTGCATTTACTGAAAGAGCTGCGAAGGAGTTGGTTATGGATAGGGTGGTTATAGATAGAGTAAGATGATAAAAATGTAGAGCTCAGTTGCAACATAGAGCATTAATGTGATATAATATTTCTAGTTATATCAAAGGATCGAAAGCATCACTAAGAGAACGCTTAGAAGGATATGGGTAATTTCGTATTAAGAATTTGTCTACTCGACACTCATAGATGAAGCGACATGCTTTTTCGTATTATATATGTACATATGTGGTTTGCAGATATTGATTAGAGAAATCCATTCCAACCTTGCTTTGCTCAACGCGCTTTGGTTTCTGACTGCCTTAAGGGGTTACATGGGTTTACGGATAGCAAAAAATCGATTTTTTAAATTAAATTCTACAACACTTCTAGAATATTTTCCTAAATTTTCAAGTTGATCCGAGTAACAGTTTCGGAGATACAGTTTTGAGGCAAACTAGGCTAAGTGCGTCGTTTTTGAACGTGTTTTTTTCGAAACTGTGTTTTTGAAGTTGATTGGCAAGATTTCTCGAGAGCCATTCAATCGATCTTAATAAAATTTTACACACGCCTTTTTGCGATACAATTCTTAAAGACTTGGAGGAAAAGATTTTTTTCGATTACAACTATTAAAAAAATGTCGCAAAATGTTAACCGAAATTTTCATTTTGGTGAAAAATACTACCCAAAATCCAATTTTCAGTTTTTTTCTGAGGGTCTTATTGTCACGCTCATATCTTGAATAAGCTGCCTTTACAGAGACCAATACCAAGCAAGCGATATTGGTATTGGCGAAATTGGTATATTTTTTGCTGAAAGACTTGTATATCAGTTTGCATGTTATCGAATTTTGAGGTCAACTCGCTTGATGGGACACAGAGGAAATGAATGAAAAACCTTGGTGGATAGAAATATTCAAAGCCGCTGGAGATGCAATATTGATTTTTGCGTGGTGAAATATTAGAATTAATTTGTCGGAGCTACGACAGCAGTATGGATAAGAGACACACACGTATGTGCAATTTATTCATGCTGTAAATCAAAAATTATTTTGGAAGTCCTTAGTGTATAACATTGAAGACAAGTTTTGAAAAATATTAGGGATTCTGATACATATTCTGTTTTATATGTATGTATGGCATTAGACATCACGATTTATTTGTATAGGTTCTTACATTCAATTATATGCATATGTGTTTTATATTTCATGCCAACACTCGGGTTAAGTATTCGCTGCGCACATACACATCATTAATGGATCCAAATTTTAAGAGCTTATATCCATCAGACGCTTTTGTTGTTTCTATATTTTTAAAGTAAGTTATAAAATAAACACAGCGAATTTCGCAATAATTTGTGCTGAATTGTCAACAAAACCAAACATCAAATATTGCAATAAATTTTGTAAATTAATTGAATTTAGACAGCTGCTGGCGACACTAGAATTTCTACACCTATTCTACCATGTTCTCATGATAATTGCTCGGCACAGCTTTTTCCCTGGGGAAAAAATTTGATGCCAAACATAAACATTATTTGCGCTGAGAAGTGTCTCGAGCAGCATGATTGTTCTATTTATTTTCTCTTTTATTTTATATTTTTACTACGGAGTTTATGTATGCATCTCCGTATGTTTATAGTAAGATGTCAGCTTTGCTTCATCACCGACGTAGTGCAATCAAAGTTTATTTCAATATTTCAACACCGGTCTAAAGTGCTGAATACTCTTTATTTCACATTTGTCACCAGGCGATGGAATTAATGTAAATATATAAAATATATATCCGAATCCGTTATGTATATGTAGCTGTTGAGCAGAAGCTCGGGTGTATAATACAACGAGATTGGGCAATGTGAGAAATACTGCTCAATATGAGGAGATAATTTTAAAACTTCAATTGATAGTCAAAAAGCCATATAACGACTTTTAGTGCATTTCTTTTCATATTTTTCGAAAATTAAACTCTGAAGCTTATAGTCGATCCCTGAAAAAATAAGTTAGTAAAGTTGAAAGAAACCCACTTTTTCTTTGGGTGAATTTTTTAATACAAAATCTTTAGATACACGTATCGTATATCTAAAAGCTTCACTGCTTTTTGAAGGTACTTTACCTCTCCCAGTGGTGTTATACTCTGTTTTGGGGCTATTATCTATTACAATAGCCATACAGATCCAGAGATAGGGGTTTAGGAATTTTAAGAGGCAGTTAGAACTTTCTATTAATCATAGGAGAGTATTATACAAGTATAACTGCTCATCAACCAAAGAAAAACTGCACGTATTGAAAGAAAAATTTTTGTATCGCCTTCAAAATAGGCTATGTAACTACCTAATAGTAGGACATGCTTCATACCCAAAACATTAACCAAAATATATTAAGTCGATTCAAGAGGGATGTTAAGATCCTCTGCTATTAGCTCGGTGTAAAGAAACGGCTTACATGTCAATGCAAATAAAACTGGACTGGTTTTATTTACCTGGAGATATAAAATCCTGTATGAATCCCTTCCCTCATTGAGGGATTTCGATTTCACCCGGCCGAAAAAGGTGAAGTACTTGGACATGGAAGCCCAAAGGAGAGAGTATGGAAGACATGTTTGCTTTATATTGCAGTTCAAGAGCTATTACGAAACTATAGTTAAACAAACACTGTTCGACGGTGTGTAGTATTTGTCTGGTAGAGGCCGTCTTCGTGCCTTCGGGCGCTGGATTAATAGATTTTAAGGAAGCACAGCAAGTATTGGTCAAAAACCCGAACTTGCACTGTTGCCAAAAGTTTCTTTACATCCTAGCAAAAGATCTATTTAACTACTTGACTTTAGCAAGGTTCACACCACCGCAATGATAGGTGTCCTAACTCGACACTGTCTCATTTGGCCCTCACACGGAAAGGCTAAGGATTTTGGAGTAGGGAACTTTTCAAAGTTGCAATAAGAAAGATGAAGGACAAGCATCTGGACACTTGGCCCCTCTATCTAGTTTTCGCCAAATTAAGGCCAAATCATCTCGGTTTCCATACTTTTTATGAATTGACTGGAATTGATATTAGCTGCCGTAATAAACTTGTGGCTGACTGTAGACATTTTGTCAGTATGGGACGGTATTTATAATCCATACCTAGGAGTTATGGGTAACACAATTGAAAAGCGTCTCTAACTGTCCGAGTGGGATTATTCGTGACCTCACGAGAAATCAGCCTATTTTTCCAACCTAAAATACCGTTCTTCACTGAATGCTTTATACAACTAAAATTCAAGTGGTCCTCATAAAGTACGAGTAGGCTTCCCAAAGTACCTCTGTAACATTTTAAATGATTCCGTAGCCGCTATTCTATTCTAAACAGTAACCAAACACACTAATTGACATACTATAAAGATAAAACTTAATAGGAGCATAAAGAAAGGAGTAAAATTTTTTTATAAATTCGTTTTGTGTGCGCATATTAAATGGTGTAGTTAGTGTACATTTTGATCACACGTTCTGTACACCTCTAGACTACATTACTTCTTCAAATCAGGAGAGGTCTTAGCGGTGTGTGGATGAATAATGAACACCTTGAGTAAAGGTAGATCTGATCAAACTTGAATTGGAGTGTAAGAATTTACTAAAGACCAACTTTCGAAACCGAGAAAAGATTGGATTTAACCGCTGTTGCCGAATTTGGCGCCTTCAAGGATCAGGAATGTGGAATAAGATCACTTCATAATATATGAGATATAGTATAATATTAACTTGAATTGACAGTTTCTTCTCTCACTCATAAATTTGTTTTAATTTTGATTTTTTGCTTTCATAATTTTAAATCTTAATCGATTCACATGAGAAGACCTAAGTTAATTATAAATTATAGTCATTTAATTTTTTTCGCTCCGTATTGTCCATCCGTAATAGTAACATTGTCCAACTAACAATAACGGCAATTTCGGCGATAAAAATACGAGCATTGTCGGTGCAATATCAAAGGCGTGAAAGTACACATTTTTGCGCACACCTCCAATCAAGTACTAGCATGCCAATACACACTCACATGTTTCCACGCAATACCCATGTGAGTACCCCCTGATGTGTTTGATACACATAGAGCACAGAAGTGGCAAGTTTCGTCGATAACAGCAGCTGATATTTCGGTTGCAAGTAGGCTGTTGCAAATACAAATGTATTTAGTTCAAATATGTGATGCCATGATAATGAACATATTGATTATTTTCTGCTCACATACGGCTTCAAATCAATTCGATTTTTAATTGTCAATGGAGTGACCCAAACATTGGAGTGGTCAGACGGTGAAGCAAAAAAAGGAACAGAGGACAGTAACAAAAAAGTATATAACATATAAATTGAGAAACATTTAATTTTGAGGTATGTCAGCTATTGTTATTGCTGTTGTTGTAATCATTTTAAGTTGACCAAGCTGCTTTGTGACAATACAAAGGTCACGCAGATTTATAACGCTCATTATGAGCAAAATGATTGTTGGCATTTTGAAGAGGCTACACTGTGCAAGCGACCGCTTGAATTGGTTGGGTCCACATACATGTGACAAATGTGTAGAGGAGCGCGTTTAATTTGAGAGTGTATCTGTGTCCGGCTGCATTGTGTGTGAAAATTCAGCAAAGGTGTTGTAAGAGTGCTTGCACAAGGTGGAGTGCACACAACAATAGACCAATTGTTTTCGAATAGAAGTAGTGGCGGCAAATAAATAAATGGCATTGCTGGCGCCTGTGTGGCCAGGATGCGTGAATGGACGGACAATGAGTGGATAGAACAAACCAATCGAGATTTATGTTGCAATGTTGCGTGCCTTCGCCTTCGTGATTGTGAACCAAGCAATCATGCGCATTGTACTTGCATTGATTTCTAGGCGCCCATGTGTAGGACTACTCTGACTGTACTAACTTATGTATATGCATCGTTTAAAAAATATTATTGATAAATTTGTGTGCATTTTAGAATTTATATCAATAATAAAAAGAAGTAATTGATAGAATTGGATCCACAAAATAAATAATTCATTCATAGGATTATTGAAAATCTATTATACCTATATAAAAGATCAGTGTGACGAACGACATCAAGCGACGCTGCTGAAGTTTTAGTTAATATGCCGCCCATTGACATCCAGGGAGACGGATTCGCGCGATTGGACAAGCTATCAGAACCGTCGATAGGGGTAAAAAAAGAGGAGAGAACCAAAAGCATCACAATGCGGCAGTAAAGATGGCAAACCTCAAACAAATTACGGTGGACCCACAGTCTAGTCCCGGACATCCGTTTGTGGATAAATAAACAACATGGAGACCTAGACGTCCACCTAACCCATATACTGAATGGACGTGGATGCCTTAGAAGCTATCTGCTCCGATTCCATCACGACCTTGGTACGTACTGCCTGAGGTGTAAAGAATGCATAGAAGACTCTGAAACCTTAGTTGGCGGTAGTTTTTCTGTGAAAAATTTGGCTACACTCATGTTTCAGTTCTCTGGTAAATGGAAAGCTGTCAGCGAAGCGTCGTTTGTGAAGTGATTATGAAAGACTTTCTAATATTTGTTTTCTAACAATAAATATCAGACAGTTTTGTAGTCAAACAGTATTACTTCTACTTATATCATCTGCTCAAATTTGACGGACTGGTGCATGTTGTGTTTCCAATCAAATCACGGTTATGAAATCGTTAAAAATGTTGCAGACGGGTTTTGCCGAGTTTACTTAACAATAATAGAAGTAGAGGCACAAAGTATTGAGTGAAAGTCAACGGAAACTTGCTTTATGCTAGACGTCCATTCACATACATATTATAATTAGGATAACATCGTTAGAGCTTAAGAAAATGTGCCTGAAAATCTTCCCTTTGAGCTTAGAAAGTTCTTAACATCTCTTATAGATCGACTCAACATATTTTGCTTAAAACTTCGGGTATGAAGTGTGTCTATGCCAGTCTGTTACCAAAAGAACAGAATGACTTCGAGTAGAGGTTAGAAAAAAGTGAGAATCTTACACTCACCAAACACATCATTATTCGCGGGGAAACTTGGGTTTCTGAATATTACGTTGAAACTGTAAAGCAATCTAGCGAATGCCGCTCCAAAAATGAGGCGAAAGAGAACAAACCAAATATCGCTGAAAACTGTGAAGGTCATCCTAGTCTTTAACGATGCTGCCATGCTTATATTGGTTCGAAAGAAGCATATGGTGAAAGTGATTTTAAAGATTGACTTTAAAATACGTGGAAATTATTGTTTTTGTTAGTGGGCTAAAAATGTTCTAATTGGGAAGCCAGAGGAAGAGGAAGACCTCCACTCCGTTGGAAGGACCAGGTGGAGAAGGACATAGCTTGCTTGGGATATCCAATTGGTGCCACGTAGCGAAAGCAAGAAACGACTGGCGCGCGGTTGTTAACTCGGCTATAATCGCGTAAGCGGTGTCTACGCCAATTAAGAAGAAGGGTATACTCTAAGTAAGGGGGTTTTCAATAAGAACGCAACAAAGTTTTTTTTTTAAATAAACCAAAAACGGGTACGATTGCAAAAGTCCAGAAGCTGAACCCAATTTTCGACGATTTTCAAGCATAAATCGGCCGATAATGTTGCAATTTCATGTTCCATAGACTTGACATAGCCCCACCAGAAATAGTGTACCGGCGTCATATCGCAGGGCCAATTTACTGGGCTATTTTGTGAGATAACACGTTCACCAAACGTAGTTTTCAATAAATCGATTGAGATATTCGGTACGTGGCTTTTGGCGCCGTCCTGTTAGAGCCATATATTGTCCAAGTCACAGCATCTAATTCGGGCCAAAAATACTCGGTTATCATTGAACGGTAGCGATTCCCATTCACAGTAACGTGCCGGTCTTGATCATCATGGAAGAAGTACGCCCCAATGACGCTTTCTCAAAATTCGCCTCTTTGGGACGTACGTGGGGATGCTCCTGCTTAAAACGGAATATTTTGCTTCCTTGTTTGAAGCCAGCAATTTTAATGAGCAGTTTTCGCCGGAAAAGGGAATTTTTTTGTTTTAAAATTTTCCATTCACTTTCAAGTTGTTGCTTAAGACGAAATTTAAACAAAAGATGATTATGGTTATCAAGCAGCTTCAGTTCCTGCGTCAATTTGATCTTTTAAGGATGTAGGCCAAGGTCTTTTCTCAAAATTCGCCTCATTGACGTCACCGAGATGCTCCTCGCTTGATAACGACGTGTGAGAGACTGATTTGGGTCTTCCTTAATTGCTACGCTAGCGGCAGCAATATTCTCGTCACTACGAGCAGTTTTTCGACACACTGGCAAAGGGAACATTTTGTTTTGTGCCCGAGAATTTAAAATTTTCCACTTCACTTTCAATTGTTGATCTGACAGGTTGATTATGACGAAGATAAATTGAACGTAGCGCTCTTAATGTTGAGGCTACTGACAAAGAATTTAAGTTGTAAATTTAAATAATTTCGACGCATTGTTGGATCGTATATCTTTCCATGATAAAACGACAAGCTTTACTGAAGAGACATGTCGAAAGGGCCGTAAAAATTGCTGTCGTTTTCTGTCTATATCGGTATGCTTTTATAGGGGTCCCTATTGAGAAACGCGTTAATAGATACAAATGGGGTCGAAAAAATTTAAAAATTTTTATTACGTGGTAACTTCATTAAGACTACCAAAGTGGGAAGGTTCGTGACTTTTGATTTCAAATTCTTTTCGAAGAATTTTTCCCCCTTACTTTTCTAGCATTCATTTTTGCCCACAAATAAAAACTACAATATACAGAGTATATAAATATTTTATTATTAAAGGTATAATTTAAACGAATAAATACTTATGTAATTATAATACAATTAAAACTTTATTAAATTTTGTTAAATCACAGCCTAATTTTATATATTTATAACCATTATTCAGTTGTTTTTTGAAGATACTTCATTCGATGTTCATATGATTCTAACCAAATGACATATAACACTGCTAAAATATGATCCGTACTTTTATATAAAAATTTTCCTTAATAATTTTGTCAACTGTTTTAGAAGAAATATTAAACTTATCTAGAGGCTTAACCAGCCGGCTAATTGGTGGGATCTAATGACAGTTAATTATTTTTCAAAACTTTTTAAATTTTTATTTAATTTTCACAGAAAAAATGAAATAATTTGAACTAGATCGAATATGATAACTTGTGTTGATTAAAAATATTGCAGATATTGGATATTTTGCTTTAAATATTTAAAATAATATTCAAAATAAGGTTTTACTCCAACTAAAACGATGTAATTTTAATCTTAAATTTTAAATAAATAACTAATAACAGTCAATTATGAAAAAACAAAAAATTCGAAAATGACCTAAAAATTGCGAAATGAAATGTTCTTCATATTTGAACAAATAAAAAAAAACGAAAATTTTCGAATGAAATGCTCAAATATGAAAAAAAAGAAAATTTCGAAAATGACCTAAAAATTTCGAAATGAAATGTACAAATATAAAAAACGAAAAATTTGAAAATGAATATAATGTTTTACAAATAATGAAAATCGCTGACTGAAAACATATTATCGATTAGTTATAATGAATCAATTATAATATACCTATCTATAATAATAATGCCTGAGTTATAAATATTTCGAAGAATTGTCATGATAAGTATATTAAATTATATAATATACATATTAGGGCTTTTTTGAGTGATTATGTTTAGCCTGTAATCTTCGCCGATTCGTCGAAGCTTCCGTCGTCTTTCTTCTTCCCTTTTTATTTCCACGACATGTGTATATCCGTCCTATATGTCTCCTCATGTTCGATAAGAACTTTTGCAACCTATCGTATACTATATCAATATCAACTGGATCAACTCCTTCATTAGGCGAACGCTTATCCGTACTAAGTTGTATTCTCGTATTTGCGGCAACAACATCTATTGTTGTATTAATTGGACGACCTTTCAATGAGCTGGCAGCCATTTGGATATCACAGAGTATCCCACGCAAAGAGTTATTGAGATGCTCTAATCGCTGGAGATTAGTGTTAGTTATGTTGTCACTTTTATTTGAATTAAATGTACTATTTTTGTTGGAATTGGAAGCGTGGCCGAGTAAACGGTCAACGGTAAGAGCGTAAACTTGCAAATGCTTGTGCCAAGTGCTTAAAGTGAGCTGGAATTTGATTTTGTTGAATTGTTTATTTTTCGCTTTTTATAATACGTTATAGTCTAATGAATTATTGATATTATGAGTAAGGGAAGATAAGCATTTCTTAATATTTTTTAAAGCGAAAAGCAAAGAAGCAATATAATGTGGGATGAGATAAAGATACATTTAACAAAAATCAAAATATCATAATGCATAAAGCAGATATAAACACCATAACCACAATCGAAATACCAAGCAGTGCTTAAAATAATACATTTGTGCTGATAAGTTTTAAAAACCTAATATAAATATTAGTCAATTTTATATGCAAATCTCCTCAGGGAGTTAATAACGTGTCTAGTATAAATAAAGTGACAGCAAGAACTACCAGAAAAGGTGATCTAACTGTACGTTTTTGAAAATATTTTGAATCTTTCGTCTGAATTATTTTTAAACTTGAAATATTTGAATAGTGTCGCCGGTTGTAGCCTTGAAATAAAGTTGAGGTTACTTAATAAGGAAGATATATCTATTATGAAGATCATACTTTAAGTTTGTATGTGAAAAATACATACATATGCTATAAGGTCTGAGTAATCTATTCCCCAATCGATTACGATGGAGCTGCCGTTCTATTGCCCGATCATGAAGAAGTTCGAATAGGCATTACCAGTCCGAAGAACAACAAAGCGGCGTGGCCGAGCTATTCAAACACGGCGGCGAACAACTAATAAGAAGCATGCATTAGCTTCTTCGGATGATGGCATGCCCAACGATTGGAATTTAAGTGTGCTCTGCCCAATCCACAAATAGGGAGACTCCACAATCTGCATCAAGTATCGTAGAATAAGCCTCCTCAACGTCGCATGAAAGGTTCAATCGAATGTACTCTCTGAAAGATCCGTGAACAAACTTAATGGACTTTATTAGTGAGACTTTAGGCCTGAAAAATCAACAACTGACCAGATAATCGCTATGCGATAAATATTAGAAAAGACCCGCGAAAAGAGGATTGACATCTCTTCGTAGAACTTATGGCGCTATGTCTGAATTTGGTATCCCCGCAAAACTAATGCGACTGTGTAAACTGACGTTGCGCAATACCAAAAGCTCCGTCAGGATCGGGATGGACCTCTCCGAGCCGTTCGATAACAAACGAGGTTTCAGGCAAAGCGACTTCTTCAACCTACTTTTGGAGAAAACAGTCTACGCCATGAAGAAGAATATATTAGAATATTATCGTATTGTCTTGAACAATAATCTATGCGTGAGCTTTTCATGCAAATTTTGACGGTGCTCATTTCTATATGCTATAAACTTTACAGGATTTCCGAAGTTACAAATTTCTTTGCAAACTTAATATGTCCTGTTCAAAGTATGACAATAATATTACCTAAGTTGCCTTTATTTAATGATTATAGAGTAATTTAGAGTAAGTATATATTTAAAATTATTATAAATAAAATAATTATATACAAAATTCGCGCACCAAAAAAAAAGAAACAATTAATATTAATTGCGCTCGCACGAACTTAATTAAAATTATGTCCATAAATAAATCTCAATTATCGAAAACTGAACGCATAAATGACAAGATATGCAATTTTCTACGCTATAAGTCAAGCAAGCCCAAGACATGCGTTGCATTTGTAATTGGCAGGGGACTTTTTGTACGCGGTGTGACATTTTACAGTGCGAGCTAAAGCAATTATGTATGCTTATCATGTGCATGTGTAGAGAGCGTAAGTGAGAATTAAATTGCTTACTTTTTTTGTGTGTTTCTACTTTTATTGGAGTGTAGCGACTTGTGCGGTTGTGACAGCTGTCATGAACCGGTTTTTAGGAAACTCATTAGCAACTGTCAAGATAAGGTTCAATTATCTTCAATTTGTGCGAATTTTCTTTGAGTTTTTTCGAAGAATACTTAACTTTCTGTCATTTAAAGAATTTTTTTTAACATTTGCTGTTATCAAATCATATTCTTGTATCAGTGTTAAGTACCAATTTATAGCAATTTATTTTTAACATGTAATGACATTTTCTTATAATATTTATGATCCTATATGCCTTATCAATGATTACTATCAAATGTTGATCTTATGGCTTCCGTGATAACCTCAAGTTAAAACAATTCTTTATAAAGTTCTTTTTTAGTTTGACAGCAATTAAGTTAATTTATACAAATTTTGTAATAACAATAACAATCTGTAAGCACTATAAATAGTTAGTGAACATGTATGTATGTATACTCGCGTAATCTGCAGCCAGTTTTACTTAGCAATATAAACAGAAAGTGAAAACGCCGCTATTACATCTTTATTTATTTATTTATTCATTTAAGTATTTATTTGTTTATTTTACTTTGTTATTGTCTTTACGCTAAGTCATTGATAGCAAACTTAACAAGTCACAAAGCCGCATGTTGAACAATACGAGTAATAATAATAATAATGATATTACGCGAGCGACATCACATTCATACTGAAAGTAATGAATGCAAAAGCGAGCAGAAGCCAGTGTCGAAATGACAGCATGTATGTACAGTAAGTTGTTTGTGTATATTGCCTTTTTAAAATTGTTGTGAAGAATCTTTAGAAAGAGTAAGCCCGGAGCTATACGCTCAGGATAGTTGGAAATAGATTAATCTCCAGCACATATCTCTAGGACATAATTTAGCATTCATAAGGCCCACATGAATATCTTTAGAGTGTAATTATACCCTGAACAGGGTATATTAAGTTTGTCACGATGTTTGTAACATCCAGAAGTAAGCATCGGAGACCCTATAAAGGATATATATAAAATGATCAGTATGTTGAGCTGAGTCGATTTAGCCATGTCCGTCTGTCTGTCCGTCTGTCTGTATATATACGAACTAGTCCCTCAGTTTGTAAGATATCGTTTTAAAATTTTGCAAACGTGATTTTCTCTTCAAGAAGCTGCCCATTTGTCGGAACTGCCGATATCGAATCACTATAACATATAGCTGCCATACAAACTGAACGATCGGAATCATATGGAAAACTTTCGCATTTGACAATGTATCTTCACCAAATTTGGTATAGATTATTTTCTAGGGCAAAAATGTAATATCCGAGAAAATTGTTCAGATCGGTTAACTATAGCATATAGCTACCATACAAACTGAGCGATCGGAATCAAGTTCTTGTATGGACAACTTTCGCATTTGACAAGATATATTCACGAAATTTGGTATACAAACTGGACACATAGTTACTAACAGAAATGCACCTGTGAAGGGTATTTAGCTTCGGTGCAACCGAAGTTAACGTTTTTTCTTGTTTTTTTCTAATATAAATATCAGATAATTTTATAGTCAAACTGTATGATTTCCAGGCTTATACCACCTAACCAAATTTGAAGGACTGCTGCATTTTGGGTTTCCATTCGAATGACGTTTACAAAATTTTTAAAAATATTACAAACGAGTGTTGGGGAGACTACTTATCACGAATAAAAGTAGCGGCACAAAGTATTGAGTGAAAGTCGTGAAGTCATCGTTTCACCTATAGTATGTTAATTAGGATAACATCGATAAAGTTAAAGAAAATGTGTCAGAAAATCTTCCTTTTGTCATCAGAGAGTTCTTAGCATCTTTTATGAATCGACTAAACATATTTTGGTTAATGTTTCGGGTATGAAGCATGTCTATGTCAGACTTGTACCAAAAGAACTGAACGAATTTGAGTAGAGGTTGGAAAAAAGTTAGTTTACACGTAGCTGAAAACCCTACATTCCCCAAACCCATCCTTATAAGCGATGAGACTTTGGTTTTTAATATGATGTTAAAATTGCCCAACAATCTAGCGAATAGCGCTCCTAAAATGAGGCAAAAGAGAACAACACCAAATTCACTGAAGGCACTGAAGAGCACTCCCCATGTAATGTTTTTGTTAAAAACAGTCATACAAATCAAAAAAGCAATCAATGTTTCCATACAAGGTGTGTCACCTTATTACCAAAAATCTCTTAAGTCGGACCAAAACTATTGAAGTCTGCAGATACCGCATATGTGCACCCTAGTTCCTATTACGAACTTGTTCTCGAAAATATCGGTCTGCCTGTGAGATATATGTATTATTGAAATTCGAAAATAATATTCCTGGTTTCGATGATTGTAAGTTATGTGTGTATAAAATGTTTGTTTTCACGCGAACTTATGCCTTCTTTACTTGTTTTTTTGTTTTATTTTATGGAAATTACATAAATTGTAGACTTGTTCAATGAAGAAACAAATAAAATTGTTTATGCATATGATTAAGAGTTTTAAAAGAATTTAAGTATCGATAATGAGTAATAAAAAAAGGTCTAGAAAAAATAATTGTAATTACACTGATTTTTACCCTGAACAGAATGTACTAAGTAGTTCATAGCGCCAAGAAAGAAACATTGAGATTCAATAAACTATACATATAAAAGATCCACGTTACTAGTTCTTCAATTTTTGAGACATGGAGCTACATATTTGTTGGTACCGTTGATATCGTACTACTACATCAAATAGCTGCCATAAACACTGAACTATCGGAATCAAGTTGTTGTTTAGAATTTTTTTTTAACTTGACGAGATATCTTCGAGAAATTTGGTATTACTTACTATCCAAGAAAACGGTACAATTTTGGAAGATATTGCTCAGGTCCGATTCCAATAGGATATACTACTATGAACAAAAAATAGTAAGACTTCTTTTATTCAACAAAGGCGTTCAATTACATTTTTTGTGTGGAATGAAATTTCTTGTGCCAAAACGTCGCGATCAAGTGTTTTTGTTTGGTGAAAATTATTCAAGAAAAATAGTAAGACTTTTTTTACTCAACAAAGACGTTCAATTACATTTTTTGTGTGGAATGAAATTTCTGGTGCCAAAAAGAGTGCTTTTGTTTGGTAAAAAATATTCAAGTATGATCGAGATCGCGTTGACGAAGAACGACGTCCAGGAAAGGAATTGGTGTTACAGAATCGACGACTAACAATCAGAGATCTTACTGGCATCGTTGGAATATTGGAAGGATCAGTGAAAACCATCTTGAAAGATATTTGCGCCTTAGAGAAGTGAAAGCACTATTGGTTTAAAAATCACTAAACTTTTTCGCGAAAAAGCGGCGCTTTAACATCTGTGAAAAAATGCTTTCCGACTACCAGAATGTCATGAAACACATTGTTACCGGCGACGAGTTTTGGTCCATGCTTACGACGCGGAAATAGACACCAATCGGCCGAATATCGTGGCATAGGTAAGCCGAAGCCGAAAAACCACATCGAAACAGCTTAAAAATTCAGATTATGTTGACAGTTTTCTTCAGTTATCGAGGTGCAGTGCGCTTCGAATTCCTTCCGACCGGCCAAAGTGTCAACAAGGAATACTATTTGGGTGTTATGTGTCATTGCGCTCAGCTATTCGTAAAAAGAACCGGAATTATGGGCAAACAACTCTTGATTTTTGAACTACAATATTTCATTTTAAATTTTTTCAAATTTTTAACCAATGTCGTGCCGCAACCACCGTGTTTGCCTGGTTTAGCTCTATGCGATTTAAACGACTGCTCCGGGAAACCGTTTTGAGTTAATTGACTTTAAACCAAAAAATATTCAGCAAACGAAATTTGTGCGTACCCCCGCTCCTGAATTTCTAAATTCTTCTATACAAGCCATCTGTCTCTGTGGGCCCGATTTCAACATTTTTTAACTATTTGTAGCTATACACCGACTACCAGTTGCCGCATATGCGCTCAGAAAAAAGTGATTGTACAAACATTGTTATATTGGCCGGGTACAATTGAGTTCACGCGTAAGCGTAAAGCGTAAAGCTATTTTAATCGCGCACACACAAACTTTTGTTCGGCAGTTTTGGGTAAAAGCAATTGCTATACGAATTCAAGCGAACCATTTTTTTTTTTCGTTACGAAAGCTTTAAAATAAATTAAGAGCTGCTGACGTGCTTATATGCCGGCGCGCCGACCTTGCCGCTCACAGCCGCGCGCACTCTTTGCAATCGCACAAGCTAACGGGGATTCCACCGGCGCTGTGGCTGATTCATGCATACATATGCTCAAAATAAAATTTGCGCGCGCACGCTGGACGTTTTGGGCAGAGGCCCGGCAAAGCGCTCGAAATGACACACACACAAACAGTCGCAAGTGTGCAGCGATCAGCTGCTAACGGCGTGTTTAGTTAGCATTTTTCGCTGTTAAGCTTTCAATAAGTTAATTTATACGTACAAGTATACGAGTATATACATATGTACACATCTATAAGTGTACATGTTTGAAGAATTCGATTTGTTTGTACAATTCGTTGAATATTTGCTTTTTGCTCCGGTTTTGTGACGTCTGCAAGTTCATTCAATAAAAAATTCTACGAAATTTCGATGATGTGTATACGCCATGGTGGGCGCTTGTCGTCTGTCGCATGCCGGCGATCGCTGATCGCTGCTGTCTCAGCGAACGGGAAGGCAAATATAATTGGTTGTTTTATATTTTGTGCATATCGTTGTCATATTTGTTTGTTGTTTATTTGCATTAGGCACGCAGGCAATCAGTTATATTTAGACGAATGTGCTCATAATATAAGTGTAAGTATATGTAACGATTGGAAAAGCCCGCCTGACTGATATCAATTGCCAGCAGCTACTAGTTGCATGTTTAGTTCGTGTTCTGGAGGGTGTAATGACGCTGGCACACATAACTCACATATTGTCACGGGCATTCGCATTTTTCTGCAGAATTACGATTCACATACATAGCACATATGATTATTTGTGTCGCAAAAAGACAAATATTGCGACGAGCAAACAATTATTGGCTATCTTGAAAATACTAAAAATACTTAGAAATTGCACGAGCGCGCAAATTCTAGCAATTAAATGCAGTGACCCAAGTCACTTGGTCCAGGAAAAGCACAATTAGGTCACTACAATTTGTAGCAGCAAGTAAAAGCCAATAAATTATGTGCAGAGTGAAGAGAAGCAAAAAGAAGAGAGCCATCTATGGGTGAAAGTGCGAAAATATTTAAGCTTTATTTATGTTTAAGCAGTTTGCACAGTGTGTTAGTCATGCATATTATACAAATAAATTAGAATACAACATATAAAAAAATTATAACCCATGCCAAGTTGTGTTAAGATGGTTTTTTAAATAAAAAATTTATCCATACAAGGACTTGTGTTTGATGGGTCAGTTGATATGACCGTTGCTAGGTTGTTTAACAAGTTTTGTCGTTCGATAAGAGAAGGGCATTGCTATTACCCCTAAAATTTGTTTGTATTGTTGGTACACTCTTCATAGTATGAACGTATGTGAAGTTTCATTTCAATCTGTCAGTTCATTCTTTGTTTTCAAGTAATATAGTGTCGCTGTGTCAGAGTATTTTTTTTTGCAATGGAAAAAATTTAAAGTATATAATAATTGTTCACTTACAATTCGAACAGTAGAAAAAAGAGATGGGTTGCTGAATTTAAACGTGGTCGTTCAAGCCTTGAAAACGATCCACGTGAAGGACGTCCAAAAATGGCATGAACACCAGAAATCATAGCACAGGATATGGTTTTGGAAGGTTCAGATTGGTTGACAGAGAGAGATTTAGTAGAGGCTCTACGCATCTTATAGGCAGTGCGAGCCATATTTTAAGTGAAATTTTGAGTTTTATAAAGCTGTGTGAACAATGGGTACCACCTACATTCACTAACAAGGGAACAAAAACACATTAGAATGCGCCTTTCTCAGCAAAATTTGGAGCTTTTTAAAAAGAATAAAATAGATTTTGTGCATCGACTTATCACTATGTATGAGGCTTGGGTCCATCACCATGATCCCGAAACAAAGCAAGAGGCTAAAGAGTGCTGTAGACCGGGTTGTTTGGCTTCGAAACGAGTTCGTGTTCGAAAATCGACCAAGAAGGTTATGACATCAGTTTTTTGTGATGCAAAAGGAATTTTTCTTGTGAATTTCTTGCAAATTGGTAAAACCATTAATTCTGAATATTATTGCAACCTTTTGGACCAGTTGAAGGAAAAAATTCGTGAAAAAAGACCCGGTTGGCAGAAGAAAAAAGGCTTTTTCATCAAGGCAATGCAACATGTTACAAGGGCATTTTGACAATGGCTAAAATCCATGAATTAAAGTTCGAATCGTTAGAGTATGTACCATATTCACCACCCCCATCTACCGTATGGCCCCCAATGACTTTCATTTGTTTCCAAAACTCAAAAAATAACAATTAAAAACATAACGGCTGTTGAAGCGTATTTTGCAGACCTTCCAGATTCTCACTTCAGGGATAAGATCCACTGATTGGAACAAGAGTGTTAATAAAGTATATTTTGAATCATAAAATTGTGTTTTTCTTATCAAACGACAAAACTTATTCAACAACCTGGTATACGCCATAATAGTCCGATTATGGCAGTTACGACTATTAAGAAACCTCTTGAAGAGGAAAGAACATATGCGAAATTTCAGATCGACATTTTCAATACTAAGGGAATCCAGAGTATAAAAACCATGAAATTGAATTTAGAGAGTAAGCAAGCACTAAATTGATAAAAAGTCAAAAACTCAAGTTATCGTCTGTACGAACATATAGTCGTCAAAAAGTCCATTGATTTCGTACTTTAATAATTTTTATAAATGTGATCAAAATGTATGTATTTTTATTTAAAAAAAATTTTATTGTAATTTGTGCAAGCGATTTTTCAGTGATTGTTTAAAAATATTATATTCGAAATATAATGATAAATAAAATGATAAAAAAATGCTCATAAACAATTTTTGTCACCTAATTTTGCGAAAGTGTTTCACTGTAAGTAACAGTATAAGCTGATAAGAATTTGGGCAGTGGGTGTGTAGAGCTTTTAATATTGCCAATAACTTCTGCGAGCTTTTGATAAAAAAGGTATAATTTTTTATTGTTGACTTATCACACGCTACTTGTCACACCCGCACCATTTCACACAATTTTATGAATGAATTAGTGTGCTTGATTTAACAATTATTGTCAATATTGCTATTGAAACTTTTGAAATTATTGAGATGGGTCAGTATTGACTACAAGTATGTTCTTTTACGTAATTTATATTTAATTATACCTGATCCAAAGTTAACATATGATTTAGTAGTATAATGTATTATTATTCTGCTAACGAAGCTTCTATATCCATTTTAAGCTAGTAATAAGTAAGCGAAAGAAGAAGCAAGATTCAGTGAAAATATTTAATGGTTTAATGTAAAGCAAAATAGCAAATAAAGACGAATTATAACCATCACGATGTGAAAGCAATAAGAAAGCGAAAATGGGTTATAAATAAAATATGTTTAATATATAAATAATACTTGAGTTACTTACATTTTTTCTTCCGGAAACTTTTAGAAAGGCATATGAATGTTTGGAATATACTTTTGACACATTTTTAGGTCCCATAAAAGGCCCTAAGGCTTTATTTTGTTTCGTGAGATTGCCACGAAGTTCGCAAAGTATCTGAAAAAATATGTACATATGTATGTGTATGTTTCTGGATATACAGTGGATATATAGTATATGTAGCTTAAGTGATCTTGCATAATTTCAAGGAAAATATCATTTTTTTTTAAATAAAGTAAATAAAAAACGTTCTTCCATGAACAATGTTTTAAAACGGGGCCAAAAACGCACTCGAAAACGGTATCAGCATACACTTAGTCTCTATGTTAATAAATTTGACAACGCATTGAGGTTGACATTCTAAGGTTGATATCAGAGTCGAAGCGAGAAGCGATACGAAGACTGAGACCAAAATAGTTCAAGCGATGAACGATGCTTTGGGATAGCAAATTGAAAGCGGCTAAGGGAGGCGGGCTGTTGCAGGGATTTTTGAGATGAAAAGTTCGATTTGAACGATTTACATAAGAAAATATATGCAACGATTTTCTATATACCTGCAAGTAGTACCATCTTTTAGCATCGCTTTTCGCTTCTACTCTGACATTAGCCTTAGTATGATATAAATATTCGAATGACGATGGATCCAAATGGATAGAAAATATGATCTAGGCATATCGTCACCTAGAATAGCGTAACATCACTTTTCATAAGTTTACAGGCGAAAGAAAAACGATATAATAGAAATCACTCATTTTGGTTTTAAAATGGTTATATATTGGTTATATATTGGTTACAAATCGGTTATATCTGACAGCATTTCATGCTACACTTAAGTAAAATAATGTAGTGATTCCTAAGCAATAAAAAACTCAATTTCAATTTTTTTAATGTTACGTAGGTTATAATTTTAGGTGACGTATGTGGTAGAAGGTTCTAGTCAATTAGCCTTTAAAAACTGCTTTACGTTCGCCTCGACGACTTGTAATAGTGATCGTAAGGTATGTACTATAATAATAAAAACACAGATAAAAAAAGGCTTCTGATTCTAGATATGAAAGATACTGGAATTTTTTATTAAAAGGTCTTAAAGTTTGATGTTGCCCGACATGATTGGGCCTGATTTGCCCATAAAAATATGAAAGAAATACGAAATAAATTTCAACAAAAGCAAATTTTAATCAAAACAAAAAAAAATTTCCTTATTTTTGGTGTAGGAGAAACTGAAATTTTATATGCAAAAGTCAAACCCAAAAACTTTGTCATCCGGTGTAACCTGAATACGATAGTCTGTTGTTCTCAAGGTCGAAATTCAAACGATTATTTTGAGGAAAATACTTGAGGGACACAACTAGTATAGAAATTCGAAAATATATATTTTTGGTTTTTAAATATTTCGATATACAAGTGTCTTTAAGAATAAAATTCTAAACTTCGAAATAAAATAATAAATTTTCAAACGAATATTTCAACACAGTTTTTTAAAGCGTAAACGCGTTTTTCTCAAAACTACATATTTCAAATGGGCTGCAGATGTAACTGATCGCTTTGACTTTTTCTCAATGTATATTTTAAACAAACATTTCAAATTTTATGAGTAGCAGTATTCTAGAGCATGAACGCATTTTTCTCAAAACTAAACTTATCAAATTGGCTGCAGAGTCTACGGCAAAACAAATCAGCTTTGATTTTTTCCTGCTAATTCGGTGTATATTTCAGTATTTTTATTGTATGAGTGGCCAAAAATCATCTAATTTTTCAGCAAAAATCAAACTTTTTTTTTCAAAATCTGCCAGTTCAGTTAAATTTCAACAGAAAATATTTGCAATTTTTAGTCACTGTATAGGCAATAGCTTATGAATTTATAAAATCATATAAATTTACATTTAAAAATATATTAATTTCTTTGTTTCTTAACGCAATGAAGCTCACAATAACTGCAGCCGTTTACGACCTTTTTAAGTGAATTCAGAAATATAACTCGCCCAAAATTATTCATTATTTTTCTTTGAAATTATTTGTGTATATTTGTTAAATATTTAGAAAATTATGCTGAAAATTTTAAAATATTGCATGCAATAGTTTTCTATAAAAAATTGCCAGAAATCAACTTTTCTTATGCTATCCCACTACATGTGCTCCCTATGGACTAATATACACTCAAAACTTTATAGAGAATAATTTTTCAAAATACTACTCAAATATACTGACTTGATATTCACAAACCGTTTAAATTTGTATTAACTCCAACTGTCAGTTGACTTACCTTTGCACGCGATGCTGTTCTATTGACATGTTGCTTATTCGCACTGTCATATTCGAGCGTATAGCCACAAGCATTAGACCAAGGCGCGGGAGCTGCTTCTATTAAGCTCGGTGCGGGTAAAGACAAAAGCAAGTACAACATTGTTATCAAAGTGAAGGACAACAGATTTCTGAGCAATTGTCCTTGTATTAGTAGGCGACGTTATAGTCGCTGGCATGTGACACTCCGGCAAGCTTGAAATATTGGCAACGTTGTTAGCATTCTTTATATTATTACTATCAAACCTCACGAGAACTTTCATAGTCAATTCAACATCTTCACTTTGCTCATTTGCGCTTGTATTATCACTTTTTGCTATGCTTTTAATGCACATTTGCTTGCGGGTCTTAACACGCCGTGCACACATACCGATCGCTTGAGTGTCACCTATACACTTGATAGAGCGCGATGAAATGCTTGCTGAACGTTGAGCGCCAGTTACTGTAAATTAAACAAATAAATACATAATGAATTAATGCGATTGAGTAATAAACATTGTTTAGTGAAGATTAACTGATTTTAGCTGCTATTTAAATGGGCAGTTCAACATTTCATTTGCAACTAATTGAGCGAACATACATATTTGAATTCAACTGTTGTGAGCTAAGCGAAAAATGTTAACGACTAACTACTTGCCGCAGGCTATTCACACAGGTAGCTGCTGTATGCGGGAAAACCCCACAATAGGCACGGAATTTCCTCATAAGCGCGTGCTACACTGCTGTGATCATTATTGGAATTGGTATAGCTGGAGATTTTAGAACGTCTCGGATACACAACGTTAACAACCTACATACGTGCCTAAATAGTAAATGTTGCGTTTACAATTGACTTGCGGAGTGTTTGAGGTGATTCGAAAGCTTAGCAACAGTTTTTGGGGGTTTTCCCTAGCACTCGCAAAAAATATAAATATATTTTCCTATATTTAACGATGGGATTAGTTTGCTTACGCAGACACTTAATTGAGTTATTAAAAGAGAAACTTTTTTAAGCTAATTGCTTTTAACCTCTTACTACAAATCAGCAAGTTGTTATGTGAATTTGTGCATATTTTCGCTTTAGTACATGACAATCGACGTAAATTATCCATTTATCTATGGTTTATATTCGTATAAGGGCGATTGTTAGGTTTTCTTTGTATGTTTTCTAAAGCTGTTTTTGCATGACATCCAATAACCTGTAGTAGGAAATTCCCTCAATTAAATATTATATTTGGGGCCACGTATGGATTTGTAATACAACGCTTTTTGGAAAGTTTTCTGGAAGATTTTAATTTAGTTATATACACTTTTGTTGTGAATAAAATTAGCTGTCATAATTTTTTTGGTATTTTTACTTTGAAGAGGCAAAGCATGCCATTAGTGCCCAAGTCTTTGATATAAAAACTGGTTCCGACAAACTTTACTAAAGCGGACAGTTTGTCAGGCGTCTTATACGTTAGAAAAGAAAATTTTGGTTTCAGTAATATTCATTAAGTATTCCAAGGAGACCACTATTTTACGAAGGCAAGTGTTTGAGTGACAAAAAGTATTCAGTGAAGGTGTTGAAGTTATCATGTGAGTCGTCCATCCATCTCTGTGAAGACAACCTAAAAAACGTTAAAGAAACGGTACTGAAAAACATTACGTTGGCATTAGAGAGATAGTGGAGGATCTCTTAAGGTCCGACTGAATACGTTTTGGTTAATATTGTAATTAATATTTTGGTTAGTATTTGAATATGTAAAGAGTGTCAATGCTAGATACTTACTTAAACACCTCATTGTTTGCAAAAATGATATCTAGTAGAGATAGCTGACAACATTACATTTATCAGCATTATTAGCGATAAGATGTGGGCTTATGAATATGACTCAAGGCTGTCGAGGTAAGGTTAGGTAAAGTTAGGCCAAGAGGTCGGTTCTAATAGGAATCTCACTTGGACAGCTTAAAATGCTGGTCCGTTGCGGTACCTAAAACTCCTACCTAAGAGATCACATAACCTTACAAATCGACAAAGCGTTTTGAGCAAATTTGTTGCGACGGCTAATGCCACTTGAACAGCAACCTAACCAATACCGGCATCCAAACGCTTCCGCAGCGCTTTACAGCCCACATGTGGCCCTCGGATATTTTTGTTTCCTTCTCGGAAAAGGCCAAGCATTTTTAGACGACAGAGGGGATCCAAGCAGCATGCATCTCAGCTCTCAAGGCTATTCCGAAGAATGCCTTCCGTAACGCCTTCAATAATTGGAAATCGCGCTAGCGGGGCTGCGTCGAGGCAGAAGGAGTCTATTTTGAAAGTTTTTTTTTTAAAGAATTGTAACGTTTGGTTCAATACATTTTTTTCAATCAACTCAATGCTATTACTTTCCTGAGAAACCCTTAACAGCTTCTGGTTCACCGAAGATAAGTCTGCCTAGTTGTCCTGCAAAAGCTGGACAATAAAGCAGCAAGTTCCTGGATGCTTTCACCTCACCCTCCTTAATACAACTTGCGTCTGATAAGATTTTTAGGCTTCCTGGTAGCCTAACAGAGAGCTTAAACTCCAACCTGATATCTTTGACCAATTCTTGAAAAACCGTGCCTCTCCGGTTTGTAAGCAGAGAAAAATTCGTCACGAATAGCATCTGTGACGCAGTGATCCAAGTTTTCAGGAATGCGGTTGAAGCAGGAGAACACCGAAACCCTGTCCTTGTACCCTCCCATCATTTACTCAGCTTCCTTGAGCTTTAAAGCGCACTTCGCAAGAGTATGCACTTGTCGGAAATGTCCAGGGTGGATATGAGTCAAATGGCATGCCCGCGTCAAGTTCAATCAATAAGTGCTCAGCCTAACCTGGCTTAGTAACGCAAAGGTTTTTGATTCTGGAAAACAATTCTGTCTATTCTATCCTTGCAATAATTATATTTAATATTATAATAAGTAAAAGGAAAAGCAACGAACTTATGGACAGAGTGTTCATCTGAATCCAAAAAAAAAAAATCTTAATTTCTAAGGCAGATAGTTACTGGTCATGAAAAGTGACTCACTTACAACAGTCAAGCGAAAACTGTTTGGCGGTTAAGCCAGAATTGAGGGTTAGAACGGGTTTGTTATGTCTTTGGTGGGATTGACAGGGAATTGTATGCTAAAAGCTGTCTCGTTACGGCCAAACTCTTAATACGACCACAGACGTCAGTAGTGGCTTTTGCATCCACTTTATACAAGTAGTACAGGCTCTGAACTAAGTAATGACTGTTTCTGCCTCTGACATATAATTTTGCTGGAAAAAGTTCAGCCCAAAAGTAGTTGGTTAAACACGACTGGCTCAACCATCCCAAAAAGGACAATGGTTTCTACTTATGAGAGGGAAATTATAAAATAAACTTCATATCTGATTTCAATCTAATCACTTTAACTGTGTTAAACAAGACCTTTCCTTTTTCTAAACGTTACAGTGTGATATCTCCCATAAGCGGACACTGGCGGGACGAGTCTCTTTGACTGGTTAATAGATTGTCCTTAGTAAGCAAAACAAAAAAAACAATGTTGGGAACGGCCAATATACACGGTTATTTAAAATTTCCGCTTAATAGAGTTTTCACTGCTTTACATATATATTAGATTGTTTACAACAACTTACCCAGTCCTAGATTTAAAAGCTGTGGAAACTGGGAGGCTTCACTTCACAACACCGGATAAGTCAAAAGGTTACCTATAAGTGGCTCTGTAGTGCCAGCTACTAGCTTTTATATCTGGTGAAATTCGTGGATAAAGTGATAAAAAGCCTACATTTTGCTAAGTAGTTAGTCATTATTTAATACAATATAATATATAAATATATAATATAATAATATATGAATGAATATGTTCGCGTCAAGCGACATTTTTCCAAAGAAACGACATACTAATGTGTTCACTTGTAAATTAATGGAAGTAAAATGAATTTTAAAGTGTCAAAGCGTGCCAATTATGAAAATTTTCAAAACTTAAACTTAGCGTAACAAACTTGTTTATGACTTGCGTTCTTTCCTATGTATGAATATTTTTTCTACAAATTCTAGTTTCATTGATCACCAGCAGACTTCATGTCGCCACCGATATCGCGCATTGATTAATTAAAAACCAGAAACACAATAACACAAATTTGCTATTGTAGCAATTTTGCTGTGGTTTTCAGTGCCTGGAGACAGATGGCTTACACCATGTAGACAGGTGTCTTCGATTTGCACAGTTGCTAAGTGGATTATAGCGTATCGTTTATTAAATTAACATTTATTGTGTAATTGAATCAAGTTGTGGGACCTAATTGTGAAAAGTGTATATGTGTAGACATGGCCAATGCGCTGAATAGTGAAGCGTTTGATCGGGCGACAAAACTAGAAGCGGAATAATTTAATATAAAAAAAAATATAAAGTACGAACCATTAGCTGCTTGATTTGTCAAATTCCTGAGCGCTTCTCTCTTTACAAAAAGTGTATTTGTACAGGCAACAATAAAATTATTGAGTTGTAGAGAGTATGCAGAGACCTCGTTAAAATAGTGTAGCCGATAACATCAATGTCACCAAATTTTATTTTACAGATTTCAGAGATTAGAGAGTTTGGTCTTATAAATTAGTTTTACTATTTTGAATGACTTTTTCTGCTATTGATTTTAAAATTTGAGACATGAAATAAGTAAGTTAAGATATGGAGCAAAAGCTACTCCCGGTTCATCAATTCTCTATCTCTCAGCGAGTTTGGTTTTATAGAAAAGTTCTATTATTGTAAATGGCTCAAAAGACTAACTGACTATCGTCGACCTATAGGTACTGCAAACGACGCCATATTTTTTCCTTTTTTTTGACACTTTTGTTCAGTGCCATTTGCCACTTTATCATGGAACGATATACGACCAAACAATGAGTCCAAATTATTAAAATTTACTACCGAAATTCGGAGTCAGTGGCCTCAACTTTAAGGGGTTTTCAGTAAGAGTGGTACAATGTTTTTTTTTAATAAAACAGAAACGGTTTGGGATATCAATGAAATTCTTTATTCCTGTGAAAGTACATTCGTACGTATTCCGTGAAGTCATCATTGCATTCCGAAAAAATTACGCTTTGATGCGGTTTATGGGCCGGCAGAATCTTTGAGCCGTATTTCATCCATGATGGTCAAAACCGGCACGTTACTGTGAATGGGAATCGGTACCGCTCAGAGATAACCGAATATTTTTGGTCCGAATTGGATGATATGTACTTGGACAATAAGTGGTTCCAACAAGACGGAGCCACAAACCACATAACGAATGTCTCAATCGATTTATTGAAAACCACGTTTGGTGAACGTGTTATATCACGAAATAGCTCAGTCAATTAGCCGCCACGGTCGTGCGTTTTGATGGCGTTTGACTATTTCTTGTGGGGCTACGTCAAGTCTATGGTCTATCTCAACAAGCCAGCGACGACTGATGAACTTCATATGAATATCGGCCGATTTATGCTTTAAAACCGTCGAAAATTGGGTTCAGCTATCGGACTTCTACAAGCATGCTCTTGGTTGCCATACAAAAAAAATCGTGTTCCATACATAACGGTATCGGATGTAGTTTCACAGGAATAATTTCATTGATATCCCATACATTTTTGAATTAATACTCGTTTTTACTGTTATTCAGTGTTTGGGTTTAATGTTTTCTCTTTCACAAAAATATTTCGATTACAAAGTAAATCAGACCGATCACTTTTGAATGTCTTCAAGTAATATTAAGGCGGACACGTTTATAAATTTGTTCAACTTATATTAAAGCAAATATAATATATCTACTAATACCTAAATTTTCTGACATTTGTTAGTATTTGTAAATATTTGCACACTTGTTAAGAAAAAAATTAAGTATACGCACCAGCATCCATAATTGATCAATGAAATGGATTAATTCTTGTAAAAAAACTATGCAATATTCACAAACTAAAAACTACTGTTATTTTAGTAAAAAAAATTTACGTAAATTTGCAAGTCAATACGTAGACTATCCGGCTTAACAGCGTGTGCTTACGCTTTCAATACGCTTGATATACTGCCAATTTGCGAAATTAGAAACAAATACACACACAAGTTGCCGGTTACTCAGTTTTGCATCCATATACATTACATGTAGATTCACTCATCATGCGAAGAGTATTTTTTTAGGCTACTAAAGAGAGTTTTTTCCCCCTACACATATTCACGAAGATGAAGCCATATGGAGTGAAAGGTGCTTCACTTTGACTAACGAGTATAAATCAACGCCTAAGAGAGAGCGCGTGTGCCTCTAACTGTTGTGGGTATGTCAAGTAGTTGTCCGTCATGCTCAAGTTAGCATAGAAGTTCCATGATTGTTTATTTACAACTTCATAAAAAATAAATGAATCAATCAGTATATAAACACAATTTGTTTTTGGCTTGCGGCGAAAAATTGTATTGAAGTACATATGTACAACAGTTGACTCATGACAGACTCGTGCTACAGCAAATATATTACATTTTCTTAAACTGAAATATCGTAATAGAAGTACTTGTAAGTTCTGTTCTGGATTCTGGCTTCATTATTTCATGAGTTATATGTACATAGTATTTTAATGGCTATGGAAGGAATTCCTATACAACATGGCAATATATTCTTCCACCACTGTACTTTTTCCACATTTTAAGTAAAATTTAAAGTAACTTCGAATTTAATTAAATTTAATTAAATGTTTTCAAATTAAGATAAGTTGCGTTAAGTTAAGTTAATTTGAGTTATGCTAGTGTTTTTATAATTTACTTTTACTTAAATTATTTATCAGTTTTTATTTAATTTAAGATAAATCAAGTCACGCCAAGTTAAGCTAACTCAAGTTCAGTTAAGTTTAGTTTAGTTAAGTTTGGTTAAGTTAAGTTAACACAAGTTCAGTTAAGTTAAGTTAAGTTAAGATAAGTTAAGTTAAGTTAAGTTAATTAAAGTTAAGTTAAGTTAAGTTAAGTTAAGTTAAGTTAAGTTAAGTTAAGTTGAGTTAAGTTAAATTAAGTTAAGTTAAATTAAATTAAGTTAAATTATGTTATGTTATATTATGTTATCTTATGTTATGTTAAGTTAAGTTAACCTACGTTAAGTTAAGCTAAGTTTAATGAAATTGGGTTAAGTCAAATTACGTTAAGTTACCTTACGACAATTCTGGTTGAGTTATTTTATTATTATTTACTATAATTTATTTGCCTTAAATTTACTTTAATTATTTACTTAAAATTTTATTTAATTCATTTAAGTTAAGCTAAGTTACGTTAAGTTTAGCCAAAATGGGTTTATTTTTATGTTTATTTATTATAATTTCCATTACTTTTATTTCAATTAATATAATATACGCTCAAAAATAATGTGTTTTAACCCCATGCTAACACCTTTTCCTAGCGTCTTTAGGGGTCAAGTATAATTTCACCACAATACTGATTACTCATACACGCGTATGGCAAACACAAAAAGTGTTGCGTCGTGATTCTCTTTGCTTGTACCAAATCGGTAAAGTTTGCGATTCTTACTTTTTTCCTCTAGTGAGAGCTAAGCAGAGAAAGCCAAAATCGCAAGTGGATTTCAGTTGAAGAAAATGTCGATATTGAGCGCTATTTAAAAGATTAACGAAGAGTAATGTTAATTTGGAGTAGATTCGGCTTATCAATTTTAAATTCTGCCCTCTAAGCTTGTGACATGTGGGTGCGTATATGAGAGGTTAAACGGGTTGCTTTCTATAAGTCGATTTTGATAATTTGAAACATACTAATATATTGAAAACATAGTCGATTGTTTGCTGTGAATTGATATTTGGACTCAAGAGTACTGCCTTTTCATTATGTAAAAACATATCGTCACCTGAAATGCAAAATAACGTATCATCAAAAAATTCGAAATTGTGTGTCTCATTGATTACGATTCACTACTTCAAAATACATACATAATATTACATATGTTCAACATTTTCAGGTTCTGCGGTCAGATATAAACCAGTTTTAACCAATATTAAAATTTTGTTTCACTTATGTTCCATTTTATTTCGTGTTTCATTCATGCCACTGTAAATTTACGAAAATGTTGTTACGTTATTTTGCATTTCAGGTGACGACTTCAACTTCAACTTACAATGGTGAAATTAAATTAATAAGATGAAAACTCACTAACGACAATGTCAAGCGAAAATGGTGGTTATGGAATCGAGGTGAGCTGGCGCAAATATGTTTGGTGAAATTGTCAGAGAATCTTTATGCTTATGTTTGATTTTATAGTGAAAAAATCCGTAAATTTGCGGCACATCTTAAGAAACTTAAGTGATGTTTTAAAGCCCCGGGAAAGCCAGATCACCACACACATTGAAAATGGGTTTAATATTTGCCCTGATATGAGGACCTAAAATGACGTCAATTTTATAATAGAGATATCTGTTAATATGTTAATCGTAACAAAATTCTGTGCACGTATTATCTCGGACATACTGCCGATTGAAGTCGAAAATAAAATATATCGATAAAATCACATTTCTCATATAGGAGACACTATATCCTGGTATCGAGTGTAATATAACCGACACTAAGTATTCGTATCAGATGAAATATTCTGTTGTTGCCTACAACTTTCTACAACATTGTAATAATGCATTTTATAATTCACACTTTTAGAATTTTTAAGCCACTTTCTCTGGTTTAAGACATCTAACTCACCAAAAGCATAAATATGTTCACTGACACCAGACGATGATTATAGCAAAGAAAATACTTTCACTACTTGTCTCCGAATGTGTCAAATTTCAATGAATTACTTAAGTTATATTCCTTTGGCATTTCGATAACGACTACAACTAAGACTTATAAAAAGTACCGCACTTAATAAACCTTTGCTTGAGAATAATAAGTTCGAACTAATGTACTAACAATACTACCAACAGGTTATATAGAACTTTCTTATCAAAATGCGTACATATACATGTAAAAATTCACCTTTAAATTCACGATATATCGGTAAGAAACCGCCAGGTTATTACTAAAACAGCTGGTAGATATGTTTGTTTGCACACGTATAGGTGCCTTTGTAGGGCAGGTACTCTCTTATTCGATAATATAAATCTTTGGCTTCTTAATTATAGTATTTAAGTATAATTAGATTTTAAGGACCTTTTTACAACTGCTGAAGGAAATTAATACTTTCAAACGAAAAATTATATAATATAGAAAAAGAAACGAAAAACAATTTTAAATAATTTACATAAGGAATACGAAAAAATATTTTTTTTTTATAATTTTTTTCAATGTTATAATTTTTCTCATAAAAGAAATTATATTCAATAATGCGTAAACTACTTCTCATTATGACTCATTAAAAATTATTTGTATGCTTTTCTGCTTACCACGCACATAATTGTTAACATATGAATTTAGATATCAAAAGTTTTTCGAAACTAAAGTCTGGTGAGTAGTTATTGGTATTATTAATGATTTATTAACTCTTTGCCAACAACTGATTTAAAGTTAATTAACCCTATAATTTAACATATTTCATATATTAAGCGGAACGAAATGATTATCGGTAATTAAGTAAATTAATATGTCATTTGCTTAAATTGCTTCCGGTTGCTTCTAAGTACAATCGGAAGTACAATTAAAGGGAAATGATTCATAGATAGCACAAATACTTAACAATATCTTTATATAGATAAGTATTGCAGATAAATACATAAGTACTAAATAACTATTTATGACAGTTAGACGAGCGTAGATAATTTTTTTAAAACAAAAAAAAAATCATATTAGGCTTAAACCCATCGGAAATGAAAGATAAAATAACAAACATTAGGGGAAATTAATTTACGCGCGTTTATGTAGTCGGGAAAAAAGGAAGCGGCATGGTTGAATTTTTAAGCGTTAAGAATGGCATATCGCGTAATTCTAACAAGACAATGAGACCTATAGAAAAAAGTTATATGACAATGTTGTAGGTATTGAGAAGATCAAAGTTTTTTTTTAACTTTTTTAACATAACCTCAAAGTTTAACTAACCAAAATTATGTTTTTGTACGTTTAAAACATGTTGTTACCGATTACAATAGTTTTGTTGACCTAACGATTGTTTGTGTCACCTAAAACTCATCGGGTTAGATTCCGAATTAAATTCCGTCTGTCCGTTTGTGTATGTGATAAGTCGAATAAAAATTAAGACATCTTAATGAAAATTGGTGCACTTGTTCATTGCCAAAAAAAAGTGCTGGTCCTCACTCAGACGGACGTAATCGGTCCACTGCCATAAAACGTTATTAAACAAAAACCTATAAAGTGCCATAACTAAGCCGTAAATTAAGATATAGAAGAGTTATTTGGCACAGGAGACCGCATTAGCAAAAATTAAAAACAACACCAAACTATTCAATCTAAAATAACCAAATTCGATCAGAGTAAATAGGCACCCCTTCTTACAGTGTAAAAATCGTATGATAACCCAGCCAGTCCACTCCACTTGTTTGGAGGAGGGTGAGGTGAAAACAGCCGTACACCTTCTACTTCATTGTTTAGCTCTTACAAAATTCAGGATAAACCATCTTGGCAGTCTTACCTTTGACAAACCAGGAGACATGGCCGCAACTGACACTACCCGTCTCAATTCGGCTTAAAAACTACTAAAAGCGTGAAAAATCAATAGTTAAGTCCCCAAAGGTATTAAATTTTAGAGATAGCGCTAAAGAGACATGGTACAGTCCACTTTTTGGCAAAATTGTATATCTCGGGACCAGCTCCACCGATTTCAATCGATCTCGATATGTAACATTCTACTGATGTTCTTATTTCACAGTGTGAAAATGGACGAAATCAAATTACAACCACCTACCACATACTTCCCATCTAATAAAATTTTTAATTCAACTGCTACTCGCCCTTAGTTACAATAGAAAAAACAAATATTATTATAAGACACAACTCTACAAGAATAGTGTCCTCGAAATATGCCAGTTTATGACAAAATATTATTTAAATCAAACCAAAACTGTTCCAGCTCCTATGTAACGAATATGTGGACACCAGTACTTATAGTTGACTTTTTAACAAAAAAATCGGTTAAAAAGTGAGATATATACTATATATACTGAAATTCGGAGAGATTTCTGTGTATATAATATACATAATATAAAGAGTTTAGAAATTCCCCGTGACTTTATACCACATTTATGCCAATATATGAGTTAAGGTAATAAAATTGGGAGATTCCAATAACGGTGCGTCTTTGCGCATCAAATGTATGAAATCAAGAAAAAATTTATATTTATATCTAAAAATTTTTATTTACATCTAAAAAACCTTATGCACCTGAAGGTATTACCTTTTACTTCTTTATTTTTATCTTGTTTCAAAAATTGTTTCTTTATAGAAATAAAAAAATGTTTGAAAATACGTTTTGAAATAAATAAAAGCCTAGCCTATTCTCTGCCCTCAATATACCACATTTAATGATTTCCCACCCAACCTGATTTTAAATAGTTCAAGTTGGTCAAAATGTGATATTTTAATGTTAATGTAGGTGCTGTACAGCCTTCCATAGGTCTTCTTTAAATTTTTTTCTTCTTAAATCTTAAGTAAATCATTTCCAAATAGTTTGCTTGTTTGGTTTTACGTACTACCCGGAGCTTTAGAGAAGCTTTTTTGATTCCTAAGCCAAATTGAGTCACGTGCCAAACTTATAAAAGTGCACTGAATTGGGTTTTTGGTAATATCGAACCTCTCTAATGCAATCTGCTTTTATATGCATGTTAAAAATATCATTTGTAAACAATTTTTCATTGCTGCCAATACCGTGCCTTTACCGACATACAATCTTACACAGTAAAAAGGCATAAAATCTGCTCATCACATACTCACATGGGTACTTTGACATATAAACTTATGTGCATATGTGTGTATTTATGTGGGTGATTATTGAACAAGATCAATATCAGATTTTCATGTATATCTTTAAATCATTTGGTAGATTTGTCTTTTTGTAGACTTTTTTATTCTTTTCAAATTCGTGCAGCCTTTTGGTGTTTTTATGCGCTGCCGGCAGAGATTAGTGTGAGGATTAATGTCAACTCATTCATCAAGAGTGCTGTACTCATACTACTCGTGTGTGTAGATATGTATTTAAATTTGTGTAAAAGTATTTTGGTATTTCATAGTGGCATACAAATTCCTCTTGTTCAACTGACACATTTATGATTGCGCATATAATTACATACACATATATAATATGTACACATATGATGCATAATAATATCATAGCAATTTTTGAAGCAGTCGGCATCTTTGATTAACATTTTGAAGACGACATTACCAATGCATACTCACACTCAGAAAAAATGACGTCATTGGCTTAAAGTCGCCGAACTATTTCAGCAAAGTGGCATCATCACTATTCATATTGTCTGAATAATTTTGATTTGACTATTGTTTTGTATGGCATATTTAATATTTAGAAGTTATACGACTCATTGCGCTCAAACCCACAGGAGTACTTTTAAAAATGTCCGATAGGTGGCGCTGATTTGATATTTAACTTATGCTAATTGAAGAAAGGAAAGGAACGTCGGAGACCCTATAAAGTATATTATAAATGATCCTAACTTAGTTGGTTTAGCCATGTTCGTCTGTATGTCTGTATACACGCGAACTAGTAACTTAGTTTTTGAGATATTAATATGAAATTTTGCACTCGTCTTGTTCTCTTCAAGAATCTGCATAGTTGTCGAAAACACCGATATCGGACTATTTTAACATACACATATCCCAAAAACTCCTTAAAGTGCATAACCTCATAGATCGAATTGACTAAGCCGCTCAACATCAAAACTAGCTACTTCGCTAGGCTCTCTAAAGGTATTTACCGAGATATTTCCATGTCAATCTGTCAAAAGGCGGGGTAAATAGAAAATAAAGTGACGACATGATCGCCTTTCACCTCGCCTTCCTCCCTCACAGCTTTGGCAAAGATCACCCGTCAAGATATTTAGTCGCACTGCGTTTGTACCTAATAGACATTGTCTGATTAAGACACCTACAGTTGAGAGATATTAACTTTACTAGCTACAAGTTGTTTGGAGGACCTCTTACATTTGAACGCAAGACTAGATCACTTCCCTTCACCTGAAATTATAGTATGAGTGCCCTACCTATCAAGATAATCGGCCTTGCAGTTTTTGGCAATACCGATGTGACCAGGCACCCAAACAAGTCTAATATGGAAAAGTTTAAAGTGCGAATACAGTTCGCAAGCTCAAAGCCTGTATAATCGTTCGGTCTTCGGAGTGAATGTACATACATACTAACTGAAGGTGGCTGCACTTCGGAGCAGTATATCTACCGCTATCTTGATAGTAGCCACATCCGCTAAAAAGAACGCTACAGTAGTCTGATGGCCTGAATTTGGAGTTGATGGAGAGCTCCCGACCTCTTAATATCCGTTTTAAGCTCAATCCATCCATGAAAAATCTCACTGCATCTCTTCTCCAATGGCTTCGTACTGCTCATAAACTCCTTGCAGGTATGGTAGCAGAGACGGATATGTCAAGAGATTCCTCAATGCAGTGAAAGGCAGCGGAACAAACTCCACCCTTCAAAGTGACAGTTGTTCAGTTATGTTTTCAGGTTTAGTTATGTATATATTTGAAATGGGTAGTGCACCTGAGAAAGGTATTGAAGCTTCGGTGCAGCCAAATTAAAGTTTATCTTGTTTTCTCGTAGTTTTATCAACGAGTTGCTCAGGTGTGGGTAATGTGCTCGTATTAGGTCCCATTTTGCATAGTCACGGATGATGACAGAGTTTCGAAAGGAAATGAATTGCTATCAGGAACTTGGAGAATATATGCTTTCAAGTTCTTCATGTGGATTAAGGAAAGTCTAAACAAATCAATACTAATGCCAACCCATAAATGAAAATCGAAAATTCTACCAATATGCATTGCCAACTCTAAATTTGTGGGCAGAACAATTTACACTTTTGACCATTTTCATGTGTGATCCCACACTTCTTTGTTGATTACTCATACCTACAACTACATATCCAACATAATGCTGCTGCCTTTGCAGACCAATTAGAGGACCTCACACTGTCACATGACGAGAACGTTGCACGATCGGACCACAACCTTCTTCGGTGGCATTTGAACACATCTCTGATTATGAAACGGAGGTAGCAAGGAAGGACTGAGAAGAGAAGATGGTAAGTAAGTTGAGTGATTGGTATTTATTTCCAATGATATTTATTTTCGCTTTCATTTCTTTTTTTAATTTGGATTTATACTTGAATGTGTGTGTGTGTGTCTACATGTTCGTTTCGTTAATCATTAATACGCTGCCCTTCATTGTTTTTTATTTTTTGTTTTAAGTGTACGATTTCACAGCATTTAAGGCAATGCGACAGGTTCAAATTCCAGACACAATTGAGGTATGAAATAAAATCACATTGAAAACAAAAAGGAAAACACAACAAAATTAACAAAAATAATAAACCAACGAGCCGTGCTTATGAACAGGTAAAGCCAGGATACTGGCGCTGTGATGAAAACGATTCTTTGATAAATGGATTACAATAAAAATGGCAACAACAACAAAGGCCAGCAACAGCGTCGAGGCAGACGTTGAAAAATTTGAGACCTCCCGCACATGTAAAACATGCCAATTCATAATTCCGGGGTCCAACAAACAGCCAAGCAGTGCTAACAGCGGCAATGTAGGGAGGAGAAGAGTTGACATGCCGAGCGGCTGTTCGAAAAGGTTATAAGATCACATAAACGAAAGCACAACCTAATATATAGTAAATATGTGTGTATGTAGTGCCAGCGGCGGCGTCGGCAACAGCTACTCGGACACTGATCGACCGGCTGGCTGAGGATAAGTAGGATATATGCAATGGATCAACGCACCCGAGCTGACAGTTGAAGCGCAAGAGCAACAACAAGCAAATGAAAGCAAATATGTGGAAGAAATGTGAAAAAAGAAATTAACAAAAGTATAAATGCGATATGACAATCAAATGAAAACGAGAACCAGAGCGATCCTTAATCACGTATGTAAGGTGTGTACGTATGTATGTTGTTAAGTTGGTATGAAGAGAAGAAATCATGACATTTCAGTTTATTAAAATATAATTGAGATCTTCGTTTAGAAGACCTACGGCGATGTTTTATGAGACGCAGACATTTGGGCTGGCTGACAAATGATCAATGCCTCAACAGACTGGCGGCTATGTAAGCGTCTGCAAGTGTATATTCATACATACATATAATGCAGCCAATAAGCCTCGCTAGATCTTTGAAATATTCCTCTTTGGTCTTGTGGAATTCGCATTGTTCCTTACATTTTTATCCTTTGTTTTAAGAATACTCGAACCGCGTTTGTTATTGAGGATATGCTGAAATTATGAAGCCTTCATTTTTATTGAATGAATTTGGAAGTGTGAAAGAAAAATATTAATTTATGTTTTTAGAAATTTTTTTAAATTGTTTTCCAATAGGGGTTAAAAATTTAAACTGATAGATTTTGTATTAACTTATTATATGCCGTCATGGGTTTTTATCGATTATGTACATACATATCAATTATTATCGAGCTTTTATGAACCTGAAACAGATCTCGACCTTTTGCGAGTTTTCGAATTTTATGAGCCTCTCAGCTCTTTCTAATAGCATAAGAGGCGATAATTTCGCCAAGACTATAATGAAAACATCCCAACATGGGAAAATTTAAAGCTGATGCCTTTGGTATAAACTGATAAAACAATTTAATTGCCCATACAAGCTTACTGTCAGAAATATTGTGACAAGTGGAACAACAAATGTATATATGTATTAAGTGATTTGCCAAAGATATAATAAGATTTTGGCTGGGAAGCCAAAGGACGACAACTCTAAAGGGACAAACTTTTAACAGCAACAAACAAATTTAACGCCAAAGCCGAATATTCCCGACGCGATGAATCAAATTTCCATTATTCTGAGTTAGAATCCACAAATTGGCAGAAAGTTATGATAATATCATAGATTAAGAATGGCAATACTATGAGGAAGGGTTCAAATTTGAAAAAAAAAAACAATACAAAAATACAACAACAAAAGAAGAGCTATAAAGTTTTCAACCAGCGGCTCTTATTGACATCAGCGTTGCATTACGTACAATACCAACGATGGCACTTAATGAAATTATACATATAGCAACCGTTGACATATTCGGCAAATGCAATGCTGCAAATGTTGTTATCAGACTCCGAAAAGGCGGACATATTAAGGGTTCCTGGGTGGGACATTCGGAGATCGCCTCAAACTCCGATTATATTCCTGATAATTTGAACCGCTGCGCCCTGGATTATACTCCTAGTGGAATCTTTTCCGTGCACATACCTTCGAGTTCCAGTCAACTCTTGTTTCAAACTGCAACACGGCAGCGTCTTTCAATCAAAAGTGTATCATCAAGCCAATTCCATATTAAATTAGTCTGACTGGACGCTATCCTATTGACACTCACATGATGAAGCTAAAGATTTTAGAGAACTTGATTTGTGCAGGGAAAAGATGAGATTGAAATATCTGAACTAAGGCTAAGGTTCAAACCATCTTTAGTTCTATAAATCCGGCGAATTGACTGGAGTAAATATTGACTAGGCGCTCTGTATGTACATATATACGGCGGCCTGTTTGATGAATTCTGATTGAATGACAACGGACAAGCGTCCCTTGTCCATTTACCTAACCTAACCTAACCTACCTAATTCAAAAACTTGTTTTATCAATCATAAACAGCGCAATAATCTTTGTAGGAAATAAAGAGCAAATATATACATATATTTACGTATATGTACATATGCATACATATATTTAAAAAAAAAGTAAACAAAACAAGGAAATCCCCCATAAACAAAATAACTTAACAATGCAAACGTAATAAGAACTTACGCAATACACTATTACGCTTCATATAAATAGTATATGTATTTGTATGTGTGCAATTACGTCTACAACAAATGCATCTTTGCTTTTGCTAGCTTAGCAAACGATACGCAAGGCACACAAATTCAAAGCCTCCTTTTGCTATGGAGATATTCTCCTGCAACGATCGATAATTATACTTATACACGTCAGCTGTTTGATTCAATTTCTTTGTGGTTTAACAATAGTTTTTGTTAGTTATAGCAATGATATATGTATGTATGTGGATAAATATTTGACGGCATACATATGTACTATATGCAGATTGATCAATGCGAATTACTTTTACTCTAGCCTCGATGAGTTAATAATGCCATCATTAAAGCTGGAGCGGTGTAACATCTGGCACTGCGTTTGCGAATATAAATTAGTCATAAAAATTCATAAGTATATTTTACCCATTGGAAATAGTTAAGTTGAGCTATTTTCGATCAACAGCGTAAATTTTTTGGTTTGAATGTGCGGAACATGCAACATGTTACTTCAGTTTTATTCACCTAACGACCAAAACTAATCGAGATAGATATATATTAGGCCCCATAATATTTTCAAACTTTCGGTCGACTTTATACCGCATATATCTGCCAATATGTGAGTTATCTTAATAAAATTAAGAGCGTGCATTTTCCTAATAAATGTGCATCTTTGTGCTTGGAAGGGTTAACGGTTAAAAACTTGCGATTGGGCCTTTATAACTAATAAGCCTTATGGCTCTAGTAAAACTATGAAATGGAAATTTTAATTTCTTCCAAATTTCTTTGCAAAACTCGACATTGATAGTTTCATAGTATTAAAACAATTTTGATGTTCAAAACTTAACGTAAGCGAGGGGTCCAAGGCCAGAAAAATTCTGAATCTCCATGGGAATTGTAGTCAGCTTATTAAATCAATTAAACGAGATTCACTCTTATATGATACTATATACTATATGCATATAAAATACCGATGATTTAAAGGATACATATGATAGCTTAAAAAAGGTGATTTAGGAAATAAGGAAAATAAAAAATATACCCACCACTGTTGTAGTGATTCTGGTATTATTCGTGGATAAAACCTGAAAACAAGTTAAGAAGATATTAATCCATAAAATGACTCACGGGTGAGAAATATCAAAAATGAGCTGAATTGTAGTGCTTAAAAAAATTGTATTGAATATGCAGACAAATGTGATCGAATCATTTGCCTCCGAGTATACGCTGGAGAAGAGACGTAGTTAGTAGTTTCACAGATGGATCGAAATTCAAGTCTTTAAGGTTGAAAGGGAAGTATTTTATCGGGAGCTCTCAATTAAGAGCCTAAAACGTCCCTGACTATTGCAGTGTCTTTCAAGAAGAAGCGGAAGCTTTTAAGGTAGCAGGAGATGTACTTCAATGAAATGCGACCTCTTTTAGGAAAGTACATGTATGCATCAACTCCGTTAGCAGAGCTGCTATACAGACCTTGAGTTCGCTAACAGTGTGCTCAAAGCTCGTCGAGCTCTAGCACAATCATCAGTATACTTCCAGATTAAATTTGTATAGAAGCCTGGCCACAGTGTTATTGTCGGAAATTGTAAAAAGGATGAGCTTGCAAGAAAAAGCATCCTTACTCGAGTGTGATTAGAATGGGAACAACCAGGGCTTCCCTAGTCTTCGTGCATTCGCGACGAATTTTAACTGTCCAAGTGGGATTATTGGTGATCTTAGGGGAAGTCAAAATATTTACGAAACCTAAAGAATAAAGTAAATTTTAAAAATGTAGTTTTGAGAAAAACGCGTTTAATGATAAACTGTTGGAGCTGATTTAATTGAGCGGCTACACTCGTTAATAAATTTTAATATGTTTTTGTTTGTTGTGATTCTAACGTGTAATTTGTCATATTGATATTAGCTAGTCTGGGAAGAATTTAGTATACCGTCCCAGGATTTCAAAGATAAAAAGGATATTGTCGGATAGAGAAGATTATCCTGATCAAGGATATATATAGTTACAGCCGCGAGATATTCGCGTTTAAAGTTGAAAATTTGCAATATTTTAATTATATATTTTCTATATATAAAATTAATTTTGCTCTTATATTTTTCACTTTTATATTCACTAGCACTTCGTGATCTGGAGAATCTTCTCTATCCGACCATACCCATTTTATTCCCGGAACGGTATACTAAAGCCGATTCGCTAATTGTAAGTAAAATACTGAGGAAACACTAAAACCATGGATAGTTTCAAATTCATGTGAAACAGGCCTACAAGTACTCCATAAATTTCTATGCTGGGCTAAGTTAGGGGCACATCTATAGTTATTAACGCAAATCCGTACATTCAACTACCGTGAAATTGATAACACGTCGATATCATAGCCACTGGCTTCACGGCCGCTACGGCTACTACGTCTATGTCTATGCGATAGGCTGTCATAACCATTGAGGTGGGCGCGGTAAATTGATATACGATATACGCATAGTAGTTACGTTTGCTGGCGTACACGCTGTCGTAGGTAAGCAGTGCTGCTAACTTTCAGTAGTATTTTATTATACTTTTTTATCAATTACATACATGGGTATATATAAATATTTGAACGTAAGTGATTTTGTGATGTCATTTCAATATTGTAATAAATGTAGTGAAATGTACCAACGGCTGAACGTGGGAAGTGAAATTTTTTATAAATTTAACTAGTTTTTTTATTAGTAGAAGTAGTATGTCACATGTACTTATATTCAAAGTCACTATAGTTAATATCGTTTCATAAAAAGAAATAAAGAAAAAAATCTATAAAAAGCCCCACTTCCTCTTCAAACCCCAGCAAGTCTACGTGTACAATATGAGCACTATCGTATGAATAGTGTAGACGTAATTAACGCCACAAACGCAAATATATGCCAGCCTGTCTATCATAGACAATTTTGATGATATTATCAACTGCAATCCAGTGGCCAATTGTGGGCACCATGTAATCTGTGTAACATTTATGTACAAAATATGTATGTGTACGCAAATAAATCGCCAACAGGTAGCAAAACTGGCATGAATACGAGCATAAGCGCAAATGTACCGGCAATGCAGAGTGCTCTTAGAGTGCACCTATTGAGTTGGCAGCATCGTCGAACACATTACGTCAATTGCTCTACTGCCGCAGACGGCTTAGAGTTCAGTAATTGTCTGACATATGTATGTAAGTAGCACTTGCAGTAGCATATTGGTATACTCCTCGGATACTCGCCTTATTATTGTTGGTGATCTATTTTCAATTGCGTATGGCTCGCCTCTACAGCAATCAAATACCGATTTTACGTATAGGCAACTGACGTTTGAAACATATTAGGGTGATTATTTTTGTCTACGAATATTCGTGAATGGTTTCATTAATGATTTTTTTGTAATATTGTAGGTTATTAATAACATAGGCTTTTAAGGGCACAACTAAATAGTATCAAATTAAAAAAAATATATACAAATTTATCTTTAAACGTTTTGTTTCGAAAACTACATTTTTCTAATTTGATTAGGAGATTACTTGGTAGATCGATCACTACACAATTTTTTCTACGTGTTCTGAAAACAGTACTCTATACAATGGCATACCAATGTTTTGATCTGTTCAAAAATCGGTATTTGGCGCGCTGAACCCTTTTAAAAAACTCCGCCATTTTATCAAGATTGAAATCTTGAACCTCGAAAAATCTTGAATTATTCAATTAATCTTAAAGGTATGTACGGTTCTTGAAAAAGTAATAAGAGCTCAGAAGATTTTATAGAAATCTAAATTTCTTTCTGTCTTTTGAGTTTCAGAAACCATATATATGCTGTAGTAACGAAGCGCGTCAGCTTTAGCACAAACAACTTTAAATTTGTCTTTCTCCAAACATTTTTCAAATAGCACGTTGGTAAATAGATGGTAAAGATTGAGGTTTTGCAATGCGACCTACGGTCTATTGTGCCTCCCCTATATCACATATGGTCACCAAGGTCCAATATTATGAACAATTCCAGGAACCTGCTAGGCTTGACTCAAGTGATGTGATCCTGTTTACGTAGATGGAACTTAGGGCTTTTAGCCTGCTTCTGCAAATTGCTAGGACATCCAGAATCAGGTATACATACAGGGGTTCTTATTCCTTGTCGCAGAACAGTGCTTCCAGAGCCTCCAATGCCCCAAAAAGGAGGGATTTGTCTCGGTGGAGGTTATACCCTTCCAGAAGCAGCTTGGCATGGCACCACTGCTGCCTGCTGTGAATGCTGTTCTCTCCCACTCTCTCCTCCTTGCGGAACAGCTTATTTAAAGTGTGGAACCCCACTGCAATGCATGGTTCTGGGCCCATCGTCGTGGACGCTGCCGCACAGCGGGCTAGTCCGCCAGCTAAATGCCGGCTACCGCTTTATATCCGGGCATCCAGATTAGTGGTATCCGGTAGCACACTGATAGGCGATTCAGCCTTTCTATACACTCCTCCACTAAAAGCTATTTAACCTCATACGCTGAAATCGCCTTTAGTGCTGCTTGACTGCCCTTGAGTATGGCGGACGCTGGTTTCGATAGATATGATGGAGATTGATTTCTGCGCACTGACTTATATCCGTGTCTTCCGTTTTTTTTTTCGAGCCGTCAATTTAACTCTGGAGAGTGCTGCTCCGTAGCAGTATATCGAACATGGAGTCATTCCACTCCGCCTTATTGCCAAGAATAACTCTAAAATTCTTTGTAAAATTAGTCCTCATTGTAACGTCGTCTCTTCGAAGAAGAGCCAGTGGTGTGCTTACCCCAAGGGCCTTCACAGATTAAGATGACATTATCTTCCTTTTGCCGAAACCCTCTGCTGCCATTAACAGCATGGTATGTTTCGCTACCTGTTTAAACACTATATGCAGCGGTATGAGCTCCAGTATGTCTTAAAAGTGCTGCAATGGAGCAAGTACACATTGGCGCTGAAGCGCAGACAAAGACGAGTCGATGCAACTTCGATAGTTGAAAGCCTACCAAGGATTGCATTGCATCAGATGCCCAAGCAACCGCTTCATAGGTGCAATAGACTTACGATCGTGGTACACCTCCATCTTATGATACCAGGCTCGCAGCCCCAGGATCTGCCAGCTAGGCATTTGCATATCATGAATGCCTTCGTGGCTTTGGACAACGTTAAATCCACATGCCCACTCCATCGTAAGGAACCAAAAGTTTTTTAATATATATTTATAGCTAATAATATTTCATGTTCTATAATTTTTTTTTTATAAATTGAAACAATCACCCTAATTCAGTTTTGAAAAACAAATTTTCTAAGCAAGTATTGCCTTTATACATATTTTGTATACTAGCATTTACTTGCGAATTGTAATACAATTGCCAATAGTAATTACGTCAGATATGTTTTTCCGATATCACCAAACAATCGTTAGCCAGATTCGCGACGCCGGCAGTTATGGCCAAGATGCTTTGCAACAGTAATGGCAGATAATAAAAATAAATACTATATCTACATATGTAGACTTCTATGGTACCCATTTCATTGATTACTTTATGCATATGTATGTTGTTAATACATACATATGTACATTTATGGTTACAAAGATATGGTAATGGTGCGTTTTAATAATACCAATTAATTTTTCTGCACATACAATGCAACAATAATTGAATACAAACAATCATACATTTAGATGTGCAGACTATACAGGAAATATTTATTTCTGCGCCAATATATGAGGCATATAAATTTGCTTCCTGTGCGCAAACCTTGGCATCACCTGCGTAGATAGCTCATTGAGATAAATCGGTTACTATACAGTTATGCAGGCAATGAACTTTGATTTACATTAGCTATTGAGATAGGCATGAGTACTGTAATATATTTGTAGAATTACGTCAATTTGACACAGGTCACATAAACTGATCGGTAATAAAATGGCTAACATCAGTAAGTGCTAATGAACTGGGAAATACGCGAATCTTATTAAAATACTTATGTTCAACTTTACTACATAGAAATTTTGGGTAAATATCCTCTCGTAGAGGTTTAAACTAAATTATCATTTTATACGGGTCAAATAGTACATTTTATTGTCTCGAAAAAAGTTCTTAATACGAGTACTACGGGATAGACAAGCGCTAGTAAGTCAGACCATTATCAGAATTACCATTAGGGGATTACTTAGCAAAGTCAGTATAAAAGGTAATAAAAAAACCGAGAGGTTTATGCGAATGTCTAACGAAAGTCGATTAAAATACGGTGTCACAAAAAACGGATGTTCTAATCTCAAAAGCTCGATCTCTATCGAGTGGCAGAATATGGCCAGTCTTGCACTGTCATTAATATCTCTTCAAATACAACATGCTTAATTTGCAACAAGGTTTCTTAAAAACTTCTTTTTCAATTACGGAATCCAAATCGAATTTGGATCAACTTCACAATATGTATGTATATACTATTGTGCCGCAAAGTGTTATAGCTTCGTACATACATAGGTATGTTCCTTAAAACCATAACAAAATCGGTATTGTAGATTGGCGGAATCAAACGACTAACGGGTTCATAAAATGCCTTAATCGAAAACCTATATATTTCCATAACAATGACAAGCGAATAAAGAAACAAAACTATAATTTGGTACATTGAGATAAAGTTAAGTTTGTGGTTTAAAAATTTTTAAAAAGTGGACTACTAAATTTCATAACAGTAATATAATTGCAGAAGTTAGGACGAAGAGCAATCTGCAGAAATTAAAAAGCTGCAATTTTGTGCAGAAAAAAAAACAACGGTTTGGTTTGGTTTGTGGGCCGGTGGAATTATCGGTCCATATTTCTTCAAAAATGATCCAAAATTTAATCCCCCGCCATGATAATCGACTATTTGGGGACTGAAATTGAAGCTCGTGATATCAGCGATATTTGGTTTCGACAAGACGTTGGCAGTTCCCATACATAGTGTCAATCAATGGTTTTATTGAGAGAAAATTTCGGTGAGAAGATAATTTCACGTTTAGGGCTGGCCGACTGGTTACCAAGATCGAGTGATATCGCGCCGTTAGACTTTTTCCTGTGCGGATATGTAAAGCCTAGTCTATGCGATTCAGGCCTTGGAGCAAAACATGATGCGTGTCATTCGCCTGTTAGCAGTCGAAATGCTTGAACACGTCATCGAAAGTTGGACTCAACGGATGGATCATCTGAGAAATTACTGAAAAAAAATGTTCTTTCGAATGATAATAAACATTCCCCATTAAGTTCGTAGTTTTGATAATTTTTTTTAAGTAAAGAATTCAAAATGCATCACACTGTATAACACTGTGAAAATGAACAACAACTACGCTTACTTTCCAAACGTAATAATCTTAACTATTTGAAATATAAAATATGAAGGTATTACCCCGGCTTTGATCCCTCAAAATTATGAATGTATAAATGTTTGGTTCCTGTACTTCCAATCTGCTTTATTTCGAAACTCTACAGGGTTTATATAAAAAGCATTTTCAATAGACATTAATGAAAATAGTGGCTGTCAAGGCCATAGATTAAAACTTAGTTTTACCGTTTAAGTTTATATATAGAAGCAAATCGAATAAACCTGCAATTCGTTATACGATAATTTTATACGCACTAATTGCTGAGAGAACAACTAGAATGAAATCAAAAGTACCTGCATAAAACGAGTACCAAACACATAAAATAGTACATGATCCAACAAATCAAACTCAAATGCGCATAAATGCACTATAGACATGCGATTATTTACTTTTACATACATATAATATGTAGTGCCTACATACATAAGTGCAACTCAAATTTTTGCCAAACGATGTATTCATGAAGCAACGAAATCGTGACTTACCAGCATCCGATAAATTGCATACCGCCGCCAGGAATACTCATGACGAATGCAAAAAGAAAAAAAAAATTGCCTCAAACGGAGTGAACCGACTGCGAGGCATTGCAAATGAATGAATAACAAAAAAAAATGATAGTAGCTAGCGGATAGTGGTTAGTGGCCATAGAAACTGGACAACAAAGAAAATTATTCAATTTCTTCGATTTTTTTTACCCACCAGCAGGATATTTGAGCTGTTGGCTTGCAAAATTTAGTATGTCTGTAGAGTATGTAAGTGAATATGTACTGAAGCCGCCATAGGAGCTTGGTAATCCCAGTAATATGACGCCTGCCCGATTGGCATACCCGAACAAGTGAAATATGTGTATGTAGACAAATATATAGTATATGTATACGTACATATGTATATGTCGCGCCGGGACAGCAACTGATTAAAAGCACAAAAAATTGCGCAATCAGACAAAGAGCGCAAATAAAAGGAAATAAATCGAAATTTTTGCATATTTCATTGAGAAGTTCAATCAAACGCAAAGCATAACCTTGCATCAAGTGGCAAGAGGAATGCCACAATACAGCTACCACCGTGAACAAACGAGCATACATCCATATGTACATACATGAGAGGAAGATATAAAAATCTGTTGAATTGCGAGTTGAGGTCCTTTTGGTGGTTCATTCGTTGAGTTCACGAAAGTTTGCAGGGCGATGGCTCGAGCGATGATTAAGCAATGGAATAAGTCATTCATACGCAACAGGCGCAAAAATATTCACACAAACATATACATATATATGTACATATATATATTTATATAGTCAAATTGAACTCCCACATGCTCATGCATGCATACCTTAGTCAGCGTCAGAACCGACGAATATTTTCATCACAGTGATTAAGTAAAAGTGTATTTGTCCTCTGTTTTTGAATGGATCGCTATACCTTGGTAATCTTAAGAATTCCATCTATGCAACGCTTCGTGCGCGACACTTGGCTGCTCAGCTCAGCAAAAGTGATGGAGCAGTTGGTCGGTTAGCAACTTGCTTGGTGGATTTGTCGAAGTCTCGGGCATAGCGCATGCGTCAGTGCCTGCTGGTGGTATTTTTGGCTGTCTGAGAAAATTGCAAAAAAAAAAAGTAAAATTGCCAAAGCAAAGATGGCGCAAATGATGTGACCACAAACCACTGCACAGCAGGTTTCCAGCATTTGCATAGCGTCGTTATAGACGTATATGTATGTATATGAATATGCATATACGGCTTGCAGACGTTCTTCATGTGTTGTTGGACAAAATGGCGTTGGTTCTAACGCAGCTGATGCACTGGCGAGCTTGTAAGGTTTCTCTCATTAAATTTCCATTGATCTGAAGGATTGATTGGCCATTGCACGCGGACGACATAGGGGTTGCCAACCGATATAAAATTGGTGGCTTTTGTTTGAAAAACGAATATCGTCCACGGCTGAAGTTTGGAGATGAAGAACTAGAAGGATTGCTCTATGAAGGTTATTCCTAAACGCAAAGGAAGCTTGCAGAATCATTGGAAGTCTCTCCGGTAGCCATTTAAAAATATTTAAAAAGCATCGAAGATATGTTGAAAGAGGATTTTTGATGTGAAAAATGCTTTTTGAAGGATGAAGATGTTTTTGCAACGGAAAGTGACTCACGTAACTTGGATCCATTTCAAAAACTCTAAATGTAAAAAATCATATGTAAGACCTAACTAGCCGGCCAAGTCATCGGCAATGGCGAATATCCATGACGGCAAGGTAATGGTCGGTATTTGTTGGAAGGAGAAGGGCATGTTGTGTTATGAGCTTCCAAGCCCGGAGAAAGCATTAACGTGGAACACTACCGACAACAGCTATTCAAATTGAAGTGAGCGATTATTGAAAAACCCCAGCCACCGAATTGCCTCTAGCTCCTTATGACTTCGATTTGTGCAGAACACTCTCACTGGAATATGCTACACATTACTACAGCGTAGTAAGATATTTGGTTGATTAATTCTTAAGCCACAAGCCGGCGCAGTTATTTTTAAATAATGTACTATAATTATTTCAGATGAAGAATAACTTTTTTCTTTAATTTTCAATTTTACTCCGCAATAAGCGCTTCTTTTAACAACTCATTTAGCTTATTATATCTACATACCCAAAAACATATTTGGCAACCCTATACAACTTTGCGCGCGTCAACGATTTGAACTTGTCATTTAACACCGCTCAACGCCACTCAACAACGCTTAACTAAGAAGCGTTTCAAGTGGCGCCATATGTGAAAGAACCATCACCATTACTACCACCTTCGTCATCAACACCAATACCTACACCATCAACGCCACCGCAAGTGGTTGATATTAAGTGATTTTAAATCTGGAAAAAAATGCTCATTCGAGCGCCAGTCGCACGCAAGCAATGAGCTGGAAATTAACGAAGGCGGACGACTAAACGAAAAGGGCCGCGTGTGAAATCTAATCGCGGCGGAAAGAAGCCTGACCAAGTGCCAACTTTGTTGCCATTTTAGATAAAACCTGGCAGTTGGGCGACCGTATGTTGGCGAGCATATTGGTAAGCGTGATTGGTGGCAGCTGATGTTGAAAGTTTACTGATGTGTTAATAAGACAGCAGTAACCAAATACGGTTGATAGAATGATATCCACACATGTATGCTGCAGACGAGAAAAAGAATCAGACTGAGAAAACCATAAGGCATATAAAAATTAAAGTGATAAATACCTAAACAGAGAGGAACCTTAGTGATTTAAGTAACGAAATGCGTGTTTAGGTTATCCGCATCACATTTATTCATTGAGGAGGCTGAAATAAGCCGGAAGTTAGATATATGGGGCTAGATTAAATTTTCGCCCAATTGTATCTATATTAGGCGCAAGGATATACTGTTATGAGTAAAATATATTCTTTAATTTTCATTGAGATAACTCAAATATTTCGAGATATATCCAGTATAAAGTCAGCTGGAGGTTCGAAAATTTTTTATTAGCTACTAGCTGACCCCGCAGCCGTTGTCCTGCGTGAAATTATGTGTTTTGAAATGAAAAGAAAGTTAAATTTATCATTTCATTTTTTTTCGATGTACAGAAAATATGGTTTTCCAACTCGTGAGCTTGCCACGTACATCTGGCCGTGTGAAAAACATAGCATTTCCAAATTTATGCTACACACTTTGCGACTATTCTTGTGTCCTGTTGATTGTCATCTGAAATGCAATTTTCACTGGAAACGGAATACGTTTGAACTGAATTGGCAAATCGTTAGAACTCAAAGGAGTTCGTAGAATCAAGCATTAAAAAAATCTAACTTTGTGACGCAAATGATGTGGTGGCATACCAAGCCTGCCCAAAGAGTTTAGAAATACCTCTGCATAATTCACGGCATCGTCTTTATTGTTAAGACGATCGATCGATTTGTTTGAGTGCAAGTCTTCTGGAATTTAACTTTGAATCTTCCAGTTTAAGTCAACAACATTGGCGTTTTTGGTAGCTAACATTGCGCGTGCACTTAAGGAATCGTAGTTACGATAATTCGGCCACGATAATTTGGCGAACATTCGTGATGAGTTCATCTTACGTGCATTGATAAACGGCGGATGGAATTGATATCGAAACACCGGAAGTATCAACCGGGACTGACCCATTTCCAATTTTTTGTGAAGACGATGTAAAATGTCTTCGGCAATGTCATTTTTGTTCGCATCCCATAATTGACGCGGATTTGAGGGCTGATATGTCGAAATGATTATGATTCGCGAAAAGTGTGCGAACTTCATTTTCATTCCAGTGATTAACATGTTCCAGCAATTGTAATTGCTGCCTTACTTCTCCAAAACTTGTACACACCGTACCTTACTTTAATCAGTAGAAACCAAAGATAGAAACAATCGTTGTTTTTAGGGTGGATTGTGTAAACTCATCCTAATTCAGTTGAGAACACACCTGGATGTCAATCTACTGGTTGGTGAATTAGACTATAATGTTGAATATACATAGTACGATCCATGTGTTGTCAACTTCGATATTCACTATTCTAAATTGAATGCTGAATGCTCTGCATTTGTCGTCTGGTGAGCGACGCCGATAAAGTGGATATCCATTATTTCTAGTTTGTGTTTCAGAAAGAAAAGCACGTGGATACTGTTGAGTGCATTTATAGTCAGACCATCCATCAGTCCATCGAAGCTGTTGCTTGAAAAGTCTTGTTGTGACATCGTGACGATCGCTTTCTGATAGACCGCGATTAATAATACCGCCCGTATGTCATCGTATCCTGGGAGTACTCGGTCATGTGCCTTGGGCTGCTAATGTATGTTAAAACATATTAGCGCGACCTCTTCGTGGCATCGTAACAAATTTCAATCTGCAATTGATCACTTTGTGTGCAACACACATAACATTTTCACTGAATAGTTTTCAAAAATTTTTGAACCAAACGACAAATTTGAACGATTTGAATAATTGAAAAACAAAACAAAAAAATTAAAAAAAAAAAAATTGTATGGAAAAAATTAACTTTTTGGAATTGTCCAATTTTCCGACTTTTCCTCATGAGAAGCGTAAAGGTTTTTTTATTTCCAAACCTTCCTCGATCCATAGGGAACATGCTCTGAAAATTTCATCAAGATTGGTTCAGTCGTTCCCTTAGCGTTACTAATAAATAAATATTCATTCGTTTGTATGGGAAAAGGAAATGGACTGTTTTTAGGAGTTTTCCGGCTATTATTCGAATTTTTCTTGCTGTAAAAACCATCCTTGAGCCTTAACGAATATTTTAAAAAAAGAATTAGCAAAATTGGTCCAGGCGTTTTTGAGTTATGCGCTTACCAACACATTTTGCGATTCATTTTTATATATAAGATGTGAGGGCTCAGACAGAGTAACTGTTGTCATGAATATATTCTGTCTGAGTTACAATTGTACATCTGATACATTGACCAATATTTTCGGTCAAAAGTTAATTTAGATATTAAGATCCACATATTCGGTATATAAGGGCTTGAACATTTTTAGTTCGATTTTGACAATTTTTGGTCATAAAGTGACATACGCAATATCCATGCAAAGTCTTATCCCGTTATTTTGATTACATTTTGATTTGTGTACTGGAAAGTGAGAGTGGAATGTAACATTGTGCCATATGGGAAGTAGGGGGTGGTTGTAGCCCGATTTCGATCATTTTGTCATATAGGAATATAAAAAGAACGCTACGTAATAAATTTGGTCGAAATCGGTAGGTCGGGTTCCGAAATGTGAAATCATATACTCCATAAAGTGAGCGCTGCCACACGTAATGTCTAATTTTCGCAGCGGCCCTTATAAAGCCTTCTCATACCACGGGGCTAAAATTTAATGTCTCTGGCGTTGTTGGTTTATTGGGCTTTTAGTAGTTTTTAATAATGCCGTTATATGGGAAGTGAGCGGGATTATCATTCGATTTCATCCATTGTCACACTGTCAGTAGGAGTTCATATATGTATGTATAATATTGCTCTGAGCACATTGGATTGTGATAACCTTAGTAGTTTAGGAGATATGGCGTCAATGTCAATTGAGCCGATTTTATATAATTTTTGTTAACACATTGCTAGTAAACAACTTTCTCAAATTTTCATTGTTTTATAGCAGATTGATCGTAATTCTCGGCAAAAAGTCACTCATAGGCACAGGGGTGCACATATTTACTACCTCTCGACTTTAAAACAAGAGCTGCAATTTTGGCAACTTTTGGATGTGAGATGTTAAAAGCACTATTTGTGGAAGGAAGTTGGTTTTCGATTTCATACAGTGTGATACAGATGCGAGGATTATATCGCATACTGAATTTGGTTGAAATTGATGGAGTTGTTACTGAGATGGTATATTCAAAGTCACCCAACAATCCCTTGAACCAAATTACAGTTTTCTATCCAAATTTGTAGCGTACACATATTTCTTTGAACACTATGTTAACACTAAATGTTACCTCGTGACCATTCGGCGTTGATTAGTAAACGCTAATTTACAGTACCGGGCCCACATACAGACGCTTTTGTCTTCTGTTTTTTCTCTTGTTGCTCAACATAAAAATTTTTGCTGCAAAACCGGAAAAAAAAGTGGCGAAATATTATATTCCGCGATGTAATTAAGTTTAGAATTTACGGAAATTATTGTAAAGGAACTGTCCGCCGGCCTAAAGGTAAAACATTTGATTATAGATACACCACAAAAACAATTAAACATGGGAGTGGTGTGGTGTGGCGATATTACTCCTGACAAGACGTTGCTCGTTTATTTTGAATAATGAACACAATAATCGCCTTTGAATACAGATATATTTTGCAAAACGTGGCAGCACACATAAGCTGAAGAAAACATGCCACTGAGATGGTATTATGAACAATATAACGACCCAAAACATACATCGATGTTGGTAGCTGAGTGGTTCAAGAATGCAAATGTGACCTACATATATGTAATGGCCTGACACTTAAAACGCAATAAATTCACTTTCAATAGATGAAATGACATGAAATACTCACTGGACAATCGATAAAAATAGCAGTTTCTAACGCACTAGTCGAAATATAGATGGTGCCACCACGGGGCGTTAGATTCAAAAAGTCCTGTTTACCATGGAATTTACCTTGTATATCTTGTTCTTATAGCTGCGGTGCAGCTGCGGTGTTGTTAATTAAGGTTTCTCAGTTTTATATAGGCCATTCAATTTTCATAAAACACAATTACTGCTATGTTTTTTAAGCAACTTAAAAATATTAAAAAATTTTGATAAAAAATAATATATAAAAGTCTACATCGAGATATTATTGAAAATTTCGTTAAAAAACGAAAAAAAAAAATCATAATCTACTAAATACCATTAACTGCTACAATGTTAAAGGTGCGTTGTTGCATTAACTAAAAAAATTTACGAAATCTTCACAGAAGGGAGTAGAGGCATAGCGAGCACATAAATGTCACAAAAATATCAACAAAATTTGCATAAAATCATCAAAGTGCTACAGAGCATAATTTACATAGCAACGGCAACATACAAATGCAATGTCGGCTATGTGTATTAAATTATATGTGCATTCGAAGATCATAAAGTGAATGCAATGACAAGCGCGAAAACCACGACGATCAACGCAACAACCGCGAGGCTGAAGACGTGTTCTTGCTGTTGTTGCTTTTCTTTTTTTTTTTTTGCTGGCTTGGTTTGTAGCTTTGGTGCCACTCAGCTGCTAACAAGTGTCACGTAAAGCGTATAAATTTAAATAACTACGAAATAAAAACAGGCGACAACGACAACAACAACAACTACAGCAAACTGAAGGAAAAAGTGAAAAAGTAACCGAAAGGTAGCAGCAGTTGCATTTCGATCAAAAAGTGAGCCAAGACAAGATAAGCAGATAATTTTGGTACGCGACCGAGTCGGGGATGTGGAAACAGCCATAACTATATACACACGCGTGTATGGCTATTATAGCGCTCTCGCATAACAAACAATACCACACGTAGCCCGAAAAAAATGTGGAGCCAAAAATGAAATTAAAAAGTGTAAAAATGCGCCAAAGGAAGTGAAACTGTGATGCTTTCATATAAAAATTGGATCAGAAGCCTTCGACGACGGTCATGACGACTTTCGGGCAGTCAGTTGAAAATAAGAAAATAAAATAGCTGCGCTGCCGATGAGCAATTCAATTCAAGTTGGTGCGCGAATTTACACCATGTTTTACTAACCACAACAACTAATTCTACAACCACAAACAAGACAAGTCGGCAGCGGTCTGGCGAAGTGAATCGCCACTTGAAGGAGACAACGCGCGTCCGACAGGATTGCACCGCCAGTTGCGGTAGCCGCAGTTGATGTCTGCGCATGCGTGTTACCAATTTGGATACGAGCAGCATACCTCCGCAAGCCATTCAACAGATTCATTCATGTTTTGGCAGGCTTCTTACTCAGTTCGCCTTTTTTATTGATTTTGGCGCATTTTTTGCATTTTGTTTTTTTTTTTTTTTTTTACTTTTGTCTCTGTGTGAACTATTCTCGTTTGTGTTATGAATTTTATTCAACATTTTTCGGGTCTTTTACGCACCGACAATGATCGAGCTGCCGTCACTATTCGACATTGAAAAGAAATACGAAAAAAATTATGAAAACCCTTCTTTCAAGCCTTTAATTCCTGCATGGTCGAAAGTGTGCGGCGACAGCTCAAAATCGGGATTGTCTTTTCTGCATATACATATGTATGTACAGCTATATGTTAATACGTTTAATTTCATTTGCATGAATTTTGGTAGACAATCGTTTGCATTGCGTCAGTTCAATCGATTTGTTTAGCGGCGCACCACTATTGTTTTTTGTGCACAGTCGTGGAATTTTTGGCGGTTCTCAAATACCTCAAACAATAAATTTCACCAATGACAATGTCGACAAAAATGTTGTACCGCAAAAGTAATAAAAACTGAAAAAGTACTAAAGAGATCAAGGAAAATGAAACCAGTCGGCGGAGCAAGGAGGCAACAGGCATGAAAAATATATATGTTTTCATATATCATTATATCATATCTTGTAAAATCATTTCCATGCGTTTTTATAACTCTCAAATGCTTCAAAGAACTGAAATAACCTCTTTTTTGTAATTCTTAATTATTAGAGAGCTCACAAACAGCGATACTTTTATATTGAGACCAAGTTAAAATATCCTGATCTGGTACTGAATACCATTTTATTCTTCAATTATTGGAGTCATCGGCGGGTGACTTTGAATCAGTCTATTTAGCCAACAAACGACTGGAAAACTAAAAAAAAGACAATTAACTTCTCACCACAGTATCTTATTAACTCGCAAAACTGGACTCAGTCTGAGAAATATAGTATGTTCCTTCCGAATGGTAATACCGGCCTTCATAGTAAGCCTCCTGGTGGCACTGATTTCATCTTTTGACTTAAGCTACTGACCGTCTTTAGACTTTTGCACGTTTAGAAAAATAATATGGCGACCAACAGGTGCTACTTCGGACTAAATAGGTAATTGCGAATTAAAGTCCTCTCTCAATAAACAAGGACCAATACCCTTAAGTCAAAGGTATGGACGATGACAAATGTGACGAGTCGACGTTAAGAGTTTTCGAGAGAAAGGTTATGCGGAAGATTTATGGTTCTTTGCGTCTTGGCCACGGCGAATACTGCTTTCGATGGAATAATGAGCTGTACGAGATGTACAAAGACATCAAAATATTTCAGCGAATTAAGACAGCGACTACATTGGCTAGGCCATGTCATCCGAGTGGAAGAAAACACTCCAGCTCTGAGATTATTCGACGCAGTACCCGCCGGGGAAAGCAGAGGAAGATAAATACCTCCACTCTGTTGGAAAGACTACTTGGATAAAGACCTGGCTACACTTACAAGAAACAGCGAAAAGAGGAACGACTGTCCCTATTGTAAACTCGGTTATAACCGCGTTTGCGGTGTCTACGCCAGTAAAGAAGAAGAAGAGGAGCCATGTGACCGATTTGCATTTCTTCAGGTATTAGTCGATTTTGATCGCACCTAATGAATCCCAGTAATCATTCTCTTTCCATTTCATAAGACAGATTTCGCCTTTTACGTCGTAGTACGGATACGAGGTGAAGTTTATCGTTTGGACAGTTATTAACACTTTGTTGACGAACACAAAACTAAGAAAAACTCTTTTGGATTGCGCACAAATAGCGTACTGCTAAGAATGGACTAATAGTTGGAATTGTAGGCGGAGTTAACAAACCCAGAACTCAGCTCCCCAATTTAGAGATCTGGCGTTAAGAGATAATGGTCACTTGTTACGTTATCGCCTGAAGTAGCGGTTTTCGGGGAATCTGCGGATGACCAAAATTAGAGGTTCAAACACGCTGAAAGTCGTTAAACCACCCTTTGACGATCGCCAATGAAGGAGAAGGGTCGTCGTATGCGGCATCCAAGCGTTATTTGATTCCACAGGTCCCGAATCACCGACAGCTATTGCTTTTTTTATTTTTCTCAAATCCATTGTACCGACAGAAAGTTATCAGTAGAGGTTGTTATCGGACCACTTTGATAGAGTACGAAATTAAGCAAAAGGACGATTCAAACTACTGAAGTTTGGAAATTTTTATTAGTTAAACAAAAATATAAGGAAATAAGTCAAAGGACGGAGTTTAGAGCAATCTTAAGCAATTTAACACCTTCACATGGCGGAACAGCCCAACGATAATATGAATATATCCATGCTTAAGAGTTAATTGTCTGCAAGCACAACGAATAAGCGTAAGTAAACCGAAAAGAAAGAAACGGATTCATCAACAAGCTTGAATTCTAGCCAAGAGCCACCGAAATGAGCAAAGGAGCCACCGAACAAACGAGCTGACCAAATAAGTAAGCAATTGCCAGCAGCAGCCACAACAACAGTAATAAATACTACACATAGTTATAATGCGAGTATAACAACAGGCAATGAAGCATTAACAGCGGGAACCCGTGAAACGAGGCGCTCGCCATCATCACCGCCGCTCATTGTCAGCTTCAACGCCACTCTAAGGGCCACCGCATAACTACACACTTACATGCACACATACTACATATTGTACATTCTAGAACCATGGCATGGGTAGTCATTTGCTTACGTATACATACTCTTGTACATATATATAGAATGGCGCTATCGCATTTGATCTCATTTAGTAGGTTGAGCGCACACGTAGTACAAATGTAGCCCTTATGCGTTCACAGAGCACAAAGCGTCGATCCCCACACCATTGGAGCTGCAACAGTAAGAACTACAACAACAACACCAGCACTTGAATGAGGTATAAATGACGACAGCAATAGCAACGGCAGCCGCGGCAAGCAACAGAAACAGCAGCAATAAAAGTGCCTAGTTGGCCACATAAAACGACATGAGATCATTCATCAGATCCTTCCAAGCCGCTTAAGCTGAATGGGACGAGATGGGATGGGATGCGATGGATGCGAAAGACAGGTATTCCGTTTATTAAGCGTTGTGTGAAGACGATGCGTTCTTTGTGTTGTTGATCTTCTAGGGGTAGCAGCCTGTCGTAAAACTACAAAATTGTATGTGTAGACAGTATAAGTGACGAAGGCGCGCGCGAGCTTCAAAAGTGGACTCTATGGTATGCGGCAGACATCCGGTCGATTGATGTCTCGCTGACTGTTGTGTTACTCGGTGCCTGGTGTGGATATCGTTAAGGACTCGTGCGGCGCGATTGCTCAAATTGGAATATGCCACCACGTAATGCGCATGCTCCATTATTTGTTTAACATGCTATGCGCACTTGTGGGGGTGTCGCGACTAAATTAAGTAGAAACGGAAACGTGCTGCCACACAACAGGCGCGCAGCATGCCATCAGCACTCATTAGTCGTTGAGAGTTGTGAGGAGGAGGTTCCACAGAAGGCACTAGTAATATGTTGTGAAGATTTATTTAGAAATTATGGTGCTTTTTTGAGAAATAAGGAAGCTTGTTAATTTTTAACGATATTTTCTGAGGCTCTTGCTGGGGGATTACTTAAAATAATATATTTCTATTTACTAATTTTATTGTATGACTCTACCAGAGGCTATACATTAAACAGTATGTTTTTGTAATGATCAGTATTTTAGATTATACAAAAATATTAAGGTAAAATCTTTTTTCCATTAATTGAGAGCTTTGAAGGGTCTTACACGTTATTGGTGAAGCCATCCACTCATCGAGTTATGTAACCCCCTAACATTGGTTTCCTCTGGTAAAAACAAGCATTTTTTCAACAATTTTTACTCCTATAAAAATAAAATATTTTATTAGAATTCTTTTTATTGTTACATACAAACAAATTCTGAAATTTTTGCAAAAATATTTTAAACTCGGCCATTGCGATGCTAATTTGGCCAACCGACTTCAAAAACCTAGTTTCGAGAAAAACGCTTTTAAAGACGGCGCACTTAGCCTAGCCAGCCTCAGGCGCATAAGTTCTCAAGGCTGTATCTCCGAAACTATTACTCGGATCAAATTTAAAAATTTAGGACAATCTAAAATTTACTGAAGAATTTAATATGACCATAAAAAATCTCGATTTTAGAAACCTGTAAACCCATGTATCTTTTTAGGATACCCATCTTCACGAAGTTTTTAGCTTTTAAGCCCTTCGTGTTTGCAATCTATGTTCACTGGAGTCGATCTCTCCGATCTGGGTACAAATTAATGAAAAACATGGTATGATACCGACCTGATTATCTTTTGAGCTTCAAAGGTAATCGAATTGTCTTCCATATTATGATATACATTATCTTTTCTGCTTTAAAGAGAATGTATTATTTTTCGCTATCAGTATTTTAAAACAAGTTTATTCCTACATACACATTCAAAAACAAGAAGAATTAACTTCCTTAACTTTACTATATATAAAACATTAACATTCAACTAAAACATACTTTAATCCAAGATTGCCAACTTTCATGCAGATATCTTGCAAAATAAAAGAGCTTTCAAAAAAAAAAAATCGATTTTGATCGTTTCCCTTCCATAGCAGCTATATAGTATAATCGTCCCTTCTAAAAAATATATGCGAACATTGTAACATAGTCTTGGGCAATAATCTATGTCCAATTTTATGAAGAGAATTTGTAATATAAAAGACTATTCCATACACGAGCATTATTTTTTCCACCAATTTTTATTTATTTTTAGATATGCATTTGAAAAAATCTTTTTGAATGCAAAAACCAAATAATGATCACAAATTATTTAGTTATTATTATAGTTCCTTCTTCTTGTGCCAATTTACCTTACTACCCTATACGTAGGTTACCTTTTACCTTTCGGGATTAGAGAAAGAAAACAAACTTTAATAACCCCAAATCGCTTTTATGTTTTTAAAATGCACTATTGCCATTCTTATTATCTCCAAAGCATGGCTTTTAAGCTTAGCAATCGGATCACCGGGTGTCAAAAAACGTTGACCTCTTAGTTTATTTTTACAAACCGGAATAAAAAGAAGTCATTCGGTGCCAAGTCAAGACTTTACGGTGGATTACTCGTTTCATCGAAGTTTTGAGTGCTAAAAAATGCACCAGTTTCATTCAATGTGTGAGAGCTCGAATTGTCGTGGTGAAGAGTGAATTATTGAATACTGCTCAGAATTTACTGTTATGCGTTGTTCCAGTAGTATAGTTGCGAAATGTAAAGTTTTTTCAAGAATTCAGCGGCTAATCTCGAAATACCTATACAGTCGACTGCAGTTTACATTCCGCATCATACGCTTAATTTATCATCTGTCACGATGTTATAGACGTGCTTCGATATCTATTTGTTAATATTTCTCTTGACCAATGACACGAGCCTTTTATTGACCGATTGACAAAGGGGGAAAAAAACAATATTTGAAAAAGAATAACTAAGCCCGTAGGTTTTTCAATCCCACGATAGGTCACATGACAATCTTGCAATATCAGTTAGCGCACAGCATCAAAAGCTTTCGGAACAAAAACCTTCCCTAAATTTATCTTGGACTGATTACGACATCGATTGAATTCACTATACCCTCGATAAACACTGATCCTTGAACGACTAACTCATCTAGAGTGCACAGATGAACCGAACACGTCAAAAATTATAATAAAAATCGCGAAAATATTAGCTATTTAATCCCATTTTTTGCTCAAAATTTTCAATAAAAATGTGAGCTTCCAGACACTGGGGATGCCAAATCCCTAATACAAAAGGCAACCTACGTAGGCAATAACTTGAAAGTAGTTACTACATTTGCGCCAATAAATGTCCACCATGTTGCGGCAGGCGTGCCACAACAATTTGCAACATTACCCCCTGTGTGCGACTCAGCTCAGCGCCAGTCCATATTTTTCGCACTTCCATGCATTTATTTGCTTAAGTATGCCCATAAGTATTTGCTAGTTCAATAAGTGCCAGACAAGATGTAACAGTGGCGTGGCGAAAAATTTGCATTCCGACACCTTGGCAAAAAATCGGCATACACGCGCACATATTGAGCATGCAACAAGTTTGGCTTAACCAACTCCCTCAACGCCTGCACTCGCACACAGCAAACACACACCAGCAGCAGCACTTCACCGGTCGCTGAGCACTTTTTCATACAATGAATATGAATGTTGCACAATATCACTTTATGCATCGCAAGCACAATCGCTTACGCGCAGCCTGTTAGTCAGATGGCTGCTTGCCACGATTGACAGCGGTTGTTGCACGACGTCGGTTGGTTGGTTGGGCACCCTGTGGTGCGCATACTTTAACCGATTGGCGATCGTTTTTGGCACATGCGTTGCAAAGTTTTTCTTTGACTTTTGCTGAACGCCATTGTTGTTCATATTTCGCTGGTGTCTCTTGGCTTTTTTGAGGGGTGGTGGATATATATACATATGTTTGTATGTATGTAGTGTGTCCAATGGCGGCACAGCGGGCCTATACAAATGGCCGTGATGCGACACAGAGCCGTAATTGTTTGTTTATTGTTATCCAACTTGCATTTATTGCACACATTAAACACATTGTTGTTGTTATTGTAGTGTATTTTATTTATTCTCATTTTATTCCTTTGACTGCGGCTGATTATGTATGTGTAATATTTATTTATGCATTGTTCGCATTGTCGCTGAAGAAGATGCGCCAAAGTCAAGCAGTTCAACAAAAAAGTGCCAGCGCGGAATTCACCAACTTCGGTTAGTCGCTGAGGTCGAAATATACACATTCACACATAAAGAAATATATGTAAATATATTTAAGATCTTTTTCGAAATCCTCTGAACAATTTTCTTATGTGCCATTTCTTGATTGTGATCACACTCGGGTCTCACACAATGGCACAATGCGTGAATGCTTTTTAAAAGTGCCAGACATCATGCTGTGGCGCTACTGACTCATACGCACGCGCACATATCGAGCTATGGGAAAAAGCTGCCTGTATACATATGCAAATTTACAAATACATGTAATCACTTATGTAACAGCAGTTTTAGCATTTCGCTAAACGCTGTCATTGCAATTCAATAAAATGCATAATTGCGGGTATTTAGCTTAAAGTCACTACCCATTTTATAAAAATGTAATAATGAAACGATACCCAATTAATTCTCCATAGAAAAAATGGAACAGTTGAAAAACTTCGGTACCTATGAAACGCAATAATTGTATAAATCGTCTACGCCAATGGTTCTCCTCATTGAGTTCAGAACTTCTGAGCAAAAGAAATCTAGGTCATAAGTACTAGAAAAGTGGAGAAAAGCATATTTCTCACTATAGAGGAGTGCGAAATTCATTCACAGCAATAGCTAAATTATCTGAGAATAATAACAATCTTGAGGCTCAAATTTCTTCAGCTTCACCTTAAATACACTGCAAGTAGAGCGAATAAAATCCTTAACGCCTTATTAATAATGATGGCAATTAGAGGCTGCGAACGCGTTCAGTTGGCGATTTTTAAGAGGCATTAAATCAGATGCCAGACAAGTAAACAAAGTGAACAGGCTGTCGGCACTAAGTTATCAATGCTTTATGAACAATATCAAGCGATGCTGTTGAAGTAATAGCCAGTATGATGCCCATTGACATTCAGGGTAAGAAATAAGAGGATATATAAGTTACCAGAGCCATCTATAGGAGTAAAAAGAGAAAAGAGAGTCAAAACCTTAATAATATGACAGCGGTGGCAACCTCGCTCAAAGGACGGTAGCCCCACAGGCTGATACCGGACATTACCGGAATTTTAATTAACATTGTAATTAATTTGTTTTTTTTTTTTGTATTGATAAATTAAAACACAGTTTTAATTCCACAAATCGGATTTAAACTGAAAATTTTAAATATTAAACATTTGTACCGATTGAAGAATAATAAAAAATATTGATAACAAGTTTAGAACTAAAAAATAAAAAAAAATATATCTTTAAATTATTTTCCAATTGCAGCCTTCTTGTTTCACAAATTAGCATTCGAGAAGGAAAATTTATCATAAAATTTCAATCTATTTTAACGGATTTGTGAATTACTTTTAATTTTAGTTTTTCAGGTAGCAAAATGTATATATTTCCATTTCATTTCATTCCAGCCTTCTGCTTCAAAAGTATTTTTTTTTTTGTTTATTTATTAATTCAAGTTTTCAATTTAAAATTTATGCTCTTTTTTGTGGCGCCGCATAACGTTGGGAGTTAGGTGTTGTTGGGCGAAATTTTGTTATTTATGCACAAATGAGAGTGGTCATGCAATAAATTTATCGCATGTTATTATTCGTCGGATGAAATATACCATATAAAAAAAATTTTGTGATATGAAAAATTCGTATTAATTTAAATGGTTAATAACTTATATTAAAAAAATTAAATATATTTTTAATTGTAAACAATTTATATTTGATATTTTCAAAGTAAGGTGGATTCAAAAACGAAATTTTAACATTTTTATAGACTAAAAGATCAACAAATAAAAAACAAATCTAGTTAAGAATCAAAATTTTTGCAAAAAAGTTAAATCTTCCTTACCACTAACTAAAATTATTTTCACCGCTGTCCGCATGAGAAAAATACCGACTGTCAATTGATCTGCTGATACTACTCTTATTTGCAATTATTCGTAGGATGATAATACGTGTACATAAATATTTATGTTTGTAAATTCCTAACTTCATAATTTACACATGCTTTGTTGACTCTTTAATCATAAACGTCAGGCAAAAGTTTTTAATATAAAGTATTGTCAAAACCTAAAAATAATTCCCAACCATCGAACCTTTGTGCACCGCACCGCCAACTTTGACCTTCTTTACTGATTTACATACTTCAAATTTAAAAATAAAGCAGATTGAAAATTTCTAAAGAAAATGTGTCTAAACGGTATTGTAAGATTTTCATAATAAGTAATGTAATAAAATGTAAGTAAGTAAATAAATTTAAATATATGTATGCATATTAATAAATTTTATGGTAGTTTAAAATCCAGTTACAACTTACCTATAACTTGGTTAACGTTAAAACATTCCCACAGCAATGCATGTAACATGTCATTAGCATGTCATTGCCAAACTATGCATGCGTGCACATGAAAATATATTCATGTATGTACATATGTATGTATGTATGCAAAATGTATTTCATGCACAGCTCAATTAACGAAATAACGAACGCTCAAACGCAGCAAAGAGAAAAAAACGAACGACGACCGTATCATTCCGACTGTTACACTTTTGCATTAGAACAACAAACAACTACACAATTTTAACACTTAACTCCTTTTCTAATTGGCTAACTTTTATTTTCTTGATTTATTTAATATTATTCACATATTTATCACATTTAATTAACACACATTGACAATAGCGCGTTTGCAATTACTTAATAATACAAATAGCCGATCAGCACATATACAAAAACAAACATATGTACATATGTAGCATGTATGCAGCACACAAAGCTAATACGCACTATTTCTTTTAACATTTGCAAATTTCCACTTATGATTTACACTTTTGCACTATACAATTATGATTTAATAAACACTAAGCACACAATATAATTTGCGAAAAGCTTTAAAAAATATATTCACTTTTTCATTAGCACTTCAATTTTCATTTCGCGAATTAAACTACTTTTCACCGATGACCGCACGCGAAAAATGCCGATTAACAAGTGATCTACGATTATAAGCAGAGCTGCTATTATTTGTGACACCATAAAACGGTGGGTGTAAGCTGTTGGTGCGCGGAGTTTTGTCGCAGGCACAATCGTGCGTGAAAGAGAGTGTGTGAGCCGATGATGTTGAAATTAATTTATCGCATGCAATTATTCGACGCATGCAATTTATATTAATATAATTCTGCGCATGAACGAATATATATGATTTTTTAAAATCGAAATTAATTTGAAAGCCAATTATGTAAAACAAAAATTTATTTTCAATTGTAATGATTTGCAACTATTATTAAAAAATAAATTTTTAGTGCATTATTGTTATTTTAGATTTTTTTTTAGACCTTAAATGCAAAACTGTTTCTTACATATCTAAATACAACTTAATTTTCGTATAACTGGTTTTTACAACAAATAACTTATAAATGTTAAGAAAACTTTTACACAAAATGTAAATTAATTACATTACATATTAATGAGAGTTTTCTTCCAATATCACATTCTACATTAATAATTGCATTAATTTTTTAAAATGAAGAAAAATTTTAAGTCATTGAGAAAAGGTAGACCTAAAAGTTTGTCGTCTTAAAGGAAGCAATGTCAACGTAAAAATGAAAATTAGGTCATAATTTTCTAAGCAAACCCGAATGAATATTTGCATACCTTTCCTTACCAGTATAACAATTATTATTTTATTTGTTGTACTCTGGATGTATATGTAGTATGACGGCGACCTTAGTACAGATACCATATTTCTTTATCCATCCTTTCATCGTACCTGAACTATGTAGGTAATGCTACATCGTAGCCAACCCTCTCTAGATTGAGAAAGAGACCTGTCAATGTGAAGGAAAGCTTCTTCTCGGGGTCAGGTTAAATTTCTGGATCATCCACTTCTGCTTTAGGAAGCTTCTAGGTGGCCTCCAGTACCTTACCTAGATCCTTCTCGACCTCTCGCTCTAAGCAATTTTTCCACCCTTCCGTACAAAAAGTCTCCGGCAGATATACTTATGTATTTATTTGGAGGATTTAGTTCGGGCTACCTTTTTCACTTAACGGAGTCGATAACCTTCAACACTTCCCAGTATTCCGCCGGCACATCACAGTTTTGACTTTGGCGAAGTCGCAGTGCATCCACTAGTTTGCTGCACTTCCCGGTTTTATCGTTGGTCTTTGGAACCTGGTCCATTAAAACAGGTTCACAGCTCCTTTCACAGGCCTAAAAATCTCTCTTTACAGTTTAAGATTTTACTCCTTTCAGCCAGCCCGCACCATCAAAAGTTGGCATGTGTATACCGTGACTCCATCCATTTTCGCGAAAAGCCCATCGTGCAGCTATAGATAAGGTACACTGTTTTTCCCTGCTCCTGTGTGATCTGCACCATGGTGTTGCTCCGGTTAATAAGCGCCATGATTATGTGACTCTTGCTTATTTCGCTGACCGTAGTTGCCGTCCATGGGTTGAGGATTTCCTGGTCTTTCTTGACGCTTAGCTTTTCCGTGCCATTCTCTGGCGGGCCCCGGTTTTTCGCTTTCAGCGGACAACTGCACTTTCGGTCGCAATCCCTACACGATCCGTTTCGAAAATTTCAGATCTTTTGGTAACCTCTTCTCTTCTCCCTTCATCTGTTTAGACTTGCTAAGTTTTTCTACTGTCACTAGAACGGTCATTGCTCAAGGATTATTATAAAATATCCCCAAAACAAGTTTCTCAATTCTAACTCATATATAAAATCCGGACTTGATCGTACTTATATATTTAAAATATTATAAAGGCTTTCATTATATAAAATGGAAACATATTCAAAGATACACATTCAATTAAAACTTAAAAGAAAGAAAAAAAGAATCGTACGTGCTCTAGAAATATCTATCTTTTACACCATATATACATATAACCCAGGGAAACTCTTTACAGTTTATATAGCCAACCGGCTAATACACCTTGGTGGCATAATTTATTGGCATCTTGTGGACATTAAAATTTCCTGTCACGTCTCGCGATGAGACGAAGATCTTGTGCAGCCAAGTAAAAGTCCGCCAATTAATAAAATTTGAGACTTTTTATAAACCAACACACAAGCAACCAAATACACACGAGTATGCAAGCAAGTAATCGGTTCACACGCGCATATACGCCATTTCCCATTTCCCAAGGCTGTAAGAGGACAAGCGCAATATAAAGAATTCAATTTCTTTTTGATTCAAAACGGTCAGTAGGTGAAAAAAGTTGAAGAAAAAGTGCTACATAAAAACCACTTACGAGCCGAAAAAATTCACTAGGGAAATTTAAGAACACACAAATTACTCGTATCAAATGGGCAACACTGAAGCAACAACTACACACCTACAAAATAAAACATATGCCAATGAAAAGGTGCAGACGGAAGAGGCGAGAAGCTAAGAGGAAAATATACTTTATTTTCACTGCCACCCTGATCGGCAGCAGCAGCAGCGGTGGACGCTCCTAACAAGTTACCAATTGCACGATCACACAACAATAACAACAGCAACATCATTCGTGTTGTGTGTTTGTATGTATTTATGCATGTGTGTGACCTTTCTTTGGCTGTTGCTTTCTTTTTTATTGCTTAAATGAAAATAGTGGAAATAATTGCGCTTTCATCTTGTAAATGGCGTGCCGCCACATACACCACACATCCACCAAAATGTACGAAAACACAAGAAGTAGCATAAAAAAATAAGAAAATAAAATAAATGCAGAACAATAAATGATGTCTAACTGCCTGCGATTGCCAAGGCGCACACAGCTGATTTTGGCAGCCACAACGGCTGACAGCCAAAAATTAACCGGCAGTGAAAGCAGCCGGACGAAGGACACTAGAAGACAGTGTCGAGAGGCAGTGAACGGCAACAAGGGGGCGAATGCAAACATTACACACCAATACAACAACAAATACATAAATAATCATGTATCTGCATTCATTCTTAAGAACAATTTCTTCCTGTCGCTGTTTTTGTTGCTATACCGGCTGCATTATCCTTGTGTGTGCTATGCGCTCTACACAATGTAATCGCTCAATGCTTATCTTCAATGCCGGCTTTTACACGCATTTAGACAAGGCCATAATTCACTCATTGTAATGTCTTCATTTCAACCGCCGCCAACGCCGCCAACAACAACAACCACAGCACCAGCAATCAAGTAACCAATAAACCAATAGGCCAACACACCTCTATATACAAACATACCTACATACATGCATACCGACATACACTCAGCACGTTTGCACACAATAAAGGCACAATCAATAGCAATAACAACAGCGCATCGTCACTGTAGGCCCAAAAACAGGATTCGCATGGTCATGTTGCTGATCCTTTTCGACGCTGCCGCTTCGTGGGCACCTATTGTGTCCTGCCAATAGAGTTGTAACACAGTCACACGCACACACACATGCATACATACATAGATAAAAGTGTAGCTTCACCTTTTTTAGTTATTGTTTTTTGTTTGATTTTCCTTTCGGCAGTGAAAATATAACTGTGAATTGTCAGCTAAGGATTATACTTATTTTTATTGTTCCACTTACAAGTTTTTCAATGCACTTGTGTGCTATTGTGTACCTTAATGTGTGTATGTGTGTGATTGTGTTTATTGCCAACGTAAATATTTTCCCATCGATTTCATGCCTTTTGAGTGTATTTTGACAGATTTTATTAGATCATGTGAACAAGTTGTTACATACATACATTGCGCACACAGTTATAACACAAATGCGAGTATGTGTATGTACATATGTATAAAAAAAAATATGCGTTGCGTGTTTATGTGGTGTGCATTTCCTGTCGCTCGACTTTTTGGGCCACCGCAGTTTGGTGAGAAAAAGCAATAAAATTATGATTTTTAGCCTACAATAATACAATACAAATTTTCCTTTATTTGATCTTATTGTATTTTATTTTTTTTTCGCTGTTTTTAATAAAAATCTAGAGGTAATATTTCGATTACTTCGTTTTCAAGAATTTAAATGTATTTTTATGGCTTTTTTGGCGCCGAATAGTCGGTGTGAAATTTTTGTCATCTAGAGAAAGCTTTTGGGCGGCAAGAACAATGGTTCTTTTATATTACTTGCCACAGCTATCAATGAATACAAACATTAATTGCATTGTATGTGGCTAGATATGATAAGATGGCGGATAGTGGTAGTTTAAATCAGCCCCTTTACATCCCAATGGCGAGGAGCTACAATCATAACCGGGGGTGGGCGGTGGACTGTGGTGGAACTGTTTGGGGGCGAAATTTCAAACAACTTAGGTACGATTGCAAACGAAGCTATTGGTTTTTAGGAAAGGTAAAAATAAAAAACAGCTGGTATGAACAGAACTGTCCTGTAACCGCTTTCCCCCAGCGGGCAGGGGTTAGAAGTTGCCCGCGGGGGGTGAGGGGAAAAAATTTTATCTGTATTTTTGGCTTTTCCTAGAAATTTTGGCATAGCTTTGTCAGAAATAGTGCTATAATTTCTCAGCTTTAAAAGATAATATAGCCTTTAAATGAGATTCCTTCTAATAAAAAGACATTTGAAGTTCAAGCGACAAATGTCACCAGTCATTGCATTGTGTGGTGCTCAACTGGAACCCGCAAAGTGTGACTGGAGACTTAAGGGCTTTGGGATCATAGGGAACAGTTAGCCCTTGGAGTTCGCTCCAATCTGCTCACCTTTGGGGAGATTTGTAATGGCTGTGGTTTAAACTTAAAGCCAGGTAGGATTAAAAAATTTAGTGTGGAGTCGTACTGCGGCCAGGGTGCATATATAGCAGGTCAAAGATTTTGGATGGGCCTCGAACACGACCAAGGTGCAAAAGGTGTCCCTTCTACCCGACCAATCGGAACTAAAAATACGTGCAAAAAGCGTTTAGAATTTTGGGCTGCTGGTTGGGTGGGATAGTTACCAAAAGTTGGAGAGGGAACGGAACGTGTATACAAACAATAAAAGAAATCAGTCGAAATGCGTGAGTATGAAGAGCTTGAGAAGCTGGCCGATTGGAGCATTCTCTTGTGGGACACAAAGAATTGATCGGCTGTTGACCAGAGAACACTTTTCTAACCCAATTGATGACGATGGACTAAATGATCTGCTGCACAACTATGACAATATTCGAATGGCAATTACCCGCCTAAAGCAGATTAAAGCGGCAGAGGTCGATAGATTGTCGGCAGAGACATGCAAATATAGCGACCAAGAAGTGAAAAAGGATGCATCTTGCATTAGATTCTTTGGCGATTGGAACCTAAGTGACTTCCGTCCAATCTGCGCCAAATTACCATGCTATAGGCCAGTGAAAGAAAATCGACAAACACCATATTTATTTATCAATTTTAAAGCATCGAAGGAGGCACAAAAAAAAAACAGTATCCGCCAGTAGAACCAGAGTACGAAGAAGGGCTCCACACCGTTAGAAGAATCAGATGCGAAGATGAGTGCAGTCGACATATTTAGAAGTCTAAAACAATTTGACTTGACAGCCAAAAAATTATTTTTTTTTTTTATCTTTTGGAAATCACCATTTTATCAAAAATCAAAATTTTAATGAGTCCTCCGATCATTACGTGTATATATCAACAGTATTAAAAAAAATTATTTAGTTTTTGGATTTAAGACAATTTAAACCAGCAAATTCTCCCACCAGACCAGCCTGAAGTTCTTTGACGAAATCAAGGGCATTTAAGGTTTCTCAAAATGAATCACCAATTATCAAAGTGGATATATCCCCTTAAAGGTTTAACTAAAGAGTGCCAAACCGCAATATGAATATATTAAAAGAATTCCTATTTTGTGGTTCAGGGCAGGAATTCTCAAGATTTCATATTCACTTCGAAATAACTAGAACACGGTGTATTAATATCTGTCAAAAACTCTACTTTCGTCAACGAATGAACTATTCGGGAGAGAGAGAGAGAGAATAAAACCAATAGAGTGATGGTACCAATATCAACCATAATGGATATTTTGCATACGCGGCCCCAAGCCTACTGCCATAAGGATTAAGGTGGATAAAAAAACGTTTTGCTCTTTAGACTTAATTTTTTGCACTGGAGAGGGTATATGAAGTTTGCCTTTTTAAAAAAAAAATTAACCATATAAAGTGTATATATAAATTATTCGATATTTGTGTCTGTCCATCTATATATACGCGAACTTGTCCTTTAGTGAGTTTGAGATTTTGGTCTTTTAAACACAATTTGTTTTCTTCCCATGAAGCTGCTAAATGTCATGAAACCGCTTATATCGGACAACTTTTAACATAAAAGCTGCCATAAAAGTTTAGCCGATCGAACTCAAGTTCTTGTAAGGAAGACATTTTTATTTGGCAAGTTATCTGCGCGAAAATTTCCAAAGATTATTATCTTTGTAGAAGTTTTGTGGATCGGATAAATACAGCATATAACTGCATTAAAACTAACCAATCTAAAAATTTTCTTTTTATGCCTTTTAAGGTTCAAAACAAACACCTGTGAATGGTATTATAGTTTCTGTGCAATTCAAAACAATGTCTTCGGACCAAATAGTGTTCGGCGATGAGGCCTATTTCTGGTTAGTGGTTATGTAAACAAGCAAAATTGCAGCATTTGGTACGAAGAGCAACCTGAACAGATTCAAGAACTGCCATTTCATCTAGAAAAAACAGCGGTTTGATGTGGTTTGTAGGCCGGAGGAATAATCAGTCCATATTTCTTAAAAAATGTAGCCGGTGAGAACTTAACCGTCAATGCCGACTTTCTGTCTAAAATTGTAGCTCGTTATTCCGGTCAGTTCAATGAAGAATGGATTTATTGAAAGAACACTTCGGTGAGTACATAATTTTTGGTTTCAGGCCGGTCGATTGACCACCGAGATAGTGTGATATCACATCGTTAGACTTTCTCCTATTGGAATATGTAAAGTCTTAAGTCCTACATCGATTCAGGCCTTGAAAAAAAAAACATCACGCATGTCATTCCCCAGTTACCAGTCGAAATGCTCGAACGATTCATCGGTGCACCATTTGAGACGTTTCCGCGGCCGCGGGATTTGAAAAAGATAATCTTCCAAAAATAAATGCCAAAGGGTGTCATTTCCATTATGGTTATAGAAGTTTCTGTGTTTTTTCTCTAAAAAAGTGATGAACCTCGTAATGAATCACCTTTGACTATGTATATCATAAATAACGTATTCATCTCAGGATATTTATATAAATAGCGTGATAGCCTGCATATTTTTTCCAAACCATATTTTTTAATAAAATTAAATGGTAAAAGCTTAACTCTGACGTTTTAGCCTGACTTAAGTTCAAAAACTTGACCCGAGTTCTTTCGCATGTCGCTGTTCAAATCGACGAGCGAACACATTACGAAACAACAAATTCAAACTTTGCATTTCTAACCACATTGTGGGCGTTCTTCTTGAAAACAAATGCCAACAAATCATCACAAATGCCATAAAACTATTGAAATTATTAATAACTGACAATAATTTGCCAACACTCACAGATACATATATAAGAATACCTGCATATGTGCGCTTTAAATAACCCATATGCCGCATGCAGTTGAGTAAGCGGAAATGTGAAATATGAGATTAATGCGATCAAAATGTTAAAATGCAGCCGAAAAGGCAGGGCTAGCGCCAGTTAACCCTGAAACATATTTATTTAACACGCAGCTTAAAAAATATTTGCTTGCATTTGTCTGTGTGTGAGTGTGTGGGGGGATGTGAATGTTTTGTATTTTGGCGGATGGTTTGCAAAATTTTTGCCAATAAAGGCGGCGGCGGCGACGAAGAAGGCGGTGATTAAAAAATTAGCAACTTCGTTTGCAGTAACAACGTGTCAGCGGCAATGCATACAGGAAGACAGAACAGCAACAGCAAAAAGCAACGGCAAAATACACATAAGTAGTAGTTATGCGTATAACAACATGCTTTGAGCGGCTATAACAAGGGAAAACATACCGCAAAAGCCATTTATTAATTTTACTGCTTTGCTTAAGCTGCCGCTGGATGTTCTCATTGCTGTTGACGTTGGTTTTGTTGTTGTTGTTCGCTTTGTTGTTGTTGCTGCTTGTGATGAAGATACTCCTCAGTGGTGGCAACCGCTGCAAGGCATCATCCTGCCCAAATGGCTGACCGACAGGCTGCCTGACTAGCTGGCCGCCGAGATTGCAGGCAAACAAAGCAACCACAGCTACAGCAACGGTAAGCCAACGACGAGCGCAGGCAGTTTGGCTGGTCAGCAGCCACAACAAAAGCAACAATAAGCAACCGCCGCCATCTCCATAAAATGCGGTGATTGATGAAGCCGAATTAAGTAAACCGTACCGCCAACTACACACAACCAACCAGCCAGTCAGCCAGCCCGCAAGCATCAGCAAGAGTTAACCAAAAATCAGCCAAAAGGAACAAAAAAAACAAAAAAAAAACATACCAAAAGTGTAAGTAAAAATGTTGAGGCGCTGAAGCGAAAGAAGCACTGCTTAAGGGATGCCGTAAAGGAAAATAAACGCCAAAAAGCGGATTTGATGTACGAAAACGCAGGCGGAAAAAAGTGCGCTATGGCTTAAGGTAGGTATGATATGCCAGCAATCTGCAATTTAGTGGCGCGTATTGTGTGAACTCATCATTGTCAGAGAGGCGGCAAAGCGGCGCATGCAAATGCAAACACACACGCGCTCACATCCATACGCTGCGGCGAGCGCTCATAACACATACATATGTATATATGTAGTATGTATGTGTACATGCGCCTTGTCATGTCATGCAGAAACGCAATTGATGATGCGAATCAATGCCCTGCCCACACGCTAAAGGGACGAAATATGCACACACACATCCATCTACATATGTCCTCAGATGTATTTGTGTTTATAAGAACTTAACTGGTTAGTTAGTTGTTGGTTTGCTTCGTCAAATCTTTACACCACCTTCGCTACCATCATCACTGGAGGTGTTGCGGTACAGTGTATTAAAATTCGATGGACTACAAAAATTTGCTGTAGTTAACACCAGAAAAGCTCAAAGCTTTTGAATCGGAAATTTCGAGATTTTTTATGTAAAAACTGGAAATATTTTAAATGCTCTCTGATTAAAAAAAGTCGATAAAAAACGTTCTGTAAGACCTGCTAAAATTTCATAAGCCTTTAACCTGACTTACAAGGATATGCAAAGGTATACTAGATAAAATTCAAACGGAATATATGTAAGATTATACTATAAACACCTAATACTTTTCTACAGATTGCTATGACTGTCGGTCGATCGCTCAGCTGGTATGACAGCTAAGCTACAGTATCGTGGCCCGATATCAGTGGTCCCGACAAACAAACAGCTACTTGGGAAGAAAAGGACGTGTGCAAAATTTCATACACAGCTCAGACGGTCATGGTTAAGTCGACTCCCCCTCGTTGTATGTATTTTAGGGGTACTTCAGTGTATATTTCGGGTTTTACGAACTTCGCGGAAGCCGCTGCCGTAAAGAAGGAAGAAGTCAAAAAGAAGGAATCGAAGTCCGAGAAGGACGACAATGGCTTTCGGTCTCTTCAAATAAACAGTTCAATACTAAAGTTAGAATATTAACTTATTAGGGTTCACAAGTGAATTTCTAATAGCATGAAAGGAACATCTCACTTGTAATTTTATTAAGTCAGTTGGAATGCTAAATATAATCTAATTGGCAGATATGACAGCAGACTAGTAACACCACATAATGACTATTTTAGAAGGTGTCACGAAGTAGAAGAAATGGAGACTATAAAACATTTTCTAAGCGAATTCAAAAATTTACAAAATTAAGTAAAGAAACGCAGCTATCGGTCTAGAGTTTCTTGACGATTTTTCGGAGATTGCGCAGATAAAACTTTTTGAACAGATTTTCAGAAGCATGGGATGTTTCAGCGAGACCACAATGGAGGGGAGGCAGGGGTATTTGTGTCTAGTTGAGTTCACAGTGGATCGCCTAAACGCTTAGCTTATTTTTAGATTGACATCCAAAACTGAGGGACTAGTTCGCATTTATACACACAACGGATTGACCAATTTGACTTAAAACACTTCACAAGGAACTCGACGTTCTCTTGAGTGAAACTTTAAACCTCGTCCCTTATAATACCTTGTCCAGGGTATAAAATAAAAATGCATGTAGTTCAAAAAATTTAAAATTTCTTTTGGATATGTGCTATATCCTTCAAGTATATTTTTCGATTTGAAAAATGCAGTACCTAAGTGCTTCCAAACGCTTGTTTCTAATCAACCGATTGCCTTACAATAATGTTTGAATTTTCTGTCTATATCGATTTAATTTAAATAATTTTTGTTTATAATTAAAAAAAAATAAATGTAAAAAGTTACAAATTATTGGAAAATGAGCTTTGCATGTTTGCTTAAGAAACGATTTTTTTCAGTTTCTAAGGTTTGGTTATTAGTAACATTTTCACTGATTAAGATCCTATCCCTTTTTTTTGTTTTCGGGTGACCGGAAGAAGTGAAAATTCTGCAAAAATAAGAAAAATGTCCTTTTTCCTCGTATATTTCAACAACGTGTGAATGCAATTTTTTTGGTTCTTAAATGTTTAGGAAAATATTGAATAATTCACACATTTTACAAATTTTTAAGAATTTGCAGAAATCATATTATTAACAGAGCAACAAAAAACACCCGAAATTCTGGTAATTAGGAACTTTTTCTAAGTAACTCAATTAATTTATGGAAAAGCAGTGCTTTACGTCTGCTACTGTAAGATAATTTCTCTGCAATTATATTATCTTTTGGAAACACTGTCTTGTTAAGAATGGCTTAAGGGTTCCACGTCATTTTGACTAAAGTTTTTGTGCTTCACACTTTTCCTTTTGCTGGCAACTTGCGGCGCTTACTCATATTCACACTACTATTTAGGATAGCCTACAAGCACATTTTTTCCCTGTACCTTAATAGTTGTGGGAAACATATTCGGCACTTGCACAAAGCATACAGAACACAACCGCACACGCACATAGACATTTGCAATGCAAACGAGTGCAACATGCGGCAAGTACAGCTCCTCTAGATCCGCACCATGAAAGTGTGTAAAGGATGTGTGTGCGAGAGTGCACGCCTTTTGGCCTCTTTGTTGGCGAACGCCTTGTTATTGTTATAAATAAGTTAATAATATGGCGGGAGGTGGCCTTTGTCGTCTTCGATGCCCTCCATCGTCGCTTCTGCTGATGCTGCGCCAATGCCATTGTCTTTTTAATACTCTTGTTGGTGTGGTTGTTGTTGCTTTCAGTAGTGCAACACTTACTTATACGCTTGGATATGGCATATGTATGTGTGTATATAGTCAATGAGCCATCAACAGCTAAGGAGGTAGCACTGATAGCGGCAGTAGTAGCAGCAACAACATCCAAAAATCACAACAGTTATAACAATAGTGTTGCTTTTGTAATGCCTACTGACAGCAAAGAGCCAACAGAGCACAACTTAACTGCGCTTTTGGCCTGCAGCGAAGGAAGTCACGGATTTTCGCATTTTCGCTCTTCTTTTATTAAATGATTAAACCGTCGAGTGCCTCTTAACGGCGCATACGACGCTGCATTGGCGCTGACTCGATTTCCTTTTTATGCTTATACCCTGAACAGGGTATATTGAGTTTGTTTCAAGCTTGTTACAATCAGAAAGAAGCGTCGAAGACCTTTTAAAATATATATGTATCTTATTAATCAGTATGACGAGCGGAGTCTGTACGCATGCGCACTAGTACCCACATACACGTCCTTTTCCACCAAAGAGTTGCTCATTTTTCAGAACCGTCGATTTCAGATCACTATGGGATATAGTTTCCATACGCATTTATCTATCAGAATCTTGTCTATATATAGAAAACTTTTTTATTTGTTAAGATATCTTCATGAGAACTTACATTAATTATTGCACAAAGCAACGCAACAGTCTGTGAAGAAATTTTTCAAATCGCCAAACTATATTATATTGCTGTCATACAAACTGACCGATCAAAATCAAGTCTTTATATAGAAAACTTTTTTATCTAACAAAATATCTTCACAAAATTCAGCACATAGAATTAAGTAAAGTACTTTTATAATCTCCAATGGAATATGTTTAGATCGAACAACTATAGCATATAGCTGCCATATAAACTGACCCATCAAAATCAAGCTTCTGTAAGAACAATTTTCTTATTTGCCAATGTATTTTCAGGAAATTCGATGTATATAATTTTTTATAGCCATGCAACAATAACCGAAGAAATTGTTTAGATCGCCATGCCATGTAGCTGTCATAACGGGTGATTTTTTTGAGGTTAGGATTTTCATGCATTAGTATTTGACAGATTACGTGGGATTTCAGACATGGTGTCAAAGAGAAAGATGCTCAGTATGCTTTGACATTTCATCATGAATAGACTTACTAACGAGCAACGCTTGCAAATCATTGAATTTTATTACCAAAATCAGTGTTCGGTTCGAAATGTGTTTTATCGACAAATTTTGTTCAGCGATGAGGCTCATTTCTGGTTGAATGGCTACGTAAATAAGCAAAATTGCCGCATTTGGGGTGAAGAGCAACCAGAAGCCGTTCAAGAACTGCCCATGCATCCCGAAAAATGCACTGTTTGGTGTGGTTTGTACGCTGGTGGAATCATTGGACCGTATTTTTTCAAAGATGCTGTTGGACGCAACGTTACGGTGAATGGCGATCGCTATCGTTCGATGCTAACAAACTTTTTGTTGCCAAAAATGGAAGAACTGAACTTGGTTGACATGTGGTTTCAACAAGATGGCGCTACATGCCACACAGCTCGCGATTCTATTGCCATTTTGAGGGAAAACTTCGGACAACAATTCATCTCAAGAAATGGACCCGTAAGTTGGCCACCAAGATCATGCGATTTAACGCCTTTAGACTATTTTTTGTGGGGCTACGTCAAGTCTAAAGTCTACAGAAATAAGCCAGCAACTATTCCAGCTTTGGAAGACAACATTTCCGAAGAAATTCGGGCTATTCCGGCCGAAATGCTCGAAAAAGTTGCCCAAAATTGGACTTTCCGAATGGACCACCTAAGACGCAGCCGCGGTCAACATTTAAATGAAATTATCTTCAAAAAGTAAATGTCATGAACCAATCTAACGTTTCAAATAAAGAACCGATGAGATTTTGCAAATTTTATGCGTTTTTTTTTTAAAAAAAGTTATCAAGCTCTTAAAAAATCACCCTTTACAAACTAACCCATTAAAATCACAATGAATGACTTTTTATGCCTTTTTATACTATTATATTGCTTGGCATCTGTGAAGGGTATTAGGATTGTTTTATTCTGTTTTTATTACTCTTTAATATGGCTCCTTTAGTTATTTTTGCTTTTGCGCCGCACAGAATTTCGTCTCATTCGCTGTTCGTCTGTCCGTCGCCTGTCGCTTTTAATCTGTTACTTTTGCGCTGTTATAAGCAATTTTGTATATTTTAGTATTGTTGTTGTATTTTATGCACACTGCATTGTAGCGATTTCGGCAATAAAAGGAACTCCAGTCGAAACCCAGCTATATCTCACATATACACATAAACATACACTGTCGGCATCAAGTGAGTGTCCACTGGCAGCATCTTAAGGCGTACGTGTTAAAGGATAATCAGCAGTGCAAGCGCCTGTGATTTGACGGCAGTGCTGCTTTTATTTTATTTATTTTTGCTTGCTTTCTTTAATTTCGTTTTTTGTTTTTTTGATTTCTTTAATTTGTTTTTTTTTTTTGAATTTTGTATTTTTTGATTTTTTAATTTTTTATGTATATTTTGCGATTGTTAGCATTTTTTATTTGCATTGATGCTGTCAATTTCTCAAAATGGCCAACTCGTGTCTGTCCAAAGTCAATGACTTCTGCGACAAAATTGCATTGCACTGCGCCGTGTGCCATTGCCGGAAGGCAGATAGCATCACATAGCGCGTTTGTGCCTTAAGTCTTTTGTATTGCCCAACCGTTGGAATGTAGCGATCGCATTCGCGCTAACAGTCGCTGCTACTTTGTAATCATCGGTATTGCTACAGTAGAAATAAAATGCCAAAAAAGTACTAAAATCTGCTCCAGATATGTTTTTGTTGTATTACTGTGTGCATGTGCGCATCTGTGTGTGTATTCGTGCGCCACCCACCGTGTATGCGTAATTACTTAATTTCTTTGGCATTTCCGCTACACGTTCGGCAAATAGCACAAGTTCGTGTAATGCTCGCCGTAAATATTTTCGCCTTGCGGTTATCCACATTTCACTTTACTTCATTCACACAATGATTGCTCACAGCTTTTCAAGTGATTTTGTTGGTACTATAATGTTTTTGTTTTTGTTTAATTTTTTCCCCAGCCAGTTGTAGCTCATTCGTTTAATTCATAATTGACTCGCTTTGCTCTTATTACATATTTATTTTTTTCATTAACGTGTTCAAAATGTATGTGTGCCTGTGTATGTGCATGTAGCTGGCGGCGTCTTCTTTGAGTGTTCGCGCACGCCGTTTATTGTGTGTTTTCAGCTATTTCAGGTATGAGTAATAAAAAGTGTTCGTACGCGCATATATTACGCTGTCGTCGGTTTTTATTTACTACCACGGTGGCATATTGCGGAACTTTTATTAGTTGATGCCCCATTTGTCATTTGCTTCCGTTGCATTTTTTTTGGCTCCCTTTTTGCATGATTCGTGTGGGAAAATATTATTTTTTGGCTACAAAGTTCACATGCAGAAATGCCGCGATGCCGAGATTTCTTGTTTTTTGTTTGAGATTTAAGCGTTACCTTGTCGAATATTTGGCTAAGTCTGTTTAACCAGTGTATGTGTCATCAGGAAATAGTTGGCATATTTTTGGTAATACGTATCAATAACGTTGTATGGAAAATACGGAAAATGAATGTGAAAAGAAATATTTGGAACGTCAAGGTTTCTGTATTGGCACCTTGGTACAAACGTGTCCAAAATAACGAGTTTAAAGATTGATTTGAAGCATTCGTCATATCGAAATTCACGTCACTACCTAAATATGATTGTGATCTCGGAAATCTTAGTTAAAAATATTAACGGTATGCACTCTGCAGTCTCACAAAATTAAGCAACATGCATGAGTCGTGTCAAGCTGTCATGTAACTTTCTTTAAGTATTGTTATTTAAGGTTATGTTTGGCGCGCTTTGCTCAGCTTATGGTAAATATAATCGGCCTATCATCATCCATACTGAGAACTAGCATTTATTACTGGATAATATTCGACCGAATAAACCACGTCCAGCAGGAAGTGAAGAAAACATAGCAGCCATAGCTGAGAGTGTACACGAAGACCTATGAGAGTCGATTCAGCGCCGTTCGCAGCAATCCGGACTGACATATGGAACAACTTGGGGCATCTTACGCCGAGATCTTAAACTGAAAGCCTACAAAATATAGCTTGTTCAAGAAGTGAAGCAACTCGACTTTCCGAAGCGACATCGTTTCGCTCTGTGGGCTTTTGAAAAGTTACAAGAAGATTCGACGTTTTCTAACAAAATTTTGTTCAGCGATGAAGTGAATTTCCGGCTCAATGGGTATGTAAACAAGCAAAATTTCCGCATTTGAGACAAAGAGCTACCTAAAGAGATTCAAGAATTCCGTCAATAGCGACTCTTATCACACAATGATAACCGACTATTTGATGCCCGACATTGAAGTGCGTGATCTCGACGACATTTGGTTTCAAGGAGACTGGCAAGCTATGGATTTAGTGATATAAGACTTCTGTACGCAGATCATTTCACTTTTTGGGCCGAATGATTGGCCACCAAGATCGTGGGATATCACAGCGTTATACTTTTCCCTGTGGGATTATATACATATGTAAAGTCTAACGTCTATGTGGACTATCCTGCTTCGATCTAGGCCTTGGAGCAAAACATTACACATGTCATTTGCCAGTTACCAGTCGAAATGCTCGAACGAGTCATTGAAAATTGCACTCATCGGATGGGTTATCTGAGACATAGCCGCGGCCAGCATTTAAAAGAGAAAATCTTCAAAAAATAAATGCCAACGTATTATGTTCAGTTGAATGATAATAAATATTCCCCATTAAATTTGAAATTTTTGTGTTTTTTCTTTAAAAAATTAGGGAACCTCGAGCTCATCCTAACGGTTGAAAACTTTATGAGAGATATATTATTGCCTTGATTTCATCAATTTTAGGAAGATGATATACTACTATTATAAAAAGATTTTTTTTTATTTAATTTAAATTTGTTACATATTGACCAATAGATGATGTATAATGGCAACCGGAAGTTCGAAAATATTTATGTTAGGCATACGGAGGCTAACGGAAGTATTGACCCGATTGTAATCGTTTTTTTGCACACGGGCATGGTGGTATCAAAAAAATATTATACCCGAATTTTTGTGCCAAACCTAACACATTGACCTTGGACCAAGGTATAGTTTTATATTAAGTTATATTAAGTCATTTCGCTTAACGTGAAGGACCGATTTCAACCATTTCCAAATGACAATCCTCCTTGAGTTTCACAGATAGACTTGTCTCATCATCCTGTTCATTTATATGTATAAATATATAGTATACTCTGTAGCAACTTGTTGTGAGAATATAAACAAAAATAAAATTAATTTTGTCTCCGAAGATATAAGCAGGGTGCATTTCTTTCAGTATAAAGTAAAAAAGATCGGTCAGTTTGTAAGGCAGGTTTGATCTGAACAATTTGTTCGAACTAAATAATCTATGTTTATGTCATGTCAAAGGAAAAAGCTTTCCATACAATAACTTTATTTTGATTATTCTGTTTCTATTACCTTGGTTGAACCCAGATGTGATTATCTCATAAACAGAGGCAGGCAGCAATTTAGTTGTCGGGATACCAATCGAAGTAAAATTCTTATAAATAATACACACATACCTGTCCATCAATAATCGTTTGTCGCCTTTTCGTTTCCTGTAAAAGAAAAGTATTTATAATTGAAAATTTGTAAATTATAGAACTTATATTTTTAAAAGAAATAATCATATACACCGATTGTAAAACTTTTAACATATTCCTATAAAAAATAAATATTTTTCATTCCTAATTTTAAAATTTCTTTTTTGAATGTAAATACAATATCAACAATTAAGAAGGAGCTAAGTTTAAGTATAACCGAAAATTTCATACTCTTGCAACTTGTAAAAATTAAAGCAAGCAAAATTCTCTCAGATACATAACGCCAATAGGCTGTATGGGTTTAAGTTTTATTCTAAGCACAAATATTTTCAGTTATAAGAATAATATACTTTCTCAATTTTATTAAAATAAATCCCATATTGGCCGCCATATACAGTATAAAGTCATTCGGAAGATCGAAAATCCTTATATAAGGTATATGGGGGCTAAGGAAAGTATTGAGTCAATTCAACCCACTTCTAGCACACAGACATTCTACAACCAGGAAAAGATTCTCGATGAATTTCACTTAAAAATCAGACACATTAACCAATATTATGGGCACTGGGATCCAAATAATCGGTAACTAGGGGCTTAAACAGTTTTGGTTGGTTTTGGACACATTTTGGGTTTAAAATTGTGCTAAGTGGGAATTAGATGTGGTTATAAACCGATTTCACCCATTTTTGCACTGTGACATAGAAATGTGATTATAGTCGATTAAGTCGGAATCAATCGGTCGAGGATAGAGATATGTGATTTCACCATAAAAGGGCGGTGCCACGCCCATCGTACACTTTTTACACCGGTTCCCATAAGTTTCCATTATCATCTTTGGTCTAAAGTTTAATGCTTTTGGGGAATTTAGTTATTGATCTATTGCGCTTTTAGTAGTTTAAAACAGTACCGTTATATGGGGAGTGGACGGTGTTATCATCCAGTTTAATCCATTTTCACACTGTCGACAGGAGTTCTGACAATATTTTCGCCGAGTGTATTTAGTTTTTGTAGCTTAAGGGGTTTGAGAGAAATGTACATTAGCCTTATTAAAGGGCGAGTCCACTCCCACTTTCTCAAAAATTTTTGCCCACAAGTGTCCCTTGCTATTGCAATCCCCTGTGTCAAATTAAATATTTTCTATACAACAGAATTTACTCACACCTTTTGTCTATTTTGGCCCGCAAATTTTCGAAACAAAACTTGATCAAATGAAAGAACTGCATAGAGCACATGAAGAAAAACAAAATAAACAATCGGATAATTGGTTTTTGAGTAATCACTTTAGCAAATTCGTAAACAATATTTCGTTTAGTGGGGCTTTGTTATGAATTTCAGGAAAAATTACATGGTAAGGAATATATTTTTATAACACAAGAAGTTGGAAATTTCAACAAATATAAAGCATAACGGCCTTTTAAAAAATCTCATAATTTGACAAGAGAATTTTTGATTGAAAATCAGCTCTCATTTCGATTTTAAGTCGAAATGAGATTTTCGTTTCTTAAATAGAAAAACAGTTTTGTTTAGGACATAGGAGGGTAAGCTCACATTAAATTTCACGAAGCTATTTTGTTTTGTTCAAAATAAAAAACAAACAATAACTTGTATTTTAAAATTTTTCACAAAAATGTAAAGGTTATGTGTAAAGGATGTTAATGCAAAAGTTGTATAGCTATTTATTATTTACAACTTTGCACTATAACCTTTTTCTATGGGTCTAATAGTTTTGCAAAAAATCGACCGGCTTTTAACCCTTAAAAATTCAAACACGCCTCTCCATTTGCTTTTCCCGTGCACAGACAGCACATCAATTACGTCTCTTTTCATGCCTGTTATTTTATCTTACATTTCCATTGCGTTTCAACTTAATATGAACTACTTTCCAAGGCTGCTGCACTGATCTAGTAGCATTTCATACTATCTTCATACTTATATGATAACAATATCTTATACTGAGCCCACTTCTTAAATTCAAATTATAAATTTTGTCAAAATGTTCACTTATACAAGTGGAAAATATAATAATACGCAATTAAATGCAATTAATTTCACATTAATTAAAGTTCGCATGTTTTTCAGCATTTTATACGCGCAAATCTTATTGTAACTGAAAACGAGTTGCTCGCTTAAGTCTTTTGTTTTGCCCGCAAAAATCAAAGGCTGAATGAAACACCACTTTTAAAGTATATATATATGTTCACATATATGAGATTATAATTGAAAAAGTGTGTATATTATCACATCATTTTAAATATCAAAAATTTCACACATCTCATTAACACGTAACACACATAGTCATACAAACATATACAGACTTATTTAAACACCAATTTCCTCAGCTCTTTTCAAAGCTTCGACCAGATATGGTATATAAAGGGTGATTTTTTAAGAGCTTGATAACTTTTTTTAAAAAAAAAACGCATAAAATTTGCAAAATCTCATCGGTTCTTTATTTGAAACGTTAGATTGGTTCATGACATTTACTTTTTGAAGATAATTTCATTTAAATGTTGACCGCGGCTGCGTCTTAGGTGGTCCATTCGGAAAGTCCAATTTTGGGCAACTTTTTCGAGCATTTCGGCCGGAATAGCCCGAATTTCTTCGGAAATGTTGTCTTCCAAAGCTGGAATAGTTGCTGGCTTATTTCTGTAGACTTTAGACTTGACGTAGCCCCACAAAAAATAGTCTAAAGGCGTTAAATCGCATGATCTTGGTGGCCAACTTACGGGTCCATTTCTTGAGATGAATTGTTGTCCGAAGTTTTCCCTCAAAATGGCAATAGAATCGCGAGCTGTGTGGCATGTAGCGCCATCTTGTTGAAACCACATGTCAACCAAGTTCAGTTCTTCCATTTTTGGCAACAAAAAGTTTGTTAGCATCGAACGATAGCGATCGCCATTCACCGTAACGTTGCGTCCAACAGCATCTTTGAAAAAATACGGTCCAATGATTCCACCAGCGTACAAACCACACCAAACAGTGCATTTTTCGGGATGCATGGGCAGTTCTTGAACGGCTTCTGGTTGCTCTTCACCCCAAATGCGGCAATTTTGCTTATTTACGTAGCCATTCAACCAGAAATGAGCCTCATCGCTGAACAAAATTTGTCGATAAAAAAGCGGATTTTCTGCCAACTGATTTTGGTAATAAAATTCAATGATTTGCAAGCGTTGCTCGTTAGTAAGTCTATTCATGATGAAATGTCAAAGCATACTGAGCATCTTTCTCTTTGACACCATGTCTGAAATCCCACGTAATCTGTCAAATACTAATGCATGAAAATCCTAACCTCAAAAAAATCACCCGTTATGAGCAAGCGTTTGCCCTTACGCGTTATACGAGGGTGCTGTTGGCACACATTTATTGCTCTTTGATATGATTTCGTTATCTTGTAGTAACAAAATCATTTAAATAAGTATAACGATAAGGCAGTTTAAATGCCATTAAGTCGAGCACCCAATTACGGATGCGCGAAGGCAGCCGCCATAAGCTCTAAATTAAAACAAAATCACATTTGTGTGTAGCTATGTCTGTCACACACGTATGTATATGCGAGTCTGTGTGTGTACAAAGGTAAAAGGCAAAACTGCCGCAGCTCAGCAGAGCACATTGATATTGTTTAACATGTTAACAGCCGCCGTTGAATGAGCTGACAAGCGGTCAACCGCACACACGTTCACATACAAGCATATACACAGATATACAAATGTGCTTATAAACGGACAGATTGGCACGGCAGCCACACAGCGACAGCGTTGCTCATCTTTATCGACAGCATTGCGGGCGCTCAATTTTTTCGCGCTATTTCTTTCATATAATTTAATTTACATTCTATTTGTTTTTGGTTTGCGTTGTTTGTATTATTGTTGTTGTTGTTTTTTGTTTTTGTTATTGTGCTTTTTATTATTCTTTATGGTGCTCATTTAAAATTCCCGCTTTGTTTCATTAAAAAGCGCTGCTCAGGCGCCAAGCTCGCATGCGAACCATCAACAACAGCTCAAGCAATAAGAACAACAACAGCAAGAACAAAAACAATAAAGACACAACCAATAACAAACAGAAAAGTAGTGTGAATGCCACTTTGGCAGACAAAAGCAGACAATGCGAATATTTATCTGAAACAACTGGTAAGCATTTTGTTGTTGCTGTTGTTATATCATGTCATTAATCCTTGTTGCGAAAGCGATTAAAGCTCACACAAGCACACAAATTTACACAAGCAAACATACATATGGTATATGGAAGCAGCAAATAATATTGACGTATTAATGCAACACAAGGCGGGCGGCGAAGTGCGGTGTGCCGAGTTGCGCTGCTGCCTTGGAGTAAAACTTTTGTTTTTCATTTTCTTCGCGCAAAAATTAAATTACACTTTCGTGCATTTACTCACTTACTCCCTCGAGTGTTGTTGGTACCACTTAATTATGGCTTATTGCCCCGAAATTTCCTTTAGGCTTGGCCGCGTTGCACGCAATGGAAAAGTGCGATGTCGAGTATGAAAGTAAATAATGAAAGATAAGTAGCAATAAATATGTAAGAATATAGCTTGTAGCCGTTAATCCCGTTAAACCTTATTTATTGTTATTTTAACGGAGCAAAGATTTTAATGAAATTCATCAAAGCCACGCGCCACCCAAGTGTTTGCAAAATTTTACACTCAATTCTTCTTTTGCTGTTTACTTCATTGACACCCACACATATAAATGATATTGAACACAAATGTGCACAGTGTGTTGTATTCGACAAAATATTGGTGATACTTTGTGTGGCAATTAGATATGCATTTCTGTTTTTTTCTGGTACCAGATAGATCGTTTATTTAGCACTTTAGAATAAATCAGAAATATCTAAAAGAGTTATTCTTATTTGGAGGGAATACTTTTTTTATACAGATAACCGTTTCAAAATTTTTTTATAGAGGCTAGGAGTAGTATTGACCCGAATTTATGCCTTTTTGGTACCAGGTTAGGTTAGATTAATCGGCTAGGCCAATGAGTCACGCACAGACTAGTTTTGGTCCTTTGCTATAGCAGATGGAGTTCAGTTACAGCTTACATGCTTACAGGGTAGTCTTGCCAATGCGGTACAAGTGCACAAGCCTTGCTCTAAATATTTCCTCCAGTTTTCTCGATATGTCAGCGTCAACCCCATTCTTTGGTAGTGTGTCTCCACCAGCCAGTGACCAGTAAGTATGTGTACTTCCAATCTATCGTTTTTCGCATAACTTTTACAGTTTTGCACCCAGGTATTTCATTCCATCGGGGTTTGATTCCAATTCACCAAGCTTCTGTCCAGATCACGTTATCGGGTGTGAGCTGTACATTATTCTTGGCAATCTCGTCCACTATTTCATTGCCCTCAATGCCATTGTGGTCATTCAGTTTTCAGTAGAAGAGAAGTTGCTTGCTTTTGGCAACACTTTCTTGAATTATGCTGCAGTGGTCCGGCAACTTAAAAGGTTTCCTTATGCCTAACTCCGGACAGTATGTATATTCCCGCACCAACTTCGTCTTACATTTTCAAGCTCTACGTCCCGCCGATTTTGCTGCGCAGTTTTCAGCGGAGAGGTCTCTAGGTGTCCTGTCCATAAGTGGCAGGTTTAGTACCAGTTCCAGATTTAGCCAGACAAACCACAGATATTTTCTGACTACTACTAAGATAACAGTTCTAAATTTAGCCAGACAAACCACAGATATTTTCTGACTACTACTAAGATAATGTTGACATATACATAAGTATATGCCAAAAAAGATATATTCGACTTATGGGTTCCACGCTAGTTCTGACCCGATTTTAGTCAATAGCAACTTATTAGTATAAAAATCTTCGCTCGGAATTTCAATAATAAGCCCCACAGATTAACAGTTAATTTCTATAAAAAAATCGACTATATGCACCGGTTCTCACATATTCGAAGTCAGAGACTTTGAAATGTTATAATCAGAAGGAATTCCAAATTTGTTATGTGTGGAGACAAGGCACTTAACTGTGAGAAGCCACTAGAGAGTAAGCGTGGTTATTATTCGATTTCACCTATTGTCAGATAGTCTACTGAAAGGCTTCGTCCTCAGCAAGCTTGTTTGATACATCCCCAATAGGTTCTGAGATATTTTTTTTTATTTTCAGGTCACTGCTGATTTTCTATACTGCGATCCTCTATACCAAATTATAGTTTGTTCCTCAAATTAGAGCTTGATTACAGCACTTAATATAAAGGCGTTTAAATAGTTCGATTACGTCCATCAAGAATACCAAACTTCCCATTGATCATACGTTTAAAGTTTCATCACGATATCTCAATTTAACTGAAGTTATTCCTGGAATAGACAAACGAGCGGGCAGACGGACAGACTCACCCTGATAATTTATATAACTACTAGTGGATCTGGTCACACCTTGCTGTGGTATACATTTTATATTATTATTTACATTATAAACTATTCAATACAATGAAAATTTCATGTACGAATAAAGACGAAAACGTTCATAAAAATAAATTTCATTGGAAAAAAGTATGAATTTATGGCTACTTTCTCAATATTTAGTTAGCAAACTTTTTGTCCAGTATCAACAAAATGATGGTTAATGGAGATGTCCGCTTAATAGAATGTCCATTTAATAGAGCACTCTCTGTATTTTTTATTTATGATTTTTTTTTACTATCTTATCTTCTAAGTTGGTTCGAACCGTACACAGTGTGCTAACTTTTGCTGTAATCGGTTCAGTAGTTTAGGATTCCATCGCGGACAAACAACGTGACACGTAATTTTTATATATAAAAGATATGTATATAGGTTATGTTAGGTAAGGATAGGTTAGGACATACTGGCCGGATGCCACGCTATACATAGACCTACTGGTCCTTAGTAATTCGAAAAGATTCAATTAAGCTCGTGCTTAAGTATTCTGCATTCAGGTCGACAACGTTGTTTCCGAACTTTAAGAGTGACTTGATATCTAATTTGATAATTCACCTAGTCCATTAAACTTCTCCTAGATATCCAAACATACATTTTCGATAATGCTGGACAGAAGCATGGGCAATGTTCCAGTGTTTCTTTTATGTTTACTGCCATGCACATACTTGTATCGTCCTTACCTACCTTCCTGACCGACTTTCGCAGTATTCCGGTAGTTTGAAGATCTATCTGAAGTCCAGCTCCGAGCTATAGATTCCGACTCGAAGTATCCCTAGTAATATTTTTATTTTTTTTACTCCAGATACCAGGGTTTTCAAAGAGTCAGATCGCTTTCAAGTGGTTACTAAGTAAGCTCTGATAGATACAAGCAGCAAGAAGCGTATTTATCATGGCAAATTTTAAGGGGTTACATGGGTTAACGGGTTTAACACATCCCAAAATTTTCATAATATCTTTGTTAATAGTGTGTAATTCGAAAAATAAAAATTTCTAATAAATATTGGATTTTTATATGAGAAAAAAAACTGTTGAAAATTACGGTTTTTTACCCAAGAAAGCCGATGTTAACCCTTAAAACACATGATATTGCTGCATTATCATAGGATAAACGAAAATCTTTTATAAGTATTTCTAATTAAATAATAATCTTAATCCTAAAATATATATATGATTTTCAGTATTCTATCATAGACCTTCCAACTCACTAAAATATTTACAATTGTGTACGTAAAAGAAAAGTGGTTTCATAGTTTCCATATTAAAATAATCAAAAGAACAAATGAAGACAACTCTTCACACAACTAGTCTGCCATGCGAGCAGACAGGTTTTACTTCACACACATTTCTAGTCAGCCACCTTCGCTTAATTAAAATTATCTTATCTTGCTTAACAAGCCACTAAACAGATACCACAGAGAGCTACAATATTTTGTCAAGTCGTTCAGTAGGCAAATTAAAAGAGTAATAAGTGTACAAAAACAAAATAAATAAGACGGTACCATAAATGGTGAAAACATAATAAAAATGCTGAAAATAAAAGGGACGCAGAAAGTAAGATGATAAGCAAAATTGGCACAGAAATACGAGCGAACGCACAGGCAGACATAGAGCGACCTGAGATTGGCTGAAGCAAATGCATGCAAAGACACACACACAACAACGCATTAAACCACATATGTATAGTAAATCCCTTTGTGTCCGGAAATTTCGCCGGTGTTCATGGCCAACGGATGGATTTACCGCGACTCACATTACCATAGTAAGCCGCCGCCGCCTATGTCTGTCCGCATATATCTATCTGGTCATACATTTTATTAGCTGTTTTATGGGACAACATCTTTAAACATTGTGGCGAGGAAATTAACATTTTGTTAAACTGTCACATTTATTGTGGCTATGACAGACTAAAACAAAAATGGCAAGAACGCTGTAGCCGCCACTGTAGCTCGGGAGCGATGATGCTCAAGCTGAAGATTGCGTTGATACTGATGTACATATGTAAGTAGTTAAGGAGCAGGTTTTATGAGTAGAATTAAAAATGTAATGTGAGGAGTTAATGATGCGATAATTACTTATGTAAGTACAGATGGTTGAGAAAAACTATATAATAATATTAAATATATGCGAGCGCTAAGTATTAAACATTTGGAGTTAGAGTTGTTTAAACTTTTTAACAAGTGTAGACTTCGTTGTAGTGTAACTTTATAAAAACAAATAAATAACTTTTTTTAATCTAGTATTATTTGAAGGATTTTATCCACTTTTGAATTTCAAAAATAAAGTTTTTTATATTTTATAATATTTGGCGAATCGCAAATGGTTTGGGTGTTATGAACGTTTTTTGAAGAAATGTATAACTTACTGTAATCAGCGCCCAAAACTTTAAACTTTTTTTTTTTGTTTTTTTTTTCGAAACGTTTCCAAAGTCGGCGCGGAGAATTTCTTTGAAACGGCCAGTCAGATCGACATGAAATTTTCATGTGATCTTCATGGATATATGCATTTGGCAGGATCGAAGACTTAAGATTTTTAATAAAAATTTCGATATGGAAGCTACTTTGAAAAATATATGCTTTCGCAAAATACGACTTTTTTGATAAGCCGACATTTTATCAAAGTTTTCGACTAGTTTTTCGATCACTACTTCACTATAATCTATAGAAATCGTTTGATCATATGATTCGGAACAGCGTTATCATTAATGTGCTGTATTGGGAAGATCCCAAAAGAAAAATACCCAGGAGCCGACCAGACTCGACTTAGTTGCAGAAAACCTAACATCGGAAAATGGGATGGGTGAAGTCGAGGAAGATCCCATGGAGTCATCGAGATATACCGAAAGCATTGAGCAAGATACTTAAGTGTTCTTCAGAGTCTGAGCTTCTAGGAAGGCCCTTTAAATTATGTACTGAAAAATAGCTTTGGAACGTCTCTTAAGAATTGCAGATAAAACTATAACTAAAGCATCTTCTTCAAATTAATCTCCAGGAAAAGAACTAGCCAGAGCACGCTTTACTGTACAATTATTTTCGGGATAAAGAGGAAATTAATATGCTTCTGACGTCTTTTAGATATTTAATAGACAAACGTGCTTTTTATATTTACAGCAATGTATGTCTCGATGAAGTCAGTTCTTAACGTGCTCAACAAGCTGATATGATATTGAATATTCGGTGTGGTTTATAAATATTCGACTTTTGTAAAAAGAAAGGAAAAAACAATCGTTTACAAAGAAATTAAGTTTTTATAAAAGATCCCTTCAAAGATTGTGAGCATTTGGTTTAGCTCGGGAACAAAGCCTGTATTTTCTGCAAACCTAAGAAACATGGCATATTTCGAAATAGGTCAAAACACTATAATATAAATTTTTGCTTGATGACTAATTCATAAAACTTATCCAAGGATCGTTTCCAAAAAAATCTTAATTTTTACTATATTTTAAATTTGGCAAATCGACTTAGCCTTGGTACCACAGTTCTCATTTCAATAAAATGAAAGTATCTTTGAAATAAGAGTTAATCCGTAGTCCTTTCAAGACATGCTAAAACATGAACGAAGAACTTTCTTTCAAAATACAACCATAAGGTAATAAATATATGGAAGTACGTGTACCTAAAGATGCAAAACAGTTGAGTGAATTTTTGAGTGCAGTCACCATTAAAAACTGGTTTCTTAAGCAATATATATATAATATCTTTTATGCTTGTATGTATATATGTATATATTTATGTGTGCATAAGTGTATACAAAAGTGACCACCAATGGTTGCTATCATGGCGGCGATGACAATGCCAGCAATGTTAAGTGCTCAGGATAATCGGCGTATTCACTCAGAAAGCAGATAAAGGCAACGAATGATGGAACTCCGGTATTCATGAAGGAAAAAAGAATAAATTCAAAAGAGCTCAAATTGTAGATAAAGAAGTACATATGTATTCTACATACAATATATTATTTATTTGAATATGCCAGACTCCGCCTTTTGGTTAAGGGAATGAAAGAAGTTAGTACAGCTTCAGTTCAGTTTCGGTTTTTTCACATTTCAAAACCTTTGTGCGGTGGTTTATGGACGGAGTTTATTAAAGCCATATATTCTACTAAGTGATTTTAGGCTAATCATGTACTGATAATTGCAATGACAATTAATAATCTAACTGGTATTGCCTGTAATTCATTACTGTCATAGATCATTGAGAAGCCGATAGATAATACCTTTAAAGCCGCTACTTTTAAAGCATTTGGCTTAGTTATTAATGTTGAGTAGAGAATCTAAGGGTTCCTGAGTTCTGCTCTGCAGTACTGTCAAGCGCCTGTACACAGGTTTTAGGTGCAAAGTAACGAAATTATCGGTGTGTCCGCCAACTAGTCCCTCAGTTTTTAAGACATTGATCTGAATTTTTGCATGCGCCCTTTTTTCAAGAAGCAGCTCCATCGCACCACTTGCATATAGCTTCTATACAAACTTATCATTCAAAGTCACGTCCATGTTCGGACCAAAACTATTTCGTACGTACTATTCGCAACACTATCACCCATTTTGAGACCTACATAGTATTTATTATTGGATAATAATCGACCGAATGGACCACGTCCAGCACGTTTTGAAGAAAATATAACAGCCGTAGTTAAGAGTGTACACGAAGATCGTGGAGAGTCGATTCGGCGCCGCTCGCATCAACTCGGGCTGACGTATGGTACGACGCATTCTACACCGAGATCTTAAATTGAAAGATTCGATTCAGGCCTTGGAGCAAAACATCACTCGTATCATTCGCCAGTTACGAGTTGAAATGATCGAACGAGTCGCCGAAAATTGGACTCAAAGAATGGACCAACATTTGAAAGATATAATCTTTAAAAAATAAATGCCAAATAATGTTCATTCGAATGATTTCTGCGTTTTTTCGTTAAAAAAAAGTAGAGAACGTTTTAATTTATAATCTTCTTTACCATATATTCCTTAGTTTTATTAAATGTTTGAAAAATAAATTTTCACATTGCTTTGTTTGCTATAATCATGCCAAACTATTGCAGTAACAAATCTAGATTTTACGAGTTGTTAAATCTCAAATTGGCACTATAATAAACAACTCAGCAACACTCCTGCAATCAAAGCGATTCTAGTCAAAATGGACAAGTACGGCATTTCATTGTACACAAATTTTATATATGTGTTTATAAATATACTTAAGTAGATATATATATATATATATATATATATATATATATATGTATGTTTTCGCATCAATAGCCTGCGACTGGACTTAACTAGCACCCCTATAAAATCAGATAAGCGTGAAATAACGAATATCACCGTTAGTGCAAACACACAAACATCATAGGGAAAATACAAGATGATATGGCGTGCCACGGAGCCACTACTGTGGCCAAAACTGAGGTCGAAATAGCAGAGGTGTGTTTTGCGCATGCGTATCTGCACAATATATCGCCTTACCAATTGAGCGTAAAATCCTGCATTCGCTACGCCAATTGGCAGTGAAATGAGCTAAATGCACGCGTGAACTCACACACACACCGAAACGATACCCTCATACACACTCACCAACACCTACACACTCTCACACGTGCTCGATGCTTTGTAGGTGTACACCGTTAAATAGGCGTGTTACGAGAAGCCAAAATATTTTACCAACTCTGGTGGCAGCGTAGAGAATCGCATACAATGCTGCACTCGCACAGTCAGTCCTTCCGTGGTGGTGGTGGTGTGGCCATGCTTTGTTGGCCAAAATGCAGCCAATACATCCAATTTTCCACTTCGCAACTAAGCGTTACTTGCAACTATATTGTGGATTTTTCCGTCTGTCGCACCTTTCCCCGTTGCAGCATCGCTTTAATGAACGCTCGTGTGGACTGTGACAGCCGAAGCGGCGGATGTCCTGCAGTGCTGCCATGCTTTCATTTAAGCCGACAGGCTGCAGGCGGCCAAGCCATCAGTCAGTTAGTTGGACAGTTTGCAAGGCTGCCAGCGGTGCGGGTGGATGCCGACGATGATGTTGGTCGTTTGCATGCCCAAAAAGATTTTATGTTGTTGCATTTTATTTGATTTTTTTTTGTGTTTATTTGTTTTTACTGTTTTTTTTTGTTTGATTGTTTTTTTCTTGCAACATTTCAATTTAACACTGTTGCTAAAGGTAGCAAACACGATAGGCTTTGTGCCGCACAGTGGGATAGCAATCTTTGGGGCGAATTGCCGTGAATAAATATGTTACATTATTCACTTACTCTCAAATTTTAGTGTGCGGAGATTTGTGTTTGTGTGGAAATTATGCACGCTTGGTGGGTATTGTTGTAATTGAGTTATCACTTTGTAAATTTATATAAATGTGTTTTAGTCTTTTGCACATACAAATACATTTATATATATTACATACTGGCAATCTCAAAGCATTCCTTTTTTTTCTAAATTTTCGCTTTAGAATAAATCCATGTTCATTTACATAACGGTGGATGTTCAAAGCCTAAAATTCTGAATGTTCATCGAGGGAGTTGATCGAAAATTTTCGTTAAGATGTTTCTATTAGTAAAAAGCAAAAGAAACTACGAAAAAGCATCTTAGAGATGAAATATGTGTTTTCATTCCCTGAATTGGCTATAATAATTTCGCCATGAAATTTGTAACACCCAAAACGAAATTTCAAATATCTCAAAAAGTATATATGTATTTAAATGATCAGAGTGACGAGCTGAGTCTATTTAACTATAACCATATTTATCGCCCTTAACCCTAACATACTTATTTCAACGTTTTTCTTCAATCCTCGGAACATTTGTTTAAGCCAATTTCCGAAATAGCCTTCAATGCGTGCAGTGACTCAAGTTTAATGCCTTCAATTGATGCCTCCATTTGACTTAATTGGTTCAAATTATTTCGAAAAACACTCGAAGAATCAATGCAGTATGCGACGGTGCATAACTGTGGTCGGCCCATAATTACGGTCTCTTTTTAGGAATAGCTTCATACAAACGAAGCATAACACTCAAATAGTACTCTTTGTTGACATTTTGGCCGGTCGGATGGAATTCGGAGTAAACTGTCAAAATAACCTTGATTTTTGACCTGCTTTGACGTGGCTTTTTCGAACAATTGGTCGTAAGCATAGATCCAAGACTCTTCGCCAGAAATAATACGTTTTACAACATCATACTAGTGGGAAAGCATTGTTTCACAGACGTTAACGCGATGCTGATTTCCGAAACAATTTATTGATTTTGGAATCAATCGTGCTTTCAGCTTTCTTAGGGCCTAATGATCTCTCAAAAGGTATTTACTTATTCTTCCGTTGTTCCAACGACGCCAGTAAGATTTCTGGCTGAATAAATTGAATATGAATAATTTCATTCATCGTAAAAATCGCCGAATGCAAGTTATGTGCTTCAGAAGGGCCGAATAGCCGTTAGATTTAGACTTGTCAACAAACCACAAACAGAAAACTTAAACTTTATAATCACTTAGCATATTGAACAATTACAATATTAATTTTGAGTATTTTGTTCTAATAAAATAGGACATGCCCCTGAACCTAAACAGCTATGACATTCAAAATCATTTGAATTTAAAAAAACTCCTTTTTCGAAATATAAAAGATGACGATTTTATCAAATATTTTGACTACAGTACCGCCTTAAGCAAGTGAAGTCGTGAGAAAATATTCAAACTTTGCATAAAGTGTTCGCGGTAATCGAAAACTTTATATAAGAACCTAGTAATCTTACCTACATGAATACATGAATAAACAAGAAAAAATATTAATTTCGACTACTCTTCACAGATAAATTTCTTATAGCATAAATGTGTAGAAAGATCCGTCAGTTTATATGGCAGTTACATGCCGTTGTAGTCCGTCCTATGTTCACAGATAGTAATGTTTCCTTGAAACATTTCTACCATCCAGCTCAATCATGCTGACTATTTATATAATATATTCTCGTACATGCTTTTTAGAGTCTCTGACGTTCCCTTCTGGTTATTATAAACTATTTGAGACATTATACATCCTGTTGGCAATATAAAATGACAATTTAATTTTCATAAATTTAATAAATTCTAATGACTACAAACTCATTAACCACGGCTTTTTTCGAACTTTTAGCGGATCATCTCAAAAGTATGATTGTCCACTAATATGAATATATGGTTTTGTAAACAGCAATTTAATTTTTATATTGACAAAATTGTTCTTGATGAAGAAAAAGTCTAACTTTCCCAATAAGTTGTTGCGAAATCAAGATATATTGGAAAATTTTCCCAAAAATCAATGATTAGGGTACAAAGAATATATCTGTGTTTTTTTTATTGTTGATTCTGTACCATTTTTATCAGCACGAATTTGGTCACACACACTATTCACATCTGAGCCAACCAATTTTATATGAAAGATCTTCATCTCTGTTGACTTTACCCTATATAAAATATGAAAATTTTTATTAAAAAAAAACAAAAAACAAATAATTGTATTAAACACCGAAGATGCTTTGAAATCGGAGCAAGTAAGCCGAGAAACCACTGAAAGAAATGGATTGCTTTTAAGGGGTTAGTAGTAGTCAGAGGCACGAAAAACTGAGAATTTTCAGTATTTTTTTTTTTGCTTTTAAATCGTGTTATTTTACAAAAGTAGTTATATAATGTGTTGACTTGAAGTCACGAAAATTTCAAAAAAAAAAAAATAATAATTTCCAAAGTTATAGTTATTTTTGTTGACCCAGTTTCAAAAAAAGGAACTTGCGGTGACAACTGTAAATCCTTGGAGAATTATCTAAAATCAATTGGACAAAAAAAAATTAGTTTTATAAATAGATAAATTTGGGCCTAATCGAAGGATTTGTTTTTTTTTTTTTTCAAAAATTAACAAAATGGCGGCCTCAGGAAATTTTTTTCTAAATTTTTGGGAAAAAATCAACGAATTTTTTGAAAAACAAAAAATCAATTAAAATCTACTGCGCGGTTTTCGAGTTACAGTTGTCCCCAGTTCAAAAAACCCAGTTTTGAGAAAAACGCGTTTAAAGTTTCAAAATAGCGCTTTGAAGTCAATAACTAATTATCGGATCAACGTGAAATTTTCAAGGAATATTTTTACGATATTGCTCTTAACGAAAATGCAAAAAAAGAAAAATTAATTTTTGAAAATGTTGGGGCAATCCTATGCTGGAGAAATTAAAAACAAGACAAATATAATACACATTGTTAAAAAGAGTGTCCAAGGCAGCCAAATTGGCTTAATATCCGCTCAATACTCAATTTATCAATGTACCCTTTATTTTGCCAAAATGCATACCCTTTATTTTGCGATTTCAATGTTGACACGTATTTACTCGATTTCTTTTCTTTTGCTTACAAATTTTACAAAAAACAGACAACCATTCTTCACCTAATGGCCCATTACAGACAAAATAACAAACAATTTAAAAATCTTCTGCCGACTATTCGAAGTTGTGTCGGCGCATAATCAGTTGAAGCATAGCTAAATAAACTGATGTAAGCGGGCACATGCGTGGAAACAGAATATGTATTATCTATATTACTTACATATATATATATATGTATATGTATATACAGTTTCAACTGAATAGTCAAACATCTTAGTTTGTACGTACTTGTTGGAATAAACCAACTAGTCTTTTAGTAATTGATAACTATGAGAAATATTAAGTCCCTATTCTCCAACAGTTAAAAGTAATCTTAAGATCTATAAAAAACAACGTAGACGAAATATGGGTTGGTAGTGTATAACTGAATCACTGAAAGTTGCAGATAAAGCTATGTATAGCTTTGGCTTGATTTTTTTTAACTAATCAAACTCACTTTTCCTAGAAAATTATATGAGTCTAGGAAGTAAAATGATTGAATATCCCAACAACTTGAACAGAACAACGAATAAATATTAAATGTCGATAATTTGTTGCTATAATTAGCAATCTTAAAATTATCGCCCCTAAATTTGCTATAAATAGATCTAACGTTCGTTGCTGCCCAATATCAGAGAAAATACGAAGCGGCAACCTTGCCGATAAGCGACAATAATTATCAACTACAATAACAATATCAGACATGAAAGCGTCAATGTTGATAACTTCGAAGACGTCATCACATGACCGAATTTGTTGTACTTTTTAAAACTGTTTGTTTATAGGGCTTTAATATTATATGACACACTAGTCATGACGACATAAATTTGTATGTATCGCTTGTTATTGGTGTGTTATACTTTAGATAGGAGGGAAGTGGAGTTTATTTATATACTCGAATATGACGTATATATGAAGTTTGATCCATCAAATTTGCTTGGCGTTTGTCATATGTTTGGCACAAATGACGAGATATACTGTCGGTGATTTGTATGCAAAAACTTTCCGTTTGAGACAGCTAATAGAAAACTGTATGTTTGCTAGACAACTGAAAACAGATTTTTCACATATACATACAAATAAAATTATCTCTGTTTTTATGAAATTACCATACATTTTGACCAACAAATGTGGTTGTTACTCAGCTGGAAAGTCGGAAATAACAAGATTAGATATATTGAGGCTACGGCAAGGTTTGGACTGATTATATTAACTTTTTACATTCCAGAAGTGTAGTCGAGAACATGTGTCTACCCTAAAAGCTAAACGACGAAACCCGTTTTCGCTTGACGTCTTTTTAAGGGACTCACCTTTCGAAGCGTGGTGCTCCTTGGAAAAAAAAAAATCATAACTGAATCAACGAAACCAAAGTTGTTCGTAATTGGCTGTTGAGTAAGAAAAAGGCTGCATGCTGGATACAGCGTGGCTATGAACGAAGCTGGGGACTCGAAGTAAATACGAACGAAGCTGGAGGACTGTCCCCTAGACAACACGGCAGTTCAAATCTAAGAGCTATAAAATACGTCATAGAAAGTGTAGAAGCCGCACGGTGTAGATGACATGAATACAAAAGAATAGTGTTGTTGGCGAGTTTAAAAGTCCGAAAAATTTTTAACAGCGATAGATAGGAATGATGCTTTCTAAAAAAGCTTTAAAATACCCAACTACCTCAGAATATGTTGCGGAACTACCTTAGCAACAGAAAACTGTTGTACCAAACTAGTGAGGGATCACGACAGGAGCAGCACAAGGATCCAATCTAAGCCCAGGCTTGTAGAACATTAGTTACGACGCTATATTAAAACTCGAAATTCCAGACGAATCGAACTTAATTAGCAATGCGGACGACATTGCAGCAGTAACTACAGCTAGAGGCACAGAGGAAGCGCGAAGAAAACTAAATCAGGTCATGATACGAACGCAAGCATGGCTCAACACACACAACTTCCAGCACGCAACGAAAAAGCAATAAACTACCTAGGGCAAGACTGGACCCCAGACTAAACCGCTGGGTACACATCCAGCATGCCGCAGGAAAGGCTGTGAAGAGGACCGCCAGACTAATAAAAGATCTAGACTTATGTACCTGCCATAAATTTGGAGATGTCGCTTTTTACACAACCCAGTTTTTATCGGACTACGGATACTTCAAAAAGTACCTTCACAGAATGGAAAAAGTCAAATAAACGTAATGCCTATACAACGACGAGGCAGAAGACGACGCTGGATATGCTGGCGAGTGAAGCAAATTGGGAGATTATCCAGAAATTCGCAGCAATCTTGCTACGCCGAGAAACTGGGACCTGGACGCAGGTGCGCAGATGTAAATCACTCATTAATATTTCTTTTTTAAAAATAAGAATTCCACTTAAAAAAATTAAAACAAAGCTAATTTCAGCATTTAGTTTTGGCTTAACGGCATTTCATCGGCGTGAAAATGGTCCAGATCCACTCAAGTAAGAGCTGTTTCAATGTTTTATGACTTTAACGTTGTTCAGATTGAACCACCATAGCCAAAGCATACAGCTATCATACAAGCTGGTCAATCAAATCAATATCCTTGTATGTTGAAGTCAAAGTTTTTGTCTGCAATAAGCAGGGTAGGGAAATCGGGTTTCAAATTCATTAGCTATACATATATGTATTTATTACATTACAGATCTTTTTCGTAGGCCCTTTTGATAGCTTTTGGTTTAGGCTTTGTTCACTTCATTTGTCTATGGGGATGTCTAATTATGCGATTTTAAATTGATATTAGTTATATGTAAGAATTCTTAATATCACGACTAGCTCGCAAAAAATAAGAATGAGTAATGTGGTCACTTGTATGAATTTCCATAAAATGCAATTTCGAGCACGCCAAAGGCATCAAATTACCAAACACATAATAATTGCAGAGCAAGAATTCATTTTCACTACAATCTAACAGTGCTAAACTATACATATGAATGCATTCATGAAATACTATTTAAGAGCAATACTCATTTAATGTCAACCCACAACGCAAGAAGCATCATTGGTCAGGCAGAGGTTGAAAGCTTCGCCCAAAGTCACATTTTGAACGAGGTAGGTGGCACAATCACACAAGCACACACTCTCAAATGTGGCATTCATTAAGTTGCTGATATTTGCATTAATAGTGAGCAGTGGTTCTTGTTGTTTTTATACCCTAACAACATGTTGCTAGAGAGTATAATAGTTTTTGTTCACCTAACGGTTGTGTGTAGCACTTAAAATTAAGCGAGATAGATATAGGGTTATATATGTGTATATAAATGATCAGGAAGAGGAGAGGAGTTGAAATCCGGGTGAATGTCTGTCTGTCTGTCCGTCCGTGCAAGCTGGAGCTTCAGTAAAAATTAAGATATTTTGATGAAATTATGGTGATGGCATGCGGGTTTCTTAGTACAAAAAAAAATTTGAGTTCGTAGATGGGCGTATTCGGACCACTGCCACGCCCACAAAATTAAATTAAGATAAAAATTTCATATTTTGAAGAGAGGGTCACTGTAGCAAGGGGGCCTATCGGAGAAAATTTTTACAAAGTGGGCGTGGTCCCGCCCTCTAATAAGTTTAATGAACAAAATAGCCAATTCAAGATAGATTCTACAAGAACCCTTACATACAATGTGAAAATTAATGAGATGGAATCATAAACCGCTCACTCCCTATATAACGGTACTCCTTCCACAAGAAACGTGATAAATCAATAACTAAATACGCCAGAGGCATTTAATTTTACCACCGCTCCCTTTTTGGTGAAATGACAAATCTTGGGACCCGACCGACCAACTTCGACTAAATTTAGTACGTGGCATTCTTCCCATATTAAGTTGCAAGAGTATAAAATGTTTCATTGCACCCGAACTAAGCCCTTCCTTACTTTTTTGTTTTGTTTCGTTTTGCTATTGTTGGAGGCAACATTCAAATGCATTAGTCGCGGCTGCTCAGATGACAAGGTTCACTGTACTACTGATGACGGCTTGAGGCGTTTAACTTGCCACATACAAAACACAAGCTTGCTGTTGTTGCTGTTGTTATGCTGTTCATACTTGTTGCTGTTATAGTTGCAACGTGTCATAATTTGACAACAAACTACTGCACGGCATTGCAATGTAATATGCCACCAACAATGCTGCCGGCAGCACCATCAGCTACATTTCGATGAATGTATGTATGTACGTTTGCACGTGTGTACAATGTCCAAGCAACTGGTTTTGTAACATAAGCCCAGCATTGTATGTGTGAATGCATGTAGTAGCCATATGCGACGTATAACAGGTGTTTGGCGCTGCATTGTGTGCCATTACAAAATCAAAACACAAACAATACTTGAACTAGCGAAAATTGCAAAACTAACATGAAAATAAGAAAAATATTGCAATAAGAAATTTGTAAACTATGCATTTACATCTGAATGTATGTATGTATGGATAACTGAAATAGCTTTAGAAACCAAATATGTACACATTATAGAACAGTAGTAAAGCGTGCAACTATGAAAGCACTTACCAATGTATTACAAAATTTTCAATTTTTTTTTTAACAAATTTTTTAATATTTATATATACAGGGTAGGCCATTTAAAGTTGACCCATTTGTTTGTTTGCCAAAATTAAGGCGTCGCGGATAATCAGCTGGGTTTAGTTTTTGTGCCATTTGAATTTTATATGGAAACATCTTCAAATCTTTATGAATTATGCTTCGGAGAGTGGTGCGAGAGATGTCTAATTCCTGAGAGCGGCGATAACTCGATGTCGATGGAGTCTCCTCAATACTGGCTCGTACAGCTTCGATATTTTCATCAGAACGTCTTGTGCGTTGTCTGGATGCATGACTGGCATTACTGAGATTACCGGTGTTCACAAATTTTGCGTATAAAGACTTAATTGTGTTCTTAACTGGAGCACTTTTCACTTTATTTTTTTTGCGAAACGCACGTTGAGTTAACACAATTGAAAAGTTATTTTGAATATAAAGCTGAACAATTTCAGCGCGTTCTTTTGGAGTGTACTGTTCCATGGTATAAATTGTCTTCGAATGACGCTTCTAACGCGGTATGACATTAGCCGATTTGTCAGCGCTGTTAAAAGTTACAGCGTTGCCAGATGGGTCAACTTTAAATGGCCTACCCTGTATTTTAATATTGGGGGCGTTCACAGTTTGACGTTACTGTTATAAAATGTATTTTCAATTGCAGTTTGAACTAGAAAAAACGCTATCCTCGATTACACCGAAACTTTCAAAACTTCCATACAAACACTTGATTTTGAGCGATGAGTTTGTATGACAGCAATATGTTATAGTAGTCCGATCTGAACAATATGTTCGAAGATTGTAGGCTTGCCTTGAACAATAATCTCAGTATATCGAATATAGAGTTTACTGCAAAAGAAAAAGATATTGATCGTTCAGTTTGTATGGAGGCTATAGTTAGAGTAGACCGATCTGAACCATTTCTTGGGAAATTATACCGTTGCTTTGGAAAGTAAGTTTTGTAAATAAAGAAGTTTTTCATATAAGGACTGCATTTTTATTTGTCACTTTGTATGGCAAATCAATGATAGAATGCTGCCATCTAACCGATTTACTTCTTGAGTATGGCAGTGCTTATAATAATAAACTGTGCTGAATTTGGTAAAAATATCTATTCAGCTAAAAGGTTTTCTAAATGAACTGATTTTGATCAATTACTTTGCATGCTATTGCTATGCCAAAGTAGTCCGATATTAGCGATTTCGCCATGTGAGTTATCTTGGAGAGAAACTAAAGACTGCAACATTTTAGATTGGCATTGGACGCTACCAAAGTAGACCGATAGGGACAGCATATTTATTCCCGCTGTTTTGACATTTCTCTTCAATAAAGTTTGCCATTTCATCTTGGAAAAACATACGATCCAACAACGAGTCGAAGTTATTAAAATTTACTACCGAAATTCGGAGTGAGTGGCCCCAAGAAGACAGAAGACTCATGATCGTCCTATTAGATCAACAAATAAACATCTAGTGGTTAAATTTGAATCCACAACCACAGTACAAAAAGTCACCGTGCCACTGAGACAAATAAGTGGCCATAGTGTCGAGAATATTGCTGCCGCCAATGCATAAATTAAATAGAACTCAAATCAGGCTCTCACACTTCGTTCTCAAGCGTTGGACATCTACTATCTGATGTCATTGTGGCGAGCTTTGCGAGCAGATCTTGGCCGACATCCTTAAAAGATCAAATTGACACAAGAACTGAAGCTTCTTGATCACTAGAATCGTCGTATGTATGTTCGCGAATAGAACTGAGCAACAACTTGAAAATGTTACGGATTTCCATCTAAAAACCATCTTTATCGATGAGGCTCATTTCTGGCTTCGTCCATTCTCACGTACTCCATGAGTCAACATTGCCTCCCGAAAAATTACGGTTTGGAGCGGTGTATGAGCCGTATTACTCCAGTGATGATTAAAACCGACACGTAAATGCAAATGGGAATCGTTACCGCTTAACGATAACAGAATATTTTTGACCTGGACTTGGATAATATGTGGTTTCAACTGGACGGCGTCACATACCACACAACGAATGTCACAATCGATTTACTGAAAACCAAGTTTGGTGAACTGTTATCGGTCGCTCGATTTGACGTCCTTAGACTATTTTCTGTGTGTCAAGTCTACGGTCTATGCCAACAAGCCAGCGATGATTGATGAACTTCGTACGAATATCCAACGTGAAATTTCGGCAGTATCGGTCGATTTATGCTTGAAACCCGTAAAAAATTGGGTTCAGAGTCTGCACTTCTGCAAGCGTGGCCATAGTGGCCATGCAATATAAATGGAGCTCCATGCATAATGGCATCGAATGTACTTTCACAGGAATAAAGGATTTCATTGACATTCCAAACCGTTTTTGATTTCTTTAAAAAACTATGAGTGCTCTTATTGAAAAACCCGATAGTAGATACAAAGAGGCAGGCGGACATGACAAAATCTTGTTCATTTATAAATTTACTTTATGGGATCTTTGACATTTTCTTTTTTGTTTTACCACTATCTTGTCGATCGTAGCATATCCTGTTCATGGAATTCTTTGCCGAATCCCTCGAAATGATTAAATTTTTGGCGTAACCTTCGACGAATCTTTCAATATGTTTGAATTTACAGTTATTTATAAATATATTTATCTCGTCTACGATAAAAATGGATTAATGGAGTAAGTTTAGTTTTAAAAAATCCAAATTTTCATGTTTTTTAATAAGACTAATTTTGTTACTTATAAAATTCGCTTGAAACTGAGCACAGAGTTGCCCAAGTTTCACTACTAATTTACCGTTTAATTCACCCAGTCTTCATAGTCGAAGAAACCGATAAGATAAATTTAGATAAATTTTGATGTGCGATCTTATCGGTTTCGGTTAGTTTTTATTACGACATTAACTAGTTTCTTTATCAAATCGACATTATATATTAAAATCTCCTAACAATATTAGCTAACAACTTTAACAATCACGAAAGTGTCATGTGAATACCCGTAGTCTAAGCTACATGTCAGTTTTGCGACAATGTGCGACCAAAGTGTCAGATGTATTGTAATAACGATTGCAAACGAGCTAAGTAATGGACCAGCATAACCTAATATACTATATATGCGCACATGATGTGTGTAGCCATGTAAGCGTCTGTATAGCATTTACGTCATTCATGCAAACAAATATATATTTAAAGTGTGGCAAGTCTCATAAATAGCCAGTGTAGCGTGCACAGTACTGAACGCATGCGCAGAAATGTCAATCATGCAAAAATTATGATTATTAAGTTTCTGTTACTGCGCCACGTCGTAAGTACATATGCACCACATATATATGTATCGATATACGCAAGTAAGTTGTACTATTGTGACTATTGCTTTGGTAGAAGCGTTGTTTTGATGTCGACAATTGCTAGCGCTTCGAAATATGGTTGGATACTTATATATATGTATATATGTATGCACAAATATTGCACAGCATACTTTTTCTAGTAAATATTGCATTTGGTTTCTTATGGTAGAAGAGTATATTGCCTCAAAAAATGTAAAGTGTCTCAAATTATGCCACTGAGCGTTCACGCTGGTCTCTGGGCGCAGCACTTTCAAGTACAAAGGTATCGTGTGGCAAAGTAGCAGCAATAGCAACAACTGACCGTAAGTTGTAAATAAAAACAACAAGTTGTGGTATAATAGTTTAGCAAGCACCAGTTTGCAGTTGCATTTCTATATTTTTGTTTTTCATTACAGTTGTGTGCGGAGAAGTAGTAAAAATTTACGGTAGCGTAAGTTCGATTGGGATAAGCTAAGAGGTCGTCCCTAACAGAAATCTCATTTGAATAGCCTAGAACTCCAGAACTTACAACAAATTTTTAATAGATTATAAGACTCTTGCAAGTCTACAACGCCCTTTGAGTCTACCAAAACTTTGTTGAGATGACTAATGTCAGTTTCGGCTTTGTCTTCTGGTTCGCCGAAGGTAAGTCGAGATTTTTCGACCTCAGTATAACAATGGCTCAACAATGGAGTGGAAGCTAACTGGATGTTTCCACCTCACTCTCCTCCATTCAACATTGACCACTTGCATCTAACAAAATTTTTAGTTTTATCGCATTCACATATCACTCGTTGGTATGTGAGCAGAGAAAAATTCGCTAGGTGTAGCCTCTGCGATGCAATGATCCAAGATTTCAGAAGTGCAGTTGAAGGAGTACAGAATTTCGGCATGTTCCTTTTCGGACTCCTTTATATATCTAGACTTTAGAGCGCACTTTGCAGCAAATGTTAGCGTAACAAAGTGTTAGATATATATACATCTTGTCTGTGGTTGTTCAGTAACCCAAGTGATATGAATAGCTTTAAAATAGACAAGAAAGGATCTTATAAATGTATTAGTGGAGATTTATTGACACCGAGCAACAATCCTTGACTGAAAATTGAATACATAAATATATTTAAGTGTAGTTAGATAACTCTAATATTTAATAAATTTTAAATTGATTCTTTCAAGAATCTCAAAGCTTGGAAAAACTAGCACTCTTTGACATCAGTGCCCCTCATATGAAGAATTGTAATAAAGAGAGCAATCTACTTAGTGGGGCTAAATAAATAGCTTTAAAGCAATATATAGTTCATTAAAGCTTAGATCGATTTTCTAAGAAGATTTCTCTTAACTCTGTGTGTTTAGTTCTACCCAAACTGTTGTAGTAGTAGGACACCATTGTCAATTAAATTCAAGAGGTTGTCTACCATCGAAATTTAAAAAATCGACTTTTGGATATTTTTTAAGTAGATGTTACTTGTAGAATTTGATATAAATCATGTTGGTTTACAAAATACAGTGCCCAAACTGAGGCCAGCGTTGACTTTTCATGTTTTACCATTTATCTTTGAATGCGTTTTCCCAACAGCAGTGTTTTTGACAAGTTTTGGCCCATTTCTGAACATACTTTCTACAAAAATATTCGAAATCTGTAACTTTTTTCTAATTCACAACATAATTCGTTCAAATTTTTTTTACATGAAATCAAAAAAGCTCAAATTTTTTTTACAATAAATAGAGTAAATTAAGTTTGCGAAGCATGTTGCTTCTATTTGATTTAACCTGATGATTTGAAGCAGAAATCTACTGCAAGGAAGTCGACTAAAGAGGTTATACATATATAGTTAGATTTAATTTTTTTTTATTTTATTTATCCATACGGAAAATTTCATATCGACCCGGTGAATATTTTCGAAGTTACATGAAAATTTGAAAAGGCGTTTCACAGTGCTTGGAAGTGCATTCCAAGCTTTAAACGCGTCTTTCTCAAAATGACTTTTTCGATGACCAATATTACTCGAAAACGACTAAGCCGTTTAGTTTCAAAATTTAAAATGAGCTTATTAAATAAATTTTTTAGTTACTAATCGAAGAAATTTTGGTCAAAAATATATATTTTTTGCGAAGCCGCCATTTTTCCAAAAAAAAAATTATTTTGTTTAATCCATTCGATTTGCTTTATTACACTTAACGTTACTTTAAGGAAATGTTTGGTGTTTTAATTTCAGCGGATCGTGTTCAGATATATGTATAGTGGTCAGCGCAAACGTTTTCTTTTTTTGAGAGGAGCTCCCAAAGATCAGCTGTAGTTTCCTTTCCAAATAAATATTTTACTAATATTAAGTTTTAAAATACAGTTAAAATATACCATGGTATGTGTACAAATTTTTGGATCAACAAATTTAAAAGTTTTCTCAGAAAAAAATTCTGAAATATTCTCTCTTTTCGGCCTTCTAACTGTTTATAAATATTTAAGGTCCAAATAGGGGTGTTTTTGGTAAATGCAATCATATATATATCTTTTAACTATTTAACTTATCAAAGATTCTTATCAAGATAGTATTTGTGAAATTTGTATTTGAGAATTCAGAATAATAATAATCCTTCCATGAGGTCTTAGAAAAGTTTGTTGCCCTGGATATCATAACTAATTACTGGTTCATCGTGAGTATATGAATACTTCTAGTACTTGAATAAATAAAAAAAGATATGAGTTTCTGAAGTTTTTGAACAAAAAAAATTATGTTTTGGTTAAATTTTCATAATGTACTTATAGAATCGAAAAACTTAGTTTTAATAAAAAAAATTCTTCGTACAACTGCTAGATAATCTTATTTCAAAAATGTGTGCAAAATGCATAACTTTTAGAGATATCGTATTCACCAATTTAAATAATTTAGTTTTGAGATGGACATATTTAAGTTCGAAATGCTGCACTGACGTGGACTGATGAGCAGAACTTCTGATAGATTTAATCTTACAATTTTACTCATATCGATTTGAAATTTCAGGAGGTCATTTAAAACATATTTAATAACACGAAAAACAAATGAAAAATCGATTTTTTAAATTGTCAAACCCACCAAACCGCCAAAAATCAGTAATTCGCTTCCCTCATATCCCAACCATTGTTCCTAAGTGAAATGAACTCACAACCGATCCAGTGGCATCAGTGCACTTAAAACATTCGACTATATTGCATAATAAAGATTCGTCTCTTTGTAAGCTTTCGTGTATATATTTATATATATATATATACATACATAAATCTATATACACATAGTAAATGAGCACTCTAGCCACTTGCACTCTTTCACACATCGCTGCAACATACAATTTCAATTTGCAAAAAAATTATGACTTTATTGCACTGCATCTTTGAATTTCTCTAGGGAAACTTATTGTGTCAGCATACTACACGGTGTAAGTTTTGCAATGCCTGCCCTCAGTTCGAATCCATTTACGATGCAGACGATTTTAGCTGAGTTGGCAACCTGCAGGAGCAACATCAGACGTTGCAACGTTTAGTAGTATGAAAAGCAGTGTTAAGATTTTCGATATTCCTGACATATGCTGACATACATACATATTGTGTATAAATAAATCTTTAATTACTTGTTTAATTGTATTTTGTATGCTACCGACAATTAGGGCTTATAAGTGTAAATTAAGATATAAGACTAACATATGTATATCACCTAAAATTCGTAATTATTTAATTCCTTTTTTATCTTAACACTATAAGGAAAAAAACCGATTAAAATACAAACTACTCATATATAAAACTGATACTTCCGTTATAACTAGAGTAAAGCTAATGAAAGCAGCACAAAAATCTATACTTATATTGAATTTCATTTGGTGAACTCTTATCATTAAAAAACATCAATTTCGAATCTTTCGAAGATACGTTGTTTCATCTAGCATCCGTTGACGATATGTTTTCTTATCAGCGATTTCGCGCAATTTATCAAAAGAAATACAAAGTTCATGCGCTTACTAATAACATCAAGAACTTTAATATTAAAATAAGTACCTTTCGGTAGAATATGTCATCCCCAAAAGGCCACATATCTTTGTTTAATAATAGTAATTTGTTGGAGGCTTTAGCCTTTAGTGCTAAATTTAATAATTTGTATATTATTTTGAATAATTTTTTTGTATTTACGATTTTGGTACCACATGCGCACAACCAAGCCAAAAATGGTAAAATGATTTTCATGCAGAACATTTATAGATTAAAATAGCAGTTAATTGCCTAACACGTATTAGAAATTTATGTAAATAATGATCTGTTTGAAAGCTGAGAGATTCTGTAAAAGTCATGAGTTTCTTAAAGTCCATTAGACAATTATAACCGAATCTTTTGCTTACGTGTAACCTTTCATCCCTTTCTTACGCATTGGGCTTATGATTTGCCCGCTGTTTAGGAGATTGTTTCCGCGCTAATTTCTTAAAATATATTGCAGGTTCCGGAGGCGTGATTTAATAATTTAACTTTTAAATAGATCTCATATTTACTATTAGCAGACTACATCATTCTCTAACTTTATTTAGAGAAATTTTCCAATTGTATGAAAATTGTTGGCAAGTCTAGTTGAGACATAAGCCATCCATATCCAAAATAAACTATCTATAGTGAGACGAAAATAAAACTATCTCGAGTTCTATCAATTGTCTTGCAACTCTATTTCGCAACATTTCCCAAATCTTTTGGCAAAAACCAAACACTACTGCGCCCTGAACTTCACCAAAAAAATTTTTCGGCCATGTGTTGCGACGAGAGTCACATAAAATCACCTGCAATGCTATCGATTAGTATACACAACGCAGATGACGGAAAAATTTACCCATCCCTATCTTGGTGAAGAAATTTGGACAACAAAATTTTTAGTGACTAAAAAAGTTGAAGTCAAAACAGGCGGTTACCATAAGATCGAAATACTATAAATGGGAAGGTGTTATTGTGGCCTTTTGCTCTGTAATTTCCTTCATTTTCGCTTTTTAGTACCTTCATTTTAAAATAGCCAGATTCTCAAAGGTAATATTCATAGTAAATAAGTTAAGTTAGTTTCCATATCAACGCTATATATCAACTCAACAAAGTAAGCGATTGAGAACATTTGAACTCAGAAATTTTTTATAGCATATGATCTTTTGTACATGAAAATTAGGAAAAAGGATAGGAAAAAAATTTCTCGAGCTTCAACTGGAAAAAATGCATTTTAATTTAACGAAAAAATTGCAATTTTTAACATGCTTAGCTTCTCGCTATAATGACTTCTGTTTTCATTAAAAATCTACTCTTCTTTGCCTTCACTTCGCCAGTAATGTAGAAATCGTGCCAAGACTTACATGCCCTTAAATTTTGGAGATATCCTTTTCTCTCCAATAAATAGCTCATTTATTGCATCTTGGAGCACCTATAAAATGGAGCTCCCTTACAAACTGAGCAATCCACATGAAGTACTTATAAAACATTTTTTTTATTTGAGAAATTACATTCACGAAATTTGGCATAGATTTGGACAAGAATCTCAGCATCATAATGCGGAAAAAGATTTATTAGAAAAGGACATCGAAGCATATGGCTATTATACAAACTGGCCAATCCAAATCAAGATAAAATCTTTATGCACCATTTTATGCTATAAGAAAAGCTGCTGTGAAGGCTATTATGGTTTAGGTGTAAGCGAAGCTAGAGCTTCATCTTTTTTCTTCAACTTTTGAAATATTAATAAATATGTGTGTAAGTGATTAAGAGATGATTAGCAAAAATATAAAATATTACTACTTCAGGCCTATAAACTGGTATACACGTTAATACCGGTATCTGACTAACCTACCGCACTAATAACACTTACAGTCACTCAATTGCATGCACAATGTATCACTTGCGTTTACTTTTCAATTGTGTCGAAAGAAAGTCTGTGATGAAATCGAAAGGTGCACACCAAAATAATATATTGAAATTACTGGCCTAAACGTACATATCTACAAACATATGTAAACATGTTAATTGATAAAAAAACAAAACAAATCGAGCGCGTTAAGCGTGACAAACAAAGCTCGAAACAAAAATCGCTGCAAATGACAGAGGAATTGGCTAAGCGGGCATAATGTGAATTGAACTGATACGGCGGCTCATAGCGATGCGATGACACATCGCTGAAGCTACCGCAACAATAAAAGCAACAGCAAGAAGTGTGGCTATTAAATTTCATTCATTATGAAATTCCTGGCGGTTAAGCGGCGGCGGCAACTTTACCCACACACAACATTGACAACAACAACATACTCACATATTTATGTATGTATGTGTACAGGTATGTGCTCGAACACCTTTCTGCTTACGAATGCGGAGAATTTGAATGAAATCTTCTCACAGCAGCTTAAGCTACATTCATACATACGTACATATTTATATATGTATAGCAACGCGTTAACACTTCCAAACGCACAAAAATATAACGCCGCTCAAGTTTCCGCGGCGGTTCGCTTTCAGAATGGCTCATTTAAGCGTTTAAGCTGCTGTTAAATTAATTTAAGCTCTTGTTACCATGAGGACAGCATGGAAGCGCAGAAAAGATAACAGCAACAACAAACCCCGCGACCTTTTTGAGGGCATGATGATGTCTGTGATGATGACTATGTTTTTGAATTGTCGTTGTAAGCGTGAAGAATGCAGGTGTGCGGCCGGAGATGGCGGCAGAAAATGCCAAAACGAAATCAATGCAAACTCTTGCAAACATATTTACAAACGTATGTTTGTATGTATTAATACGACACTTCGATTTGTCATAAAACGTATAGGGTGTATCGTGCGGGCAAACTAATTAATTAATATTACACGGTTCCGTTTTTAAAGCTGTTAAGAAAGTAGTTCACATAAGATGCTTTCTAAATCAGGGGCGGATCCAGAAACAGTTTTTTGGTGGAGGAATAAGCAATTACTTAAAACATGAAGATTAATATATTATCTGTAGTTTTTATACAGTTTAAGCTCATGGTTGAAAAATTTCAAATCGACCTTCTAATATTAAATTCTTTTAAAAGAATAAATCGTAGACGTGCGGGTGGCATACTTTATTACTATGTTCGTGTATTGAATAGAAAATTTTCACAAAACAAAACGATGTGAGCCAAGTTTTAAGAGCCTTTCAAGAACTTCTTTTGGAGGGATTTCAATGTGATGATGGGTGTGCAGCCAGCAGCCAGGCCGATCCATTTTTCTTGAAGCGCGAAATGTCGAAAAAAGCGTTCAGAACTCACGTTCGGCACAGGAAGTGTCCAGAATATGCTAAAAAGCTATAAATTATGCGGCATACGAGTAGGTCTATATCGCAGTTCTTCAACATATCCAAAGCATAAGTTATTAATTAATTTCTTCTGACTTTTGCTCCTGCCACCAATGGCACTGCCAATGATCAAGTTCACCTTTGAGCTTCATTTCCCTCCTCGAAATCCGCCACTGTATAAATTAGTATACCTCTTATATACTATATCTTTGTCGAGGCCACTTTTTCCTAATGGCTGTTTACATAGAATTATCATTATCATTATCATTATTAGTATTATTGGTCTATTTTATGTGCTTAGTCGGGTCGAGTTCAATAGTTTTTTGAAAAGGCATTTTATTTCTGAAACTAATATGCATTTACAGAATTCATTTGTTTTTAATAATCGGTGATTCTCTATGAAAAATTATGGATACCCTTGATCTCATAGCCAATCTTCCAAGAGGATAGGCAGGCTCTGCAAAAGGTGTCTGGCATCGAGAACGATTTTACCGCTTTAAATTATTACAATCCGAAAATGCAAAACCAATTAATTATTACTATGGATGATGGCAGGTTATGTTCGAAAGAATACTCAACGTATTGTTTTTTGAAGAAATGGTGGCTTATCAAAAAAGTCATTTCTTGCAAATTTTTTTTTTTATTTCAGAGAAGTTTAAAAAACAAAATTGTTATAAAAACTCTTATTCCTTATAACCCTTAACTGACAAATATATTTAAGAAAGTAAAAAATTTAAAATCGTTTGTTTCAGGCGTTTTGAAAAATTTTCTTATCGGCTCTGAAAGTAGGGTTTCAAGAAAGACGCTTTCAAAGTTTTGAGAGCTAATTACACTCAGGCAAACTTTTTTTTCAAATACGCACACAACTCCAAAACTTTTTACTGCATCAACTTCAAAGTAATGGAGAATATTTCCATACATATTGACATTGGAAATACTATAAGGGGAAATAAAATCGATGTTTTGAAGTTTAAAAGTGAAGTGTGTTCAAAAAGTTTCGCGAATCGTAACTGACAGTTTTCTTCGATTGCAGGGGCGTGGTGTATCATGAGTTCTTGCCACAGGGAAGAACGGTCAATAAGGAATATTAGGTTTTGTAGAAAAACAAAAATTGGCTTTTGCACTACGATAACGCCCCTGCTCACACACATCGTTACTTGTGCGCGACTTTTTAGCCAAAAACAACACACTAATGATGCCGCAGCCATCGTATTCCCCAGATCTGCCCCCCTGTGACTTTTTCTTGTTCCCTAAGCTAAAGAGGCCCATGAAAGGACGACGTTACGCTTCTCTTGACGAGATAAAGACGGCATCGAAGGAGGAGCTGAAGAAGATTAAAAAATTGATTTTTTGAAGTGCTTCGAAGATTGGAAAAAGCGTTGGCACAAGTGTATAATATCTCATGGGGATTACTTTGAAGGGGACAAAATAGATATTCATGAATAAACAAATAATTTTTGAAAAAACACAAAATTCGCGATACTTTTTGAACACACCTCGTATGTAGCAGCGTTACATTTTTTTATTTAAAATTTAATTTAATTTAATCTAACTTGATTTATATTATTTTAAATTATTTCAATTTAATTTGATTTAATTTAATATTTCCAAAAATATTATTCTATTTAATTTAAGTTAATTTAATCTTATTTAATTTAATTTAACGTATCTTTTATCTTCCATTCCACCCAATTTTATTTATTTTACGACTATAACATTACATAAATTATTTTCACATCCCTCTTATCTCACCTTATTTTATTGAAGTTGTAACCTATGAAGACAACATGTTTGTATGTACATGAAACTCAAAATAGATAGCCGAAATTTCGGAAATAAAAAGGTTTCAATGAACTTTGAAACATTTTTCCTCATAAATATTTACAAATAAAACAAATGTTGTTTCGAGTCGTTATAGCCACCGCTAAAACAACACATTTATTCCATATTTTAACATAATTTCTGTCGTTGTTTTCACATTCACATATATATTTATGCTTTTTAACTATTTTTTGATGACTCAGCGAATCACGCTTAGCCGCCTGAACCTGACCACGCATAAAGCATATTACCAATTTAGTACTGGTTTCAGTAATTATTAAGGTTATAACCTAGTTAATTGGCAATGCTTGACAAATGCTTCCCTTTTTATACCCTGAACAGGGTATATTAACTTTGTCACGACGTTTGTAACACCCAGAAGGAAGCGTCGGAGACCCTATAAAGTATATATATAAATGATCAGGATGTTGAGCTGAGTCGATTTAGCCATGTCCGTCTGTCTGTCCGTCTGTCCGTCTGTCTGTATATATACGAACTAGTCCCTCAGTTTTTAAGATATCCTTTTGAAATTTTGCAAACGTCATTTTCTCTTCAAGAAGCTGCTCATTTGTCGGAACGGCCGATATCGGACCACTATAGCATATAGCTGCCATATAAACTGAACAATCGGAATCAAGTTCTCATATGGAAAACTTTCGCATTTGACAATGTATCATCACTAAATTTGGTATGGATTATTTTCTAGGGAAAAAATGTAATATCCGAGAAAATTGTTCAGATCGGTTAACTATAACATATAGCTGCCATACAAACTGAACGATCGGAATCAAGTCCTTGTATGGAAAACTTTCAAATTTGACAAGATATATTCACGAAATTTGGTATATAATATTTTCTAAGGCAAAAATGTAGTCTCCGAAGAAATTGTTCAGATCGGTTAACTATAGCATATAGCTGCCATACAAACTGAACGATCGGAATCAAGTTCTTGTATGGAAAAGTTTCGCATTTGACAATGTATCATCACCAAATTTGGTATGGATTATTTTCTGGGGAAAAAATGTAATATCCGAGAAAATTGTTCAGATCGGTTAACTATAACATATAGCTGCCATACAAACTGAACGATCGGAATCAAGTCCTTGTATGGAAAACTTTCACATTTGACAAGATATATTCACGAAATTTGGTATATATTATTTTCTAAGGCAACAATGTAATATCCGAAGAAATTGTTCAGATCGGTTAACTATAGCATATAGCTGCCATACAAACTGAACGATCGGAATCAAGTCCTTGTATGGACAACTTTAACATTTGACAAGATATATTCACGAAATTTGGTATAGATTATTTTTTAAGGTAACAATGTAATCTCCCAAGAAATTGTTCAGAAAGAGTTACTATAGCATATAGCTTCAATACAAACTGGACACATAGTTACTAACAGAAATGCACCTGTGAAGGGTATTTAGCTTCGGTGCAACCGAAGTTAACGTTTTTTCTTGTTATAGTGCAGTCTGCTAACCGCGCCTTGGAACTACTCATAAATGTTTCGACGCCTTTTATTTCTACTTCCGTTACCAAGCAGTGGTTTTGGACACAATCTTACAATAACTTATTTGAAGGTTTTGCTTCTACAAAAAAACAAAAACAACGTTTTATAATCTTTATTGTCGCTAGATATGCGTGGGAAATCTGATAACGCCACCGTAAAATTAAATATATACACATAAAACTTAATAATTATAGCGTAACTTTGAGAGTAATTACACAGAAATTTGAAACATGAGAAGTATTCTATTAGTATGTTTGTTTGTGGGTATATAACATATTCTATATGACGTCTAAGGGCGCATTTACGCGATTAGTCATAACCGACGTGTGCCAAAGCTAACAGCGTGCGATTAAGCGCCAATCACATGATATGGTGTAATAAAGTTGTTAATTTTTAATTAATGTTAAATGGAATTCGTGTTATTTAATGTGAAATTCATAATGCATTTTACGGGAAAATGCATGGAATGATTTTTGCTTAGAGATATTTCATAGCTGAGAATGCAGGTGGGGAAAAAAGAAGAGTTTAACTGATCATTAAAAAATTCCTGACAAATTATTTTGAAATTGTAACTGTTCACTTAGTGTTGTTAGTAGTGTTACTCATGGCAAGTAGAAAGGCGTACTCTGAACCCCTTTTTATTTTTTTGTGGGTGGGTGGGTGTAAAATGCCCTTCGCATCATCAGAGATACATACCGTTGCACTTGCAAGTCACTGAAATCCCCTCACCTCTAAGGACCGTCGCCCACCCTGGAACCGCGTTTGCATTACCTCAGGGTGCCATTCCATTTCTCTCATTAAGAGATTTACATCTGCGCACCTGCGCTCAGGTTCTAGTTTTTTCAGCATTGCAAATTTCCTGCATATTTCTGAATAATCCCCCAGTTTTTTTTTGCTCTCCAGCATGACACCAATTAAATTCTCCACGCTTAATAGGCCCACCAGCTCTTCTACAGTAGTGCGTTTCCATTGCCATCGTGCACATTTAACGAATGAGTGTCGACTTCTGTCGCGACTTCTCCTAATTTTGCGACTTGTCCACAAGTTAAAGTCCTTCATAAGTCTAGCCGTCCATCTGCTGCGACTCTCATTCTCTCATCTTCGTTGCCATGCGAGTGTGGGCCATCCTATTTTGGCCAATAGTCTAACTAAACTTTTCGCTGACTTCCTTGAGGAATGCTGGATTTGAATCCGGAAGGTTAATCTGGGTTCCAGTCTCAGACTTAAATAATTCACTTTTTTTGTGTCCTTAGAATATATTTAGCAGTTCTGTTTTTTCGGTAGGAAGCTGGATGTTACATGAGTCAAGCCATCTTTTTGTCCGTATCACAACCTAATTCAACTTTCTTTAGGCTTCCTCTGTATTTCTGGCTGTAATTACTGCTACTATATCGTCCGTGTAGCCGATTAAATAAGATTCGTTTGGTATTTGAAGTTTGAGTATTTCGTCACAGTTCTGGGCCTAAAATGGATACTTGCGCTACTCCTGACGTAATTTCTATCTGTCGTGATGCCTCTCTGGCCTCGAATCGATCTATCTTTGCAATCAATTTAGATATTCAAAATATAATAGTTGCCTTTTCTCCTATGTCTTCTGACGCATGTGCAATTGTATGACGATTCTTTCTTGGTGGTCTTCGTGTAGAAATTAAATAATTGATTTAAAGCCTTAAGGGGCTACATGGGTTTACGGGTTTCAAAAAATCTAAATTTTTTGTTGCCTTATTAAATTCTATAACACCTCTATAATATTGTCCTAAATTTGATCCGAGTAATTGTTTTGCCGTCTTTAAACGCGTTTTTCTCGAAAAAAGCCAGATTTCTCGAGAACTACCCAACCAATCTTCATGAAATTTTGTACAGGTCTTTGAGATACAGTTCTTAAAGACTTGGATTAAGGATTTTTTCGATTACATTTGAAAAAAAAATTCGCGCAATTTTCACTGAAATTTTAACTTTTTGATCCAGTAAGGAGTTATCTTGCTAACGCATTCCCATATTTTTTTCTAGGGGTCTCCGGAAATGGCGCCGCATTGACTGAGTTCAAAAAATTTATTTCCAAAATTTACAAAATTTCTTTGTTAATATATCAGTTTTGATATGAAAAAAAAATTTTAAAAAGTCTGTTATTCACCCGAGGAAACCCAAATAACCCCTTAAATATGAGAAAAAAATTGAAAAAAGTCTTTTTTTTACCCGAGGAAATCCATACAGTTAATTTGGGTTATATGGGTTTCCTCAGGTAAAAAACAGAATTTTTTCAAAATTTTTTTTTCATATCAAAACTGATATATTAACAAAGAAACAAGAAAACTGATCTATAAAATGCAAAACAAAACTTAGTAGCATTGAAGACAGCGGCGAAAAGAATTTAATGAGGTAGGCACTATCTTGCACGAATTCAACAAGATAATTTTTTTTTGAAGCGCACAAAGATAGCGCCCAAGGAAGAGGCGAATCGAAGATAGCTAATTAGTATATAAATATCATTGAGAGTACTTATTATAATTTAATTATTAACAATGAATTAGTCGTTTCAAGTGCATACTTTACAAAATGAGCGTACTCAATTTAGGGAAAATACCGTTAACTATAGCCGTGCGTGAAAAAATCACAAAATGTTTATTAAAGATGGACTATTTATTATATATGTTAGAACTTGAATAACTTATCATGTACTCAAATTAATAATTACGGTAACAGTCTAACGGATGTTTGACAATTAATTCATTCCAATGTGTCCCTTTAGAAGAAATATGGGAAATTTGATAAGGTTTTGATGTTGGGCTGAAAATTCATGAATTCATATATATAGACTAGTAAAATAAAGATATTTTTTGTTTTAAGGGGTTAGGGATAGTTAGAAAAAATGAGAGTTTTCAGTATTTTTTTGTGCTACTAAATCATGTTATTTTACAAAAGTAGTAATATGGCATTATTATAGGATGTGTTGACTTGAAGTCACGAAAATTAAAAAAAAAATTTAAGTTCCAAAGTTATAGTTGTTTGTGTTGACCCAGTTCCAAAAAATATACTTGCGGTGACAAGCATAAGTCCTTGAAGATTCATCTTAAAACAATCGGACAACAAAAATAGTTTTACAAATAGATTATCCTGGGCCTGATAGAAGGATATAATTTTTTTTTTTTTCAAAATTAAAAAAATGGCGGCCGCAGGAAATATTTTTCTCAATTTTTGCGAAAAAATCAACAGTTAATTGGTCTTAAAAAATCGAAATTTTCAAAAAAATAAAAATCCTTCTATCAGGCCCGAGCTTATTATGTACTATATTCTAAAATCTGTATAAATTTCATTAAAATCTACTGCACGGTTTTCGAGTTACAGTTGTCACCGATTCAAAAAACATATTTTTGAGAAAAACGCGTTTAAAGTTTCACACTAGCGCTTTAAAGTGCCCGAGCTCTTTTTGTTATTTATCGAATAACTCAAAAACTAATTATCGGATCAACGTGAAATTTTCAGGGAATATTTTTACGATATTGCACTTAACGAAAATGTAAAAAGAGAAAAAATATTTTTTTGAAAATTCTAACTACCCCTAACCCCTTAATTAACGCTTTCATTTAGCATTTTTTTCAATGATAGGCAGGCATTTTGTGCGTAATTTCATAATGCCACTCTCATAGAAATGCAAAAATCATGGACACTGGAAGAAACTTGACAGTAATTTTTCGCCAGCAAATTCTCTAAGGCCAATGCATCCCAACCAAGTACCGTAGACTTCTGACGAGCCATTTTGGATGTTTGTGACTTGTCTTTGCCTAATTGCAACATAATTCCTCTTCTATTGCCCAAAACTGATCGTACCTGTAGGTACTGGGGTTCGCATATTCGGTACCTATGTGCTTCAAGGGTTTTGTTTGGATTTGAGTAATTTTTGGTCAAAAGGTAGCATACTTTAAAATAATTTAAAATTAGTGCAAAGGAAGTAGGCGTGGTCTTAGTCCGATTTCGCCCATTTTCGCACTGTAACAGAGGAATCTGAGAGGAATGCTACGCACTAAATTTAGTCGAAATCGATCGGTCGGGTCCAGATATTCATATGTGCTTTCACCAAAAAGTGGGCGGTGCTACCCCCACATTTCAATTTTTACCCCGGCTTCCATAAAGTCCTATCCCTCGGGAGTAAAAATTAAAGTCTCTGTCGTATTTTGGTATTGATGTGTTAGTAGTACTAAACGTTAACGATTTATGGGAAGTTAGCGCAATTATCATTCGATTTCGCGTTTTGGGGGTGTGGCAGAGGTACAATTACGCCCTTATACGAACTCGTACTTTTTTTTACTAAGAAAAGCCCATACCAAGTTTTATCAAAATATCTCAATTTTTACTCAAGTGATCATTTATGCTTAACCCTATATCTATCTCGATTAGTTGGAGGTCATGCGTACAGCCGTTAGGTGAACAAAACTATTATAATCTGAAGCAAAAGGTTGCAAGAGTATAAAAATATTATCTGTGGAGTATTCAAACTCCACTTAATGTAGTAACTATCATTTTCGAGTACTTACAAACAATAGCCCTTCATTATAGTCACTACCAAAATATAAGTGGTTGTCTATTTCAATTAGTTCAGCGCTACCAATCTAATGACCACAAAGTGATATACCGTTCTAATTCCCAAGTGATAACGCAAAATACGGCTGTTTCTGCAACACAGGTATAGTAAATGTTGTTTTATATTGCCTTTAGCTTATCGATGAATGCGACAGCAACTAACCATAACGATCTGAACTTAGTTAAATCCTAATATACACAAATAAATATTCACAAACTTATGTTACGTCATGCACAAATTGGGTTGCGCTGCATAACATTTCGTAATCATTAATGGTTATGGATTTTCAGTTAATATTATTATTACTATTAATTTAATGCTTTATTTACATCATTATTTATGATATCAGTAGAATATATTTTATTGCCATCTCTGGAATATTTTCGCATATTATCTGACGTCTAACAATCTGCTAATGGACTAACACCTGCCAATTACTGATTTTTTCAAAGGACTGCGGATCATGACAGCATTTTTTTGTTTCCATTTTCAAAGCTTCCCTATTTCACCATATATGGACATTGTTACCAGAATTTCCTATAAATTCTTGTTACCATACCCTTCGATAGTAATAGAATTAATAACACCGAGTTGTAAAATTATTATTGTCTTTCCTCACAAAGTTATATATTGGAATGTATGCAAAATACTGTCTAATACCACTTGTCATCATATTTAATAATATAAGATATATATATATACTATGCACAATATTGCGATCTATAAATAGTCAGAACACGAAATATCTTGTCATCAATAAACATTGATGCATTACATATTGTATTTCGATATTTCCATAAAGAGATAAGTCGAGCAAAGTTTCGCACGTGATGGCCGCGATTATTCATATTATTCATGTGCAGACCTGCCCCCATATTTTATTAAATATCTGTATATAAATATACCACATAAACACTTATGTATATACGTATATTACATGTCTTATCTGCTTTGCATTGTCAATTGAATTATCAGTGATTTCGACAGTCAAACCGCGCCATGCACGCATGGATTTCAATTGGTTTGCAATTAAATGTACATATGTGTGTATTTGGAAGTATACAGCTACATACGTCATATACATGGAAAGACACACGTCAAAAATTATACGTCAGAGAGTCAAGCGTAAAAGGGTCAATGTAAAGTAATTGGAGGGCACACGGTTGTAAAAAAGTCTTGCGTACAATATTATTTATGGGATTGTACGGCGTGGGATAAGCATTAAATTTTAATGGTGTTATGGAAGAATGTTTTATTGAGACTTCTTTTGCGTTAGCATTTGGCGTGCTGACGTACAATTAATCCATGCCGGATGTAAGTCTATTATTTAGTAGTACATAGAGTCTTTTTTGGTTACTGTATTAACCATTTTATGCCTACAGCAAAACTCTACAACGCTTTTTATGAAAAGTTAGATTCAAGCTGACAATGAAGTAAATCGTCTGAATTTGCCCGCGATAAAACACAAACTTTATTTGAGGGGTTCTATTCACTTGTGAATTTCAAAGTCGGCGAAAAAAAACACGACTTTCTTTGCTATATTTATCAGGTAATGATCGAAGGAATAAGAGTTTGTGTACTAATTCCAAATTTGTTAGCCATTCTGAAGTGTAAATGTTAGGTTGTAAATGGGTAGTTACTACTCAAATTAGCTGGAAGCCACACACAAACCCCATCGCATCTTGGGAACTACGCCACTTTTGGTAGATATATGTATGTAAGTAAATTTGAAAAAGTTAAAAATATTGTACATCTCGAAATCAGTAAAATCTACCAATAATCTAAGCCTGAAGATCAAACGCAGAATAACTCTTGCCAACAGGGGCTACTATTATGTGATCGATAGGCAATTGGGAAGCAAAATCCTCTCTCGACGAACAAAAATTACGCTCTAAAAGTCTCTCATCAAAACCTATGCTACATTCGAAGAAACTGTTCTCCGTAAGCTCTTTGAAGTCGTCTGCCTAAGCGATGAATATATAAGAAAGTGGAACCGCGAACTCTATAAGCTTTACGGCATTTATGTGGTTAAAAGGTTACATGGGTTTCCTCTGACCTTTTCAACAATTTTTCCTCATATAAAAATGAAATATTTTATTAGAATTTTTTATTGTTAAAAACGTATGTACATAAAAAATCTGAAATTTTTAGAAAAAAATATTTTAAACTCGGCCATTGAAAATTGGATTTTTGGCAAACATTTTTCCAACAAAAAAAAAAAAAAATGAAAATTCCCGATATTATTTTTCAAATAGTTGTAATCGAAAAAAAAATCCTTAAGAATTGTATCTCAAAGACTTGTGTAAAATTTCATGAAGATCGGTTGAGTAGTTCTCGAGAAATCTTGCCACCCGCACACTTAGCCCAGCTAGCTTCGATCGCACAACTTCTCAAAGATGTATATCCGAAACTTTTACTCTGATTAACTTGAAAAGTTCTAGAGGTGTTGTAGAACTTAACAAGATAATAAAAAAAAATAGATTTTGAAACCCGTAAATCAATGGAAATTTTCAACCCCGCATACAAATCCAACAAAATCACTGCTTAAACCATATTGTTTGCATGGAAGATGACACTCCAGCGAAAAGCTCCTTTAACTCGATATGCTTAGGTGAACAACGGAAAGAAGGCCGCCCACACATCCAATGGAAGGACCAAGTGCATAGCAGAAAAATGTTTCTCACCGCCATAGACCGTTTTTCTTAGGTCCTCCCGGAGATCGGCAACGAAAGTCGGAAATAAAAAAAATCCTGGAAAAAATTTTGTTCTGAATGACCTCTTAATGTATTTACTGCTTATATTTTTTTTATGTGAGTCGCTGATAGAACTTACTGCCAGCAGGCATAACTATTTCTGCGTCTAAATTTCTTGTAAGCGTCCCTTTCAAAATTTACAAACATTGACTCATTCACCATGGTTTTTACTAATGGAATATACATAAATATGTAAATGATAAAATATAAATTCCAGAGCTGCAGTAAAAGTTTAGAAGGGACTTTAAACTGTGAACTAAGAATTGTCGATATTTCTTTCAAATGGCATAATTTTATGGCTCTAGGCAAAGTAAACATTATTCTATTATATTTGCTATTTGTCACATACTCGTATGTTTGCATACAATTTTTATAAATTTATAAAATAATTATGCATTATGCTTAATGTAAACACATGTGTAAGCTGAGTTCAGTAGAAAAGCCATAATGATTCATTAAAATAATTTATCAAATAGAGCTTATAACAAATTAGTAACTCAGCATAACCCCGCTTTATTTGTTATGTTTTATGGCACTACTGTTTGCTTATTTGCAACATTTTATTTTCTTGTTAAGGTATTAATTTTGTTTGGAAATTGTATTAATCGATTGTATGCTATTGAATGCAATAAAGTAATGTTAGGGGGCTCTGGTGTACTTTTTCAATGGTCAGGTCACTAGATGCCGCTGGGTGTTAATTAATGGTTCTGTGCGCGATGACGAATCTCGTTAAAAGAATTTACCTCATCATCTATTTCGATATTCTGCAATGACACCGTGGTGGAAATTGTTCAAGTTGGAGTCGCCTTGAAACAGTCTCATCTTTCCTGGAAGAAGTACGAAAAAGTTTCTCTATGATTCCAGCTTCTGGTTGTCACAAGTCTGCTGTTCTGCGGGGTTTCATGCTGCTCAACAAATTCTCCGGCCTTCTGAGATTTTTCAGGGTCTTATTTGGTAATGTATGCTGGCTCGAGCCTATCCACGGATGCAACATTCTCTTTTCCATCGACTTGGATTGTGAAAACGTAGTCATTTATATATGTGCTAAGATTTCTTGCGGTTTAAAAAATGGCTGCAAAGGACGTCTTACTGCTTCGTTGCGGAAAAAGACGTGTGAATTAATGTAGAGAAATTAATGAAAATTCGAGATTTATTCGAACTTAGCATCCATCACCAAACTCTTTGAACCATTTCAAAAAAGGCAGGCTACAAAGAGGAGCTCTATGTTTGGGTACCACTTGATTTGTCTGTGAAAAATTTAATGGACCGAATTAACATCGGTGACTCTTTGCTGAAGCGAAATGAAATCGAACCATTCTGATTCGAATGGTAACAGGAGACAAAAAGTGGATCAAAGATGTGCAAAAAAGATCATGGTCCAAGCGTGGTGAAGCTGAACAAATGATCGCAAAGCCAAAATTGGCACCTCGAAAGGTTATGCTGAGTGTTTGCTGAGATTGAAACGGAATCCTGCACTCTGAGCTGATCCACCGAACGATTGATTCTACATTTTACTATCAACAACTGATGAGAACTGATTAACAGGAAGCGCTCCATCTTCCATCAGAACAACGCTAGGCCACCCACATCCTTGATGACTCGGAAAAACTGGGAAAGCTTGGATGGGAACTTTTGATGTATTTACCATATAGCCCTGACCTTGCACCATCAGACTACCATTTGTTTCGGCCAATGCAGAACTCCCTTAATGGAGTAAAGTAGGCTTCAAAAGAAGCCTGTGAAAATTACTTACCGCAGTTTTTCTCCGAAAAACTATAAAAGTTTTACACCGATGGAATAATGTCTCTATTGGAAAATGGCAAAAAGTAGTCGAGCAAAATGATATATTTTTTTCATTACGGTTCATTTTAAATATAAAAAAATAAGTTGAAATTTCATTAGAAATACGAAAAGACTTTTTCGACTAACAATGTATTATACTGCCACAACAGAAAAACCTACTTATAAGTTACTATACGAGTATCTCTTTTGTAGCTAATATTAATCTAGCGAGTTGGCGCCATTTCAGTGATATTTTATGTCCCTATAACATCATCTAAGTATGTACAGGTATTATTACTTCCCCAAGCAATTACTGAAATATTGGTTTCCAAGAATTTGCAGCAAATTAAAGCTAATGAACACTTGAAAGGTTTAACTCATAAATATATCTGTATATACTTATATATACATTTTATACGCTCTTGCCATGCCATGTCCAAACCTATAAATATGATTGATTTCAATCTATAAACGAATATGTGTGACTTATGAGCGTAACTGAATTAACTTCCGCTCTTTTAGCTAAATCTATTCCTAAATATTGGAGAACGCTTCCTCTGCTTTTCTTATCAAATCGGTGGATGAGCGATTACCATTTTCAAAAAAAAACTCACAATTGGATAAGTAACTCGGTACTTTTATACGCTTTACTTACGTGAGCATGTGAATACATACATACATGTATGTCTGTATATTTGTACGTACGTAACAATGCTCTTTTTTCTACTACATAGCATAGCTTTGCGTTTGTTGCCCACTGCATACGTACAAACATATCGTTTAATCTTTATAACTCTGATAAGTATCCGGGCATGCGAAGAATTTTATGGTAAGTGCCGCAGAGCGTAAAACGATGGTAAAACTGCTAATAATATTAGCAAACAGAAACAACAAACCAACAACAATACGAGGCGTAAGAAGTAACTACACCATTTCATTTATTTATCTGTTTTTTTTTTTTGCTTTTTGATATATCGATATTCTATATGAGTATAAATACATTGGTCTGCAGTGATAACGGCAACAGTTGCTTCAGATCGAAAGCGTAAACTACTCCTGTCATTAGCAATCGATACTGTTTGCCGGTGTTCAATACGTAAATTAATTGAAATTAATAAAAATTAGTGAAAGCAAGCAGACTGAAAGGGTTCGGAAGCGACGAAATTTCTGTGACCAAATTAATAAATTTTTTTATTAATTTTTTTAAAATTTACGAATCAAAAAAATTTGTCTGCTAAAATAATGGAGAACACAACAGTTACTGGTGAGTAGTATAGGGTCGACTAGCTGAGGCTTAGTGCTTTTGCTTTGTGAAATATTGGAAAAATTTATTCTAGCACGTGTACATTAAATTATGTGATTATGTGTTGAGATTTTCAATGAAAAAAGTGCTTAAAATATTTACAATATTTTACTCAATTGACCAACCGTGAACTCATCAAGCGCTAACCAAAACTTGTGCGTTTGAGTGATCCGTCTGACCCAGACAGAAATGCGAAAAGGTTCTCTAATATACTTATTCTTACCAAGTTTGACCTCGACAACTGAACACTGTCACCGACAGCGTCTTAAAAAAATTTTAATAAGATTAAAATGCATTTTCGATCTACATATAAGGCTCTGTCGCGCGTATCAACAGTTTTGACAATCACAAAAGACAAGCCTTCAAAGCTATCCAAGTGGGAACATGCTTTAGTCTTCGTGCTTCAACTTAAGCGCCCGCGTTGGCAGGATAAGTCTTTAGAGGATCATCTAAAATGAAAAAAATACGAGTTTTAGTTAAAACCTTAACTTAGAACTTGGTCGAAGGAAAAAAAAAACTGAAAATTGGTTTTTTGGCAGAAATTTTTACAAAAAAAATTAAAATTTTCGAAATTTTTTTGTTTCAAATTTTTGTAGTGTGAAGATCAGTTGAGTAATTCTCGAGAAATTTTGCCATGTTTTTATTTGTATTGAAAAGGTTTTCCAACGTTGTAGCTAGGTATGTATTCTAAGAAATAACTAAAACATATATGAGTGTCTTAAAACCAAAAACTCAGCATACAAAAACGTTGTGAAGCGTTATATATAACCCACAAACTTTGTTCTTTTGTACCAAATTTTCTTTACTTGTGTCATTTTCGCTTACCAAATTCCATTTTTGGTCAAGTATTCAAAAGTCATACTGTAATCAACACCTTGTTAATATTACCCAAAAAAACAAAAAAACACCAGAACTTAAAACCATATTTTCTAAAAATAGTTTGACTGTATTCTTAATAATTTAATAATTAAAATCTAAATATTCTCACGTACAAATTTCGCTTGAATGAAAAAATCGCTACTCCTCCCTAGGTACAAAAATAGTATCGCACTAAAATAAACCGTTCTACAATCGAACAGCCAATAAAAGTAGTCAACGTCGTTGCTGACCTACGACAACATTTCCGATAGCAACACGAAATTGTATGAGTGTTCGCCTCAAATTTTAAGTTGTCATCAGTTTTTTGTTGTTTTTGGCAAAGCAGCCGGTGCCGTTCGCTGCCGCCTAATAGCTTAATTAGCAATTGGCGCTCGCTACACGCACACACAAATATTTCCATACGGATAAGCATACTCAAAAGTAGCGCTTTTTTGTGTTTTGTTGTGCTTCGCTTTTGTGCTGAGTATGCAAATTTCGGCAAGCGCGCCCACATAAAGTCAAAATACTCGCACCGCAAGCGTCAGGCAAACAGCTGCGATAAATATTAATGAAGGCATATAAGTGATGAGTGGAGAAAAAAAATCATGATCTGCTCGATTTACGTGGACGTATGTGTGTAGGCTCATTAACGATGACGTTTCGTCGGCGACCTAGAAATTGAAACTGTGTTGTTGTTGTTTTTTTAAACTGTGGGGGAGACGGCCCACGAGTTTGGCAACCGAATTTATACAAATGTATCAAATTTCAGTTGTGGCTAATTTTAGACGAGACCCAGTATTTATTGCTATTTATAGCTTCTGTTTTATATGTATGTACATATGTAAAAATATTTTATTAATTTGTATAATTGAGTTGTCGTATGTGTCATACATAAATATGCGTTTTAAGTAAGAAATTGGCATAACTCTATGAAAATGTATATTTCGGGATTCGTTATTTTAAAACCCGATTTTTTCGGATTTTGAAATTTTTTTAACTCACATTTAACCTTAAAATATTGCTCATGACTAAAAATATGACGACATTTAATAATCCCGAAATGTTTACATCAATCCCGAATTTTTCGGTACTTTGAGAATATTATATTTTTTAAACTTACAATATTGGTCATAACTAAAAATATGATAACATTTAATAACCCCGAAATTTTTATATCGATCCCGATTTTTCGGGATTTAAATATTATTACATTTTTTAACTTGAACTTTTTTTAAAATTTCTCATGGCCAAAAATATTATAATATTTAAAAAGCCCGAAATTTTTACTCCAATCCTGATTTTTCGGGATTATGAGCTTATTTGATTTTCTAGCAGAAATTTATTAGTATTTATCATCAAATGTATGAAAACATTTAATTATCCTGAAATTTTTACTTCAATCCCGATTTATCGGAGCTTTGAAATAGTTCAAATTCTATTCATTTACTGTTTTTCATCATGAAAAACATAATAGTGTTTAATAAACTCCAAATTTTAGCATCTCCAATACCGATATATCGAGATTTTGAGAGAGTAAAATTTATAAGCGTGCATTAAAGTTTCTGAGAGTTTTCATCATCATGATGCTATTTAATAATCGCTTCAGCATTTCTACACTTACTTACTTCTATACTTCAATACCAAAAATATGTTAGCATTTAATAAACCTGAAGCTTCGGTATTCAGATACTTCTGTCCCGATTTTTCGCCAGCTTACGAGTTTCGTACGTTTTATTTGAATTGGAACCATAACATTTTTGGCATATACAAGTAACGGTCACAGTGTTCCGTTCATAAATCAATATGTGAATCTGATTCTTATTTCTATTTACTCGATCAATATGCATTCAATGAAGCGTCGAGTCATCACAAATTGCTTAAGCAATAGAGCTTCAAAAGCATAAAAAACAAAATTTCTATATTCGTACCAGCCTTTCAAGTGCCCCTCCCCAACAGCTATCACAAAATGCTAGTAGTCAGCTGTTTGTAGAGCTACGCACGTTTTATTGCTTGTCTGGCTAACTAGCTACTTCGCCACTTGCCTGATGTTTGAAAAACTCTCAGCAGCAACTTGCTCTACAACACACTCGTCAGCAAATACCAATGAGTGACTAATGCTAAATTCTGGTGAAATTCACGAGAAATTGCCTTTGCGCTGATAATTGCTCCAGCAAACGCTCATCAAGCGAATTTTATTTAACGGCCAATTGAAATAACCGTTGCGTTAGCTAACTCCCATCTGTGCAAAAATGTGGGTGTAGAGTTGATTCAATACCAACAGTAGCTGATAATAAGCGGCACATATGCTATCATACATTAATATATGTAAGTGCCAGTGTGCGTGTTTTCGAACTGATAACGGCACTTTAAATGGTTAGCTGTCTGGCCTACATGTTGTATGAGTGACATTCGCCCAGCTATGTGTTGCCGATTCGGAAGTGGAAGAAAAGCTACACGTACATACGTATATGTACATATGTGTGTAATTTATTGTTTAATTGTCTCAATTGCGCAATGTCGCGTGCCGCATAATTTCGTTATCAATTAATTGTGCTTCCAAATGCCTAAAGTTTCGTTCACGTGACTCAAGCATTTCCTTATGCCGTTGATATACACAAAAACTGACACACATATGAATATCTTTTTGCTGTCATGTATTTGTGGAAGTGCTAATAAACTTTAAAGAAGTTTATTTATTGCGTTGATTATAGTAAAGTAGCAAGCTAATGAACGACCTTTGAAATTATTGCGATTATTAGCTCACATGTTGCAGCTCATGTGCTCACCTACTTAAGAATAAATATTCGCATACTCATTACCGCCTATTTATTAATAGCTATATTGTGTCTAAATATTTACAAATCGATTAGGTGTGAAAAAATTGTTAGGCGACGAAATTAATTTATTTTTAAATATGACTTTTGAATATTTTGTATTTCTATTGGCGTTCGAATTTTCACAAGTCCGCGTGAACAACGAAAATTTGCACTCTAAATAAACATGAATACTGAATTATGTTATATTATTATGTTGAATTTTATACATACTGATATAATCCGGCTTATGTTAAAAAGAAAGAAATTTACTTTTTATGAAATGACGACAAAAATGCTTACATCATCACTAAATATTTCACAGCCGCTTTCTTAAAGTTATTTATCGTAGAAAAATAATGTAGTAATTACAGTAAAAATAATTGAAAGCAGAAAAAACGTTAATTTCGTTTTCACCGAAACTATGATACCCTAGGTGCATATATTTTAGCTTCGAAGAGTAAACAGAGATCGTTATCTTGATTTTGATTCGTCAGTTTGTATGGCAGCTTTATGCTAAAGTTGTTCGATCTGAACAATTTCTTCGGAGATTGTAACAATGATTAGAACAATAATCTTTGCCGAATTTCATGAATATATCTTATAAAATAAAAAAGTTTTTCATATAAGAACTTTATTTCGAAAGATCAGTTAATGGCAACAATTTCAGCAAATAAGCAGCTTCTTGCAAAAAAAATTATCTATACAAAATTTAATAACTATATCTCGAAAACTGAGAGACTTGTTCGCATATATAGAAATACAAACTTGCGAGGGTCGTCGACGTTTTATTCTTACAGCAAACTTAAAATATCCAGCTCAGTTTATAAAAATAAAGCTTTGATATAGCATAATTTAACACGAAAACTATTTTTAGAGCTTTAAGCTCTAGTAAATAAGGCTTTCGCATATAGAATTCAAATATTAATTATTTATATTATTGCTGAGCTAACTGAGGAAATCACTAATTTGCTTAAAAAAACTATATATAAAAACATTTTAGTATTTTAATTGTGTAGATTTTCACAAGAGCTCCCACAAATTTCAAAACAAAACAAAGAAATGACATCAAACTCTAAAGCTTTAACTTTTCGCTCTACCTTAATTGATGTTAGCGTTGAATTTAATGCTTTCTGTGATTTGAACATCAATTAAAGCTGCCATTTTCAATTTAGAGTAAGCACAATGAAGTGATTTTTTTGTTAGCAAATCCGAATTTTTTTTCTGCTGTACAAAGTTCAACTGTACACTAATCTTCAATCAAGATCTGCAGACATGCAGAAAAAACACGCATTAAAAAAATAAGCCAATTATTGAGTTTTATTGATGATTCAAAAGCAAGAAATGAAAATATCAATTTGAAGAGAAAAAAACGCATAAAAGACCATAAAAGCAGGCTCATCAACCGCAACAGTTGGTCGTTTAGCCGCCGATACGAAGGTATCATCTGGCGTGTACTCATACATGAGTAATAGATTTAATTTTGGCAGTGAAGTGGCATAGTGATTGAATGGGTCGATGATTTCTACAACATCTTTAATTTGTACATCACTTACAGTGTTGTTGTTGCTCGATTTCGTATTCGATTAAGTAGGCGATTGAGTTAAGCATTGTCGGCAAATGTCCGAATATGGTTGGAAATAAAAGATTTGAAATGCATTTGTTATTAATAACTGTGAAACAGCGACACAAAACTTAAAGCTAACCTAATGAAAATGCGTGTTTACTTAGAATAATTTGAAAGTTTGTTAATTAATTTTTTTGTTAATTAAATTATTTTACCAATTTGATAATTTTTTTTTAAAGATCATACTCTTTTACTAATCACCACAAAAATTTAAAAAAATTTTTAATTAATTTTTATAATTAAATTTTTTTTAATTTCATTAAACTTTTTTAAACAATAAAAAAATTACATTTTAAAAATTATATATTGATTTTTTTTTAATTGTAAACTAAATTATTAACCAGCAAAAAGTGTAAAAAATTGTGAAATTATTTTTTTTTCAGTTATTTTCGAAGTTTATTTACAATGTTATGACAAACTTCTTTTACTTGTGAACTAAATTAATAATCAGCCGAAAAGGTTTGAAAATTGTGAAAGTAATTTTTTTAATTATTTAAAAAAGTTTTTTGAAAAATTGTAAATTAAAGTTTTTAATTAATCTCAAATATTTTTTAAAAACTTTAAATTAAATTTAAATTTGTTTATAAAAATTGTAAAATAAATTTTTTAAATTATTGAGAATTAATTTTTTTTGTTGTAAGTAATTAGCTTTATTAATGTCAAAATCAAAAATTTTATATAAGTATTAGGTAATCTTAACTTCTTTCAAAAAACTTTATTTCATTTAATAAATTAAGAAAATTTATTTTACAAAATTTGAAATAATATAAAAAATATATTAAAAATTGTAATTGGAATTTTTCAAATATTTTTAAATAGTAAGCAAAGATTTTCAAGTTATTAAGAATTAAATTTTTGTTGTAATTCATTTTTTTAATTAAAATCAATATCAATGAAAATCATCTTCTCCAATTCAATTTTTACCTAAGTTATTAAATTATTAATAATAACTTTGTTGTTTTAATTGAATTTGTTAGTTTGTAAATGAATTTAAACAAATTTTAATTTTAGCTTATTAGTAAACTAAATTTTTCAAATTATTAAGAATTAATTTTTTGTTGTAAATAATTTTCATAATTTATGAATAACTACTAACTAATTAATACCCTTAATACCGCAAACCATTCATTTTAAATACTTTAAACTAGCAAAATCAAGCTAATCCAACTCAAAATGCGAGCAACACAAAAAAAATTGTCAAATAAGAGATCCAATTGAGCAAGCGAGTCAAAATTTGAGTAAACTCCTTGTGTTCTGCCAACTGCGACCACAAATAACTTAACATGTCCGCCTTTCACACCCGCCGCTCGCTCTAATTACAGCGCAAATACCACAACCACCACATGCCCTTCCGCCAAGGCGTGCATAGTAGTAATCAGCTGTGCAAAATTTTCATTCATAAAAATACCTTTACTCTGAGTCTTTCTACAAGTGCATGAAGCAGCGTGTTGCGTGCCGCTGAGCATGTATGTGTGCGAGTGCTACTTTCATTCGATTGCTCTTAGCTACGCTCATTTGCTTTGCCTCCAGCGCGCCCACTTTGCTTTTCCGCTTGTGTTGAATGGGTGTGTGAGTCTCTTTTCTTGGCGCTCCATAGTACTCAAAAGAACTCTTTCACTCAAGCAAATATTTACTGCTAGTTTACTGCTTGTATGTGTGGGGTGGTGTATGGGTGCTATTGCTGTATTGCTGCTGGCCGCCTGGGAATTTTTCATGGTGTAATGTCTCTGCTTAACTGATGCATATCTAATACTGTAAGTACGCTGATAAACCGGAGACACATTCGCTGAGATATTAAACGAAGAATTATTCTTATGAAATAGAGTGTGGGGATTTTTTCTATATACTTGCCAGTTGGCCCACTGGGCGTTTTACACGTTGTATTATGATATTTAATAGCTTTACACATAATTTTAGTTGCAATTTCACAATTATTTCTCTTTCATTAGATACGAAAAAAATTCCCACTTATTGCATACACTTTTAAAACATAAAAAAAAAAACATTTACAGCTTGCAGCCACCAGGTGAAAGATGTTTGCGTCACATCTCAAGCACACCCACAACGTCGCCTCACTACCTCAACAAAATGCTGCACTTATGGCTGTTCACTCTTCATAGTCGTCGTGTTGACGATTTTGGCGCAATTTCCACAGCACACCTCTGCCGCCGTTTTGCCACAGCAAGCGCGCGCTGTTTCGGAGTCAATCGAGTCAGCGGAGGATACTTGGGAACTGTTGCACGAGCTTGCACGTTTCATACATCGCGAGCATAAAACAGGAGATGCTGATGTGGAACGACGTGTCTATAAGCGGCACAATGCCGACAACGCATTGGATAAGCATAATGACGAGCCTGCGTGGCACAATGTTTGCGGACGTGATAACGGCTGGAGTGGTGATGAGCTGGCTGAGAATCTGAGTCAGGATTATATCAAATTGGTAAGCGGAAATTAGAAACTTAAATGTGAAAATTAATGAATATTGCATTATTTCTCATTTTTAAAACCCAAAATGAACAGATTACTAGAGTATTTAAATTAAAAACAAAAAAATATTACAACTAAAATTAATTTTTTTCTCATAATATAAGTGGAAGAGAAAAACACACATTTCACATTAATGGTTTTCAAAGTATTTTGACAAAAAATATGCTTTTTCGGGTTTTGAAATTTTATTTTTTTAATTTGAAAATATGCTATTTTCGATTTCGAAATTTTAAAGTATTTTTTTTAATTTGATAATTTGATAAAAAATGCTATATTCGATTTTGAAATTTTATTTTTTTTTTTGATAAAATGCTATTTTTAATTTCGAAATTTTATTTTTTTTTTAATTTGAAAAAAAATTCTATTTTCTATTTTGTTTTATTTAAATTGAAAAAATATGATATTTTCGATTTCTAAACTTTAAAGATTTTTTTTAGTTTGAAAAAATATGCTATTTTCGATTTTGAAATTGTATTTTTTTTTTTTTATTTAAATGGAAAAAATTTGTCATTTTCGATTTCGAAATTTTAAAGATTTTTTTAATTTGATAAAGTGCTATTTTCGATTTCGAAATTTTAATTTTTTTTATTTGAAAAAATATTCTATTTTCGATTTTGAAATTAATAATTTTTTTTATGAAAATTGAAAAATCATGCTATTTTCGATTTCGAAAGTTTTTAAGTTTTTTTTATTTAAATTGAAAAAAATGCAATTTTTGATTTTGAATTTGCAATTTTTTTAATTTAATTTTTTTTAATTATATTTATTTTCGAAATACATCCATTCGATGAATTCATAACTCAGAGAGCAACAGAAGTTTAAAAATATTTGCTCATCTACCCTTATAATGATAACAACAAGTTTCAACATTTTGGCAGCAAATGTGCTATTTTCGAAATACATCTAATCGATGATTTTGTTTATTTTGTTGCAGTACATGAAAAATCTACGCGAAACTGTACGTCTGGAATACAAAAGTCTTAGAAACAGCGCTTTACACGGCATCGACATTGACGATATGCGCGCCTGGCGCCGACATGAAAGAAAATACAAGTTCTTGCCAACATTGGAACGTAATGCAACGGTAAGTGAAGCGTTAATTATGTTATATAAAATCATGAAAACAGCAAACACTAACGCTCCCGCTAACGCGACAGAAATTTAAAATGAAAGTCTTAAGATTCAAAGAAATTGCAATGCGTCTTTGCGAGCATTGCAAGAAGTCGAGTAAGGAACATAATTCACACGCTTTCATAACTGCCAGATGACTCAGTACACACGCCAGACGGATGCTTATACGAAGTGCGGTCAGTCATAGGTCTTGCAGTGCATGACGTACACGGCGTTCGGTTGAAAACCGCCACGCGCCAAATAACCCCATTCACAGAAAGTACATGAGCCGGCGCGTAGGCATGTATGCCCACAAATGAGCACTTACAAATTATTATATGGAAAATGAATTACCAGACATTAAGACGTCGCGACACATCACATGTTGATACGATTGTCGAGCAATAATTCGCCACATGTACATACATACATATGTGCTTTACCGCGGGATTTGCAATGCATTTGATATTGTATTTTACAATTTTCCATTCAAACACTATATTCCAGCATTTGCTCACATTTACGTCACAATCGCACTCATGATCAAATAATTGTTAAAAAAAACTTTCCTCAACACTTACGTGTACCCAACACCACCAGCAGTGCTTGGGGCTTTTGCGAAAAAACCCGGCACTAAACTGATTATATGAGCAAATATGCTTGGAGGCGTTCTGGAGAGTGTGGTGTCATCAGTGTGTCTTCAGGGGATTTTTACCTGTCCACTACACACCTCCCTAAGTACCCATGGCACGCTCCACTTCTCATTTGTAGCAATTGTGCGCTGATACTCTTATATGTATATATGTATATATGTATGCAAATACTCATATCGTAAACATGGAAAAACTTTACGCATTTGTGCGAATGAATTGTGCAAACATATCGATGATAATCCAGATTTTTTGATTTTTGGGTGACACATCAAATTATCATCCAGCAAAACGATGAATAAAGGCTCGTCTGCATGGAGGATTTATTTGTCATAACATAGTTTTAGCTGACTCTCAGAGCTAGTGCCTTGAAGAGAGCCAATCAAAGATCTTAAGCAAGAGTGTTACAAAAGAAGAGCTCATTTGAAAAGCTCATCTGCGGAATACTAAATTGAAGAGGGGCACATACAGGCCAATTTTCTCCATTAACTTGATTATAAAGTATATTTATACAGGAATTAATGTGATTAGTTTATTTTCAGAATATTTGCGATTATTCCATTCAGCGATCTTAAATGTAACTTAAGGGCAGTAGCTGAAGAGTTTATTTAAGTTAAGAGGTTTCCTTGAATAAAAAAAAACATTTTTCAACAATTTTTTCTCGTATTTTAGATATTTTATTCGACTTTTTTACAGTTAACAACATATGTACTCTATTAAGTTCTGAAATTTTTGACAAAAAAAAACCAATATTTTAAATTCGGCCATTACGACCCGGCTAGCCTCGAGCGCACAAGTTCTCAAGTCAGTATCGCCGAAATTATTCAGCAAGATCACTAAAACTGAAAAAAATTCTCAACATAAACAGAAGATCCTTACACTCACCCACTTAAACTTAGTAATCCACACTAGAGCACACCCTTTATTGACGCCACATCTTATCAATTCTATACTTCCAAATACATAACGTAAGAATGCTGCATGGCAGCCGAAGCGTTAACTTGACAACGACCGCCCTTAGGGCTTTATGAGAGTGCTGACGCGAGCACTTACCACTGCCGTTGGAGCGCATACGCATTACGCTCTCATTAGGTGCACAAAAAGCCGCGCAGGATACCGAGATGTTTAGATAAGCAAAGCCTAAGCATGAAGGTGACGAAGGCAAACGCTGGCAGTGGCGGTGTAGTCATCGACTGCCGACAAGCAATCTAAGTACGATGCTTGCTGCACTACTTGCTACTGCAAAAATATATGCTGTTGTACAAAACCAGTTGCAACAACATTTTAATGCTTGGAGGCGCAATGCGATGATTTGCATAAGTCAAAAGAGGTTTCCGTGCGCACAGGCGGTGGTTGTGGCAGCGGCGGCTGTGGCTGCAACAGCACGATAAATCAATCAAAGCCAAAGGTTGCAGGCCAAATTTTTCACATAAAAACATGAGTAGAGCTATACCTGCTGCGGAATGCGTGCTTTTTTATGCAATATTTATTTATTACTAAAATATATATTTTGTTTTTTATTTTTTATCGCATGGCAACGCTTATTAAGTGTCTCTTTACGCTTTTTTGTTATTTTTAGATTGCTCCCGTTTGCTGGCATCGCAGCCTACAAATATTCATCGCTTCTTTTGACTATCTACATGAAATACAACAAAAATGGGACCAACAACACCTACGTACACAGGGTGTCATCACACACGAGCTGCAGGAATTGTTGCAGAGCGCTAAGCGTATACTTTGCGAAATTGAGACCGATATAAATGGCTGCTTTCCACGCCGTGACCGACATGTTGCCAGCATTCCACGCGCCGAAATGTTTGCGCAAATCAATTTCTACACAAAGACAAATGTTGCCGGGCAACATGGTGTCCATCATACAGATTTGCGTTTTGTTAAATTTTTCTATCAAAATTATTTGCTACGAATTTGGAAAACGCTACCCCGCCACCCTCGGCATATTGAAATGTCGTATACATGTAAGACAAACACTCACCCGACCATACTCGATAGAAGTTTGGAAAAGGATGCGTCCATTTTGAATGCTGATGACGGTGATGACTCTGCGGAAGAAGACAACGAAATTTAATATTAAAAAACAATATTTAAAAACATTCCAAATGACTTAAACAAAAGATAAAATTAATGCAAGCATGGAAGAACTAAAAGGGCAACCAAATAAGAAGCTGTGATTTAATTAAATTATTTAATTTATATTTTTAATTAAAGTAATGTTGTATCTAGTATTTAAGTCAAAAAGTTAGCGAAGTGATAGTAAAATATGTTCCATATATATTTAAGTGTAATTGAATATGTAATGAATCTGCTATAATATTTATTTAACTTATTTATTTATTTATGAAGTAATGAGTGGTAATACAAATAATACTGTTATGAGTGTAAAAAAAGTTAATTGTATTTTTTCTTAGGGCAAGTTATCAAGCACGCTTTTAGTACTAAAAAAAACAACAAAAAATCTTAATCGACTGACCGAAGCTACAATATCCTTCAAAAGTGTATTTTTTATAACATGAAGGAGTAAAAAAGATATTATCTTGCTTTTGATCGGTAAATTTGGATGACAGATACACATATCCTAGAGCGATCTGACATCGTCGGTTTTGACAAATGAGCAGATTCTTGAGAAGAAAAGGAAGTATCCAAAATTTCCGATTCATATCTTAAAAACTGAGAGACACTTTGAGATATGTACAGACGGAAATGGCAAAATCGGTCGGCTCCTCACGTGGATCAATTTTATTGGTAGTCGAAAAAGTCTTTTCGTATTTGTATGTCGTTGCATCTCCAATGCTACCAATAACATTCTGTCATACCATATTGTGTTGGAAAGGTGAGAGTTTTAACCAAAAAAATATTAAATTCGGGTAAATAAAAAAATTACAGCTTTTCAAAGTGAGAAATTCGCCATATTTTGAAATTTTTGTATAAAAAAGGAAAGAATGCCATGAAAGCCACCAATGACATTTGTGAAACGAAGACGATGCTGTCTTAGTTCGTGTAACAATGGTTTGCTCGCTTTTGTTTGGAAATTACGATTTACACTGATGAAAGTTTTACACTTAGGGAATGGTGTCTCTAACGGAAAAATGGAAAAAAGTGGTCGTCAAAAATGGTGCATATTAGTTTATTTATTTATAATTACAAATATAAAAAAAAGTTGAAGTTTGATTAGAAATACGAAAAGATTTTTTCGACTACCCAATATACTATGCATATATACTTTATAGGGTCTCGGACATTTTCTTTTGAGTGCTACAAACTCAGCTATCCAGCTATTTAACTTAATTAATGAGACGAAGACCTAATCTAATTGAATTTTCATTGTACGAGTATTGGTAGTCGAAATATGCTAGAAATTTTTTCTGACTTTTAATGTCTTCTCTGTTAATGTTTTCTCTCTTCAAAGTAACATCTATATTATTTTGCAGATTTAGTTTTTATTTGGTTGTTCACTAAAAAATTGCGTTTTTAAAACAACTTAAACAAGATTTTTTGTATTATGTAAAAGATTTATTGAAATCATATACATATTCCCTTTTTGCCATCTTTTGAGCATTAAATTGATGCAATTCAATTGCTGGAAACAAACTGACCCAAAAAGTTCTTGACGTCTTAATTTGAAGCGAAGTTTTTCCATTCAAAAATGTTTGTGGGTGTGAAAGTACATCCTCATCCGAGGCTGCTTTCTCCTTTTCATTGTGACACAGCGTACAACCGTGGGGAAGGATGTTTCGCCCTCTCACTTTAACTCACGTTCACATCTCCACTCCCAAGGGAATGGCGCTCAGAGAACTTTCCTCCCCTGCGTGAACTTTTACACATGACTCCACCCTATAGGCATCAAACTTCGCATTCTCGTCTTGGTTCTCACCTCACTGCTGACAGTTATAACTTCGAAGTAATGGATATCTTGAGACTAGCATTAAGACCAAAAAAATCGTCAGGAATCAAACGCAGGCAGAATAGGCAATTGAGAAGTAAAGTCCCCTCTCGATGAACAAAGACCAGGCTTTACATCTCACTCATAATCCCCGTCCCGAGAAAAAGGTTCTGCGGATTTTTATAGTCTTTTGCGCATTGAAACGAAATTTTGCCATCAATACATTTTCTGTTAACACGCTCGTCTCGTAATTTTCGTCTTGATTGAACTATATTTTACCCGTTTGATAGTACAACAGCAAGATATGCCGATAATGTTGTTTTCGGTCTTGCATCTTAGATAGGGCACCAAACAAAAACTATTGAAAAATGTATGATTTTTTGTTTTGAAACAAGCCTGTAGTAAGTTCAAAGTTATAACTATGAAGTAGTATTTAAAGGAGTATTGGGTGTAGGATTTTGAAAAAAATCGATTTTTGTTTACATATTTTGAAAATTTAGATTTTTAAAAATATGACCTTGGAAGGATTTTTCAAAATTCGACTTGTTTTCGGAGATACAGCCGATTTTGTGACGTGGCGTTCATGTTCACTAGAATTTTCTCCTAAACTTTAAACGCGTTTTTCTCGAAACTACTTTTTTTGAAGTGGTTGAAATGTTAATCTACTGAGCCAATTCCTTTGAAATTTGGTATATATCTTCTTTATGCCTTGGCTTTCCAAACATTTTTAATATTTTAAAAAATTCAAAAAGGTCGAAAAAATTGAGTCAAAACAAATTTTTTTCAGGTCGACGCCAGTTTGGTTTTTTGTTTTTTGAAAATGGTCAACCCGATAATGACATCCTTACTAATGAAGAATCTTCTGTTTTTTTGTGTTTTAGATCTCTACAAGGGTTGAAATTACGTCAACCAGGACGCACCGTTTTTATTGAAGCCCCCATTCCACCGGCCTGTATCTCGACGAATTTTGGTTTTTTTTCTTGCAATTTTTTTTATATTATTAAAATGTCTATACAAAACATATACAAAAATGTATAGTAAAAATGTTTTTAATTTTTGTTTATCTTAGTTTAAAAATGCCTAAAATTCATGCGTCTAGACCAGAATACCCCCTTAAGTGTAATGCAATATGAGGCTTTGCCGTCTACCAAGCGGGGGCATTGAGCTCAGCTCTATGTATATTGGTGAATTTTTCCAAGGTCAAAGGTAATCTCTTCCTAATCATGCCATCAGTGTCCCGGCTTCAGAATTTTCCAAGAACTTTTTTCTCTTTAGTTCATTCAAATTACATAAAAATCGTCTTCGATCTGGGCCTACAATGATTTTTCACAAATATTGTATCAATTCTTTATAATTTTTAGCAAATACGCAGAATTTTAACTTATGGCTTTAATTGATCGAAATATATAAAAATATATTTAGATTAGATCAATAAATTTTCTTTGTTATGATGATCATCTGATTTAACTTTTTTTTTTTTTTTGAGAATGTACGATTCGTAGACACTTGATGGATGCAATAGATTATACTAGTGGATAAGTGGTGGCGTCAACATTGTTCTGCCATTGTAAAATCAATCGATTTCTGAAGCGGATGACTACTGCTGTTGAAGGGTAAGTCACTTCCGATAACTTCAAGCAAAAATGGAGATGGCCAAATCTTGGCCAGTTGGTAAAAACATTGGCGAAGCAATCTACTATCCTCACTTAGTCGGTGTGAAGGTAATAATCGCCCATAAAGGAGCTTGTTATGCATCCACATTTTAGTACGGAACTGGCACCAGTTCGGGTCTTCAGTAAATGATTGTGCTCGTGAAAAATTGCCTCAAAAGCTTTTTTGAAAACTTTTTTTTTTTCTATGGAGAGAAGGATTTCCAAGAGAACAATTCTTCAATGTCAGATTTTGCTCGAGAAGGTCTGTTCATATTTAATAAAAAAAATCCTGCTCAAGTTATATAATAAATTCAATGGATGTGTTAAAAAATTTCAGTAGGACTAATTTTGAAGGTATCTCTCCCAAAGGCTTATTTCAAAGTAATTGCCAGTAATCTGTATAAAAATAAATTACTGTTTGTTAGTCTCGCCAAAACTCATGAAAGGCTAAACCGATTTGGTTAACTTTAGTAATGAAATATTTGTGGAAGTCCTTGTAAAAATGCATGGAAAATATAAAAAATGGCAATCTTATTTTCTCATACAAATTGATGTTCATCCAGTTGCTGTTCTTTAGGCTAGCTCAAACGCATGAAAGGCTGGACCGATATATGGAACTATATAGATTGAAGATGTTTATCAAATGCCAAAGAAGGTTTGAAAAGTAAGAAAATATGGAAAAGTAGCGAGGAGAGAAATAATTAGAAAATTTTATTTGAGTTTGCAACATAAGTCATAATAATAATATTTGGAGGGTTGTCATTGTTGGTTTGTCAAGACATTTTTGTCATCGTATTGAAGTATTTTAATTATTGTTACTTAGTTTGCAATTTAACTGTTACTAACAACTACTACGAGTACTGTTGCTTGGAACTATATAGTACGTAAACTTTTCGACCCCACATTTATACCCTTTTGGTAATTAAGATTTCATTTGTCAATTCTTTTTACGAAGTGGGCTTAAGCAATCCAACTCACAAGCCCACAAATAATTTAAAAAAAATGTCTAGACTTAAAAAAAGCGCCAGTGGGATTTCTTTTTCCCTAACTACAATTACGCTATTTTTAGTAATACTTCTAAGAATATCATGACCAAACCCAACAATTATTTGCATAGTGCATAACATTAATCACAGTCAGTCAAACGACAACGTCACACTTAAAGACGTCACTACTTTATGAAAGTGTGAAAATACCTAAATTTCTAAATATGGCAAATTGCGAATGAGGGTGTTGGCTGAACATTTATTACAAAATTTGAAAAAAAGGCAAAATTAGAAAAGAGCACCGTCAAAGTAAACATAAGTAGGGGAACTTATTTGCATTTTATTTTTAAATATGCACACGTCAGGGAGTAAGCAAATAATTACACTGACACAAATACCTGTGAACGTATGTATGAATGTATTCTTCATTCGCAGTTACACTCAATACTCTAAGGTAAATAGACAGAAATATTTACGTATGACTGAAGACTGATGTGTGTACGGAAATGTCTCCGCCCCGCCACCGCTACCAGCTGCCAATACAAATGGCCATTGGCTGCTTACGACAGCGACGTCACAGGCACATAATTGAAATGCATGTAATTGACAAGAAAAAAAAACTCAAGTAGATACCGGTGAGTTTATGTGTGCCTGCATTATAAATGCAATTACAACGCCCACATGCATAAACATGATTAGCGCAGGTAACAGTGATCGAACACACACATACTTACAAACATATGTATATGCTCTAGGTAAATACCACGCTTTGAGCATAAATCTGATTTTATATGCTTGTAAGCAGCACTTACAACACCTTTCTGCTGCATAGCATTTCACTCAAGCGTGGCAAGAGCGTAAAATTTACAGCTGCATTTGTGTCTGTGTGCGTGTGTGTGTTTGGCTGTAAGCGAGCGGCTAAGTAAGCAGTTTATTACTCACCAGCCCACTCAATGCTCACAGCCAAGCTAGAGCCTTAGGCTCGATCTCAAAACAAATAACTACACAGGCATGCAAGTATATACATATATATACATACATATGTATGTACAAAAATAGTTGGCATGCGCTGTGTCCATAGCGTAGGGGCTTGTGCCCTCGGGGTGTCTCCACAGCTGAAGAGTGTGAAAAAGCGTACGTTTATAGGTGAATCTTACCTTCTTGAGCGCCCAAGCAGCACACACACACTGACAAAGAAATGTAAATATATATTATATACATAGGTATGTATCACCGTGGCGCGTCTGTCTGCTCATCGCCGTCCTCTTGTTGCATGCGGAAAATGCCGATGAGTAATTGCAGAGTGCGCGCGTTTTTCTTCGTTCTTTTGCACGTCTGTTGGCTGGAACGCGCAGACGGACAGACACGCACCTACACACAATATTTACACACACATACTTATATCCGCTAACAACCATAAACACCTACCCATTTGCCACGATTTGCCGTGATTGTTCTTGCTTCTTGTCATGAGTTGTTGTTGTCTTTCTTGTGATTTCGACATTTGACTCAATTGAATATACATATGTACACAGTTAATTTCTAACTCATTGCTCGTAACTCTTATTCATAATTGTGAGGGAGACTCAAGCCGGCCCGCAAGTAAGCGTGTCGCGCTGACTAACGCGTCGCTTATTGGCATCTGTGTTCGTGTGTGTGTGTGCGTGTGTGTAAACGCTGCATGCCGGCGTTAACAAGCTCATAAGAGAGTCGGCATTCAAATGTTTTTAGTTAGTTCATATAAAGACTGCGAAACGTAAGCAACGCTATTATTAAGTATTAAATCGACAAATGAGCAACACGCAGCTCGGAGCAAAATAAAAATAATTTAAATTAATAATAATTGAAACGAACGAAATAAGTATTAAGTAAAGATAATATTAAATTATTAACACGTATTAAAAGTCAATTGAAAGGCGCTGTGAAAATTATAGTAATTAAAATTAATTAATTATTATTAAGCTCGTTATTAATTTATTTACTGCGAAGCACGTGTTATAACGGAATTTATTGTCACGAATACGTAATTTGGCTGTGTAAAAAGCACGTGTGTATTCAAAAGTATTCGAAAAAAACGGAAATATTTAAAAAATTGCAAAAACTTCATTTGCGATTGCAACAAATCAGCTGTCTAAGAGCAGCACAAGTGAGAGAGAGAAGCAGCGAATTGGCTTCCAGTGCAAAGGCACTAACTAACAGTATTTTTTATAAGAGGCAAAAGGTAAGAATGATGGAAAAATTAAAAAAAAAGTAAATAAAAAAAATTTTAATAAAAATTAAATTTAATCAAAATAAAAATAAAAACAAAATTAAAAAAATAAAAATTTTATGTGCGGTGTTTGAATTAATAAATATTTTTAAAAAAATTAATACGAAAAAATGTTCAAATATAAATAAAATAATATGAAATATTTCTAAAATACAAATATTTGGCGTGGTGCTGTATTTTAAAAAATACACATATTTTTGGAAAATTGTCAAATATTTCGTTTTTTTTATTATAAAAGATTTTTTGAAAACCACTTTTTACATTTACTTCCCTTTCATATATTATAAAAAATACAAATTTAAATTAATTGATTTAAGCAATTTTTCAAATTAAAAATTAAAATTAAGTTTTCATGAAAAAAAAACGTAAAAAATCTTAATAATAATATTAATAATATGAATATATGTATGTTAAAAAAATATAAATAACAAAGAATAGTAATCTTAAAATATTAAAATAAAAACTAATGAAAATTAAAATAATATTTTTATGAAAAAAAATTATATATATTTTTTTTAATTGAATAAAAATATAAATAATTTAAAAAATATTTTTATTAAAAAAAAAAAATATTAAAAAATTTAAATGATAATTAATTTTAAAATAATAAAATAATAAAAAAAAAAATTTATAAAAAACGGTAGCAAAATAATTTAAATAGTTGATTGCCTTAAAATAATTATTTAATTAAAAAACTAATAATTTAATTAAGAAAAATTTTTTTAAATTTAAAGAGAAATTTAAATTTTAAATTTTAAAAAAAAAATTTTGCACAAAAAACAAAAAAATCAAGAAAGAAAAAAATTTAAATAGTTGATTGCCTTAAAATTTTTATTTTTTTAAATTTTTTTTTGGCCAAAAAAGAAAAAAATCAAGAAATTTCTCGAAAAAACAACGAACATACACATACCAACAACAGCTCTCGTTATTATGTCTTCATAGCCAAAACATAAATGAATATAGGCCAACATTTAACCTGTGTTTTTAAAATAAAAAAAATAATAAAAACAAATTTTAAATCAAAAGAAATGAAAACCCAAGAAAAAACAAACATTGAAGGGTAACTTCAAAACAATAACGACCTTTCATTCCATTTTAATGACAAAGACATGGTTATTATAAGCTTGGTGGCTTACGCCTACAAGCGTGTGTCAACGCGCGCTCACACTCACAAACACACATACACATGCGCACCTGCACAGGCATGCAGGTACGTCATCAACGTGTTTTATAGCCACTTTTTGGCACGCCGTCCCAGACACGTCGAGCGTTTGGCGCGCAAGCGTACCGCAAGCGAAATCCCCAAATTGTTTTATACCAAACCATTTACATATATGCACAAAATTTTATATTTTATGTATGTACATGAAAATGTTGCTGGTCATTATGAGCTACCGCATTAGACGCAACTTATAATTTGCAGACACTAAACAATCCGCACAAACTACAAATGTATGTGTGCGTGTGTGGAATTTCTGCATTTTTCACTGACAGCTGAGCCTCGTGCAACTGCTGCTGCTAAGTGAGTGCTGTTGACTTCGTCCTCGTTTTTGTTATTGTTGCAGCGCATGCGCCCCACGTTGTTTTAGGCCTTTGAATGACACTTGTTTACAGCATTTGGTTGTTGTTGTTATTGTGTGTGCTGCCTGCCTACCGTTTAGGTTGCAACTACTAGTTTAGTATCGTAATATGTTAATATTGCTGCCTCGCAGGCATTTTGCAATATTAATTAACATATTTGTAGGATTTATTGCCGGCGATAAGTTGTTGTAAATGTCAACTAGGAAGATTTTTTATTTTTGTTTCGTTTAAGAAGATACAACAGCAACTGGTTTGTTTAGTTGAGTTATGCTTTATGGGTTGCGTAAAACATAAACAAATGCGATAAAATTAAAAAAAAATATACCTACTAAATATGCAATATATTTTAAAAATGTAAAATATAAATAAAAATTCCATATAAAAATTATAAAAGTGTATAATATTAGAAAAGAAATTAAAAAAGGTGAAATTAACTAAAATTAAAATTTTTAACCCTAAAATTGTTTACTAATAAAACATTTTCATAAAATTATTATAACTATTAAAAAATAATACTAATAAATAAGTAAAATATTTTCAAATTTAATTTTTTTTTTTTTTTTTTTTTTAATTTAAAATTAAAAAAAAAATATTTTTCATGAACATTAAAAAAATTATTTAAAAATGAATTTAAAATATTTTAAATATATACATATTACAATCATATCTTAAATCAAACGTATAAAAAAAATTGATGAAAAATATATTAATTTAAAACATATACTTTAGATTAAGGTCATAAAAATAAAACTTTTTTTAAAAACAAATTTTTCTTCCAAATTTGAAAAAAAATAACAATATTTTTTTTTTTTTTTTAATAATTTCCAATAAAATAATAATTAAACAAAAAATTATTTTTTCTAAAATAAAATAATTTTCAATCAAATAAAATTAAAAAAATATTTTATTAAAATAAAATTAGTATAACAATAAAAATTAAATTTTTTATTATATTAATTTTTACCAAATTAAATTTAATAAAATTTTTAACATTTAAAAATTTTAAAATTTTTTTTAATTAATTTCAGCTAACAACAAACGGCCACAAAATGGCTAAAACAAGCGCCACACAAACACAGCAAGGCCAACGAACCAAACAGTTAACAACATTAACAGTATTCATGTTAACAGTGCTAACAGTATTAACACAAATGCCTGCAAACAGTGCAGCGGCCGCCATACAAGCCGCTCACATGCACACCGCAACCACCGCCAGCAACAACGTCCGACCAGCAGCATTAGCGGCTTTAAACGCCGCCGAGGCGCTTAGCAATCAACAAAGCGCCGTCTTTCAGCAATTACTCGACAGCACGGCAGGTGCGGCACAACGCGGACGGCGAAAGCGACTGCGCAAGCGCCACAACGACGAAATGCGCCTGAGTCGCTTAGCAAGCGTGACAAACGAGGCTGAGGCGCCACTCGAGTGGGTGAATGCATGCGGGTATGTGCAGGAGGAGGATGCCGAGCCGAGCATACAGCATATGATGGCCAAAAAAGAAGCAGTGCGAACGCTTAAAAAGGCACTGCGTTCAGAGAACACAACTGTAAATGCACTACATACGATAAACATCGACGATATGGCCAGCTGGCGGAAACATAGTAGGAGATATAAATTTCTGCCAACACTGAATCGAACAGCCAAAGTGAGTATTGTATATTCTTGTGAATTAATTAAGAAAAACATAATTATTCATTCACAAAAATGTGAAAATATTGCACGTCATACAAACAATTGATTACTGCGAAACTTACGAAGCGCATTCTGCAAAATTAATTTAATTTTTTTTTTTTTTTTTGAACAACAACAAGCAACGCAAATAACAGTGAGCGCATAAGTATAGTATGTACATATGTAAACAGTATGTCTGTGATATGAGCACTTTCGTTGCGCTGCTGACCGATTTTAAGCTGAACGCGCGCCCTGCTTGCGCCGCGCTTATCAATTAAACCGGCCATCCATCCAAGCAGCCAGCTGAGCAGCCGAGCGGCCGAATGGCCAGCTGTGCGCTTGACGTTCGCTAAAAGCTCGCGCCAACTGTGACAATCATTTACTACTTAATAAGCAAATTATACGAACACATGTGCACATGCAAACAAACACGCTTCCTTTAGTTTAGGTTAGCCGCTTTTTACTTTTTTCGTTATTGCGTGACGTAGTGACGTATTATATGCGCTTGCTTTGCATACATATGTATATGCAAAAGAGCAAGCCGATGACTAATGCAAAAGTTTAGTCACTTCGTATCGGCGTATGCACGACCGCAGACCGCTAGACACTGAAATTCATCCAAATATACATACATATGTATGTGTGTGCGTACAACTGTTGAAATGTATGTATATCACAGTCTGTTTGTGCGCGCTTTTATCACAGCATATAAGGCACTCGCTTGTTTTGAGTTACTTGTGTTGTTAGCGCTAGTATGCCATGGAGCTTGGGTCTGCTTGTCTATCACTTAGCAGCCGCTTTTGTTATGGTTTTTTGCTGTTATTGTTGGCTTCTAACTATATTGAGCGCTTAGCCTTAGCCTTTGCTTTTGTTTTTATTATTATTTTTTATTTATTCTTTCTTCACGTACTTTTGTACTGACGAAGCTTTGCTTGCCGAAAGTCGGAGGCTCGCACGCTTATCACCTATCAAATTTCACTCTGGATTTTCCCCGACAATTGGGTTTATTTGTTTTCAGGTGTAAATAGAATGGATTTTCCCAAACATTTTACAAAATCACTATTGCAGGAAGTTGAGTCAGTAAATAGAAGTTTATATGAACATAGAAAATAGGAAAAAAGAATTGAAACAATAAAAAATGTTAACTTTGGTTGCGCCTAATCTACTATAGAATACTCTTCACAAGTAAAACTGTTTCCATACACTCACTTGCTTTCGATTGGTCAACAGCTATATGAAATAATAGACCGATCCGAACAAAATGACAAATTTCGTGAAGATATTTTGTTTTATATAAAAGTTTTCCATTCAAATATTTCATTTCGAGCGCTGAGTTTGTATGGGGGCTCTGCGGTACAGATATCCGACAACGGCAATTTCGATAAATAAGCAGCTCTTTAGGCAGAAGAGAACGTGTGAAAATTTTCAGAACAATATCTCAACAATATTTTTCTCTAAAGCTTAAAAAAATTTTTTTTTTTACTTTTTATGGAACATTTTATCAAAAAATTGTTTCTAAAGAAAAACTATTCATATTTATTAGCATCAGTAATCCCATTACAAATAAGCCTATAAGCTTAAACATACTAAACGCACACTACAATAAACCGCCAACTAATCATTACCTTCTCTTCCGTTACAGATCGAACTCCATCACTGGCATCGCGCCATGCAGAAATTTGTCGCCAGCTTCGCCGAACTGGGTGTGAAACAATATCGTTGGGATCGTAAAAATCTACAAGTGGTCAGCGCCACCACACACGAACTGAACGCACTGTTGCTCAGCGCGCGGCGCACACTCTGCGAAGTGGAATCCGCCATACACGCTGTAAATCCACAAGCGAAAATACGCACCGTTTTGCGCGCCGAAATGCAAAAGAGGCTGAATTTCTATTCAAACGATCAGGCACGTGTCGACAAGCAAGGCGTGGACGCGAAAGATTTGCGTTTCGCCAAACAACGTTACAACAAATACGTGCAACATATGTTGCAAATAGTGCGTCGTCAAATGACGGCAACGCGTAAACGGGTGGGCAATAGAGCAACAGCCAAGTCTATAGCCAGCTACAGTGATGAGAGCAACTACAGTCACTGGTTGGATCTGGCCGATTTGGAGGGCTACGACACCTCTGCGGAGGCATCGTACGGCATGAGCGATGAGTTGCCGCTGGCAGCGTGAGCCCATAACACATAATCGTGTTAGTGTATTAGTTGTGTAAAGAATTTATCCCAGTATGTGCCATTAATAGTGTAATTAAAAGAAGCTATGCCTGCTGTAGCCTTTATAAAGGCTGGTGAAAGCGCGTGCCGGCTCGGCTGTTGTATTATACCGAAATACGGACGTCCAATACTTAAAAGCATACCAATAAGTTTAACTAGTTTTAAGCGCACACAATTCCTAGTAAATAGGCTAGAGTTCCTCAAAGTATGCATCACATTACTTATTTATTTATTTATTTATTGCATTCATTTAGGCGTTTAAGCGCATTTTTCATAAAAACGAAAAATATTTATTGAAATCATGTCCAGCCACCATTTAGCAGCTAAGTTGTTCATATTTATTGTTGTAATTAAATTTTTGTACACACTTAATTTATAAATTATGTAAGTAGTTAGCTCACTCAACAAATTGCAGCATTTTTATTTAAAGCAATGATATTATGTATGTATGTATTAAAAGAAATTTTGTGCTTGTGCTAAATAGTTAGTGTGCGTTAATGCCTACTGTGATTAATTAGCTGCTTAATGTAATATTTATTTATTTTAATACATAGCTGTACATACATAAGTAGTTAGATTTTTTCAAATTGTTAAGTGGCACACCCAGTGTAAGAGCCTGAATTGGCGATTTTTGGGAATTAAAACAAACAAAAAACAGCGAAATCAATTGTTTTTTTTTTTTTAATTTTGAGGGTATGATATCCACATGGTGATCTGTTTCGAGGTTCCCTACTTTCTTTTTAAGAAAAAAATACATAAACTTCTAATCTAATGGGGGAATGTTTATTATTATTCGAAAGAACATTATTTGGCATTTATTTTTTGTAGATTATCTTTTTCACATGTTGACCGCGGCTACGCCTTAGATGGTCCATCTGTTGAAACCAATTTCCGTTGAGTCGTTCGAGCATTTCGACTGGTAACTGGCGAATGACACGTGAGATGTTTTTCTCCAAGGCTGCTGTCACATATTCCCACAGAAAAAAGTTTATCGGAATAATACTACAGGATTTTGGTGGCCAAAACGTGAAATTATCTAGTCAGCGCAGTGTTCTATCAATAAATTCATTGGTAAACCAAATATCGCTGAGATCACGAGTTTCAGGCATCAAAAAGTCAGCTATCATGGCACAATAACGGTCCCCTTTTGAAGATTACGTTCTCACCGGCATCACTTTCGAAGAAATATGGATCCATAATTTCACCGGGCCACAAACCATACCAAACTGTTTTTATTTTTCTGAATAAAATGTTAGCTCTTGAGTCTCTTTTGGTTGCTCTTCGTCCCAAATGAGGCAATTTTGCTTGTCTATATACCTATTGAGCCGAAAAAAGGTACCAACGCTGAACATAGTTTGGCTCGAACATGGCGGATCTTCTTGGAACTTTCCAAGAGCCCTTAGAGCGATGCGATGTCGTGGAAAAGTCGAGCGGCTTCATTTCTTGCATAAGTTGTACCAAACCGTTGTTTCTTCTGGAGATTCCAAGCGAAGCCAGGTGCTTCTCCGCCTGATCATTCAAACGATGTAGCGGCCTTCCTTCTCCTCAACTTTCCCGGTGGGTTCAGCGTCGAATACGCTCAAAGATGGCGGGTTTTTGGCACCCATATATTACTTGTTTTACAACCGGAAGTGTGAGCTGCTGGAGCCATATGTAAAAGAATAATTTCTGACACCTCCCAAATGAATGGCACACAGAGAACTATCCTAACTTGCTCCCTTATATTTTAGGAATATACAGCAAAATGTTTGAAGAAATATGTATATATCTTTCAATTTACCTGCGACGCTAAAAAAGGTTCTCAATTGCTGCTGTGATTTCGGCCTTCACCATTGATGAAACCTAAAAAAACTCTCGTCTAGAAAATATTGCCCTATAGTGACTGAAGGTCGAAGAAAACCAAGTAAAAAGTTATGAGGTTATGGGAAAAAGTTGCAAAGACAAAATTATGATTTTTTTTTTGTTTCAAAACTTAACTTTTTATATACAGGCAGCTCCACTTTAAAAGGCTGTAACTCAAAAAATATTTAAAATATCTCTTTAAAAATTAAGTGTTTTAATTTTGAAGATGTAGATTATCGAAATATGAAAAAAAAACCATAATTAGTTTTTTCGAAATATTACACTTGGTGCACCATCTAAATCGAAAACATGATGAAGTAAATATCTCTAATGCTATGAAGAACCTTACACATCATATTTATGAAATTGTTATTTATGAATGCGACAGATTGCATGTAAGACGCTTCAGCTCTTAAGTGTAGAAATATTGTAATAAGAAATCTAGTTATTTTCGATAAATTTATATATTTACATAATAAACACTTATAAATTCTATTACAAAGCAATTAAAATGTGTCACACTTCAAGCGGGCTACCGATCACATGGGAGGCATATGAACAAGTTGCTCGTGGTAAATTAACTAATCGTTCATGAATGTAAAATATCAATATTATTGAACGTAATCACATAAAGCTGGTAAAGACAGTGGCCGCAAAGTGCTCAAGCGAGATTAAATTCTGTATTAATGAATGAGTGGGCTATGTAAATATTTGTTTGATAAAGTTATCTATATCAAATTGCTTGGAAGTTATTTATTTTGCTATCTGCATGACATTTAAGGGTTAAGAGCATAACTGTCAGACAATTTATCGCCGCTTTCAGTACTAAATAAGTAAAATACAAAATGTGTTGTGTCTTTTTTAATAATTATTTGAATTTAAAAACTGTTTTTGGAGATTTGAAAGGCAAACATGTGAAATAGGAACAAGAATAGGTGCTGTTGAAGGTCGCTTTCTTCTCCTACGATGTTTTTGAATATTATAGTTGACATAATATTCAGTTTGGCACATGATAAACTTCGTTAGAGTAGACATCGTTTGCCTTTCTTAACTGGAAGAAGTAGAACTGCAAACCCTTTTCCTGAATAAAATAGCTTCGAAAGGAATGTGTGGCATAAATTCCATTCCAACAAATGAAGGTCTCACTGACAGTAGACTTATTTGATGATAGTTGAATACTTTCAAAATTATATTACGTAAAGTCTTACATAGAATATTTAATATATGTACAGTTCGAATTTATATATCAGACTCTTTTAACAATTTATAAAAAATATTTACTCTTTTTGAACTTTGCTTAACAAATATATACTATGCTACCCCTTCGATGCAAAAATGTAAATATATACATATTTATCTCATACCCTCTGGTGATGTTTCCGGCTAAAACACTTATTGCAGTCATGAACCCGCACGTAAAGACCGTAACTAATTTACGTTCTTTGTTTGCAAGGAAAGTTATCGTAAATATGCAGAGACACACACCTTTCTCACGTCGTTATCAGCAAAAATTGGTTCACGTCAACGATAATGGAAACTGGTCGAATAATATAAAGCGAATAAGCATAAAGTGATAACTGAGAATTTATTAATTTAAAAGATTAACATATTGTTACGATTTTACTGCTTGCTAGTTCACTTTGTTAGGTTCGTATCTCTGGATTGACAAATAAAACTACAACTGTTTAATTTAATTCAACTACTCTTTATTTCACAACTCGTCTACACTATAGCAGTTTACTCTTAGCACTGATCGATTACGTTCGCGCTGCCACGGCTTATATAGCCACGTACTTCTCGCTGATGCCGACGTGTCCTTCTAGAATATCGCGTCTGGAAATTACCAGAACATAATGCTGTACGGCGCCAGACGCAAGCAGACAGCCGCGGCGCCAGATGTCTACAACAAGACAAATGCTATTCCATATACCTACAGCTATTGTTCATAATAAGGGATGCATATAGCAATACAAATACAACTTAATACTACTTTTTGTAACACTGCCCTCCACTAAAGCCTAATCGTCCCGATTAGGCACAAATCCTCTTGAACCAAATGGGGCGAGCCTCTCCAAATGCACTACTTTCATTTTACATCGTGCTTTCCCATTTCTTTGTATGCGGTATACCACGTCATTAAGACGTTTCATCACCATATAGGGTCCTTCCCAGGCTGTCTGCAATTTCGGGGACAAGCCTTTCTTTCGAAGTGGATTGTACAACAGGACCAGATCACCTTCTTCAAAACCTTTTGAATTTGCCGCTTGATCGAACCGGTCCTTCATCTTATTGCTCATCAGATGCGTGTGCTGTCTTACCATTAGATGCAATTCATTCATTTCTTCCTTTAAGGCAGAACAATAATCTCCATCATTTCTTACCGCTGTAGGATTCGTTCCAAACTTAAGATCAGCAGGGAGTCGCAGATCAGATCCGAAAATAATCTTTGCTGGCGTGTAACCAGTTGTCTCGTGCTTCGCTGAACGATACGCCAGCAGGAACATCTGGATGCACTTGTCCCAATTCCGTTGATCTTTATCAACGATTTTCCGCAGATGTTCTTCGAGCGTTCGGTTGAATCTCTCCACCATTCCATCTGATTGTGGATGTAACGCTGTTGTCCGTGTCTTGTGGATGCCCAATAATGTACAGACTTCTTGGAAAATGGAAGATTCGAAATTCCTGCCTTGATCTGAGTGTAATTCGACGGGCACTCCGAACCTTGTTATCCAATTTTCTACAAACGCTTCGGCTATTGTCTTTGCTTCTTGGTTTGGTAAGGCATATACTTCTGGCCATTTACTGAAATAGTCCATGACAACCAGTAGATATTTGTTTCCGGCCGTACTGGTTGGGAACGGACCTGCAACATCCATTGCGACTCGTTCAAATGGTGATCCCACGTTGTACTGTTGTAGCCTACCGCGACTCTTGGCTTTAGGACCTTTAGCTGCCATGCACTCTACGCAATTACTTATCCATTCTGCTATGGAATCTCGACAACCGATCCAGTAGAACCGTTGTTTAATCTTCTCAATAGTTTTTGTAATCCCAAGGTGCCCTCCACTAGGTCCATTGTGATATTCTTTCAATACTTTCGGGATCATGGACTTCGGTACTATGATCAGCAGACGAGACTGTTTGCCATCTTCGCTTTCCCAGGTACGATGAAGGTATCCATTAACGAGGTTTATGCTGTTCCATTGGGCCCAATATGCTTTTGCCGTTGGACTCTCGTTACTTATTTGTTCCTTTGGTGGTCGTACCCCATTTTCTTTGGCCATTACCAGCTTTGCAAGATCAGGGTCCTCCAGCTGATTGATTCTGATGCGATGAGGAGTCCAATCATCTTCAGGTTCTATATTCAGTAATCGCACGTCGATTATACCTTCTCTTCCCTCTGATTTGGAGCAATGTTTACATTCCAGTGGACAGTGGCGACGTGATAATGCATCCGCATTTTTGTGGTGAATCCCCTTTCGATGTTCCGTTTCGAAGTCGTAATTCTGTAATCTTTCGATCCATCGTGCAATTTGGCCTTCCGGATTCTTAAACTGTAATAACCATTTTAAAGCTGCATGATCAGTCCTCAGCAAGAATCGTTGTCCATACAAATACTTGTGGAAATGTTTTACACATTCCACCACAGCTAGTAGTTCTTTTCGCGTCACACAGTAGTTTTTCTCTGGTTTCCCGAGCACTCTGCTGTAATACCCAATTACTCTTTCTTGTCCGTCGATGAGCTGAGACAGGACACCTCCAATTCCATAAGCGCTCGCATTTGTATCCAGGATGAATTTCTTTCCAGGTATTGGATAAGCCAACATCGGCGCCGTACAAAGTAGTTCTTTAAGCTGCTCAAACGCTTTTTCTTGTTCCAACTGCCATACAAACGGGCGATTCTTCTTTGTTAAATCATGTAAACTTCTAGCCACGTTCGCAAATCCAGGTACAAAACGGCGGTAATACGTGCATAAGCCGAGGAAGCTGCGGAGTTCATGAATGTTGGTGGGTCGAGGCCAATCTTTCACTGCTTTTATTTTTCCTTCCTCGGTGTGAATTCCCTCAGTTGACACTTTATGTCCGAGATATGTGACCTGCTTCTTCCATAATGAACACTTTTTGGGATTCAAGCGTAATCCGGCTGATGCTATTCGCTGAAAGACTTCCTCTAGATTTTTCAGATGATCATCAAAACTTTTTCCCATGATGATAATGTCATCAAGATACACCAAACATGTCTTCCAGTTGAGTCCTTTTAACACATGTTCCATCAGTCGCTCGAACGTTGCAGGCGCATTACATAACCCAAATGGCATCACACAGAATTCCCATAACCCGTCGCCCATACTGAAAGCGGTCTTTTCACGGTCACATTCATCAATCTCGACTTGCCAATATCCACTTTGTAGATCTAATGTAGAAAACCATTTCGCTCCAGACAAGGTGTCTAATGTATCGTCGATTCTTGGTAGAGGATAACTGTCTTTCTTTGTGACATCATTCAACTTCCTATAATCTACGCAGAAACGGGTGCTACCATCTTTCTTTTTAACTAAGACGATAGGTGAGCTCCATGGACTTATTGAAGGTTCGATTACACCGTTTTTGTGCATGTCTTCAATAATTTTGTTAGCATCCTCACGTTTTGCTAGTGGAACCCTACTTGGAGCTTGTCGGATTGGTTTAGCGTCTCCAGTATTTATGCGATGTTTGACAATGCCGGTTCTTCCTGTATTTCCTTCGTTTGCAAATATGGATGCGTATTTTTCTAATAGTTTTTCTGCTTTTAATTTTTCATTTCCATGCAGTTCGTTCAGCAAATTATTTAGGAGTGTAGGACTTATCTGCTGTGGCTCAATAGTAGGCTTCTGTTGTGACCGTTCGCATCGTGCTATTGCACTTATATTCTGGCACTGTCCAATTACTGCTCCTTTCTTCAGACTTATAGGCGTGTTGAATTCATTCACTACTCTGACCGGAATGGTGGCGTCTTCTCTAGTTTTCACAAGCGTTCTTCCTACCAATATGGGTGTATCTATTTTTGTTGGTTCCACAATCCACAACTCTTCAGTCCCACCTCCTCCATTCACTTTAGCCCATACAATCGCCTCAGATTTTGGTGGAATACTCTGATTATCATCAACAATCACCCTCTTACTTTCAACGTTGGTCACATATCCGGTGTTTATAGGCATCTCCATGTTCTGGCAAAACAGCATTTGCTTGTTTAAATCCAAAGTAACCCCGTGATCAATCATGAAATCTACTCCCATTATAATTTCATCCGTGATTTCGGCTACGATGAAGGTGTGATTAACTTCCAGGGTACCAATCATCACTTCGCAAAACACTTTTCCCGCGACAGCTGCTTCCTCCCCGGTGGCCGTTCGAAGCTTGCAACCGACTAATGGTTCAACCATTCCTCTTACCACATCCGGTCGGATAATTGAATGTGTGGCACCAGTATCCAAAGTAAGCGTTGACAGTCGTCCATTTACGATGCCGTTGATAGTAAGATTGTTGTCATGGCGACCTATTTGTGATATCGAGATGGCGGGGCAAATAGTTGTGGGAACCAGCTCACGCCCCTTTGAACTGTTCCGTTTTAGTTTAACGACTTGTGAGATGTGGATGCTTCGCCCTCGTTATCTGTTGGTTGTTTCCGTTTTGATGGGTTTACTTTTATATTGCAATTTCGGGCAAAGTGACCCGCTTTTCCACAGTTGAAACATCTGCCTGTTGTATTTACTCGCGGTGCAGCAATTGTCTTCAGAGTCTTCAATATTTCTTCCATCAGCGCCGGTTGTTCCATTTCAACCCTTTGTACCTTGTGTGCTGGTTTACTTAGTAGGGAAGCTGTTTCCTGTGTGAGGGCGTGCGAAACCGTTTCAGCAAACGTTCTTTTTGGCAATGCATATGTGGCGCGTTTGGTGTCCACATCACGAATTCCATTTATGAAACATTGAATTTTTACCCTCTCAATATAATCCACAGGTGCATCTGCATTTGCCAAATGAGCCAGTCGTTCTATTTCAGTTGCGAACTCTTGCAATGACTCGTTCATTTTCTGACCCCTATTTTGCAGTTCGATCTGGTATATTTGTTTCCGGTGCTCACTACCATATCGTCTTTCTATCGCACTCATCAATGCCTCATAGTTGTCCCGTTCACAGTCTGGAATAGTCTGAAGGATTTCTGCCGCAGGTCCTTTCAATGATACAAACAAGGACGCCACCTTGTCCGCTGCATTCCAATTATTGGCCATTGCTGTCTTTTCAAACTGAAGTTTGAAAATTTGAAATGGAATACTTCCATCGAATGTGGGTGCCTTCAATCTTTGATTATTTGTTGATGGTGCAGGGCCATGTAGTTGCAGTTCTCGCACACGATTACTCAATTGAAGAACTTCTGATTTTAAATTTTCTTCGTCATTTTTTAACGTGCTTATTTCGTCTTCAAATTTTGAAAATTTCTCTTGCACTTGTTTTTGTACTTGTAAAGTATTTTCTGTAATCTGTTGTACCAAACGATTTTCTAACTGCGTATTATTTTCAGTCATTTGTTGTGTAAGGCGAGACTCTAACTGTGATGTATTTTCAGCTATTTGTGCCAGACGATTTTCTGTTTGCACTGCATTTTCAGCTATTTGTGCCAGACGATTTTCTGTTTGCACTGCATTTTCAGCTATTTGCTGTGCCAGACGATTTTCTGTTTGCACTGCATTTTCAGCTATTTGCTTAATAGCCACTAACAACGTGTTCATGTCTACACTTGATGATGTTCGTTGTTCTTCTACTTTCTCTTCTACCTTTGTAGAAGTTTCTGGCCCAACAAATTCGAACTCGTCCACATTAATTCCATCCGCTTCCATTGCTTCACGTAATCGTGCCTGCAGATCCGCCTTTTGCCCGCTTATCGGCAAATTACGCTCCTCCAGTTCCTTTTTTAATTGCTGAATTCTCAATTCTCCGAATTTAACCATTTTGAATTTGGATTATTTGACAATCCCACTTCTGACACCAATTGTTACGATTTTACTGCTTGCTAGTTCACTTTGTTAGGTTCGTATCTCTGGATTGACAAATAAAACTACAACTGTTTAATTTAATTCAACTACTCTTTATTTCACAACTCGTCTACACTATAGCAGTTTACTCTTAGCACTGATCGATTACGTTCGCGCTGCCACGGCTTATATAGCCACGTACTTCTCGCTGATGCCGACGTGTCCTTCTAGAATATCGCGTCTGGAAATTACCAGAACATAATGCTGTACGGCGCCAGACGCAAGCAGACAGCCGCGGCGCCAGATGTCTACAACAAGACAAACTATTCCATATACCTACAGCTATTGTTCATAATAAGGGATGCATATAGCAATACAAATACAACTTAATACTACTTTTTGTAACAATATCATGGTTTGTGAGAGGAAATGAGCACTCGAATGGTGCCTGCTCGCAAGCGGCCACACTTGGGCCATTATCAGACTCTATAAGAGGTGTTGATTTAAAAGTTTATCAAAAAAAGTTAATAAATTGGTATTTAATAAAATTAATATGAATGTGTAGTGATACGGAACCACTCAAAAAAATTAGTACTACACTTCATTTTGTAACATTTTATAGCTATAAAAAAGTGAAAGCAAGAGAAGGGAAATTTCATAAGTATATTTTCCAACATTACAGAGATTATAGTACTTGGCTCTGTGAGGAAAACTTACCAGTATGCACTCTACAAAAATTTTGGTCGAAATATACCAGCTTTATGCTATAATACATACTTATTTACTTTATAGGACATCAGTTAAAGGATATTCAAAACAACCGCAAGCTTTCCGTTTATGAATTAAGCTTAATAAAAGCTCACTTAAGGAATTTATGTATGTTTGCATAATAAATTAAATTATGAGCTTTTGGCCAGTAAAACAGTTACTTTTGTAAGGTGCCTTTTACAAATATCTATACTGAAAAATTGAACCAGGACATTTCACGACATAGTGAGACACACCAGCTAAAAAATGATTTAGCCGGTCAATAGCTTTAACTGACAAATTTGCCGGAGAATATATGTGCTTGCGAAACTAGTTGAAATCCAAGGGATTGTCCGCCCATCCGTGCAAGCGATAATTAAGATATCTTGATAAATTTTAGAACCCGTGATTCTGGGGAGATTGGCATTGCAATGAGCGGGATCGGAACTGCAGCGCTCACATTTAGGTAAAAACCATATCTTCGAAATTACTCGACCACTTTCAACCAAGCATTATCCTGTGGCGAAAATGAACAAAATCAAAATACCACTAAGCTTACTTCACATTTAACACAATTTAAAATTCCACTGTCACTTTACAGAACTTAAATCAAGCACCAAAGAGGTTATCTGAATTTCCACAGTTAAGATGTTTATGATGCGAGCTGACGGTCGACAATTGTAAACGACAACTGCTCATGTCTCCAGAAATTTGAATACGGGATATGTATAAGCTGTAAGATACGTTATTGAAATTTAAAGAGATTATCTTCTCCTGACCTGTATAAAGTTAATAGATATTTGGACTACCGAATATGTTGGTCAATATTTAAGTTATCATAATGAAATTCTGAGAGCATCTCTTTAATAAAAGCGTGTTCTTTTGTTGCTGCGGATGATGACCAACGGAAAGTTTCAAGACCGGAGCATATTCTTTTAGGACTCTAAGTGGTGATCTAGTGGTTGATATTCAAAGCATACTGAAACTATGGAGTGAATACTTCTCCAGCCTACTGAGTGGCAGTGAAAGTGGAAGAGTAGGATGGGATAGATTTACCAATGCCCAATGCTCAGTTACGTTACCACAGTTTTGTGACTACGTTTTTACAAATGATTCAGGCCTTAAATGAAGAGCTGTCAAATATAGTTTAATCGACTTATGGAGAACAAACTGTGCAAAAACATTAGAAAATATTGTACGAATACAAGACTAAGTGAAAAAATATTATCGCTTCGGTTTGCGAGCACAGTTTAAATGAACCAGCCCGGTACTTGTTGATAAAAAGGTCGGAAAAGATATCCTATGTACATATGTGCCAGTCTTCTGCTAAGTGGAAAGATAAACATTTAATTAAAAGATTTATCAAAAGATTAAAGCTACTACAACCACAAACCTTTGTGGTTTTGAATAATTTTAATTACAAATATTTAATGTTAAAAAGTATTAACTATGATATATATGCATGCGTGTGGCATACAAGCCCTTTTTATTCTAAGCTGTGTGAATATATACATACAGGAAGTATTGAGAAATCACATCCTTCTTAACAGCTTTTACACTTACCTAGGCATCTGCAGCTATTTATAAGGACTCGTGTGCACATTTCAATCTTTGGTATTTGCATGTACATATGTATGTATAAATGTATATACCATTTGTACGCATAGTTGTGTCTCACTCCATAAGCTGTAGAAAAACTTATGTACCCAATAGTAAAAGCACCCATGCGTTGCAATGTTGGCTTTGCACTAATTGTGTCCAGGAAATTCCTGACAAAACTTAAGAAGCTAATAATTAATTCTGTTGAGGCAAAAGAATTTAGACCTATTTCCTTACTATCGAACATTGGTAAGCTACTTGAAAAAATAATTCATTCCAAAATTCATGAGTTGCACTCGGAAAAGTTTATTCCGTCTTATCAGTTTGGTTTCCAAAAAGCACATTCCACGCAACATGCACTTTTTAAGTTCTCCAATGATGTATTGGTAAATTTAAGGAATAAACTTTGTACTGTAGCAGTATCATTAGATATCGAAAAAGTATTCGATCGTGTCCATCATAGAGGGCTTATTTTTAAGCTTGTTCAGATTGGTTTTGATCATGGTATTATTAAGATTATTTCAAGTTTTTTGTCAGATAGGAAATTTTTGTGCTTATTAATGATTGTTCCTCGGATCTTGGAGTTTGCAATTGTGGAGTTCCACAATTTTCTATTATAGTTCCCTTGCTTTACAATATTTTTATGTTTAGTTTATGCTCATAACAAATTCCCTACCATGACATTGCGAATGGCAGAGAATTATCTAGAAAAAATTAATAATTTCTACAAATATCGGGAGGTTAAGATAAATGAAGCCAAGACTGTACCTATCTGCATAAGAAATGCTTCAGGTAAAGGACCTCGAGGGGTTATAAAGGAGAGTAGAGACCTGATTCTTAATCTTAATGGTCATAATATTCGTTTTCAGAATCAAATGAAATATCTTGGAGTAACCTTCACCAACTTATTTAAATTCAATTTTCATGCTAACGACATGGTGAAAAAATGTAATAGCCGTTTACATGCTTTATCAATGCTAATGAAAAATACAAGTTTAAGCACAAGAACCAAAATTTTGATTTATAAAGTGGCTCTCCGTCCAGTCTTAATGTGCGCTTTGCCGATTTGGTTTCATTTTTCGCCTTCTTTGATGAAAAATATTGAAATATTTGAACGTAAAATTATAAGATTTTGTTTAAACAAAAACTTCATTCACTTTAAAAAGAGATACTCTAATAAATACATATATCTATTCTATATTCTAAAGTACTCCCTTTTAATAAATATGCAATAAGAGCAATATTAAGGATTTTCGACCATGTTCGGAATTATGAAAATCCGTTGAGTTCTGATGGTATCTTGTCGCAGTCGAGTCATATTTGGGTCAACAGCAAGTATTTGTCTCCACTTGGTATTAGTAAGGAAAATATAATAAATGATGTTAATCATCCAGAAGCCTTCTGCTCAAACTTTTATGTAAAATCAACACCTGGTTCGCACAGGGGTAGTTTAAGCATAAGCTTTATTTGCTATTTTAGCTTGTAAGATTTCTATTTTAACTAGTTTTAAGTTAGTTCTAAGACTGAGTCGTAGCCCTCAGAATACATTTAAAAATGGCGGGAGCAAGCATTTATTGTAACCTTTTTTTTGTCCTTTAGATTAAGATCTGTTTTCGGAAACTTTTGTTTAAGATAAAATATGTATAGTCTTAAGTTATAACTTTCTACTTTTGTAAATAATTTGTACTTTTGTTTCTTTTTGGTCTCAATAAATGAATTTGAATTTGAATTTGACCGATAACATCGATTAGAAGTCAACTAAAGATTTTGGTGTCCACTTATTCGGTACCACCAGGGACTTGAACAGTTTCTGCTTGATTTGAACAATTTTTGGTCACAAGGTGGAATACTATAAAGGAATTATTAAGACAAAGTTTTATTTGGCTATATCAATTGCTTCTTGATTTGTGTACTGCAAAGTGAATGAATAAAATGGAATTTAAAATTGTGCTTTTTGGGATGTAGGCATGGTGATAATCCAATTTCGCAAATTTAATGCGCTTTTAGTAGCTTTGAGCTTCTTATTGGACCACTTCTAGCTTGAAGGCTAGTACTACTCCAAAAAAGGCCACTCAAACACCACTTCTCAGTTACTCAAACTTACTCCAAGTTGTAGTTTTCTAAAATGTGGGAATTTCATGTAATATACGAGCCAGCTTGTGCTTGATTTTGATGAATTAGTTTACGGGTTACGCCTGTCACCATCAACGATTAATCAAATCATTTGCCTGGTCACAGAGTAAAAGTGCTTATACTTGCTTACCTTTAATTTCAACACTTGACACTTGTACATAGATACCATACCTACATATAAATATGTAATACGAATGTATATAATAAGATTATACTTATTTATATACCATATATATCTATGAAAGGGTTGCATTTAATTAAATATCACCTTGGTCAAGCAATAAGAAGCTACAGGAACTGGTTGTGTGTAAAAAATCAAGGTTATTCTCACCTCAAATATATAAACAACCTTTACAACAGAAACCTAACTAGCTGCTCTTCACTTAACGCGCCAATAGCTATTGACTTATCGACTTTCACTTACGCTGAATACAGTTATTCTATAAAATTTGATTATCCTAACTACCCTTAGCGACTTCGACCCAATTATTGTCGTTAATAATAATTTACATTAACTCTTACTATCAACTTTCAATTCGACAAGTGAAAGATTTAGTTAGACCTAGGTTAGGTTATGTTACTCTAGTAGGCTTGTTAGCCGCGCGCAGAGCAGTTTTGGTCCTTAGTGATGCTAGATGGTGTGATGTTACGTAGTCCATGAGAAGTCATTATCCTTCAGGATGCCGGTGTTTGATGCGAATTTAAATAGGCTCTGCGGCCTCACTGTATATATCTCCTTCTGATTCGCATAGCCTGGGGCGCCAATGTTTAAATGTTGCCTTTCTAGTGCGAGACAATTGCACAAGAGATGTCCCACTGTTTCCCTGGTGCCTTGCTCTTGGCATTTCCTACAGCAGACTGTGGCCCGTAAGCATTCCAATCATGTTTCTAATGTGTGAGTGTGAGAAAGAACTTTATGCATTTTTGATCTACCACTTTGCACATAACTTTTGCAGTTTTGCATCCCTATAAATCACTCCTGGTACCCAGTAAAAGTGAAGTCGCTTGTTGCTGGCGACACTCTCCATTGCTGTCCTGCTTCACAAGTCGCTTTTGACCGATATATTAGGTTGTCAAAAAAGTCTTGCGGTATTTTTATTGTACCATAGAGCGAAATTGATCTTACAATAGCTGTGTGGCACAACTGCATGAGGAGAGAGAGGGAGTCCCCTGGTTCTGCCAAGCATCTGCCTAAGTGCATACAAGTATAACACATTGCTGGCGTTTTCTACATTGTGCTTCTACAGAAATTTGCTGTCCAAAAAAACCCAACGTACTTGGTGCGGTCCTGGAGAGCGATTTGAGTCCCAATTATCAAATGGAGTCTCCATCGAGAAATTTTGTATTTTCTTTTCTTGGGCAAAGAGATCCTCTCTCTCCGGATTGAACCCTAGGTCCCCTTGCATTGCGCAATTCTGGAATGTGTTGAGAGTGGCAGTCGTAATACCGTTATTGAGATAGCAATGGTATCCTTGAGTATTCCTAATATTCAAGAGCGCTTTCGATATTAAATCGTATGGAGGGCAATCTAAACTGATCTACTACTAAGGGGCGCTAAGGCCCTGATGTGTGTGTCCAAGACTTTCTCCAACATTTTCAGTGGAAGGGAGGTATGTTTATAATCCAAAACTCTTCAAGTAGATTGGGTTGTTTCTACCTGCCTACGGTATGAAGACTATCCTAGCCTCTTTCCGACTAACTATCAGACTATCTTCTTCTTCTTTTTTCAAAACAACATTCAAGTTACATATTTGGTTTCAGTTCAAATACATATAAGAGCTTTCTAAAAATCTCATTCTGGCCAAAGACGTTCTTGAATCTAACAAGGAACCAAGCCATCCTATAGCGCGTGAAATTAGAACTTTATGGGCGCTAATATATGAATATTGACGGAATTTTGTCAAGTAAATATCTTGATGATTAGTGACTTACAAGTAGATTATGTTATTTGACTAATAGCGGGATTCTGTAACCAGTCTCTAGTCTCTATTTGAGACATTTTGAGGCAAAGTATCAATTTGATACTAGTTACTATTCACTAAACAGTCTCTAGCGTTAGTCTCAAAATATTGAGACCTGGTAGTTAGCTGGTCACAAAAGCAAAAAGAACTCTTACTGCCATTTTCAATGTACTGAATAGAGATCATCATAGATATTAATCGATTGTCGTTTTTTTACATTTTGTAAGCAATTCAAGCACGAAAAGGTTAAAAATAAATAAATTTTACATAAATTTCGTAAATATTATGAAACAAAGTCAACATATATTTTAATTTTTATTGATAATTATGTTTTTTGACTACGTTATAGAAAATTTAATATTTGTTATCGACATATTTATTATCATTCAAGTGTAAAAACATCTCTGAATAATGAAATGTAATAGATTTTGAGACTGTCACTTACAGAATAGCAAAATCGTCTCAAGTCTCAAAAATTGTCTCTAACTCAAAATCTCAAATTTAGAGACTTGATACTGTCTCACGTTACAGAATCGCACGGTAAATTAGACCACTTTTTGGTGGGTTACATTGAGACATTGGTTTATATCCCAGGCGAAGTTCATTTTCCAGACCAAATAAAACAATAGGCAAACGAATTGTAACTTGTAATATTTGCATTGTCGTCAGCTCTTGATATACATCCGTACATATGTAGCATTCCCTCGTAGTATCGTCTTGAATAAACGTTATGCGATATCAATTCAATTCAGCAGAATACCGTACACAAGTATTTTGTAAATTCAGATAAGTTAATTCGCATGTATGCGTAAGTGTGTGTGCAAAAAGCGCACACCTTGAGTGCATAAGAAGAAACTAGCTTCAACAAGGCCAAAACAACAACTGGCGGCTTTGCAACTAGAGTACATGTGTGTGCTCGTATGTTTGCTGCAAATTTCGATGAAGCAAGGGGAGTCAATATTCTTTTAAGGATGCTGCTGCCATTGCAGATCACTGGTACATTTCTATGATGTTGACAAAATCAACATACGCACACATATACTTAGTGTGACTAGAGCTCGCATGAATACATGTATGCGCTTGTAGAGTTATCTAAAGTGAAAACTCGGTTGACTTTAAATGAATTTGTATGAAGTACGTAGAAAATTGCATTTTCCCCCAATGCGCTAGTCTAAGCAGTATATCCTCGCAAGACTGATATGTGTGTATGGGTTTATACATATGTATTATGTGTATGCAAGTGGCTGTGCGCACATGTTCATAGATTTCACTGAATATGAACATTAGAGGTGACTGCAGCTCCTTTTTACACCCTAAACAGGGTATACTAAATTTGCCACTAAGTTTGTAACACCCAGCAGGAAACGTCGGAAACCCTAAAAATGTATATATATAAATGATCAGCATAGCATATTGAATCGATTTAGCTATATTCGTCCATCCATATGTCCGCCTGTCCATGTGTTTGTATATATTAGTCGCTCAATTTTTGAGATATCGATCTGAAATTTTGCACACTATTGTTCCTTCACATTTGTCGGACTATTATATCATCTAGTTACCTGGCATCAATTAATTTTATTTATGAAACATTTTTTATTGGACGAGATATCTTAAAGATATTTGGCATGGGTTATTTCTTGAAAAAATTGTTTAATTTCCGAAGAAAATTTTTAGATCGGATTGCATAGCTGGCATACAAACTGACGGATCAAAATCAAGTTATTATACGAAAACTTGAACCTGTGAATGATATTAGAGTTTCGGTGCAGCCGTTTTATCTCGCTTGGTATTGAAATGCTCACACGCAATTGCAATCATTAGGAAGTTCAGTTTTGTCGCAGTTTTGGATTCGAACTAAAATATCTTAATTTCAGAGGCGTTTAAAAACAAAAATAAAGAATTATATACTGCAGCAGTGATTCCGACCATTTCAAGCAATTTTGGAAAATGTATTTTTTGAGAAAAACGCATTCAAATAACTGGTTTTTCAATAAGAGCGCTACAAAAGTTATTTTAAATAAAACAAAAACCATTATGTATGAAACTTGATTTCTTTTGCATGGCCACCAGAGACACACCACCTTGCAGAAGTCTAGATGCTAATTTTCGCCGGTTTTCATACATAAAAATCATCAATCGTCGCTCGTTTGTTGATATAGACCATAGATTTTACGTAGCCCCTCAGGAAATAGTCGAACGGCGTCAAATCGCACGATTGAAACGGCCAATTGACTAGGCCATTTCGTGAGATAACACATTGAAAAAACTTGGTTTTCAATAAATCGATTGTGACATTCTCTATGTGGTTTGTGGTTCGATCCTTTTGAAACCATATGTTGTCCAAGTCCATCCAATTCGAGCTAAAAATATTCGGTTATCATTGATTTTCTTTTCACAGCAACGTGCTAGTCTTGATGATGACTGAAGAAGTACGGCCTAATGACGCTGCCGGCCCATTAACGGCATTAAACCGTAATTTTTTGGGATGCAATAGCGACTCATGGAAACGTACGAATGTATTTTCACAGGAATAAAGAATTTCATTGATATTCCAAATCGTCTTGTTTTATTAAAAATAAAAATATTGCAGCGCTCTTACCCCGCTATTAAAGTTGAGACCACTGACGGTATTAAAATTTGATAACTTCGGCTTGTTGTTGGATCGTATATCTTTCCATGATGAAATGACAAACCTTACAGAAGAGAAATGTTTTTCTTTTGGTACTAAAATAGTGGATTGGTCTAGCCCGAGAAACTTTGCCAGTTGCTTTTGTGGGGATACGTCGCTTGCATATCCCAAGTGCAGAGAGGTCGGTATGCAATTGGTCCTTCCATTGGAATCGTGGACGTACTTGCCTTAGTTGTCCAATCATGGGTCTCGACTAGAAAGATCTTTTCGCTAAAGCATCATACACCATTTGAACAGCATCGGCTAAGCAGTTGCTTGATTTTTATGTTTGATTTTTATGCCCATAATTATAACCATGTTGCCGTAGAGCTCATACAGTTCGTGGTTCCATCGTCCAGACCAGTCTCTTTCACTTTTTTCAAGGCTGAAAAATGCTGCTAATTCCACAGTAGCTATGTTCTTTTAGAGTAGACAAAAACATTGCAGTCCAGATTAGCAGCACGTATCACTTTCTTCAACATTATATTGAAAAAAAAAATGGGAAGGAATCATCTTGTCTAAAACCTCATTTGGTATGGAACGACTCGCCAGGTTCTTCCCGGTTTTGACGGAGTTAATGATTGTGCTCATACGGTAGTTATTCTGTATAACCATATGAGTTGCACAATTATACTAAAGTTAGTCATGTCGTTGAACTTTAGAAGGATGTAACTCAAAAACTATTTAAGATACCGATTTATAATGTTTGTAAAGGTTTGACCGAAATAAGAATTTTTTTTTTATTTTACATTAAGTGTGTCCCCTAAAAATTTTCTTAAGTCCAAAAGGGATTTTTTCTCATTTTTATTCACCAGCAACAAGAAAATATTGTAGATATTCAAAACCACAAACTCATTATCGACTTTAATACAATTTTTTTGTTCGATTACTTAGTATTTAAAAAAAAATTATGTATATAATTTCTAAAAAAATTACAACCACCTTAATAAACCGCTATATAAGTATTAATTTTTATATGTAAATATTTATTTGCTTCTATTTCGCCAAACCAAAGGACACACATACCCATGTACTATATCGTTTAGTCTGATGCGTATAAGTTAGCAATATTTTTGCTGCTTCCCTCGGATCACACATCCTTATGATTTTATTCTACATGAATGTAATTTAAAAATAAGTGAAATTGAAATACGTGCTCTACTTATATTTAGCTAGTGAAACGCATGCTTTTGCACACGCACCGACAAACCGGCTTACATAAAAATATAAAACGTATGTATGGATGTATTAATGTACATATGTATGTGAGTAAAATATCAGAATTTCGCTGCTCCGTCTTCGCTCTTAAACTTTACTTTTCTGTAAGTATACATGTGTATATAATATTCCTATTTATTTTATTTAAATACAACGCCCGTTTGACGTGGGAAAAATGAAGCAGAAAAATCAACAAACGGCAAACTGTGTGCGATAAAGTTGTACACTTTTATCTTAAATGAACAAAACTAGGAAGCCCAGAAATTTATTAGTCAAAATAGTTTCAAAAACTCTTTAGAAGGTTTCAAGTCTAAACAGGTGCATTGAAATGACCTACAATGGCAAAACACTTTTTTTTTTGCAAAATTCTGGTTTCCCTTCAGGAGTGACACATTAACTATAACGACCCTCCGACTTGTCGATACCATTTTTCTATAAAGATTTATCCTTTGTTTCAAAATGGGCCTCTGTTTCGGCGATCACCTTTTCATTCAAATATTTTTTTTTTTACAAACATTATTAAAACTTTAACAATTCAACGAATATCTGAGGAAATAGTTACAGAGGACGAGATCTGGAGAATACATTGGTTGTTGAAGCAATTTGAAGTTCAGTTCATGAATTGTTGCCATCATTTTCACTAACTTGTGACACGATGCATTGCCTTGGTAAAACAGCACTTTCTTATTCTTCGATGGTCATTTCACCTCGTCAAAACTTAACTAACAAATCCTTGATGATTGATTTTCCTGCGGCGGTGTCCGGAAACTCGTCACAATGCCAAGTTTTTGCCTCAACTATATTTTTTCTCTTCAAAAAGCAATATTTTTATCAACACGCGAAATTCTTTTTTATCAATTTTTTCACAATAACAAAAATTGCTTTACTTAATGTGATATACGTAATTCACAAACTAATGATCCGACATTTTGAAAATTTAAGAAATTTATATATGCGCTTTTCTAAGGTTAGTGATAATTAAAATCATATGGATTTAATTCCAGTAGCGTCATCTATGTATCAGACCGAAGGGAATGAAGGAGAGAGACCAAATGTCGCAATACTCCTCTCCAAGAAGTTTTATTGGTATATGAAGGCGCCACGTCCATAACCAAAACCTTCCCACATGTTGCGGACATTTTCATTTTAACCATTTGGCATTCAAGGTTTGCAGTGGTTTTGGCGGAGAGTGAAAAACCGTATGCTCTGCCTTCTCAATTGTATCGCCTTTGTCGCATACGTAATTACTCTCCTGCTCGAATCATTTCAAATAAGCTTTGAAACAGCCATGTACTGTGAGAATTTGGGTGAAGTAAAAATCTACCTTGCGATGCGGTTTTTGTAGCTATGACTCAATGATTGGGATCCGTCCGAATGTCCAACGTTCATTTCGACTGACCTCCTATCGTTTTTACCAGCTCTTCACCGTTTTCTTTCAGTGTTCTGAACGGAAAGCGCGTTGCAGACTTCTTCACCTTTTTAGCTAATTTTCAATGGGTGAAAGCCCGTGATTACAGGAGTAGCATCTTTCGATACTTTACGAAATGCCGAGCATATTCTGAGTGCACAAATGACGTAGATGGAAAAAAGTCCACGTCGGTACGATTTTACTTCGAGTAATTACAGCCATATAAAGCCCTAGACTTGAAAACTTCAGCGAAACGGGGAAGACTTTTGCCTAAGTAGATGTAGATCCCTGTGAGATTTGGTTCCTCGAGTATAGATCCCTGTGGTGCTCAACCGATGGCTCAAAATCACTTCTTAAAATAACTGATGATTATATTATAAAAATTAAAAGGAACGGAAAAGCCTTTTTGTGCAGTTTGAATGTTATGCCTCAACACTGGGTCACCTTTTAATGTTGAAGTGGTGCATTTTCAAATTGTCATTCTAAGTCAGATATAGTGGTCATAACTAAACCAAATAGTAGAAATCAATCACTCAACAGTTGGGGCCGTTATATCTTGCAGAGGCAGCGCTTCTTGCCAGCTTGTTAATGATTTACGTGTCAAAATAAGTATGTGCTGAAAGAGGACGATCTCCAGACGAAAGAAATATACATATATAAAGTTGGTGTTGACTTATAGTTTTTAAAACATTTGTATTTAAAGTTAAAATGTCACAAATTTTAATTAAGTAATTTTTAATGACTTTCTCAATTTTATTATTTTCATATATTAACAATTTACTAATTTTTATTTACTTCGCCGAGTCACTTTCATTTTGTTTTTGTTGTAACATTTTTAAACAATGCAACTAGTGTGTAGTTAGTGCTAATTTATTTATTTTATTCATTCGTTTTCCATCTTTGTTCACAGCTGTTTTCGTGTTCTTATTTTTCGTGTGTCACAGTGCATCTCAAACTGCTCGCTACATTGGTTGTGACCTCTGATAACCAATTCCTTATTGCATATATTTTTTATAAATTTTTTTTATCAATGCCCCTTTCACTTTTATTATTAAAAATTTTCTATTTTTATTAAATAATGTTTCTTGCCATAATGACTTGCAATTTCCCGAACTGTACCGTGAATGGCGAGTCTGAACGTTTTTGTGCTGGCTATTTGGCGGGCTTACTCATCTTAAATATGCTGGAATGACATTAGGACAGTACGATCTTAGATTCTATTCTTGATAGTAAGGGTTTGCGCTGGTCTTACGTAAAACATAGATCGACAGAAAATTATTTATTTAAAGTCTTTAGGCAGGCGCGAAATAATTTTAAGGAAATCGGCCGTGAACTTGAAACAGTTACGGAAAAATTTTAAGTTATGAAATGTTGTTTCAATTATTTAAATTCCCAAATTATCAAAAATAGAATCCGAAAATTTTTTCTAAACGTAAATGTCCATCTGATGAAGAGATCACCGCATCTTCCTGGAAAAGAATGTCCCCTCCTAACATTGATCTCATTAATATTTTTTCTCAAAATACAGGGAAAGCTGTAAGCGAAAATAGCAAATAAAAAACTTGTTAGGATCCGAACAACCGAAAATTTAACTTCAAATACGACAGGAATATTTCGTCTTTTAAGATCGACATATCCATTAACAATTTTCCATTGGTTCTTGATAGCTCAATCTGGTCACCTGGTATCTTTGTGCGTGAATTCGAGCATAAACATAATAACGCCACTGTAGTTGTTGCTAAAATACCAAGAAAACCCGTTGCCTTTGTTCAATCCCGTTTATTCCCAAAGCAACAAAAAAAACTGCATGCTAGCAAATAATAGGAAGAGCCATATAAGCTGTTTGTTTTTGTCAACGAAAGAAAAGAAATAAGTAATAAAGCATAAATAAATAAATATAATTTTCCATTGAAAAACATAGAATCAGGGTTATTTTTCTGAAGAACGGCAAAAAACCGATAGTGTAAAAAAAGTTAAACGCGAAAGAATTAAGGACACGCCGGTGTTGGATCGACCAGGGTTATTGTTTTAAAGGAGTAATACTCGAAAGTAATAAGGCTACCTCGGGACAGAATAATTAGAATTATTTTTTTTGTAAGAGATGTAGATGCGTTTCTTAGACACAAAGTGACCTATTTTCAATAAATAGGTTTTCACATAATATAATGATTTTATTATTCTAAAGATACAAATTTTATAAAAATTTCAAAACTATTCAAACTCGACTATTACGATGTCAGAAGCAGGAATACACGATAATCCTATGTTAAAAAGAAAAAAATTCATATCTGTACTAAGGCCATTACCTGAAGGAATTGTATTTTGGACAAAGATTTTAACAAAAAAAAATTCAAATTTTGATGAAAATCTAGCAACGTCTTTTTTTGATAGTTGCAATCAAACCAAAAAAAAAATAATATATAATAATCAAATGTCTTTTGAGAATTTTTTATTTCATGTTATCATATGCTTCGCATCGGTCGCAACCGGGAGTGCGAAACAATATTTTTAGTGCACTTTTGTCGAGCGCAACAAAATACAATGAATTTAACTATTTCCGGCAAGTCGTTGTCTCTTAAAAAATTAACTAGCTAATAGCTTAGAAAATGTGATTATAATCATGATCATAGATAAGAAAATTACCTAAATTTGGAAGTTTTTCCTCGCAATATGATACAGAGAAGTGGAAAGTTAATGGGTGCTGGGTATGGCCATGGATTTGAAAATGACCTAAATTTGGAACTTTTGTTTTTAACAATGCGAGGAAGAAGAGCCGAAGGTTAGGTGTTCTGGGTCATGGTCACGGAGTAGAAAACAACCTAAATTTGGAAGTTTTTACTGACAATACGAGACAAAGAGTCGAAGGTTAATGGGTTCTGGGTCATGGTCGCGGATTAGAAAATGACCTAAATTTGGAACTTTTGTTTTTAAGAAGAGCCGAAGGTCATGGACTAGAAAACGACCTAAATTAGGAACTTTTTTTTTAACAATGCGAGAAAGAAGAGTTGAAGGATAAGGTGTTCTGGGTTATGGTCACAGACTGGAAAACGACCTAAATATGGAAGTTTTCCTGACAATACGAGACGGAAGAGTCAAAGGTTAATGAATGCTGGGGATGGACTCAGACTGGAGAATGATTTGTAATTAGAAGTTTTTTCCCGATAATGCGAGACAAAAGAGCCGAAGGTTAAGGTGTTCTGGGTCATGGACACGGACTTGAAAACGACCTAAATTTGGAACTTTTTTTTTTAACAATGCGAGACAAAAGAGGCGAAGTTTATCTGGGTCATGGTCATGGATTAGAAAATGACCTAAATATGGAAGTCTTTTTCCAGAAGATGGCATGATTTCATAAACTTCTACCAATTTACGAGGACTTTCGGCTAAAGTAAAAGAATGACTTTGGAATTATTGGAATAATTGTATAGTAATCAAGTTACGCCTTCTATAGGCATATACTTTATAGCACCTCGAACGTTTCCTTCTGTTATAGTTTCTCGAATCGTTAAGAACTTAAGAATTTTTTACGTCAAATTTTTTTCATTTCTCATTCCTTATAACAGACTATTTCATGAAAATTAGATAAATTAATTAATGAAATTCAAACCCATTTTGCCATACAGACATACCATTGTCAGAGAAGGATTATCCCTAAATTTGAATTATATATCTCAGACATTGACCGATATAGTGAACTAACTATAAGTACTGGGGTCCAAATATTATAATAAAATATGTCACAGTTCTTGACGGGTTTAAGCAATTTTTAGTCATATGGTGGCACACACTAAAGGCATTATTCGTGCATAGTTTTATCCCGTTATATTAATGGCTTCTTGATTCGTGTACAAGAAAATGAGAGAATCCTGATCATTTATACATACATATGTATATTGTATATAACCCTATATCTATCTCGATTAGTTTTAGGTTATACGTACAACCGTTAGGTGAACAAAACTATAACATTCTGTAGCATCTAGTTGCAAGAGTATAAAAAGAAAGATTTTGTTAAAAACTCGACGTATGTCGTTCCAAAATCATCGTATTCGCTTGATTTGACTCCGAGTGACTTCCGGTCATTCAGCAAACTCTAAAGGACAATACGGGAGTTGTGTTTAGACACAATTGAGGAGATAAAAACCGAAAAGAAGAAGGTACTGAAAGTTATATTGGAAAAAGAATATTCCAACTGTTTCCAGGGACTACTTTAAAGCAGATGAAATTCATTTGGAAAAGTAAACAAAGAATATGCATTTTTTTAACGAGTTCACCTTACTTTTTGATCACATTAATATTTCGTCGATTACCTAAAGATTAATTTTCTATTGAAAAAATTAAAAAAAATTGTTTGTATTCAATTTCAAAATAAAAAAATATCTAATACTAGACATTATACATGAAAACAAAATTTTTTAAATAAATCAAAAATATTGTTCATAGAAAACGTAAATAAAACTATTCAAAACTAATTTTGGCTATTTCCACAAAAAAAATTAATATCGGATATATACATGTTTTTTTTTTTAATTCGAATGGTTTCACTGAACTTCTTAATTCTTCGTAATTAATTTGTACTTATAATATATTTGCTTATTATTTTATATAAAATTAGCGTCATCACTCGTAATAAAAAAATGTTTAATCACCTGATGAAGGCAAAAAATATCTGTAAATTTTTTGTGAATTGTTTGTCTGCATTGCCAAAACAACAACTACAAAAAATATTATTTAGCATTTAATAAAAATAAATATTTATAATAACATGAGTTGTACAGCATTATCAAATTCAAATAAATCAATCATTCACAACTCGAAATATCTACTTTTTTGAATTTTCGCTAAGGACAAACCAGCAAAAGTGCAACATAACTGGTGGACATGCGCGCTAACATGTCGGCGACGCCAAACTTGTCGCTAGATATAATAATTTCATGGAATACATACATATTCGTTAGAGAAATGAGGAACCAGCGACACAATCAGAGCGCATGTGTTGCAAGCACAAGATCAGAAACTTGATAAGATTAGACAGTCACCTATGTATGTGTATAAGAAGCAGGTCAATCTTTTCCATAATTTCATCGAATTTCTCAACGATAGGTCGACCAGAGCGGGATGTATCTTTCACATCGGAATTTCCAAAACGGTCGCGAGCGAACAATTGTTGTGCTCAAATTTCATTGGTGCCTTGCGAGGCATTCTTCCCTTTTTATACAAAAATTTTAAAATATGGCGAATTTATTCATTATTTTCACTCTTCTTTGAACATCTCTAACTTTTTTCAACTTTTCTGAATTTAATTTGGTTAAACGAAGCTTAAAATCTGACCTTTCCAACACTATAAGGCATGACACAATGTGATTAGTGACACTGGAGATATACCTCTGCAACAACATCTATTGACCAAATATGAAAAGGCTTTTTTGATTACCCTATATTTTTTATAGGGTTGTACATAAGGTGGTTACCCTTCTCGGTTTAAATTGTGAAAATTCGTGATCTAGCAAATTTTTGTAATACATTTATAAATACATATATACAGTGAGTGCCACTCAAAATGGCCCACCTGTGAAAAGTTTACAAAACGTGCTATAACACCAAGCCTTTATTATTTATTTTGAATTGCTATTATTTTCCTCAAACCTCAACTAGTAAGCAATATAAAAAACCAAAAGGCATTAAGTGAGATAGCGGTATTTTTAATATTTACAAGAAAATGTCAAAATACACCATAAAATGACGCACCACTCAAAATGACCCTCTCGTTGAAATCAACTCAGATAACTGTATTTTACTAAAACCGTTAGCAATCTTTTGTCTGTTTAGTTAGTTTAGACATATTTTTCATCAGACCGACTTTTTAGTTCTGTATGCGATTTTGAGAGTGTAAGATCTTGCACATTTTCGTAAAATGGCTCCTCAAACCACAAATGAAATACGAAGTTTAATTATACAACATTATAAAAACGGTGAAAGTCAAAGAGTAATAGCAGATATAGTTAAAAGACCACGAAGCACAATAAAAAATATAATAAAACGATATAACGAAGAAAATCGAATTGCAAACAAACCAAAACATCCTGGTAAGAAAGTGCTGAATGAACGTGAAGAGCGTTGGATTCTCAAAAAAGTAAAATTAAATCCACGTCTAAGTGCTCCAAACCTTCGAGACATGTTAGCTGAACAATTTACTACAAAATCCAGTGCAACAACTATCAGAAGGGTTCTTCACAAGGCTGGTTTACATGAAAAACAAGAAAAACCGTTTAGAGTACGCTCAAAACTACCACATGAAAGATTTTGAGTTCTGGAAAAACGTAATATTAGTGGACGAATCTAAATTTAACTGATTTGGATCAGACGGAAGAGTAAACGTATGGCGAAGACCGAATGAAGAGCTTAATCCGAAACATCTTCGACCTACAATGAAGCATGGGGGTGGACATGTGATGGTGTGGGGTGCTTGTTCGGCTGCAGGAGTTGGAAATCTTTGCTTCGTGGAAGGGAATATGGACAAATTCCAATATTTACAAATTTTGCGAGAAAATCTAAAACAAAGTTCAAATAAACTGGGTATAGAGAGTACATTCCACTTGTATCAAGATAATGATCCGAAACATTCGGCCCATATCGTGAGAGAATGGTTATTGTATAACTGCCCTAAAGTTTTAAAAACACCCCCGCAATCTACCGATTTGAACATAATTGAGAACTTATGGCATAAATTGGAAATTGAAATTCGGAAGCGCGCAATATCAAATCAAAATGATCTCAGGACCGCACTAATGGAAGAGTGGGGAAAAATACCTCCCGACTACACAAAAAAATTGGTGGAATCTATTCCTAATAGGTTAAAATCAGTTATCAATCAAAGAGGTTATCCCACAAAGTACTAATTTCTAATTATTTAATGACATATTTATGTATTTTCTTAAATTTAAATAAGTGGGCCATTTCATTAGGTTCATATAATTCGATGTGAATTTCTTGTTTTGCGTAAATATTGGAAGTATTATTTTATCAATGAAAATTTTTACTTTTTTTTGTTAGCTATTGTCTAAAAGTTAAGAAAAATAAAAAAAAGAAAAAATAAAAACTAAGCTTTATTGTTTATAACACGTTTCGTTAACTTCTCACAGGTGGGCCATTTTGAGTGGCACTCACTGTATTGTGATTATATAAGCAATATAGTACATAAGCAATTGAAATTTACTTTAATTGTGTCTTGGCTAATTTTAATTTTCTTCGCCGAGTCATTTTCATTTTTTATTGTTGCTAGATTTTTTAAACAATGCAATTGTTAGTGCTAATTTATATTATTTACTTAAGTTTATTTCTTTTATTCATTCGTTTTCCATCTTTGTTCACAGTTGTTTGTGTGTTCTCATTTTTCGTGTGTTACAGTACATCTCAAACTGCTCGCTACATTGGTTGAGACCTTTGATAATCAATTCCTCATTTCATTCATTTCCTACAAATATTTTTATCAATACCCCTTTCACGTTCATTATTAAAAATTTTCTATTTTTATTTAATAATGTTTCTTGCCACAATGACTTGCAATTTACCTAATTGCACTGTGAAAGGCGAGTCTGAACGTTTTGTTTCTTGCTGCCCATGGACGGGCTTGTCAATCTTAAATTTGCTGGATTGACAGGCAGGATTTTGGATTCTATTAGTGATAGTAAGGGCTTGCGCTGGTCTTGCATAAAATTCAGAGATCGACAAAAATTGCATTATTTAAAGTATTTAAACAGGAGCGCAATAATTTCAAGGAAATCGACCGTTACGAAAAAAATTTATGAAATGTTGTTTAAATGCCTAAATGATTAAGAGAAGCTTAGATGCGTTCCCTCGAGCAAAAAACGACCTATTTTCAATCATTGCTTATCATATAAAATTGTAATATTTTATTCAAACTTTTTATTATTTCAAAGATACATATTTTACAAAAGTTTTAAAGGAAAATATTCAAACTTGACTATTACGATATCATTTTCGGTAGTTCCTCGGAAAAAAGGTGCCAGCGCAACAAGACATTTGTATTAAGGCTATAAACTGGGAGGAAAAATACATTTTTGGCAGAGGTTTTTCAAAAAAATTCAAAATTTGGTGAAAATTTTTCAACATTTTTTTATTGATAGTTGTGATTGAATAAAAAAATCTTACGTTCAAGACCTTGTGAATTGTGTTTTGTCCAGCCACTGCTTAAAATTTTGAAATAATCAAATGTTTATTAAAACCAAATACGGCAGAGACTGCATGGATAATTTATTATCAGAATATTATATAGAAAACATGTGCTCACCCCGTGCGCGTATCAAAAGTGTTTTATGAATATTTAACATTATCATATGCTTTTTATCGCAATTTCATCGAGCGCAACAAAATGCCATGGATTTAACTATTGGCGGCCAGCCATTGTGTCTTAAAAAATTAACTAGCAAAAATTGCTTGGAAAATATGATTATAACCATGGTCAAGGACTGGAAAACGACCTAAATTTGAACGTTTTTCCAGACATTGCGAATCAGAAAAGTCAGAAGTTAATGGGTGCTGGGGATGGACTCGGACTCGAGAATGATCTGAAATTGGAATTTTTTTCTCGATAATGCGAGTCAGTAGAGTCAAAGGTTAATGGGTGCTGGGTCATGGTCACGGACTGGAAAACGACCTACATTTGGACGTTTTTCCTGACAATACGAGCCAGAAAAGTCAAAGATTAATGAATGCTGGCGATGGACACATACTGGAAAACGACCTAAATATGGAAGTTTTTCAGGACAATACGAGACGGAAGAGTCAAAGGTTAATGGATACTGGTGATGGACACAGAATGCAGAACGACTTAAATATGGAAGTTTTTCCTGACAATAAAGTCTGAAGAGTCTAAGGCTAGTGGCCACTGGGTCATAGTCATAGAAAACGACTTAATATTGGAAGTTTGCTCTGACAACCCAGAAGAATCGAAAGTTAATGCATGCTGGGCCATGGACACGGACTTGAGAATGATCTAAATTTGGAACTTTTTCCTCGACAATGCGAGTCAGTAGAGTCAAAGGTTAATGGGTGCTGGGTCATGGTCATGAGAATTGAAAATGTCCTAATTTTGGAAGTTTGCTCTGACAACCCAGAAGAATCGAAAGTTAATGCATGCTGGGCCATGGACACGGACTTGAGAATGATCTAAATTTGGAACTTTTTCCTCGACAATGCGAGTCAGTAGAGTCAAAGGTTAATGGGTGCTGGGTCATGGTCATGAAAATTGAAAATGACCTAATTTTGGAAGTTTTTTCCGACAAGACAGAAGAATTGAAAGTTAATGAATGCTGCGTTATGGTCACGGACTGGAAAATGACCTAAATATGAAAGTTTTTCATGACAATACGAGACGGAAGAGTCAAAGGTTAATGGATGCTGGGGATGGACACAGAATGCAGAACGACTTAAAGTTTTTTTCCTGACAATAGAGTCTGAAGAGTCTAAGGTTAATGGGTGTGGGTCAAGGACACGGATTTGAGAACGACCTAAATTTGGAATTTTTTCTGACAATACGAAATCTCCTGAGTTTCTTCTACTCATGAAGAAGCACGTGACGATAGGCGTATGCACAGATTTTTGGAGATTATTTATTTTCTTAACCGTTTATGGGTATGAATATCGAAGGGTAAATTACAGTGATTCCACAATCCTTTTGTTATACACGAGGGAATCGCAGTGGCGCGTTATACAATTTTTTATGATAATTATTGCAATCTGCCGAATTTTTTCGATAGGAGTTCTGAATATTTGTGGAGAAAATCATTTGGAAAAAAATGCGAAGAAATCTTCGTTAAACTTGTAGATGCAATAAAATACATACATATATGAGCCGTAAGTGCGTTTCTGTATCTATTTAATGGAAATATATTTTTTCTATACGATTTTACGTACGTATTTTCTGTTTTTAGGAAGAGTGAAAAAAGAATTGAAATATCTATTCACTTAAATTTTGTGATTATTTTTCTTTTTTTGTTTAAACAAGTACATTCGTGCTGCTTAATTTCTTTAAGTAACGTAAAATACAAAATGTAATTAATAACACTACAAAGGATTCATAATGAAAAAAATTCTCTTAGCAGCATGACCACAGACGATGTTGTTTCGTCGCTGTCTCGACGACGACTGAATGATAGAGCGAAGGAGTATGTGCTTTATAAACGACTGCTTTGCCCTTATGGAGCTTATCACCTGTTCTTATTTATTATTCTTACACAGCGGTTTTGCAAGCTGTGATGTGGTGGACAGCGACTAGCAAAATTTTGTACAGAAAACTATTGGAGCGAATACTGCGCAGCGCCGCTCTCTACATAACGGGAGCACTAAGAACTAGCGGTGCTAGAAAGATTATGCAATTTATCACCAATTGGAAGAACCTTGAGGCAAAAGTCGATAAACAGGGTGTCGATGATGAAATATATTATTTGGAAGAGAAGGCTTCAAGCCATACTAAAAGTGGGGAATGGTGTAGGGTCATGGCAGAATTAAATATCAAGTATTTATTAAACCTCGAAAATAACATTGGCGTCCTGTACGAAGTTAACTTCAGCTCGTATTAAACTGAACCTCCATCTGGCATTACGAAATATCTGAAGGTCTATGGTCTACGTGACAGCCAGCTGGTAAAACCATACATAACCCAACCGCTCACGCAGTAATCGCCGAGTTCACAACAGCACCCCGTTCTTTCCTTTCGCTGTTTGGCGCCAATTGGAGAATCCATGAGTAGCCAGATTCTTCTCCATAACGGAGAGGAGGTCCTCCGTTTGCTCTGCTTCCCCGGTGGGTACTGCGTAAAACCATTTCCTATTCTCTGACCTCGCTCACTACCAGACGCATTTGCTTCGCTTTTTTGTCAAATCTGGAGAAAACTGATCGATGTAATCTGCGTATGCCACCAGCTGTACACTCTTATAGAAAGTTGTATCTTCTCTTTTCAGATCTGCAGTTAGAATTCTATTCTCCAGCATTATGCTGAAAAAAAAAACGCCCGATAGGAAGTCGTCTTGTCTGAAACCTCGTTTGGTATCGCACGGGATCCTTCCCGATCCTAACGGAGCTTTTGATATTGTTCAATGTCAGTTTACATAACTGTTGTCGTTTTGCAAGTATACCAAATTCAGACATAAAGGAAGCTCCTTTTGAGGCTGTCTAAGGCAGCTTTTAAACCGACGAAGAGGTGGTGTGTGTGTAGATCCTTTTGTAACGGATCTTTTCCAAGATTTGGCGCATGGTGAATATTTGGTCACTTATTGATTTTCCAGGCCTAAAGTCACACTGATAAGATCCAATCATTTGTCAACAAACTGTGCTTTGATCTTTTACACAGTATGCTCGATAAAATCTTATAAGCGATATTGAGGACGCTTAACCCAGGTTAGTTGGCGCAGATTGAAGGGTTTCGCTTTTTGTGGATTGGGCAGACTACTATTTAATTCCAATCGTTGGGCATGGTTTTGTCCGACCATATTCTATAAAGAAGCTGATACATGCTTCGTATCAGTTCTTCGCCGCCGTATTTGTTCGGCCGGCAATACATCGGCAACCGCCGCTTTGTTGTTCTTTAGATAGGTTGTTGCTATTTGAACTTCCTCATGGTCGATAATGGAACGTCTGCTCCATCGTCACATCGTCAAGAGATAGATTAGAGATCTCAGAGAGTAATAATTCTCACATCACATTATAGTTGTTGTGTAGACCTTATAATATACAAATATAGTATTAATATCAATGATCAGCATGACGAGCTGAGTCAATTTAGCCATAGTCTGTATTGACGCGAACTAGTCCCATAGTTTTTGAGATATTGATATAAAATTTTACATACTTGCTTTTTTTCTAAAGAGGTTCATTTGTCGGAACCGCCGATATTGGACCGCTATTACATATAGCTGCCATACAAACTGAACGTTCGAAGTCCTGCCTTGTATAGAAAAATTATTTTTTATTCGACGGGATATCTTTACGAAAGTTGACACCAATTATTGGCTAAGGAAATAAAAAAAAACTCCGAATAAATTGTTTAGTTTTTTGTTTTTTTTTTGAAAATTTTTTTACATTTATTTTTTGTTATGTAGAAATTTTTAAGTTGACCCTAAAGTTATTTCAAACCACAGATTTTCGGTCTACCAAAGTTATTTTCAATAGCGTTTCAATATTTGTATAATAATTTTATTTAAAATTTTCTATTATATTTTGTACAATTTATTATGATATATTTATATAAATCTATTTTAATGAGTGAAAATTACAATTAACTTATATAATTACTTTTTTATTTGTCAGTCAATCGCGGAAAATATACTAGTTTTTTTTATAAATTACGCCTAAAAGTATGTACTTATTTTATTAAAAAAAAAATAATAATAATAATATGGATAGCATATGCAGTTACCAGCGTACAAGCATTATAAAAGGAGTCAACAAAATCATTTCCATGAGCATTAATTGAAAACATCCCACCGACAACGTTAAGAGCAAAAAATATACTATATAGCTTTTAAATGGGGGCTTGTGAACCGTTGTCGTGCCCATTGCGGCTTAGGAAGTTGGATGCACAAATTGAGTTTTTAGAGCATGAATTTCAAAAAGATCATTTTGCGGTAGGGGAACGAAAAAAGTGGATTGCACAAAGTGTTCAGCTGTCAGAGAGACAAGTGGAGATCTGGTTCCAAGCTCGCCTAATGAAAGAATATGATTGTAAAAGAAAAAGTCTCGAGTGTGGGGTGGAACTACAACCAAACAACAAGAAAAATCAACCGACTTACCGAACGTGTGATATGTATAATGTGCAACAAAGCGCACTGGAAACCATAAGCGAACAAAAAATACAAGCAATCTCAAAATATATAAAATATTTGGAAGATCCCTTTCTAACTCCATTTAATTTAGCAGGTTCTTCAACAATAAACTTTAATTCAGAAGACCTAGATGATCTAATGAATATTATACATAATGATTTATATCACCAAAGCAAAAATTAAAATATAAAATTCCATGAAATCGTGGAACAAAAAGAAACGCAGGACGAAACTTTGCAAAACGTCTCTAACGGTCTCAATAACATGATGCATGTTGTGAAAAGTAAAGACGATCAGGAAAATGCAAGTAGCAAGAGAGAAAATTATAAGGATAAAAACATTTTGTGAGAAAATAAAATATTGGGAAATTCGATGGTGCAAGAATCAGCAGCAATGTCGCCCTCAGAAGGTTTAGAAGGCATTTTTGTTATAATACTTGAAGATATAATCGCACAAAGGTTTACTTCAAGTAAAATCTACAAAAAAAAAATTAAACATAAAAATATTTATAAATTAAATTTCTGGATTTCACGTAACCTAACACTAAAAGCACGTAACATTTTTAATAAAAATTATTAAATTTGAAATATAATAAAAATTATACCCTTGCAACATGTTGTTACAGAGTAAAATAGTTTTGTTCACCTAACGATTTCAAGCTTAATTTCAATTTCCAGTATACAAATCATAATTAAATTAATACAACGAGACAAAACTTCGTTGCTACCTCATGACTAAAACTCTTCAAGCCCTTAGGTACCAAATATGTGGACCCCAGTGCCTACACTTGATTTTTTACCGAAAATGAAATAATCTAACGAATAATGGAAATTCAGACAAAATCTCCGGGCTCTGGCTGCGAACATAGCCCTTTATTACTTGTTTAATATTAAGATTTTGCATACCTGAAGGTGTTTTCCCTGGTTTGTGTAAAATGTCTTGTGTACAGTTTTCGGAACATTGCTCTTCCCTACATGTTTTATTGAAAATAATTAAATTTGATTTCATTATTAAAGTAAAAATATTGCAAAATATTAATAAAATTTATTATATGAACATTTACCAATGAATTATTGTCTTTTGTTTTTGGAAATAGTCCGCTAATGTACAGTGTCATTCTTCAGGAGCATTTTTAGCTTTTCATGGTAGTTTACGAATTTATTTCTTAAATATGTATTGAGTTATTCTATTCGGAACTTTTTTACATTATTTAGCATACTTTTGACAATATAGGGTAATTTTTATAAGCCGGTAAGAGAGCTTCTCTCAGAACGTCTTGGGAAAAAAACCATAAAAACTTCAGCCCCCTTAAGAAAAATAACGGAATTTTTATACCCTGAACAGGGTATATTAAGTTTGTCACAAAGTTTGTAATACCTTATAAAGTATATATACATAAGTGATCAGTATGTTGAGCTGTCCGTCCGTCCGTTCGTCTGTATATGTGCGAACCAGTCCCTCAGTTTTTAAGATATCGTTTTGAAATTTTGTAAACGTTATATATGTCGATATCGGACCACTATAACATATAGCTGCCATATAAACTGAACGATCGGAATCAAGTTCTTGTATGGAAAGCTTTCACAATTGAAAAGATATATTCACGAAATTTGGTATAGATTGTATTCTAAGGCGACAATGTAATCTCCGAAGAAATTGTTCAGATCGGTTAACTATAGCATATAGCTTCCATACAAACTGGACACATAGTTATTAAAAGAAATGCACCTATGAAGGGTATATTAGCTTCGGTGCAGCCGAAGTTAACATTTTTTCTTGCTTACTTCTTATATTGAAAATAATTAAAATTGGTTCAATCGATGAAAAAACGGCTTAAAAGTAATGTAAAATATCAATAAAATTGATATTATGAATTTGATATTATCGAATTACTGTGTGATTTTTTGGAAAATACTTCGACTTACGTGTTATTATTTAAGCACGTTTTGGATGTTTTATCAAATTAAAAGGGTTGCTTCATTTAATAGGCCGCCTTGCCATTCTCGAACTATGTTTTATAGGTCTTCCAGAACCCTTTACAGAATTGATAAATAAATATCAGTAGTTTACTTTTATCGAACAATGCAGCGATTTTTCAGACAGTTTTGGCTTCAAAATTTGGCCTCATCATTGATTGTCTCCTTTAAGATGTAACCTATTTTCTGTTTGAAATCATTTCAATAATTTTTTATTGTTTGATGGTGCATTTTCTAACTACATACTGTCTACTATGAGTGACAAAAAATAATATAATTTAATAATGGTTTAAGAAAAATATCACTGAAAATATCACACCTGTGCTAAGGAAATATCTCAATGCTAACTCTTATGCCTACATACAGTGAGGTCGACAGCTCGGGTTAGTATCGATGCTTTCGAAATAAACACTCACCTTTCTTAAGAAGGGTGCACGGCGGCACAGTATAATTGTTGTAACCTTTCAGACAGTAGAGGTGATTGCAAGCATATATACTTGAAAAATATCGCACACAGTGGTATAGTGGAAAAATCTCCTATATCATAGATCCAATCCCTTTCATATTATTTTTAGCGAACTCATAAAATAGGTCGAAATCGAAGTATAACTTTTCACAGCCGCATATACTGAACAAATCGCGTTCAATTAGTGAGATAAGTAAATAAACATTTTTCACTGATAACAAAGTGCCCTCATGTTAAAAATTAGTAAGCTCGGGTCATTACTGCGTCAAGTATAATGTGAAATTTTAAATTTCCGGTTGATTGTAAGCCATATACATTCATATTTTGGTCAATAGGTGTGTTATCTGGTAATAATAATTGGGGATAGCAAAAATACATAAAATCGGGTCAATACAACTCCAATCCCCTTTTAATGACCCAGACATAAATAGACGATAATTGCGATGATTTAAAAAAGGCAGAAGATGTAATTTTCATCGCAATTTTCATCTCAAACATCGAATGAACTACTGGTTATTTGACTACGTAATTCTTTTTGTGGAATAAAATGAAAAGAATCTGACTTTAATTCAATAAAAAGTAGATTCATCAAATTATGGTCAGGATGAAACTGAGAATACAATGCAATTTTTTCATACTTTTATGCCCTGAAAACAGTAAATTATGCAAAGAAAATGTATGCTCGAAATTTTCAACGATTCGACAAATAGAGAGCACAGAAGGACGATTATTATGTTCATAAAATGGCGAAAGCGTACAAAAAGTTGCAATTACAGAAAAGTTATATTATATATTTTTCCATAATTTAATTGGAAACACTATTGAATACAATGAAAAAAATTAGAGATCGTGACATAAATGTCAAATCATCCCTATAGGTAAATCCGGTTTAGTATAATCGATTGGAATCAAGTGCTTGTATGAAAAGCTTTTCATTTGGAAGCTATCGTCAGAAAATTTGGCATAACTTATTCTCCGTCGCAAAAGTGCATTCTCCGAGGAAACCGTTCGGATCAGAGTCATACAAACTGACCGGTCAAAGTTCTTGTAAGTAATCCTTTGTATTTGTGAAGAAGAGTACAGTTTCAGCTTTGCAACTTTAATATGTCATTTAATTAAATGTTCCAAAACGTTAATCTAGTTTTTGATTTTTTGCATCAAGTCCTTTTTCTTGCATTAAAAAGTTGAAATTTAAAAAGGATACAAAGTCAACGCAACTTTTACACTTTCTTACGTGCAGGGACCCGAAACCCTTATCAGCGTGTGACATTATCACCAACAAATGAGAAACAGCGCTGTCAAGAGTCGTCAACGCCAACACAAGGCTACACTCATGGATTGTACGGCTTGTAACCCAAACACAGATATGTGCTAATATGCACATTTTGTCATATTATCCAATACTTATAATGCGCAACATTAGCTGAATTCGCTCCAACTCTTGGATGTGTATGTATGAATGTTGCTGCATAAAAGCATAGAAGTAAAATCATATGTATGTATTGTGTATGCATATATACGTTTGTAGAGTGAGATCTTCTCTTTTTCGTCGCTTTCGCTGTCAGTTAACGTGTGACCACAGTGATAGATTAAGTTGCATGCCTCACACTATTGATCATCAATCAGCTGCGAAGACATTATGTTGGTGTTGCCACTTTGCTGCGGAGACAAACATGTTTCAACGAACGATTTATGGTTGTAAATAAATCTTTCATTGTCTCCTGCAGGCCGCCATCCGACAATCAGCAACATATACAAACTTATCTTTATATATAAATATATATACTGTGGCTACCTTTATCTAAAAGCTACCTTCAGACTTTAATAAGATAGAGGACGTAATGAGAAATGATTTTAGAATGATGCTCGAAAAGTGAAAACATTAGAGACTTATGGGTCTGTAGTGCAGTAGTCGATGGGGCCAGCTTTAAGGATGAAAATGGTTTAAGTTATTTTTTCGTACATGGCTCTTGTGCATTCGAGATAAGTATCAATATCTGCTTATAGGGTTACAAGGTTTCGTCGGGTAAAAAAACAGTCTCTTTTCAAAAATTTTTTTTCATATTAAAAATGAAAAATTTTTGTAAAAAAATATTTATTGTTACAAACATACACTGTTAACAACGAAATTCGGTAATTTTTGGAAAAAAAAAAAATTTTTAAATCGGCCATTGCGACGCCATTTTACAGTGTAATCTAAAGTAAAAAATACGTGTTTTAGCTCAAATCTTAGTTAAAAATTTAGACGAAGGAAAAAGGACTGCACGTTGGCTGTTTGACCGACATTTCTACAAAAAAAATTAAAATTTCAGTAAAATTTCGGGACATTTTTTTTTTAATATTTGTAATTGAAAAAAATCCTTCGTCCATGTCTTTAAGAACTGTATCTCAAAGACCTGAGTAAAATTCAAAAACTTAACTCATGTAGCCCCTTAAACTCACTATTTTTCAGTATTGTGGTTGCTTTGGCCACTATAAACAACAGTTTTTAGTTTCTAATGCTGTTCCCAATTCATACATTAGGATAGGTTAGTTATAGTGGTCGACTGTTATACCATACATAGACTTTCTGGTTCATAGTAATGCCAGATGAAAATTCTTAGATGTGTATGTAAATTCCACATTTATCGTCGTTAGCCGTCCGGCTCGCATTTGTACTGATTCAGTAGTCAGACAGATAGCACATTAGGCGATCTCATTAGCTATTTCGTTTCACCGAATTCCCTTGCGGCCGGGAATCCAGTCTATATACAGCTGCTTTTCGAACAGTTGTGATGTGAGATTACTGCTTTATTTGCACCTGGCTATCGATGTTTGAATTGAACATCTTTATTTTTTTACTTGCGTTGTTACCTATATCGGCAGCTTTTCTGTCCGAAAAGACAGGCTAAAAGAAGGTGCAGTGTTCCAAAAGTTTGAAGAGTCGCCTTAGAACCAGCTCTGAGCAAAGTTTCCAGCATTCATTCCATTATCCTTTTTTTTGTTAATGCACTACCCACCTTTTCTAGTGTGACTGCCCTGCTTATTGAGCTGTGATCCGTGCTCCTTGTGGCAAATTCATCTAACGCGGCCAATCTTACTAATATTGCTGCTTTCCAGTACAATTTCGATTGGTGGCAGGTAGAGTAACCTTTCTTGTACAGCCGTTGGAGTGACACTTAGCATTCCCATTATGTAGAAACAGCAAGCTGCTTTATGTGTTCTATCGGTTTTCTTGACCCTGTTGAGCCTCGGTGGTTTCCATGTAAGGATTTTATAAATCCTTGCATAGAACACCATATCCCTCTCATTGGCATTTACTTGTAGGTTAACCAATACCTCCCATCGGTGCGGGACACTTAGAGCGTTGTTCATTAGCAACAAGTGACCACAGGAGTGATGAAAGTACATCACCCTGAGGAGATCCTGAGCAATAGGACTTCGCTAGATTCCGCATTAATCTTTCTTAGAAGTGCTTTTATCCATGTTATGACGGCGGGCTTTATCCGGGTTACTTACAGATTTTTAATAATTGAGTTTTTGGAAACATAGTTTGAATACACTTACGGCATATTTACTATGCTAAAGAACTCTTTCTATATGCAAAGATAGAGAGTAGAGTTACAAACTTGTCTCTAATATAGGCGTCTATATTTTTTTAAAATACCTTCAGAAGAAACGAGGATAGACATATACTACATATAAGGAGACTCCTTTGTATGCTTGCGGTATGAATACGATCCTTGCCTCTCACCAAATAATAGGTACATAGTTAAGCTTTAAATATACTTCATATATTTTGACCAGGTTGTTGCTACATTTTGCATCGCCGTTAAAAAGATAAAATCTTCCCGATCTACATTTTGCATCGCCGTTAAAAAGATAAAATCTTCCCGATCCAGATCGCCTATAAATTAATTTTCCTTTCATTTCGTCTTCCTCTTTCATTGTGATCGAGGTCTAATTTAGGTGATGTGATTTAACTTCGGAAAGCTATTGTTCGATGCGGTACACTAAGTCAATGCACTTTGCTGAATAACTATGGACCTTTGAGAATCAAAAATCGCAATTAATTGGTTAGGTAAGCCCGACCATGCCGAAAAAGTGGATGTTCAATTTGAATGGTAGGTGGACATATACACGAAACTCATTAAATTTCATTAAATTTTGGAATCGATAAGGTAAAGGTGTTTGCAATTTTAATAATTTTGCTGAGATTTATTTGAAATACAAGTTATTTATCAAGTTCTAGAAAAGTTAGTACAAATATATGATTATTATTTATGCTGCCAAATTCAAAAGAATAAAATAAGTGTCGCATATGTCGTTAAAAAAATAAGCCTGCAGACGCCTAGGCAACACATTTACATCGAAAGAAATGAAAACATTTCAAGGGTTAAAAGCCAATTGCCAAGTAGGTCATGACGTCTGCAGCATACAGTTTGTGCTAAACACACATGCACAGAGACACACATTACTGCCAGTATATTTTTTAGGAAAAAATAAACATTTGCTGCAACTAAACGGCTAAAAGTTGAAAACAAAAGCCGAACGAACAATTGTTATGTTTAACATAGATCGGTTGACTTTTGGCTCTTTGCTGAAACCTGAGCGCCAAAATATTTACGCCTTGCCATTTACGCACATATACATACATATGTGTTTGCAAAGGAAGTGCCAGTGTGTGCATGTGTCTACACTGATGACCCTGAGTGTCTTTCGATATATTTAGCAATATTTAGTGGCAGTTAAACAAACAATACTATAAGTAGATTAGGCAAATTGCTTTGGATATTAAGTAGTTAGGTGACAAAATTTTGTTGACCTAGGAAAGCGAGCTTAAATATACCACATGAGAGTGGGAAGGAGGTGAAGATAGTGCAAACTCAATAACTTAATTATAAACGAATGAGATTATGAATAAGTTAAGTCAAGATGCCAATATTCATTTATAAGTGCTTCGATTTGGTAATATGAGCTTACAGGAAATTTGGTAGGAACAATTGCTGAAAATTTCCAAGCTTGTACACATCATATATACATAAAGGGGAGCAAATACTAAAATCATTGCAGTGTCGATGCTTAAGGGATTTGTTCTGAATGAACTCAGATTTTATATCACAAGTGACTTAGGAGATATGTACATTAAACTTCTTAGAAAGCGGGGCCATCCCATTTTTTTTTTTCAAATTTTTTGCCCACAACCATGACACTTAACGCCTCCTTTCACATAGTAACCGTAGACATCGTCAAAAGGTCTATGGCTACGAAAGTTTCCGGTCTTAGAGAATCTGGGGAATCTGAGAACACATATCTGAACACGCGGATATCCTCACACACTTTGACTTCACACCGGACCATTTGAATCATGGAGTCGTCAAATGGAACTCTGTCACCTCCTTCTCAGCCCGTATATCGACGAGGTAGTTGTGGATTGGAAGAAGGCAGTGGAGGATAACGGCAGTGAGATTCTTTACGAATAAGTAAAAGCTTGGAAGAAGGTTGATGGAGGGGTATACTGTCAGGATCTCTCTATCAACTTCAGCTTCAGACTACCTAACTATTGCAGTGTCTTCAACCCGAGGTTGCAGCCATTAAGATAGCAGCAGATCTACTACTCCAAAGTGCAGCCTCCTTCAGAGAAGAGATCAGAGATCAGTGAGCAGAGCGCCGATACTAGCTTTCAACTCATTAACAGTGTGTTCAAGGTTGGTCGAGGAGTGCCTAACCTCCCTATCAATAGTATCGAGTGTCTTTGTGATACGACTGGTAAGGGTGTCAGGATATAGCGGAAACGCTGGAAATTGCAAAGGTGATGAGCCAGCATGAAAAGGTACCCTCGAACCGCTATCGGTAAAATAAAGGCGGGTCAGTTATCCCGTATCATCTTTTGTTCTACTTCTACCTGTACTTCGCGTATCTTCGGCCTACCTGATTGTGAGGCTTTTAAAAGACCCCTACCTTATTGCCGTACATGCTGTAAGGGAATCTTACTAGATGCCATCTGCAGAAGCTGTATGGAAAAAGATGAAGTGGAAACAAGAAAAAACTTCCTTCTTGACTGTCTCGCGTTTTGGAGGTTAAGACTTAGACACTTGAGAGCTCCTACGAAACATTCCACCGAACTGGTGGGAGGAGAAATAAAACGCATGAGCAAATTTGTATTGGTTACTACTAACTGACACAAGAGTTATTCTTTTCTTTCTCTTCACAAGGGGCTACATGTGGCAGTCTACGTGTGATTTTTTATCAGCCATCTAACCCAACCCTAAACTAGCCGACAGATGCTTAGTTATGGCACTTTATAGATGTTCGTGGAATAGCGTTTAGGGGCGTTACCCATCTACAAACACGTTCTCTCATTTTTATATAAAGTTTCAGATGGACAAATGGTGACTCGGATTTCAGCTCGCTTCGTCAGCTGGGTAATTTGAACATTTATATATTTACTCCTACAATACATATACCAATACCGATTATTTTTGGGTAATAGAAACAACCGTTAGGTGAACAAAAATACTTTCCAGCAACATGTTGCAAGAGTACAAAAACTCACATTGCATTTATATTTTTTATCTATATATAAGTTTATTTTAACTCATAAATCGATTTGGTAGGTTTTGGTTCACTCTTATGAATCAATAACTGTATAAATATTATATACTCGAATACAAGTACAAAACAAATATCTGCCAAAATTTCATTTCCCAAATCTCATCATTATTCCATTCAACAATTTAAGCCCAATGAAAACTATTAAAAGCAGACAATTGCTTGCATATTTTACATTCCGCTGAATTGCGCTCAATTGCATGATTTAAAGCGGACTTTCAACGCGTTATCATTGCGCCGTCAACTAAAATCCATTACACCATGGCGTATACGTGATCTCTAGCATGAGTTCGCACATTCTACATGCATTTAAGCGAATATATCGGTGTATGTATATGTAATTTGCAGTTGAAATTTATTTTTTGTTGTTGTTAACAGTATTTAAACATTTTTGGCGATTTTGTTCGAATTTACATTGTGTTGTGTTGAATCGATGGTGTGATTTTGATGGGAAAAACGTTGATTGCATTTAAGTGGAATTATTTTTGACTATGCTGAGTGCCGAAAAAGCTTGATAGATTTTTATTAAAGTTGCATGACAGCTTGATGGCAAGCGATTTTTCGTCATTTTATTTAAATGCACGTGACGTGTGTATTGTCAGCAAGGCGATTAAAATTGGATTTTGTAAAGGAACAGAAAAGGTTTATATGCAGCGTTTTTGATACTCCAATGGCGGATTTTAAGATTTGTAAAACATTGTAAAGTCAAATTTGAGTACTACTTTCAATATGATCTTCAAAGCTTGTAGTAGTTATACTTTCGCAACATCTGAAATAGCTTATGTTCTAACTTAACCCATACTTATTTATTTTTTGGGTCGTTTTGATTTAAAATAAATGCCGCCTTTCATGTTAGATACAAAAGTGGTTTTGAAAATCTGATTAAAATAAATATGAATTTGAAGCAAAAGGGGTTTTAAACAATTCCTACGTTCCCCAGCTCCTGCTTTCCTTTCAAAAGAATTTTTCTTTGTTAGTTGTAGTTTTATAGTCAATAAATTCTAAATTAGACTTATTACTATATTTCTTCATTTAAAAAATATATGGTAAAAATAGGATTTATATTTTTGCCGTTATAAATCATAGTAAGCTTTGATTTATAAATTCGAGATGTCATGTAAATAAAAACAACTAATATGTAAATATATGTACGTGCAATAAAACACTATTAACATAATTTATTATTCGCTTTAATGCATGCAAAGTGCTATTCTTTTGTGTGGCCATTAAAGGTTTAACTTCCAATGTCTGTTTAATAGTATTATCCCAAAAAAGTCACTAACGCTTGAACGCTTGACTAGTCATCACGCACAGAATTTTTCACATACATATGTGTGTATGAGTATACATGCTTAACTGTATGTATCATATATATACTATATGCTTGTAAAAATGTGAAGCGCAGAAGAAAAGTATGTTTTTCATATCTTTTGATTTTATTTTCGTGGCATGCTTTGTCACCCACAAAGAAGTAAAACATAAAACCAAATCAAATTCAGTCAAACAGCAATACCAGAACGTTTATATGTGCGCATCCGTTAACGGGACTTACTTTTATTATTGATGCTTCGTAAGCAAAGTAGCAATAAATGTGACTGCAAGTGGTTAACTGGAGTAAAAGGGAGTAAGACATACATATGTATATGTTGAGTATGTGTAGAAATGCGTGTGTGTGTAGTCTGTTTAATGGATGGAAAAGTAAGGAAGCTTAAGCTCAGATGCAACCGAACACTTTGTTATCAATACAGCTGTAAGGGAATAAATCTTCGTTTCAATTTCAGCAGATCGATTGTAATTTTTGCTGACTAGACCAGGGTGGATAATATTCGAAAACAAAAAAGTCATAGTTGAATGAAATCTATCGGAAACTATAGATAAATCACAAATATATTAAGAGAAAAATACTTTACGCACGATCTGATTTCGGGAAAAGTGACGAGAATTTTGAATATAATTTTCCAGCAAACTTTGTGAAAGATAAGATATCTACAAGATAAAAGTAAAAAGCTCAAAAACTTGGTTATTTGAAAATTAAATTGAAGTTACATATTTGTAAAAAAACGTCCATTTTTAACCTTTAAACTTTCAGCTATGCCCCTCACTTTCTTTTCACGACCTCAAATTATCTGTAAATTACTTTTCCTTTAATACGTTTTAGTATACCTTTAGTTTCCGATGGTTTCATCCAACTAATTTTTTTTTCTATGAATTTCAAAGGCTTCTGCACTAAGTTTTCTGAAGAAAAACACAGAAATTTCAAATTTAATGGACACGTTTTAATATCATTCGAAAGAAAATTCTTTGACATTTATTCTTTAAATATTATAAGGATTTTGAAATTCCAGAAATATTTAATATTTAAGAATTAATTTTATATTTTAGGTTTTCTCGGGTAAAGGCAGCCCTTTTTCAATCATTTCTTTCTCACATAAAAAATTAAATATTTTACTAGAATTTTTTATTGTTAGAAACATTCATTATTAGCAAAAAAATTTTACTTTCAAATAAGAGTAATCGAAAAAAAAAAATATTCGTCCAAGCCTTTAAGAATTGTGACTTTGAGATCTGTGTTAAATTTAAGAAAGATTGACTCAAAAGTTCCGATAGATCTTGCCAATCGACTTCAGAAGTAAAGTTTCGAGGAAAACGCGTTTAAAGACGGCGCACTTTGCCTAGCTATGCTCGAGCGCACAAGTTCTCAATGCTGTATCTCCGAAACTATTAATCGAATCCACTTGAAAGTTTAGGATAATATTTTAGAGATATTGTAGAATTTAATAAGATAGTAAACATATTCGATTATTTAAACCCGTAACCCCATGTAACTCCTTAATGCAACACTCCAAACATCATATATGTTGAACCGGAGGGTGTTTAAGTACAAATGCAAGAGAAATAGAAATAAAACTTGACGTCGAGTATGTATAGAGTATTTAAGCATTTAAAACAACTTCTTAAAGTGTTCACAATAAATGTCCCTTATAAGTTTTTGTATGGAAAGTAGCAGACAATGCTGCTAATAGACTGAATTAAAAGACCAGCTAGAACCTCTCGCGATGCCAAAACTTTACAATAACTCTCCAGTTATTACAAATAACAAACGAGAATTTAATTAATAACTATATAATACCTTTCTTGTAACAGGCAATGTGGTATAAATGGAATATATCTGATAAGCATCTCCATGAAAACTTAAAGCCTTTCTTATCTCTTATATATTATGTAGATGCCGCTGCAATATATAAAGTATTTTCATATATTATAGTATATGCTCCTTTTGTATTCGAAAAACATATGTTTGTCAATTTGCAATTCATCACATGATATTTGTAACTCATCAATATTGGAGTGATAACGGCCGACTAACCGATTCCTTTCCACTAAACAAATGACAGCAGCCATTATTCCGACTGAAGACAATTCGTGTAAGTAAGATGAATTCCCATTAAAGAAAGAAGAGAACACTAAAATTGGCAAACGATTTGCAGAAGAATGAAGTTGAAAAATGGTGTCGTCTGTAGTTTCCGTGCATGACCTGCCAACGACAACTGTCCACTCAACTCCACCATTCAATCAACATTAAATCACATTTGACATTTTCCCACTGGTGATTATTCGTTTAGGTTTTACTGCTATTTATCAAACTATGGGATAACCGAAACGTGGAATTAATAAAGTGATAAGCACACATATGCTATAGACTCCAGTTGGGGAAAGTATGTATGTACATATGTACTTATATTGAAGCGTAAAAGAACTCCTCTTATATACACAAATGTGTGAGCATTGTTTTTTTTTTATTTTGGGAGTTTTTATTAGTTCATGGCTTATTATTCACTGCACAGTGAACTAAAATGTAAGAAGCTAAGAAACATGATTGAAATCTGTATATCAATATAATATACAAGCCCGAAATAAATATATTCTTATATTTAAAAATATATATACAAGTCTACCAGGACCCGACGTGAATAAAATATCCAAACGCCCACCACGGCTCCGTTGGTATATCTCTACCCGTTTACGTAAATTTTTGATGGTCCTAGCATTTCAACTGGAATTTCGGCAATAGCGCGCTGAATGTTGCCTTCGGCTCTTCGAGCGTTGCTAATTGATTGGCGTAAACCCCTGATTTCACAAACCCTCAGAGAAAATAATCTAGAGAGTTCAATTGCGGGATCTTGGAGGTCATTTGACTAGTCAATTTTTTGAAATTAGCGAGTTGTCAAATTTTGTACGCAATGTGTTCACTTTTATAATATATGAATCATCCGCCTCGATTCCATCAAATCCCGAGAAAAAAGTCGGTCAATATAGTGTTATAACAATATAAGATCTGATTTTGTCGCCCTACTACAATCCGACCAAACGGTCATGTGTTTTTGGGAATACAATGGCGTTTCTTGAACCAAACGAGGATTTGACTCACTCTAATAGCGACAATTTTGTTTGTGGACCAAGCCATTAGGCTTCATCTGAAAAGTTGATTTTTTGTTGAAAATCATCTCAGGCATCCGTTATTTCCAGCGCCTAAACGGCAAAGCTTCGATGCTGAAAATGCATGGTCCGATTCAGTTCGTGCTCTAGCACAATCTTATATGGATGCAGAATGTTTTCATGGGAGAGACACCCAATTGTGTAGATTGATCTTAAACCAAATGATTCGAATTGATCTAAACACTGGCCTGTACGGCAGCGATATTCCCCTCTCTACGAACCGTGGTTCCAAGTTTTGTCTTTCAAAGTTCATCTCATCTCATCAGCAGATAGTAAACTTTCCCTTACATTAAATCAAAAAAAGCAGAGCTTTGAACATTAATGTTGTTGAGAATATCTCCAAAGCTAGATAACACTTTTTAATGCTGTTGCCAAGTATTTTCGATCAATGATACTGTAAACGTCATCGATAGATTTTATGAATGGAAAGTAAATAGTGAAGCAGAACTATTTAAATTTAGTCTAGTTGGTTCTGATTGCAACTATTGAAAGGAATTTTACGTCTACTGTTTAACTCTAAAAGCTACTCACATTTTAAGCACTGTACTTCTCCCTCCTAAATTCTTATCTTAACATACAAGTATTTGTTTCACGACCTTTTTATACCCAAGTGGGAATATTTTAATAGTGAAGTAATAGAGTAAACTTACTAATTTAGTTAGCTGAATTTGTGAGCGATTTGAAGCTACTTTACTTGTTTACGCATTTAGTGGTCATTTATATTTAATACAAAATAAACAGACGTAACCACAAATGGAATTCGAAAAAAAAACCTAAAGCAAACAAAACTCATTGATTCAGCAGCAGCGATGAAGTAGTAACAATCATTGGGGATGTCGTTAAGGCTTAAGCTACTGAATCAAGCACGGTTGACTCTTAAATCAAATACATGCTGCGGTTAACGCATACATATGAACCTTCTTTTCTATATTTTCTACATATACACGTATTCAATGTGTGGTACATAGTTATATTATATACTTCAGGCCATAAAATTCGGAAAAATATCATAAAAATTGGGTCAGTGGGAAAATCGGATACAACTTCGAAACGAACTTAACAATAATCAGCTGACTACATTTTATTAGGGTAAAGTTCTTGGCTCTACATGTGTGCGATTACATACAGAAGTATACGCGATATTCATAGCACCAGACAGAAGTCAACTAAAGTTTGTTATTGGGAACCCTGTAGGAAAATATACTTAATAATATATTCTTTATATCTGCCCTCTTTTAGAACAATGCTCGTTTTGTCTAAAAAATGTAATATTGCATTCGAAAGAAGTAATAGAAATTAATAATAATAACTAAAGAACGTTGTATTAAAATAGTAGTTTTCGAAATTTTTGGTTGGTGGGAGGTAGCCATCATAAAGAACGTTTTGCTTATGGATGGCAACCAAATTAAGCCTTATCTAGCAACTCAGTAATTTTTTCTAACTCAATTTGCTCAATGTACGGTTGAAGGCTGTAAAATCACATGGATAATGTTCTAATTGGTTATCATTCTCCGGGCATGCCGTGACTTCATAGCCAGATGATATTAATAGAGTTAACTGCTGAGCGTCTAGTTATTGCCTGTTTGTCTAACAAAACGAAATATGACTTAATATAGGCGCCACGGAAAGCCATAATTGCAGCTTTACTGTCCACTAGAAGGTGTATGGACTTGCTAGTAAGAGCAGAAGCCCACTTGCCACGGTCAGTTAGGCCACATTTTTGACTCGGAGCTGTTCATTTGAACTAAAATTTAAAGATATTTTTTGAAGGTCATGAAGTCATCGAAAACTGGCCTCCTATGCGTCGTTCATCCATCTCCGTTAAAGATGGTAACATCGAAAAAATGAATTCGTCATGTTAGCATCAGACTGATGCCAGGAATTCTCAACATCTCTTTTTGATCCACTCATTAATGATCGGTTAATGTTTTGGGTATGAAGCGTGCCAATACCACACTGGTAGCAAAAGACCTGAATTGTTTGCAAAAACCGTGTCGAGTAGGAAAGAGGAAGAGCAGAATCTCAGTTGCCACCTTGATTTGGACCACAATTTTCGCCTGAAAACCTGAAATGTAGTCATGAAGATATTTTTTGTTTATGGATTATTACAGAAGCTCCCACTTTGGGGCAATGCTTTCTAAGCTTCCTTTTTTATCTTCAACATTTATAATTTTTTTCCTAAAATGGAAACTAGAAAGTGTTATGCGGTAAAAATTCAATCAACGGTAAAGTTCCAATTCGTTCAGTACTTTACAAAAGTCTGTCTGTCAACTTATCCCCGCATATTCTTGCAGGGCATGAACAATATGTACATATGTATGAGTATAAACTTCGGTCTTGTAAACGTGTTAGGTGGCGAGGTCAAACACTCGTATACATCACACATTATTAGCAGACAACTTCATAACAACCAAAAGCAATAGGTGACTGGGGAACACTAAGTCATTTTGCTCTCAACAAAACTGAATGATACGTACTAGCGATGAACACGACGAGCATTCCTTCTTTATGCGAGTCTGTAATGCTTGCGAAGTTGCGGGAATTTTATTAATCAAGGGTGAGCTATGTATTTCCTTTTTATTACAATTATGCTTGTATCTCTTTCAACAATACTCCTTCTTCTTAAGCGCACGGATTAGCAAATCGCTTAAGCGCGTCTAGCTTAAATAACACAGAAGTTTAACAGAATTCGTAGAATATTGTTAAAGTTTTTGAAGTGAAAAGCTTTAGTATTAAACTAGAAATAATTTAATAGTTTTCACAGTTTCTCTTGAGGATTTCATGTGAATACCCGCGGTGCTCTCAAGCTATGTATCTTTAACATATAGTAGGTATGTATTTTAAAAATGAGTTGCGAGGGGAAGTACAAAAATGTTTGGGTGTAATAACTCTCACTTTTGCTTTGGTCTCGCGGACAAAGAGGCTGCTTGCCATCTGTTAATCTAAATACATCACAGCATGACCGCTATATTCACGCTGGTCCATATCACCCTCTTCATATAGTTGTTGACCCAAAGGAAACGGTTGCCAAAGTGATGAACTGGTGCTACTTTGTTTCGCTCTTTTCGGAGTTACGCCTTTCTCTCTTTCGGAGCTTTTGTGCGCGAACAGTTATTCAATGAAGATAATGTGTATAAAGTAGTTAAGTACCCCGCTGTGGGTGTTTTGGATAGAATAAATAATTTAATTTCATAAGTGGCAGCCTTTTTCTTTGTTAACTCAATTGGACTTAGGAAATTATTATTATTGTTAAACTTGTGATGTCGAACTTATGGGAAGATGATTACAACTGTCTCTATCTAATCTCTTGATTCCTTTTTCATTTACATGCATTTATCATATTATCATCATATATCTGTTATTAGGGGCTAAATAGAAACGTAGATAGAAATAAATTGAGTCTAAGGTCCATTGTGCCCTCCCCTCTGGTACAACGATGTGTGATTCGCTCCAGCACCCTCATGAATTCCAGTATCCTGTTGGGTTCTATTAGGGCGACATATAGATTCAAGGACTTGATGCTACATCTACAGACTTCTGTGTAGTCTAGCATCTGGTTTTCGACACCATGTCGCAGATAGAATTTAAAGATATTTTTTGACAGTCATGAAGTCATCGAAAGCTTGGCTCATCCGATTCGTCCAATCACCACCGTTAATAGCGATAACTTCGAAAAAGTTAAAAAAAAAAAAATATGTCGTCCATTAATGATCGGTTAATGTTTTGGATATGAAGCGTGGCCATGCCAGATTCCTACCAAAAGACTTAAGCCGTTTGCAAAAATGGTGTCGAGAAGAGGTACCAAACGATTTGCTTGACACTGTGGCTGAGGACGCGACATTCATCAAACGCATCATTACTGCTGCCGAGATCAGACAGCAGTCTTATTTATGAATATGACCCCGAAACCGTAGTCATGACAAACAACCTTACAGGTGGCACTCTGAAAATTATTTGAAACTAAAAAACCAAAATTCGCTGAAAGCAATAAACCGGAGGCTTATAATCATGGTAGGGAAAATAGGGTTAACCAGCACTATTTGAGCCTACAAATCTGGTAAGGATCAGCAGGATATTTAAATACTCTATGAAATGACGCTCCCACATTGATAGTCAAATTCTTCTTAGAGAAGTATACCAAAACCAGCTAAAAATAAGATATTTCTAATCAAACCAAATTAAGCAAACTGAATTGCTCAATTTATCATTGTATCCTAAAGTCTCTGTGTGGCGGTTAAATTAAAATTCTTTCAATGTTTATTTTCTGATTTTTCAAACTCGAAACACAACAGTATTGTTAGTTTAACCTTTTTCAGTAACTATTTATCTAGTTGCTAGCTTAAACCTTTAAAATCTTTCACACCCCTTTGCTTTACTTAACTGCTTAAATTTTTCCCTCGACAAAAAATTAGTTGTAATCATTTTCCTTCTGCCTTTTTCTGTTCGTTATTGGCTTGGAAGTTGCATTGCAGCACTCGCCATCTGCTGTCAGTTCTGTGTGGTAATATTATTAATATAAATTATGTGGCCAGCACTCATTGTCTCATTAACTAACTTCAAGCGTCGCGCTGGACCATCAACTTGGCCGCACACTTAATTTAAACAGTGTGCGGTGTAGTGAATGTGTGTGGAATTTTTTTTTTAATTTAATTTGAGGAAGGCTTTAAATATTTACGATTTTATACGAAATAAAATATTATTAAATTTGAGTAGGTATACTTTTGTATGCAAAGTCATATAAGTTTAAGACATTTCAATTACAATTTAATTTGCTCATCCTTTATTGTGTGTTGGGTGTTTTGGGTATAGAGATGCTAACAGTCGCTTCAAATTCGGCAGAAAACTTATTTCACAGCTTAATTTCTATATGAGGGTGTTCCCTATATGAAGGAAGAAAATATTTGAGCAGAAAATATTGTGTAAGCTGCGAAGCTTGTAACACCATGACGAGCTAAATCCACTTAGTATATTATACGCGAATAAATCTCTCAGGTTTTGAGATATCGATCAGATGGTAGTATGCTCTAATAAAAAAGTATCTTTATACTATGAGTTAGCTAATTGTATGACTGACCCAGGAAAAAAGGCCATCTTGGGCACTTCATGTCATATGTGTTCTACAAATGATTATCCACAGCATCAGTACTGTCCGTTTGGTCTGGACAGCTGGTGTAATTGGCAAAAAGCTGAAGCTTCTGGATAAAAGTATAAACAGCTAGTATTATATTTGAAGACTTATCCAGAGGTGAATTGTTCGAAAAATGTTTATGTGATCATACACAAAACGCGAATGAAAGAAGAATCCGAATGAATCTATTTTCCAAGTAATAAACAGTTCAGATGTAATAGTTGGCCGACAATGCAAAGCATTTACCGATAGAATGAATAAGAAGAGAGTGCCGCGAGAAAATCGGGGCAGCTCATTAGCTAGTCAAGCACATCAGCAGCAACTTGCGAAACAAAGTCATATAAGTGAAGCTACAGAACGACCAGAATACGGCACTGGAATCGCTGATTAGTTTATAAGTCACTGTAATCATTCAATAATCCAGTATTTCAACTTTGAACCCATTTTTCTCAAAACCATATTTTCAGAATCTACTGCCACTATAACTGAAAAAGTTATTGATCGATGTTACTGAAATTTTGTACATATCTTCTTGTTGGTAATACTTTTCATACGGTTTAAGAGATTTTTCGAAAATTTCTTTAATAAATAGTTTTTTTTTTAACCAGAAACAGTCGAAAAATTCGATAAAGTATTCATTTTCTAGAGTGTGTTATTTTACGGAACAAATTAAAATCAAAAATTTCATATTTTTAGGTTTACCATCATCTATGTTATTAATAAATAAATAAAAATGTTGGTTTTTCCTTTTCAGGTCAATAGAACCGAAGCTACAGTGGCAGCAGAATGAGACGTCTCACTGCGACCTTCACAGAAGAAGTTAGTGATACAGACGCCATTTTCGAAAATTAAAAAAAAAATGTTGTTTAATTTAAAGTATGCATGAATCCCATGCTAATCTTCAAAAATATATAATAACTCTTTCATTAAATACTAATATGAAAATGAAGCGAAATTTTAGTATTTTCAAGTATATCCTCTTTAAGGGGTTATATACAGTTAGAATTTTCAAAAAATATTCTTGTTTTTTATTTTTTCTTATTGCACATATACACACAGAGAATTTCATATGGTTCCGGTTAATATTTTTTAAGTTACACGCAAATTTGAAAAGGCGTTCCAGAGTGCTTGGAACTGCATTCCAAACTTTAAATTGCTCAAAATGGTGTTTTCAAAGGCGGTGATCAACATTACTCAAAAACAGCTACACCGATTAGTCTCAAATTTTAACACGAGCTTCTTAAATATATTTTTTAATAATTAATTGAAGATTTTTTCTCAAAGACAAATTTTTTTTAAACCATTTAAGACCGATTTTGGGCAAAAATCGATTTTTTAGAAGCCGCCATTTTGTCAAAAATTTTATTTTGCTTATGCCTTCAATTTGTTACTAAATTTAACATTATTTTAACGAAATGTGTTTGGTTTTTTAATTTCAGAGGATCCAGTTTGGAGTTATAGTGGTCACCGCAAAACACATTTTTTGATAGGAGCTTGCGGAGATCAGCTGTGGTTCCTATCCAAATAAAAATTTTTACTAACACTAAGTTTTAAAATACAGTAAAAGTTACTATAATATGTGTACAAATTTTTGGATCAATAAATTCAAAAATACATTTTTTTCGGTCTTCTAACCGTACATAACCCCTTAAATAACCTGTTAGTTTGTTGGACACTTCGGACCACTATAGCACATACCTGTCATACAAAGTGAACGATCAGAATCAATTGCTTATGTGGAACCTTTTATATTTTTCAAGAGTGTTACAGCTTCAGTGCACCCGAAGTTAATTCTTTTTCTTGTTTCATTGAATACTCAAACTCGATTATATTATATGTATATTGAAGATATGAAATATAAAATGATTAATAAACTTTTCAATAAATGCTTTTGTTTCTTCATTAAAATGTACTTACCCTAATAATACATACGTTTGTTGGCATGAAATTACGATTGTGTCTAAATTTGCTAATTTTTGGTGAGTGATGGTTGATTTGCCTGAAATTGGAGTTTATTAAAATTTAGTGACTGTATTGTAGAATATTTTAATGTGAAATAATTAATTTTGTGCAACAAAACAGCAAAAGTAATTTTTATAAAAAATTACGCTCTAACTAACTAACGGACGAAAATGTGAAAGCTAGTTAACGAAGTGATGAAGGAAGTAAATTTGTTTGAAATAATGATGCGACTCGAATTTACAACTTCCGAATTACACTGCCAGACTGGTTTTATTTCATTTTACTGGGACAATTAACATTATAAATGCACGTCTTCATTCTCCATGTTACACTAGTACGAATGGATGAGAAATATGGTGGCATAACCGAAATAGTACGCTATATGTATGTTATAACTTATACGGGATGGTAGCATCAGTGGTAATATCTTAAAACTTAACAGTCAGTGAAATGCTAAAGTATTGGTAAATATTTTTAATTGGCTTATGAAACTAGTGCTAAATTGTAAAACAATGAAACGATTAGTGCCCAACAACGGGCTCTGTCAAAATCGATAACAACGAAGACATTTGGCTGACAGGATGACAGGCTGCCTCATTTTTAGTTTCTATATATATTGGTACAACCTTTTTTGATGTTCCTGTGAATTTTGTTCACCATACGCCAATTATTGAGTTTTTGGCGACGGTTTGCTTAAGACACGAAAAATTTGTCTGACCATTTTTTACCAAGGAAAGAGTTATTGAAGAACGATATTGTTTGAAGTTTTGTGTTTTCAATGGGATCACGCCTACATTATAGTTGAAAATATTGTGTCAGTGTTTTGGAGATTCTAGTTTATCACGAACTAAAGTATTTGAGTATCACAAATCAAAGCGAAAGTCGTGTAGTCATCGATATGACGATGACATTTTGATGTCGTCTTGGCAACCGAGATATAGCAAAATTATGTGATTTTGCTTAATGTTGTGTGCATGAAGCAGTCGAAACTGTTCAACAATCTAGCGAATGGCGCTCAAATTTTTAGTCGAAACTGAAAAGAACAAGGCGTTGACATGTTTGCATTTGTTTAGGATACTATTTTTAAGGCACTAAGGTATATTTGTTTCAAAATATGTAAGAATTTTTTGTAAGTCCGGGTCAATTTTAATCAGATGGTAAAGCTTACCCATTACAAAATTGTCATGACTTTTGCATTAGTTTCAAAGGCAATAATAAATAAATATTGGTAATAAAATACTTGAGAAAAAATTTTTTTATTGTCAGTCTGGGTCAATTTTGATCAGATGATAATGCCCATCGAATAGGAGTTCCACGATTCTGGACAATAAGCATTATAAATTTTGCGCTTAAGAAGAATTATTGCTAAAGTTTACATACACATTTGTATTTAAATACATGAAAATGAATTTGTTAGTCAGTCCGCTTCAATTTGGCTCGGATGGTAAACTCTATCCAATGGAAAATTTCCATGATTTTTGTATAGGTTTAGATTACTATATACAGCAAATAAAAAACATTAGTATTTAAGTTGATAATTTCCATGATTCTGAGCAATAAATATTTTACATTTTTCACTTAATAAAAATTATTGCTAAAATTCAAGACTTCTCTCAAGATCATTTTTATCAATCAGAAATTTAGTAGAATGCTAGTAGGCAAAACAAAACTAATTTTCTTTAGGTTATGTATTGAAATATGAAAGGGGCTTATATTAGGATCTACTATAGTAAGATATGTTTTTTGTTGAGAAGTCAGCTTCGGCTGCGAGTTTTGAAATTTTGTTCTTAGTGTGGTTAGAATTTAGATTAAAATTAAACGATCTTTTACCATATATATCTTTTTAGAAACTTGAAGGTTAAATTGCAGTAGATTTAAATTTAGTATTTTCAAAAAATTAAGGGATTAACGGAGTATACATTTAAGCTTTCGTATTCCGCGTCTTAATATAAACCATATAGGCCGGAACTCTTAAAGAAGCAAATATTTTCATTTAGAACCATTTTGCCTAAACAAACCCGAAGCATTCTTGGAATCTTGAAAGTGAAAATTCTAAGTATCAAATCTGAAAACACACACTAAGTAGCTAAGACGGCGGCCTCCTCTGTAATACTTAAAGGAGCCACAGGTACCATGAAAATCGATTTGGTTTGCGGTTAAGCGAAAGCGTGCCACATACTGGCAATTATATAAAATATACGTGGGATTGGAAGAGGCAGTGAGTCTTTGCCTGTTTTTGTAGGCTCATCAGCTGGCTTGTGGCCAATGTGTGAACTGGTGGGTTTCAAAGCTGTCGCTGCCGTTGCTGATGTTGATGTTATTTCTTATGCACGCACATTAAATGAGAGCTGCCGCTGTGAGCCAATATTAGCTTTTTGTCTTAAAACGAGCCGGGTTTCAATGCGGCCACTCCAGGCCACAATCGGCAAGGAAATTATTTCAAAAGTTCAATGACTCCCACGCTGTGGCGTTTGTATGGAAAAATAGGCAGAAAATTAATTAAAAACTCTAAAGAACAAATCAAACACACGCGAGGGAAAACTGGTGTTTGTATTGAACGAAAGTTGTTGGTAATTTATATATGGTATGTCTAAACGCAATATGCTGAAATGAAATAGCGGCATTGGAGTTGAGGCTCTTAATTGATATTCAGAGAATTCACCACAAGAAGCTTTAATTTGCGTTACTCTCTATTTAGAACTGCGCAGTATATTTAATGAATTCCGAGTTATTTGGATTTTTGTTCACATATCTTCAAGTTAATGGACCGAAGTTAATATATTTTCTTGTCATATAATTGACTTTCCTATAACGCCAATATTTCTCACCACACCCAGTAAACAATTATGCCAATTTCGACCATTTAAATGATTAATTCCCTGCCACTTAGTGCTTTAAACCGCCACTTGAACCATATACGCAAACACATATGCACACTACATTCATTATTCAGCAAAATAGAGTGTAAGTAAGACTTTGCGTGTGAGCTTACATAAGCGCTGTTATGTGGGGGCAAGTGTGAAAAATCCATGTAGAACACTAAAGTGCAAGTGTAAAACTCGCAAAAGCACTGTTGACAGCGGACTATCACTACGTGCATAGATTTGTGGTTTAATCCAACATGCACACACACACTTATATAAGCAGACACACCTAAATGCCTCACCTACAATCACTTGTGTATTTTAAAGCGCTGCCACTGCGGTTGCAGCAGATTTTATGCAGTACTTAGGGATTAAGTAGTGACAATCGGAAAATCATGGTAGAAGGGAATGGGCGAAAAGCACAGAGAAAAATGCAAATATGCATAGTAAAGAGTTGGTGGCAGCTGGAATTAAGATTCATGTCAAGCGCTGCTGATATGAGCATATTAAAAGTGTAGCCGGCAAATCACAAATATCAGTTTTGAAATTTGCTCACCTTTTTAATTTTTTCTTCTTCTGAATTGCAGTTATATTGTTGTCATAAGTGTGCATTTAACATTACTCATTACTCTTGCATGCAACAAATGAAGTACTATATATTTGTCATTGAAATAGCCTTAAATCAGCAGGAATTGTAGCGCTGAAAGGTGGAATTTTTCAATACGAATAGGTTTCTAATATTGAAAGCAATAAGAAATGTTATCACTATTTTTATGCCCCGTATTGTAAATTAATTTTCTCGAGTAAATAAGATTTCAAAAAAATGTATTTCGCTAAGTTGGTATGCTAAATATGAGCGCGATCTATCAACCAGTTTATTTACAGCAGCTGGTAAAGTCGGTACAGTAGTGCGTTGCGATTTTTACAATGGATAAAATATCGAACAAAGGATTTGTCTCAAATTATGTATATGCCTCGTTCTGAATGGTCTTCGACCTCTTCAACTGATGAAAATATTAAAATAGTAAAGGATATGGTGCTTGAAAATCATCAGGCAAGTGTTAGAGAGGTGGCAAGATAGCTCTACATCTTTCACAAGCTTGTTCGAATGTTTTTAGTACATATTTTGGAAAAGAAAAGTGTCTTTGGTAGACTCCTCCCGATAAAGCTGACTTTTTTCAAAAAGATTACAGTAAATAGGCCTTTTTGGGCCTGCTTGATGTCGCGAATTCCGATCCCACATTCATGAAGAGCATTATTACTGCTGATAAAACATGAGTCATAAGTTTGACATGCAAACAAGTAAACAACCATCGGAATGGTGGCGAAAAACGCGAGCTACATGATGATTATGCACCAATTTAAAGCCAAAAACACAATTAATACATCGCTCAAGAAACATATTCAACAGATTTCACTCCGTCTGATTTTCCTCTTGGTCCCGAAACTGAAATTGGCGCTCCGTGGAAAACTTTTTCAATCGACCGAAGAGATAAAACAATATTCGCTGAAAGAGCTGAAGGCCATCCCAAAAAATGCTTATGAAAAATGGTTTGAGGACTGGAAAACTCGTTGGCAAAAGTATATTATATCTGGTGGGGATTAGTTTGAGGGCGACAAAATAAATGTTGATGAATTTTATTCATAATTTCCGTGTACTTTTTTGGCACAAAAGAAAATTTATATTTCTGTAAAATAAAAAGAACTCTCTCACTTTTCAAATATATGGTTTCAATAAGATGTATCTCACACTAATGAGTGTGATCGGTTACGTTTGAGCACGAGTCAAAGTTGGATAACAGCAAACAGAAAACTCCGATAATTTTGTTGTCGAATATTCACCACGCTCTTGAAGGTAATTTACTAAAAATATCGTTAAAGTACCATATGGTACATACCCACTGCGATCCGCAGGTGAAGCACAAAAATCAATCCATTTCGGAAGCGACAAAAAAAGTCACTCGCATACGCTATGGGTCGGCGAAACAGTGACTAAGCTCGGATTGACAAACATAAAGCTTTTGCTATGTATTCGGTTCGATCGGCAGTGATTAACTACTATGAGTTCTTTAATTTTTACCTATGCTGTCAACAATTCGACCGTCTGAAGAAAGTAAACGGGCAGAAGGGGCCAACTTTAGCCAATAGAAGAATAAACCGGGATATAGCATCGATACTGATTCGACAGAAGCGGGGTTCATATGTTCTTAACCGTCCACCGTCCGGACGTGGCACCAAGTGACTACCATATTTCCCTATCTATGATGAAAAACTTTGTTGGTAGAGAAGTCACCTCAAGATAAGCATGAAAAAGTCGACTGTTCTTGTTGTTTCCCAATAGAGCTGAGCGTTTCTTCGAGATTGTCATTATGAAATTACCTTTGAAATGACAACAACTAATCCATCAAAACTGTGCATATTTGAGCTTAGTCGAAAATAAATTTGGCTAACCCATAGAACAAATATCTGCCCAAGTGAGAACCATCGAATTTGTATCTAGCCTGCAACCAAACATAACTTAACCGACAGCTAGTAAAGAATTTTGACAAACTCAGAGACAAATGATATAATCACTAGCTCTATTCTGAACATGGTTATCGACATTTTACTTACAATTATGACCTGATCAAAAATCGAATTTGGCTGGCAAAAACGACTATAATTTTGGTTATAGAAGGCCGGAATTACTGCATTGATTAATGGAGGATATTAGAATACAACTGCGTATTCTTGGAAAGTATGTACATAATTCTCTATAGCTCAGACAGAAACATTCCAGAATTTAGTAGTCTCTCATAAATTATATTGTTATTTTAGGCTTTTAGGTATTTTTCTTACAAACAGACCTAAACATATACTACTATCTTTTAAACGGTAAGAAGCCTATAACCAAATAATAAACATTAAGCCTAACGACCGCGATAGGTCCTTTTGATATATTACGTTGCAAATATATTTTATGCTCTCACTGTTTGCCTTAATGACAGCGAACTGCAATAATTTTTCTGTATGTATGTCACAAAGTATCGGCGGGATGAGACTGTCTGGCTGTAACTGTGCCACGCTCACCCCAAGTGTCGGTAGTGTCGGTAGACTGGCGCTATCTTCCGGTTTCCGCTGACTTTCACACCAAGGCGATGTGCTAAAAATAACGCAGACTATAAATGTAATTCATAACAATATTTATTAAACCGCTCCAGGCAGGTGGATGGAGAGTAAACGAAAGAAATGTGGGAGGAGCGAGTAAGACACTTTCGCCGCTAGTTAGAAGGCATAACAGTTACAAGTTGCTTTAACTTCTCTTCACCAAGTGTGTATTTACATTGAAGCTACAAATTGCTGCAAGAATCGTGGATGATAGCTTTGAAGCACACCATAATCAGAACGGAAGCTTTAACGGAAGTTGCGATGTACTGCTGCATTATTGCCTGTCGTGTTTGACCCAATTCATGGTTTTCTTTGTTGTTGCCTACTGGCACTTCCAGCAGAGTAAATAAAGACAAAATTGGTACTTTAACGTTGCCTTAAGAGCGAAAGAATATTCATATTGGTTTTATTGAAATCGATAAAAATGTTGTTAAAAGCGGCTTTGCTGACGTGTTTCTTGCATGCCTTGCATGCCGAGTGACATGTCGAAAATGTTTTTGTTAGGAATACTGAGCAGTCTCACCCACACATTTATGAATGCCGCTAAACTGGACGTGCCTTTCTTCCGTCTGGCATATTTCGTATCGACCCGGCTCGTGTCGACTTATCTGCTTGTCGCATATGTTCGGGCTTACTTTCAGCCTGCTTACCACTTGTCGCCGCTTTTAGCCGCGGCTAATGACATTTGTCGCGTCACAAAGTCACAAAAGTGTCTGACTTCGTAAGCCATCAGCCCTTGTCGTGGTCGTCCTCCGTGACATTTCTTTATTAACTTGCGCGCATATAGTTCGAAGAGTCTCACTTACAATTCGTTACCCAATGGGTTTATGTCATTACCTCTGCTCGTTAGCTGACATAACTGAGTGTCTTGTTGCCTGCCTTCTGGGTCATTATGTTTGCGGTAATGATTTTCTGTGGTCTGTTTGCTCTGGTGTGCGTTAAAACAATATTCCTCCCCAACTTTCTTCTTCGAGCGTAATTTAACAATGAAAGCAGTGTAGTTAGTTGGCGTGTTGATCCCTTACACGTATGCATTTAAAGATAACGTTATTGTTATTGTTGTTTTGCTCTTCATTTAACATTTGGGCTGCCTTGTTATCCTCATCCTTATCGTCCATCTTTCCACTTTAGTACTTCCATTAACAATTAAGATTATTTGCTCTATAAATAGAGTGGAGTAGAGCTCCTTAGAAAGCATCTTTCTCACAATCAAATGTTTCTTTCAACAGGCTTATTGCTCTTTATTGATTTATACATTCATTGTGAAAATTTTGAATTTATATAATCTTCTTATTATATTATTATAACCATTGTCGGCATAAGACAGACAATTATCATAGCAAGACTCTTTGTGACTTTAATTACGATAATTCACATATTGACCGATATATTCGGTATAAAATCAGACGGAAGTTCGAAATTTTTATAATATTTATATGGGAACTAGTAAAACATTTGACCAGGAAAAAGTTCTGCTTGAATATCATTAATATACCTCTGATATTAACCGATATTTTTGGTCTAAGGTCAGAGAAAGGTACTTAGTTCCACACTTCAATATATGGAGATTTCAAATTTATGGTCCGATTTTAAGACCGTATTTGTTTTAGGGATTGAATATTTTAAACAACACTATTTGTGCTTTATTCCATTCTGAAGGATGTAATGTTAGAAATAAAGTGCATATAATTTAATGTAATGGCCCAGATTTAGCTAGAGAATTTAGTTTTATTGCAAAGAAAAGCTTTCGCCATTATGTTTTGGCGGGACCACCGCAGAATATTCTCTTTCAAAAAAAAAAAAAAAAATACTTTAGCGGTGTAAAACTGCACAATCTTGGAGGCCATGCCGGAGACCATAGACGCCCTCACTAAAAGTTTAAATCAATAGCCTTGCTGTCTGCATGGCATGTAGCGCTTGAGGTCATCCAAGTGAACCACCTCAAAACTAAGCATGAAAAAGTGAGTAATCAAGGCTCTATATGGCTCCTTGTTGACTGTTCCTTTATTACCAGCTTAATTTTTGAAGAAATACCATATTATAATATGATTTCCTCTTCCCATATCAAACAGCGCCTTTTTGAGGATATAACTGCATCAAAATAATAGTTTGTTGATTATCATCACAGCAAATGAGACAATTTTGCTTATTGACGCACTTATTTAATCAAAAGTGGGTTTCATCGATGAAGAAATGTTTGCTGTGAAAATCTGGATCAGTGGCCATCTAGACCCACTCACCGAACATCCGACGTGCTTGATGGTCATTCGTCTCCAACTCTTGGACAAATGGGGTTTTGTAAGCCCGCAAGCCGATATATTTACGTTAAATCTTCCATAAAGTAAACGGGCACAGCTTCAATTATGTACATATGCGACAGCGAATGGACTCACTCGGGTCTTCTTCGATACTCTGTTTTACAGCAGCAACAGCGTCTCTAATGGGCACTGTTAGGCGCCTCTGAGGCTGTGTATTATCTACTAGACTAAATGTAGTGTGAAACCGATCTAAGGCGGTTCGAATTAGCTACCCTGCTGGCCGATTATGCTGATCGTATATTGGAACCAAATCGCAATGCGTTGCTCAAACAGCATCGTTATTTTGGTAGTAAACTTGGCCGATTTGCAAACATTGTTCCGGAATAAGTCCATATATAAATCGATATAAATCAAGTAACAGCTTTCATAAAATCAACTAAAAGTATTGCCTCATTGGTAACCCCACCTTAAAAAACCACCCGTTATATACTTATAAGAATCATACGGAAATTAAAATTTTTATGATAAGGAAGCAGGCGTTATATTAAAATTTTTGGGGAAAATGGGCATCTGATAGCCCTGCTCATCGAAACCATACTATTTAATACTTTTTTTTTTCAAAAATTACTTTTGAAACTTCTTATTTATTAAGCATGTAGAGATCTATGGTAGAAGCAGCTAAATTTATTAGACAAAGAATCAGAGTTATATGCTAAACAACGAAATCTTGTCATTTGCATTTGTTAATTTTTTTATTAATAATTATATTTTGTCAATTTTGTTAACAAGAAATCTGATTATAGTCCTTGACTTAATCAAAAAATTGCTGCAACAAGAAGCTTTGTAATGAATGCAGCGACTTTCATTTAATTTTAGATAAATTAGTTTTTAAATGAACAAATTTAATTAAAAACTTTGCTATTTTACAGAAACTTACACAAAACAACTACAACTGCACAGAAATTGCGCCAGCTAGTAAGCTGAAAATTCTCCGAAACTGCTGAAACATTTACTTACTAACTTAATGACCAATTTTCCTTCACACTAAACTCAAGCAGAAGTTGATAACGAAAGCCCAAAGCAAGTGGCCGTTACATAACGAGCACAGCAACAACAAATATTAACAAGCACTGTGACAGTGGGACAGACAACCGGAGAACGGTAAATGTCAAAGTGAATTTCCGCTGTCAGAAATTTCCGCATTTTGATAGTCATCGACACTCAAGCGAGTCTCCCTCCCTGTCGTTGTGGTATTTGCTGCCAGTAAGTATACGCATGCTTACATTTATATAAATGCTTTGTTTACAGTTATGCTGAAATTGTTGACAGATCACAGTTACGTGATTTGAGCGAATTGAGTTGATTGTGAGTAAATGGTGAGTAGTTTCTGATTAATTATGACTTGCTGGACCAAGTTTCTGGCCAATTTCATAGCAAACTAGATTCCAAGCACGATTACACGTTGCATGCCGCTTGCTGCAGTGTTTTGGTTTCCTTGTCAACTAGCCACAAGTTTTGTATAGTTTATAGTTGCAATGGTATGTGGTATAAGTAGGGCGTGACGTGGAGCATTTATTGGATGTGTTGCTGCATTTAGTAAACACTGCTTGCATTCGTCTATTCCTTCCTGATTTTATAGCACTGATAATCTTTTGTAAAGTGAAATGCAGCGTCCAAAATTATTAGATGTGAATAAGTAAGTTTCATTAAGTTAGATGGACCCAGTTGTCACATTACGTATGTATGCCATTTTATTGAAAAATCAGCTCTCTATATCCGGAAGCATTGTTTTGGACAACAAGTTAGGTTATCTTGGGTTATGTTATGTTAGGTTAGATTGGGTTCAGTTATGTAGAGTTAGAATAGCTTGTACTGGGCTGGCAGGCTGTCATGAAATACATTGATTTACTGGTGGTTCGTTATGGTTCAGTTTATTTTGAATTGAATTATTCATTATATGGGACCTTTTTTACGAACTTTAAAAGCGACTTGATATCTAATTTTAATACTTTGTCTATCTTTTGTGGACTGGAGCAGTATGTACAGCTACTTTTCGGTAGTTACAATACCTGTGGTACTGTCAAATGACATGCTCTGCATAATTTTAATTGCCGCCGGGCTATCGACGTATATATTTATCTCCTTTATGTTGTTGTACACTTTCCTGAGCGCAAATACTTTCATCTATAAGAAACTGCGATCTTCTTATTTTATCTAGAGCCTAAAACGCTTGCATCTCACATCCACAATATATCAGTTAGCTATCCAAACTTTCAGTTACTTCGTACGCACCTTAATTGTTAACTCAAAATCCGTAAAGTCTAGGAAATTTCCATTTCGGAACTTTGTGTCTCCTTGCAAAGGAGGATCTATTGAGAATGGAGCCATGCGTAGAAAGTGGGGAAAGTTCTCTGACCGCCATTCACTTGGAGGTGGCCAGAAATGATACTTTGACATATGGCTTTAAGCAGCTCACGACTTCCTGTCCTACACCAAGTATCCTCTGGGTAGTCAAAAAACCTTCATTTTAAGGGAGCAAGAAATAGAAGGCGAACTATCCTTCCCCAGGGTTGTGCGTTGGTTTTCGGACCATCCATGTAAAAAAACACCTTGAAGGAAAAGAAGAAAACAGCCTCGGATGAGAAACCCCCTTTTAAACCCGACCCTTGCAAACGACTTTAACGCCAGGAAGACATCTTTGGCACAGCGGTGTTCGAATTTGCCGTTCCCGAAATATATTATCTGTAGTACCAGATTTTAGCATAGAAAAATACATCAGGCTAATTGGCTGTCTCCAGATCGAAAAGCCCCCAACCAGATCGATTATGTTGTGATAGACGGAAGACACGTCTACAGTGTTTTAGATGTGCATACGCTTCGAGGCCCTAACATTGACTCGGTCACATCTGATGAGTGGACGTTAAGAGTTTTTGAGAGATGGTTCCGTGGAAGATGTATGGTCCTTTGCGAATAAAATATTTCTTTGTGTTGATTTACTTCAATCAATCAGTGGAAGAGTAAACGCTTTCACCCTCAAAAGTATAATTTCTTCTTAATGAATCAATATTACTTATCTAAGAAAAGAGGTAGAAATTATTCCGAGCTGTTTTTTTTTCTTTACGACACGTTGAAATTCCTTTCCAACTGCTGACTGGCACTAAATAATCATCAGGAGGTCCGAAGCTTAATGCACCACAATCTCCATTTGCAATTGATGTCCATGAACTGAAAGCACGACGTTGAGGGCGCTGGGCAAACATGAACTATGCCGTGTCTTCACATAAACATACATAAGTGCAACCGGGACCGTGAACAATGCGTTGCGGTGCAATGGCATGTCGGAAATATGGCAAAAGTGCGACATAAAATTGGCGTCAACTGTTGACCAAGCGACCGACTTACGCGTCGCATAGTGGTCTCGGCTGACGCCAACTCTGGCATTAAAACTGGGTCTATATCATAATTCATCGGCAGCTTCGGTCAGCGATGCTAACTTCCTGTGCCAAAAGAAATGCAAAACAACATAAACAACAACATAAGCAACAACAACAAAGCAAAGTGTATTGGGACTCAGTAGAGGCTGCAAGCAATTGGCAAATGGCTGATGGTGACCGGTGACTGGTGGCGACCAAATGACATGAACAGCAATGAACTACGCCGTTACATGCATTCGAACATACTCAGTCAGCATTCGTACACGCGACAACAAAGCTACAAACAAATGAACTTAGGTGTGTGTGTTATCCCCCAGAGCTGCCGACAAGGGCAATTCTGCAGTTGGTGTGAGAAAACAAAAACAACAACAAGTGAACAACACAAACAGAACTATGCCATCTAAACCATAACAACCGAGAAATACAACTGGCAATAATAACTGCAACAACGACAACCAAATAAATGTATGTGCAGTTATGCTGTCGTCACAGCAAACCAACTAACAAGCGAGCGACCAGTTGCAATGGTACTTGAGTGTGAAGAGACTTGCATAAGCGGAGGCTGTGGTGCCTTTCGGCTGACGGCTGGCGGCTGTTTATCTCGAGACCTCTGAATAGTTGTGTCATCATTACACATTATGCATAAGTAACTCTGTAGTGCAATGATATCCTTCGTTGGCCGCCAGTTGCAACCAGCAACAAGAGCAACAAGACGAACAAGTGCAACAACAACAATAATAATACTATAATAAATGTATAAAAGCGTCTGCCAGCAAGGGAATAAAATTTTCAAATGACATTCTTGTGCCTTGTGCGAGTTCCTCGTAAATACATAAATGTCATTTGCATGATGCTCACTCGGCATTCTTGATATGAATATACATACATTTGTATGTAAGTGTTGTGGTGAGGCATGCTTCTGAAGAAGACTGTGAGTAGTTTTAGGAATAGCAGTATTATAGAGTACCATTTTATGGGTATTTACATATGTATATGTATGTGATGGAAAATTTAGAACTTATTTATGTAGCTGATTTTACCAAAAAATAGGTCCTGTTGGCTAAACAAAGATATAACAGACCCAAAAAGTAAATCAAATAGTCAAAACATGAATAACTGACATACGGCTTTACATAACTAGAGGCTTTAAATGATGTGTCGAACTTAATATCATCTAAAGCCTTTAATTATATGATGCCGTACGTCTTTTCTTTTTACTTTGACTTTATATACTTACTTTCTGAGTCTGTTGTACTTATGTGTGTGTTTCTTCTAATATTCAATAATAAAAATATTGCTTCCAAATATGCAATTCTTTATAACAAAAATTGTACCCATTTCGCCGTTGGTACGAATGTAAACTATAGATGTTACTAATTTTAGTAAAGTTTCCACTTCGGAACCAACCTAGTAAGAATAACAAAACATTAAGATGGATCTAAAAACCAAATGCATTTGTATGCTCTTATATATATGTATAATGGGAAAGGAAACTTGAAAAAATATTTAAAAACAAATGTGGTGGGTTTTGTCAGAAATGGAATTTTCTACAAAATAAAAATTTGTACTTGAAAATTTTTAATTTAAAATTAGGGGGATTCCGCCATTATTCGCTCAATATAACGTGGTAATTCAAAACGAAATTTTCGGAAGAAAAATATCGCACAATATAAAAATTAAAGTAAAAAACACAAAAACTGGTTTGATTGATTTTTGACGTAAATTTAGAGGTTATGTGAAAAAGTCGGATCACAAAAGTTATAGATCTGTTCATAACATATAACATTGCTATACACTTTTTGTCTATAGGACCGTTTTTTCCGTCTAATTTTTGTCTATGCCGGAATCTAGATAAATCGTTTTTAATCTTTACAATTGAATCACACCCTCGACTTTTTTTTCAATCTTATATAAGATCTACTTATTCCCGTCCAATATTTTCTCTCTTAATTTTCTTATTTAATCTTCATGTTTCCACATGGTTTTCATACTCTTCTGATTTTTAATTTTTTCCCGAAAATTATCTACCCAAGTCTAAATGAAGAACGTAATTTAAATTGCAAAACTCATAGCTTTGTCGGAAAATGGTGGATCTTCAAAAATGGTATGTTATTTTAATTTTTAATTTTATTTGCTTTTTATTTTATTACTTGTTTGATTGCTCGAACTTAAGTAGTCTGGTAACTTCAAAAAATCTAAAGTTTTTTTTGCTTAATTTGAAAGTACAATGCCTTGAGAATATACTGTGAAAATTTCAGATCAAAATTCCAAATACTTCGGGAGTTACAACGAGTTTCCTAGAGAGTCCTCTCTCTCGGAGTTGTTGAACTTCCAACGCGTTTTCCTCAAAACATTGTTTTTCTGGCCGATTACTTTCAAATTTTAACAGGTTGTTCTACGCACTTATAGTTTTCGTCGGTACCAACGATAATTTTTTTCACCTCTATCTTGTTATTTACAACTTACTAAAATTAAAGGACTTTTTTTTTCAAAGTCCGCCATTTTGTTATTTACCCTTGAAATTTAACTTCATTAGTTCCGACCGACCAGTCTATACTTAGTTTAAGAATAATCATGAATATTTGATTTCAGATACCATCAAGAGCCAAAATCACCCGGCCACCCACGTGCATTTTTTTTATTGAGGTTCCAACTTCAAGTGACAATAATAATAGTAATAAAGTATTAAATTTTTTCAATTTTTTTTTTTTTCACTTTAAATATATTATGTAAATAAAAACACTCCAAATATTCCAGATAATTCCTATTTATTTTCCTAACGGGTGATTTTTTTGAGGTTAGGATTTTCATGCAGTAGTATTTGACAGATCACGTGGGATGTCAGACATGGTGTCAAAGAGAAAGATGCTCAGTATGCTTTGACATTTCATCATGAATAGACTTACTAACGAGCAACGCTTGCAAATCATTGAATTTTATTACCAAAATCAGTGTTCGGTTCGAAATGTGTTTCGCGTCCGTGTCCGATGAGCGATGAGGCTCATTTCTGGTTGAATGGCTACGTAAATAAGCAAAATTGCCGCATTTGGGGTGAAGAGCAACCAGAAGCCGTTCAAGAACTGCCCATGCATCCCGAAAAATGCACTGTTTGGTGTGGTTTGTACGCTGGTGGAATCATTGGACCGTATTTTTTCAAAGATGCTGTTGGACGCAACGTTACGGTGAATGGCGATCGCTATCGTTCGATGCTAACAAACTTTTTGTTGCCAAAAATGGAAGAACTGAACTTGGTTGACATGTGGTTTCAACAAGATGGCGCTACATGCCACACAGCTCGCGATTCTATGGCCATTTTGAGGGAAAACTTCGGACAACAATTCATCTCAAGAAATGGACCCGTAAGTTGGCCACCAAGATCATGCGATTTAACGCCTTTAGACTATTTTTTGTGGGGCTACGTCAAGTCTAAAGTCTACAGAAATAAGCCAGCAACTATTCCAGCTTTGGAAGACAACATTTCCGAAGAAATTCGGGCTATTCCGGCCGAAATGCTCGAAAAAGTTGCCCAAAATTGGACTTTCCGAATGGACCACCTAAGACGCAGCCGCGGTCAACATTTAAATGAAATTATCTTCAAAAAGTAAATGTCATGAACCAATCTAACGTTTCAAATAAAGAACCGATGAGATTTTGCAAATTTTATGCGTTTTTTTTTTTAAAAAAGTTATCAAGCTCTTAAAAAATCACCCTATATAAAAATCCACCCTCCAAAGAAGTCACTAAAATAGGCATAAGTTACCAGACTACAACTTTAATTAATAAAAAGATCAATTAAGAGTTCATACTTGGAAAGGCGCTTGCTTGCCAAAAAATTTTTCAGAAATACTGGAAGGCGAATCAAATCGGGCTCATTTTTACAGCAGTCTTCACTAAATTTATGCCCAGTTTCGAAATCATATTCATAAATCCCTGTCTTATTACTAGGAATGTTGTTTTAATGGAAGTACGATCTTCAGGTTTTGCAAAAAATCAGGTCTTTTGGTATGAGTCTAACATTGACGCACTTCACATCCGAAACATTAAACATAGTGTGACGATTCGATCCATAGAAGATGTTGAGATCGTCTTCTATTCCTTTGATGCCAATACCACTATTTTCAAGCATTGCTTCTTTAAATATTCCAATGTTCTCGTCATTTACACAGTTGTGTGGGCGACTTGATAAACAATATACAACATCTCCAGTGATTCCGGAACCAGAATTCCACAAATTTTCAAACAAATTCGTTGTTAATATTTTATTCTATGACAAAAATAGCCAAACAAACTAGAGAGATTGCTGAAAGATAAAATACAAATATGTAAATACTTGTATGTCTAACGCAACCGTTCAACTTATGTAATATTATATGAAAAATTAAGTGGAACAATAAAATACAAGTACTTTTGGGTTTAGCCTTCCAAACATATTTCTATATATAAGTCAAATGTTCTAAATGGGGTGGAGGCGAAAGCATCGAGCTGGCTCGTCCAATTCCGTTAACCCGAAACCATTCATGTGCTAGCTTACTGGTGTGTTTTGGATCATTGTCCTGTGAGAACAGCCATTTTGGCGGCCTGTTATCGTCTGCAAGTGCAAGCATAACATTTTGAGGTATATTTGCATATGATACTGTTCTACGATGCCTTCAATTCAATGGATCACAGAAACACCTCTGAAACGTCACCATTCCATTTTACTTTGCCCACTATGTTTTGTGTACCATGTATCATGGATTAGATTCTGTACCAAGATTCTCGAAACCTTTTCCCGCCACAAAGAATAAAGTTCCACTCTAAAGTCCAAAGTATAGTAGGTTCCAACGTTTTTCTATTATCCATGTCAGTTGTTTCTGCGCAAATTTAAGACGCCGCGCTACACCATTACATATATTTTTTAATAAAGTAGCCTTACTACTATTTAACTGCACGCAGCTGTACATAAGTATACAGTCTTTAATTGCGCATCGCAAACTTTTAATAGCATTTAAAATGACCAACTTGCACTTCTGCAAAAGATTTAATTCACATTTAGCACTCAACTAATTTTATGACGTCATAAAACCGAAATAGAACTTAAATAAATTCCTGCGGCAACTTTTATGACTAAACTGCATGAACGAAATAATGATAGCATATCTTCAATTAATGAAAAATTCTTAAAGCTACGATAGGATTGTGTGGGTGTACTATACATTTTTATGTTTACAGAATATTTAATATTTATAATATTTGGAAAATAATTTTATAATATGAGGCAAATTCATTAATATTTTAAATTGCAAGAAATCGTTTTATAAAGAGAAAGGCATTAAAATTATTCTGAATAATACGTATAAGGAAGTCATTTGGAAGTGTAATCGGTGTTAACAGCCAAATACGAGATTTCAGAACATTTATATAGATTTGGAAAAAGCTTCGAACTCAGGCACGAATCGTAAAAACTAGCAATAACACAATGAAGTTTAATTACATCTTCATATAAATGCCTTTGATAAAAAGCACAAAGAGAAGAGGACCTAAAACTCTTCCTTGTAGCATGACACAATAAAAAAATGGAATGAGACGCCATCGACAATAAAAACACAACGTCTATTGTGCAAATATGACTTGATCTCACTGCATTAAGGCAGAATGAAAACCTAAAGAGAATTTTTTTTTTAAGTACAATATGCTTGAGAGAAATCGCAATCTACTTAAAATCCAGCTGAGAAGGCAGACATGCAATAATCACTAAAAACCACTAAATTTGACAGAGACAAAGCACTGCTGATTGACGATAATAATTGATTTAACTGCAAAGAATCACTTATTTTTAACAGAGCATTCAAAAATTTTGGAAACGGTGGAGACTTTAGAAATAGGCTTGTAATTGGAGACTACATCCTTTTTATCATCTTTAAGGATAGGGGTAATGAATGTCGATCTCAAGTGTGAAAAAATTACCAGAAGACAGAGACTTATTGAAGAGAGAGGACATACAAAAGCAGGACAATTTTTTATAAGTACAAGCGGCAACCCATCGGGATCCAATTTGAAGGAAGGATTGATAGCTCCAATAGCCTTGACGATAGCGTCCTGCGAAAGGCACAGTGTGTTAAAATTTAGAGATGAAAAATTATTAGCAGAAAAAGTAGAAATAGTTCCAAGCTCTTCATGTACATAATTTGATTTGAAGATATGAGCTTTTGTTGCAGAAAATTTTTTATAATATATACTTTTAGGTTTTTTCAAGCGTTCAAGGTTCTTACAAAGTACTCTTGTACAAAGTATGTACAAGTATATCAAGGCAACTTACATATGCACATATTTAACTGTAAAAGAGAATTTAGTAACAAATTTACTTTATTCAAATAATGATGCTCCAACAAAGGTTCTGTTAACTCCTCATTTGACTGATCAGCACTTTGCTGGTGTTAATTTGCAGTGGATGTACTGAGAGCATTGCGCACAGTTGGTGACGCAGGTGGCGAACATATTGAATTTCTTCGAACTACCGCGCACAACAAGCCATAAAATGACTTTTTGGATTTAAGCAGAAAATCTGCATCAGCCTGTGATACATTGCCAATTTATGGCAGCTAATCTTAGGCTGTGCATGATTCATTCTTAGAAAACAAACACACGGCATTAAAGCAAAATAGAATTATGATTAGGGGCAAAAATTAAACACGTATACCCGCTCTGACAACTGAATTAGAAAAAGAAAAAAACAAAAATTTTCCTCAAAGAACAAACCGAACACGTATGTATTAATAACCAGCTTCGGATGAAAAACCCCCCTTTTGATGACGACAATGGCAAACGAAAACAGGACTACGAATTGAGGGCATGCACCTGGAATGTCCTGTCCCTTAATTGGGAATGTGCCACTGCCCAGCTGGTTAATGTGTGCCGTCCAAGAAATGCGATGGACGGGACAAGGAGTGAGACGAGTAGGTCCTTGTGGCATTTAATACAGTGGCCAGCGAATTAAAAGACAGCTCTGAAAGTATTCGACGCAGTACCCGACGGGGGAAGCAGAGGAAGAGGAAGACCTCCTCTCCACTAAAAGGACCAAGTGGCTTCACTTGGCATATCCAATTGGCGCCACGCAGCGAAAAGAAAAAACGACTGGCACCATGCAGCGCGCTGTTATTAACTCCTCTATAATCGCGTAAACGGTGTCTACGCCCGTAAAGAAGAAGAAGAAGAAAAGCAACATCCCGACTATTATAACCGGTGGTAAAAAAAAACAAGAAAAAACGTTAACTTCGGTTGCACCGAAGCTAAATACCCTTCAGGTGCATTTCTGTTAGTAACTATGTGTCCAGTTTGTATGGAAGCTATATGCTATAGTAACCCGTTCTGAACAAGTTTTGTAGATATTACATTGTTACCTTAAAAAATAATCTATACCAAATTTCGTAAATATATCTTGTTAAATGTGAAAGTTGTCCATTCAAGAATTTGATTCCGATCGTTCAGTTTGTATGGCAGCTATATGCTATAGTTAACCGATCTGAACATTTTCTTCGGAGATTACATTGTTGCTTTAGAAAATAATGTATACCAAATTTCGTGAATATATCTTGTCAGATGTGAAAGTTTTCCATACAAGAACTTGATTCCAATTGTTCAGTTTGTATGGCAGCTATATGCTATAGTTAACCGATCTGAACATTTTCTTCGGAGATTACATTGTTGCTTTAGAAAATAATGCATACCAAATTTCGTGAATATATCTTGTCAAATGTGAAAGTTGTCCATACAAGAACTTGATTCCGATCACTCAGTTTGTATGGTAGCTATATGCTATAGTTAACCGATCTGAACAATTTGCTATAGCGGATATTACGTTTTTGCCCTAGAAAATAATCTATACCAAATTTGGTGAAGATACATTGTCAAATGCGAAAGTTCTCCATATGAGAACTTGATTCCGATCGTTCAGTTTATATGGCAGCTATATATTATAGTGGTCCGATATCGGCCGTTCCGACAAGTGAAGAGAAAATGACGTTTGCACAATTTCAAAAGGATATCATAAAAACTGAGGGACTAGTTCGTATATATACAGACAGACGGACAGACGGACATGGCTAAATAGACTCAGCTCAACATACTGATCATTTACATATATGTATATATACTTTATAGGGTCTCCGACGCTTCCTTCTGGGTGTTACAAACATCGTGACAAACTTAGTATACCCTGTTCAGGGTATAAATATTGCAAATTACGTCGATGGAAAAACATTGAATGTAATTGTTATAGCCTTACTTCTTACTTTCAAAACTCTGCTAAAATATATCATAAATTTCCAAACTTAAAAGACTAATTTTTCGCCACCGTATATATTAAAGAATGTATGTTATCAATTAATCAATATTAAACTTTTTCTCTAAAAATCGTTAAATATTATTCAGGTATTTACATAGACAGGGATAAATCAGTGTTTAATTATTTTCCAACCACAGGTAGTCGTGTGGGAGCTATTTGCCACAACAACTGCAGGAACAACAAAAAATCAAGACAGCAGCAATAATTTACCACCGCAAAATCACCATAGGAACGAACAGGTAAATACTGCATTTAATGTAAAATATTTATGTTGCTATAGAATGTTGAGAATAATATTGTTGTTTTTGTTTTCGAAGATTTTTGTTGCTCCCGGTTCGTTGCACCTATAACTCCAACAGGCGTTGCTCAACAGCCGAGCCTAATTACCTAAAACATTTAATACTTTCATGTGGCTATGGGTGAGTGTAGAAGTTTGTATGAATGTGAGTGCAGGGAGTGGGTTGCGGTGATTTTCTGCCTTTCAGCGTAATTAAAAGGTGACTAACCTTTGCAGGCTTCCCACAAAATGATGCTTTCGCATTCAACAGTTCAACGCAACTTCAACCCATACATACATATGTATTATATAAGTTGAACTGAAACATTATAGATAGACTTAATATGAACCTATTTATGGCTAACAGAAGCCTTTGCGAAAAGGTCATCACCTCAACGATTTAGCGCAGATTTATTATGTGTTGGTTTCACTATAATGCGGCAATAAAACACGTTTAAATACATATGAACGTCCTACACTCAGTACCGATTAGGTAGACCATTTTTCAATTAGCTCCCTAACCATGTATATTATCCTATGGAACTTCTGGTTTTGTGCGCTTAAATTAATTGAGCTGCTTTACATAATTTGTTTTGGCAGTTGGGGTGGATTAAGTGAACTTTGTAAAGTATTAGTTATTCGAATTTCAGATACAACACTGAGGTCAATAATATCAGAGAGCTTTATTTAATATATATGAAATTCCCAGAGACCTAATAAGGTCATTAGCTTTTGCCAAAAATGTATGTAGGCTTATTTGCAAGCGCAAAAATAGATATCTAATAAATTAAAATATGTAATAGCTTCGATTTGGTTAAAGTAAAATTTAAGTAAAAAATTTTGTATATTTTGGATTAATAGGATAATGCTAGTATATGAAACGCAGTATATTTTATACGTGATTAATAATTATGAATATTCACTATCTCGCATCTTCATATATTATTAACTATTTTAATTGAAGAATTTCCTTATTATACCCTGAACCCCTAAACATGGTTGAGATGATATCGGCTATCGCTTCTTTTGAGATTAATCAGAACCTGTCGGTGGTTAAGTCATATGCTAAGCAATAGACAATCCATATACTATGATATAAAAATCGCTCATGATATCACTTATGGCACTCCGAAAGAAAGCATCTTATCCCCTTGTTATGGGTCACCCTATAAATTACTACTTCTCCTCGACAGCTATCCGCTGTTCTCTGCTCAAATGGTAGAAAGGGCCTTTGGATCTTGACCAACTACGGATAAAATGAAAATACGCACAAGAAAGACGTAAAATACGTAATACAGTCTCCCCTCCTTAGGGTGTCTAACTATTCCTGCATCGGCTCTATTTGGTGGATGTCACTAAACTAAAAGTGCCGCACTTTAAACATTTAATGAATGCGGGTTAAGCTGGCATTGCGACCAAGTGAAGGAGTTCCATAAGGAACGTTCTCTTTTCCCAGTAACATTAGCACAATGGTTTTATGATCAATATTACCCAAATAAAAATAAAAGCAAATGAAAAAGCAGAAGAGCTGCCCCGCCATCAAGCATACCGCCGTTACTTTGGCATAGTGTTGACGATTGACGGACCAAACACTCCTACTGCTAGGCAAAATGAAGCCTAATAGCATTATTGTGGTCATCACAGCGCACCTACCCTTAAGACCTCAGCTTCAGAAAATTGGAAAAATACATACTGCTGTGATCAAATTGAAAGACTTTTGTCCATTTCATCTCCTTCAAAGTAATCCCCTCCCGCTGCAATACACTTATGCCAACGAGTTTTCTAGTCATCATAGCATTTGGAAAAATCCACCGTTGTGATGGCCAACAGAGCCTTCTTCGATTCGGCTTTCCCCCAATATCCCCAATTGAGTCAAAAGGGTGTCATCGGAGTGGTCACGTGAATTTGCTGAATAGCCAGAAGTTTCACGAAGGTAAATCAGGCAAATGCGGTGGTGGCCGCACGATATTAGTTGAAAATGTGGCGAAATGATCATGAATAAACCATGCAGTATGAGTTGGTGTATTATCGTACTTCATTGTTCACAAAACGATGCGTATCTCAAATACTAAAAAATATTTTGACGTGAAATTTAACGTGTCACTAACAGTAAAAAAAAAATACCGATTCGAAAAACATGAGAAGTCAACTTTTAATTTGATCACAGTAGTATTTTACTAATCAAGTTAATTATTCTTTTAGTAACTGAACCAATTCCAATCAAATTTAGTGTGTTACCCAAATATCTATATAAACACTGTGAAAATGGGCGAAATACGATCACAACCATGCCTACTTCCCATACAATATAACTTTTTACACATAGAGCTCTACAGAGTTATTTCATCGTATAGAAATTGTTGAGGAGGGACTATAATTACATATGGTTTATTCTTTTGCTGAAGATATCGCTCAATCTGTGAGGTCAAGTATGAAAATTCGGGGAAAATATGGCATAGTCGAAAAAATCTTTTCGTATTTTGTTAATATATGTATGTATGTCGTTGCAGTCGTATAACAGTGCTACCAATCACTGTGGCACACAGCAATGGTTCGTTCGCTTCCGTTCTGAAGATTTCGATTTACACTGATGCAATAATGTCTATAGCGGAAAAATAGCAAAAAGTCGTCCCCAAATGGTGCATATTTGTGTATTTATTTATTAATATCAATATTAAAAAAAAAATAAGTTGAAATTTGAATAGAAATACGAAAAGATTTTTTCGAGTACCCAAAATGGGTGAATTTGGGTCCGTACTTCCGTTAGCCTCCATATACCTAACATAAATATTTTCGAATTTCGACTTGACTTTACAGAGTATCCATCATCCAATATGTAAGAAATCTTAATGGAATTTAGAAGGAATTTATCCACTTACCTAAAAAGGATAAAAACAGGGTGGTACTTGCTCTAGTCATCATATTAAATAAACGGATTTTCGAACATCCGCTTTAACTTAATACTATACCTTATATATTGGTCAATATGTGAAGTTTCTTAATGAAGTTTAGAGGGCATCAAATTCTGGTAGGGTTATGTCGTATCTCTACAGAAGCATAGAATTGAGTCCAAATATTCCGTTGATCTAATCTTTCATTGAAAGAACTAAAAAGCAATGCTTTAATTCATTGTGTTGGCATCAATGATATAGCGGAGTATATCAACGTTTCTTATGGATCGACTCAACACATCTTGGTAAAATTTTGGGTATGAAGCGTAACAAGGATACACACTTACTCATAATTTCTAAATTTTATAAGTGATATTTTAAGTACTTATTGCTTAGTGTATATGTATATGTATGTGCATATTTCAATAAAAGTTTTTGGGCGAAAATAATCACCAAACGCTGACGCCACAAGCCATACAGTCTTCATACAATGTATTTCGAAGAAATTTTATTTTCACTAGCTCATTGTGAATGAATATGTAAAGCAATATTGAATTCATTGCGGTAAGGTGATGTTTAAAAATAAAATTCCAACTAAAGCAACTCGAAAGCAAATTAAATAATTCGTTTATTAAAAGCTTGAATTGATTATATGAGCATACAAATATAATAGTCACGTGTTTGTGCTAGTAAATATATACATATACATATGTATAGTTCGTATTTATGTAAGATTTCGATTTTATATCTATAAATACAAGTATAGCATTTACCATACACATGCTGAAATATTAAAATTCTTAACACTCGACACTGTAGCCGCCAAGGACTTCAAGCGTGGCGCTGGCAGCAGCTGCACAATATTAGCGTCCTGTTGATCGGCAAACGCGCACACAAAACAACAACAAACAAGCCACAAACAGCAGCCAACAGGCGCCACGAACTATGCGAAGTTGAGGGTGTGTAGAACACCTGTTGGGTTGAGATTGTCTGCATTGCTGGGCCAGGTATATATGTATAGTATATAGTAAGGTTGTCAGGAGAATTTATGGAATTCCGTTTTAAAAATACAAATTCATATTTAAATATGTATATATTCATGTACGCGCAGTCTCGTATTGAAACTTTGCTGCAGACGTGGAAGGTACGTGCGTTTACACTTAAGTATATACATCTATGCAGCCGGGCGTTAGTATGCAAGTGCGTTGCGTGGAATCCTTGCAATCTTGTTATGCCCTTGATTCCACAAATGCAGCCACAACATGCATATATTTATGTACGTTTGTGTATGTACTATATTTACGTTTGCTCACAAATGAACTAACTGTAGTTTCATATAGTAAGCGTGTGAAGAATTGCGTTATGACTGAAAATGCCAAGCACGTTGCCACGTCGGAGGACCGTGTTGAATTGCAACAAAATGAAATTGGTATATATATATATAATAATGTTTAGTATTAATATATCCCTCACATAATAAAAAAAAAACATAAGAGAATAGTCATTTAAGTGCGTCTGATTAAGCGAACTATTCAACTCCTCTGTGTCCTCAAAAGGAACTGTATCTTTTGATGTGTATATAGACATACATATAGGTTATAATCAAGGTAGTAGTAGATCATTTACCAGACAGTTCTAATATTATATAAACTCTTATGTGAATTGAGAGTTAAGTCTTGGTATAAAGGTAAGTTTTATGCTGTGACCTTGACAAATGTACCGCGTCGTCCAACCAATACTTTTCTAGTGATAGAAATCTACCAGCCAGGGAAATACCTTCAGATGCATAAAGCTTATTGGTTATGTGGGGTCTAGGGCAAGTTTTCACAATATTCTCAATTTTAGGTCAGAATATACATAGTTAATAGAAAAATAGGCTTTCAATTTTATGAAAGTAACTTTGACCTAAATATGTAGTACTTATAAAGTCAACTGGAAGTTCGAAATTCTGTGTATTATCAAGAAAGGATTCTCTTTGAATTCCAATTATATATTTTACACATTGAAAGATATTTTCGGTAAAAAGTCAACTATAAGCACTGGGTCCACATAATGAGTAAGAATTTAAAATTGTGTCATATGAGAAGTAGTTCGATTTCACCCATTTTCACACCGAAATGCAGGAATGACACGTTCCAAATTTAGTTGAAATCAGTCCGGCGGATCCCGAGAAGTGTCACTCCACCAAAAAGTGGGCGGTACTGCGCTCATCACAAAATTATTCTGAAGAATTGTTACTGTCTCAAACCACAACCTGGCGGATTATTAGAAAGTTTTTAGGCTTGCATCCGCATAAAATCGTTTTCACTTAAGAACTGAACCCATTGAACCTCCGTAGGCGTCATGAATTTGCTGATTTTACCTTGGAACAACTTGAAAACAATAACGATTTTTTTAAGAAAAGCACCTTCTTCGTTGAGGATCACTTACATCTGAGTGGTGCTTTAAGTAAATAAAACTGACGATCCTGGTGCTAAGAAAATCCATAATTATTCATGAAAACCATTACCGTCAAACTAACAGCTTGGTGTGACTTTGGGTTTGATGGAATCATTGCTTCGCGCTTATTTCGAAATGAAGCTGTTGACACCGTTACTGTCAATAGAGAGCTATATAAATCTATAACCAACTTTTTATGGCCGCAGTCGGAAGAAATTGATCTTGACAATATTTGGTTTCAATAAAATAGGGCTACGTGCCATACAGCACCAAATTATTGATAAAAAAATTAGAAATCCGATTATTTCAAGGAATTGTGACATCGAGTAGCCTCCAAGAAATTGTGGTTTAACAACATTAGACTACTTCTTGTGGGGTTATTTGAAGTTATTGGTCTTTAGCAACGAACCAGACGCTCTTAAAGCTTTTGAAGTCAATATTGAACGCGCTGTTCATGACCTACGACTTGATTTAGAGGAAAAAGTACTCGAAAATTGGGTTCATCTAATTGGTTCCTGCAAGCGAAGTGGTGGAGTCCATTTCAGTGATGCTTTATTCAAAACTTAATTGTATCGATTGTATTTCGCATTAAACAAAAAGCATTTGGTTTTTTTTTTTTGGAATTAATGTATTCTTTTTGAAACGTAAACAAATCACTCTTAATGGAAAACCCTGTATGGCTAAATGAGTTAAGCTTCCCGACTTCATGCACCGGACTACACCACACAATACCTTATTCACAAAGCAGCACTGGCACACACACCACACTTAAACACAACAGTATTCCCACACACCACACATCAACTAAAAGCAGCAACATACACCCACACACACCATTACATGCAATATAAGTCACCACAGCCCAACGAGCAAAACCCTTCGTCATGGAGGCGGACGTTCTCTTTCGACCCACGACTTGCGATCAATTGACATCGGCGGATATTTATCTTTGGCGCACAGCAGTTTATTCAGTTTTTTCGTTATTTCGATTTTATATAGATAAGATATCAGTTAATATTTGTTATAATATAATTTCTTTAGTTGTTTATACACACAAATAGTAATTGATATCGCAATCAGGTGAAAACATTCTCTTATCATATTCCAGCTAGTTTATCTTTCTCAAGTTATTAGAGTTTTTATAAAGCTATAACTGCAGAACAAGGCAAGGCTCCGAACCGTGATTTATTTGAGTTAAGAAATTTTACGTTACCACAATTGAATTGTCCAACTACTACTACTACTCTACTTATAACATTATTGAAACTGTTGAAATTAATTCATAAAACGATCATATAGTAGTAAATTAACTGTTATGGGACTTCTTGGATTCCTACCTTACCATTATCCATTGCAAAAAACGATAGTGCACTTTCAACAAGAACAGTTGCACTACGGAAATTTCTATGCTCTGTGGCTGGTTTGCAAACTGTCTACGAATCAGATTGTAACAACAAGCACATTAAGTAAAGATTCTATTATTTATACAATTGGAGAGATGCTTATTGAAAGTATGGAAGCACGAACTAAAAAATTAGTGTCTAATATTGGCTTTGACGCTGTTTATACTTAGACTCAAGATTCCAACATATACTTGCTGGCTCACTAAAACAAAGGGCAATCAATTTTTTAAAGACATTGTGGGCACAAATAAAAATCCACAGTTCCATTCCAAATTTATCATTAACAAATTCAAAGACTTCCGATTCTAGCATAAAGAAAGTAATTTAGATCTTTTTGACGGACTTTTTGAGTGTTGGCGTTCTTCCAAATGAGTCAACAGATGCCCATGGAAAGATTGTAACGTTGAAGCTGCCATATATGAAATCTACTACAAATGCTTTAAATTTCTGAAAGATTCTGAAAGAAAATGGAGCGATCCAGAGCTTTATGCTCTAAGCAAAATATGTTTTGCTATACCACCAACTCCTGTAAGAACTATTACTTAATCTAGGACAAAATATAAATGTTTGTTATATATTTCTATTTTTCAATTACTAAAACTTTCAAATTTTTAACAAATGCTTATGATTTGAAATATTATTTTGGTATTTATGAGTCGTATTGAATTTTAACATAAATGGATAAAAAGTATCCTATGTCCTTACCCTGCTTCTAAGCTGCATATGTACCTCTCCACCAATTTTGAGGCAAATCGATTCAGCCGTTCTTGAGTTACAATTGGTGTAACTAATACGATATGGTAACCCTAGCTATGGCTCATGTCAAAGTGAGCGCGGGAGCAATTACAAAATGAAATGCTACGGGAGTAGCGTAGCTTTTTAAACGCTGGTTTAAACCAACTATCGAAGCACTTTTGCCTCTCTGAAGAGGTATCTATAAAACAAGCGTTCTGAATTCATCAATACTTGTCTCAAGTTAACATGACGATATTACAATATCGGTCGGTGCACAGCATTACTAGTTTCCGGAACAACAACTGATTGTTGTTGAGGATATAAAAGCTGAATCGAAGAATGCTTTGATGGACATCTCGACGAAACCATAATTATCACATACCAGAAAAGTGCAACTATTAAACTTGGTACGGTTTTCGATTAGCACATTTTCTCGAGTTTATCGCTTTTAGACGATTCGGTTAAAGATATGCCATTTTCATTTGCGAAAGCGAATTTTCCAAATTTTTTTCTGCGAAAACATTTAATTTTGTTGATCCAAAAATTTGTACTTATACATACATATGTATTATGTATCATTTAACTGTATTTTAAGACTTAGTACTAGTAAATATATTTATTTAGAAAGGAAATACAGCTGATCTCCTCTCAAAAAGCACGTCTTGCGGCGACCACTCTATCTCTAAACTAACTGAAATTAAAAAAATCAACAGCTCTCGTTATAGTATGTTAAATATAGTAATGAGTTGCAGGAATAAGCAAAATAAATTTTTTTGACAAAATGGCGGTTTCTCAAAAAAAAATATCGATTTCTCACCAAAATTCCGGTCTTAAATTGTTTATAAAAAAATATTTACCGGTGAGAAAAAATCTTCGATTAATTATTAAATAAATTACTAAAATTTGAAAAAAGAAGTTTTAAATGCACTTCCAAGCTCTCTGAAACTTCTTTTCAAATTTGCGTGTAACTTCGAAAATATTCAACAGAACGATATGATTTTCTGTGTGTATTCTTAAATATATGTATGTACATTAAGAAAATAAAATAAAAAGATGGATTTTTTTTGAATATTTCGAACAAATCCAAAATTGTCATCAAGAAATGCTGTGATAATAGTTCATCAACGAAAAGGGAAATTAGTAAGGAAAATGTTAAAATATAGCCCAAATAATACCAAAAAAGTCATCTCATATTGCTATCAGCTAAAATTTAAATTTAGATATGAATAATAAATAATCTATACTCGACAAGTTAAGTAGAGTTTCATCGACATTAATGATGATACAAAACGCATTTCAGAAAATAAACCGACTTGTTTTACATATGTTCAATAGCATATCTCAAAAAAACTCTGACATAAAAAGCAATCACACATAAATTAGTTCAGAAACATTTGAGGACAAACTTTTATTGTGCCGGTAAATTATCGTTAATGAACTAACCCCTTTCCAAGGACTTCTATTTTTCAACAAGTTCATTGCATAAGAAAATTTTGAGACATAAGTGAACCATTTCTTAGAAACACCAGGAAAATCCACACAGCTGTGGTAATCTATATAGTTTTTATCTGGAATTTAGAGGTAATCTCTGAAGCAAAAAAAAAGAAAAAAAAGTTGTGACAACTCAGTAATGAATTTTCCAAATCCCTCCCCCATGAGCAAGGATGAGCTTACCGCTCTCGCTCATTCAATCCATTTCTATCTGCCCCCTCTCCCGAAAATGCTCAAATGAACATTACCCAATCCGATGCCACCGCGTTTCATTAAAGTTCGCAACCGGGAAAAATCCAAGTGTGAAAAACAAAAGCGGCGCCGCACCACATACCACCGAAACCCGCATAATTGACGACTTCTTGTCGTCATCCTTCTCTGATGAAAGCGTGGACCTCGCCTCCCCTAAGGAAAAAAGCCCTCCCCTAATTCGAATCCTCTGGAAGGAATCGTGGGAGAAGGCAATCTTCGATCTGCCCAAAGCAGACATAAAAATCAGATCCGCCAAAGTAGTCTCTGAAGCCATCTTGGTTTATCCCGAAACCTTTGACGCTGGAACGGCACGACTTGTTTAACATAACTAACCAGCTCCATCAGGACAAAGACCTGATTATCGTCATCAGAAGCGTCCTTGAATGCCTCGATGACAAAACCATCCGCAGTGGATTGAGGACGAAAAACCCAGCGGTGAAGAGCATACACCACATCACAAGGACCCAAAAATATGGTCCCTAATAACGGTCAACCCCGACCCTTCGCATTCTTCAGCGAAGGCGATTTCACCTTAACATCCTCAGCGTCAAAGTAGAAGCAAAAAATCCAACGTTATACCGCAATGCCTCCGCTGTCTTAATTTCGCCTACACGGCGAACTACTGCCAAAAAAATTCCTGAAGGCAGTAGCAGTCCAACATTCGACGAGCAAATGCCTAAATAGTTTTAAGTTTCGACAATTATAAATAATAATGTTTCCCATCACAACTTTTACAGCCTTCGTAAGAAAAATATTACCTTTGATAATTATAATAAATTACCGTATTATTGTTATGTTATTATGGTAACGTACCAACAAATGCATATGGACCACACCATAACTATGGTAATATACAGCAATATCCCACTTCTAACCATGGTATCCAACTTTATCACAATCACCGCCTACAACACTTTCACTAACGGATAACCGACTTTATTCACCGCTTACAGTAGTTTCACCAATGGATAACCAACCTTATTCACGAACAGTCTATAGCCGTAAACAAGTGGCCGAATTAAAGTCCGAGTACAAAGAATGCAAGTTTGCCAGAGATGCACGTAGAAGAGAAATCGCAAAACGCATAGGAGTGGATAAAATATATAATATATATATAATAAAATTAAAAATAAAGATATGGTTCAAAAATCGACGAACAAAGGATAAAAAGCAAGATTCAAAGTCGATTTTCTTGTAACTTGGTACACAGAATTAGTAATTGATATCGCAATCAGAGGAAGACAGTCAGCTCACATATTCAAGCACATATTCAAGCTGGTCTACCTTTTCTTTGTGACTGAAGTAAATTTGGATAAGTTCTACGTAAAATTTTAATATGAAATATGCAATATATATATCTGATTGATAAAGACATGACATAAAATAAAAATAAAAGTGTGGTTCAAGAATCGACGAGCAAAGTTCAAAAATTCACGATTAGTGTTTAGTCGTGAACAAGTGGCCGAATTAAAGTCCGAGTACAAAGGGTGCAAGTTTGCCAAAGGTACGCGTAGAAGGGAAATCGCAGAACGCATACGAGTGGATTAAATATATAATATGTATATATATATATAAAATAAAAGTAAAAATGTTTTTCAAAAATCGACGAGCAAAGGATAAGAAGCAAAGTTCAAAGTCGATTTTCTTGTAACTTGTTACACAGAATTAGTAATTGATATCGTAATCAGAGGAAGACAGTCAGCTCACATATTCAAGCTGGTCTACCTTTTCTTTGTGATTGAAGCAAATTTGGATAAGTTCTACGTAAAATTTTAATATGAAATTTGCAATATATATATCTGATTAATAAAGATATTAATCCGAATTCACATAGATCACTGATGATGATGGAAGATGAAGCCAAGTACGACGACTCTGCGGGCTACCGCTCTTTCTTTGGTAGGGGAGTAATATAAAACCCAAAATAGAGTTGTCAACGTAGCTCTATTAAATTTTCTATGAAGGATAAAATGAGGAATTAAAAAAGAAGTCTGAAAGTTGAGTGAATGATATCGATATCGATCACACAGAAAGTAAGTCAGATACTTAAAAGTAAGAAGTCTTACTCATAAGCTCCAGGAAAATTGGAGAAAAAATTTCGCTCACCATAGAATAATGTGAGATTACTTCACAACCAACCAAGCCTCAAATTCAAGGAGCACTTGGCGTATTTTCCATGCAAAGCAAATTAAATCTATAATGCTTTATCTAGAATGATGGCGAATAAAGCCTATGTGCGTTTCAGCCGAGGCTATGTAATAGCCCGTTTGGCACCGATTGACATCCAGATAACTTAGCAGAGACGTCTACCGCAGCAAAAATAGAGGGAAGAATCAAAAGCAATGATATGTAGACAACATGGAAACCTCGATTTTCACCTGACCCAAATACTCAGTGGCCATGGGTGCCTTAGAAGCTACCTGTACAAAATATAGGTAGTCGAGTGTAGCAAGGGTTTCGCGATAAGAAAAATTAAACATCGAAAATGGAAGCATTGTTTTCAAAATATTCTCAATCAAGTTCTATATATTTTTGCATGCATTTAAACCCATATCAAAGCACATCTGCCTCCCTGAAAGAGGTATCTTTGGTGCAATATGGAGAGTAAAATTTTTTCTATTAGCAGCTTTAGGCTTGTTTTCCACTTTTTTGTTGGTTTTGAAGCATAGAATGACTTCTTTCGACTACTTCAGCAATTTGACGCACAATGCAATCGACTGCTGATTGCAGACTGACTCTATCGTCGCTTTGACCCTATTATATATACGCACTCTGTCTTAATTTTTTATTTTTTTTGTCATTTTATAAACGATGCATTGTTTTGTCATATAAATTAGTTAATTTTACTTGTGTCTCCTAAAAGTATGCAAACTTATGGATTTGCAACCTACCACACGATTTAATCTATTTAATAAAAATTGATAAAACTAAAGAAACACTTTTGTCAGAAAACAGGCAGTTTATAATGTATGAAAGTCATGCCAAAAAATAAAAGAAAATAGGAAGAATTTCCGTATAAGATTAAGTCATTTTATTTGAGTTTGGTGGCCTGCTTTTTGGAAGTCTTGGGATCAGAGACTCGGGATCAGAGAGCATATAATTAAATTGACTAATAATAAAAAAATTATATGATTCTAAAACGAAAAATTTTCAGATACCCGAAAGCTTTATTCCTTTGATCAATTGTTAATATATGATCCCGTTCATTGTCTCTGCTTGCTCTGAGGAAACTTCAACAGAGACCTCGATTTTAGCAAAGACCTTGCGAGCTATTTTAGCCGGCAATTTGCACTGCTCCCTTCGTTAAAAAAAAATCAAACAATATGTTATCCGATGGCTGCGCAAAATGCCAAAAGACTGCTGACCATTTACTTTCACTGATGAGGAGGTTCATTGGCAATGATGAAATCAACATGCTTATGCTAAAGCATCTAGGATCGATGGGACTAGTTACCTCACCAAGATCCCCAACCTGTCGCTGACCACTCTTCAAATACCCGACGGGTAGAAAGTCGGAAGAGTGGTCCCATAAATAAAACCTGGAAACCGACAGACAAAGGGGAGTCCTATCGTCCGATAACTCCGCTAAAAGAAGCAGACGAATCTTCCCGAAGGCATTAGCAGTCCAACATTCGACGAGTAAACACCTAAAAAATTTCAACAGTTTCAAGTTCTGACAATTATTACAACGTATTAATAAATATGTTTCCCGACACAACTTTTACAGTCTTTGTAAGTAAATTTAATTAGTTATAATTAATCGTGAACAAGTGGTCGAATTAGAGTCGGAGTAGAAAGGATAAAAGTTTGCCAAAGGTGCAGAAGTGGAAGAAATAAAAGTAAGAATTTGGTTCAAAAATCTACGAGCAAAAGATTAGAAACCTCCATTGTAAAAATTGATGAAGTTTTCTTCAGACAAGACTTCAAACAATTTAATAATGCTAGTTCGGGACTTTAAGCAGAAACCACTCTGTGAGAGAACGATCGTCATTGCGTTGGACTTATCAAAAGCTTTGACAGCGTCAGTCACACAACGCTACTGCAGGACATAACTACGCTCGTTTTACTACAGTGAAGAGCAGACGATGAAGCTTCCGACCTGCCAGAATACTGAACTCCAGACTTCGATAGTATGCCTCTTGATATCTTCTATCGAACACCTGCATAGCGAGGTCCGTATGCTTCTAGTAAAGGAGCACAATGAACTCTTTTCCAGGCAGTCACCTGCTTGTAGCATAACCGCCTCCTAGGTACACCAAGAGGTCATTCCACAACAAGAGAGTGTGACCCTTGCGCAGCTTCGTTCTGGATACTGTAGTAGGTTAAACTCTGACCCCGTCCAAACAGTACGTTTCTTGGGTCTTCCGTTGGATGACGTCGACGGCAAATTAGCTTATCCTTATCATCCTAAAGGGGACTAGGTACCCGCTAAAACAACAACAACAATAACCTCAATTTTTTATGGCATTGTATAAAAATCGCTTGTTATAATATAAGATTATTATTTATTTTTAATATTATTATATTTAATTTCACTCAATAAAATTGCGCTTGCTTCGCTTCTCCAGTACTGCAGGATACTTAAATTTCCAGTATTGCGCCGAAATGTAGGCAACAGATGTCAGCACACGGCTTCAAAATTAGGGATTTTTGGTAGTTATTGAAATCTTAATCTCTTATAGTTTCTGGCGCAAATTTCGTTTCGAGCTGCGTAAATTGTGCTAAATTCGTATAATATTTAATGTTTACTATTTTGCTGTAAGAAATTTAATTTATTTTTTAATTTAATTCGAAATTTCGGGTATAAAAGCTATTTGATTTTAATTAAAATCATTATTTAGCTTTAGATACTTGAAGAGTAAGCAACTTCTTCACCGCAGCTTCCAGCAATCAGCGTGAAGACTAAACTGCTTATAATTGCAAATAATATGAACTATCAACATCCAAGACAGTTGGAGAAATTCCACATTCGTGTCCACTCGTGCATGTATGGAATTAATAAATAAATGCTGTCCAGAACACAGCTCATGTTTCAGGAATAATACTGTTCACCGTCGATCTTCCCATTTTGAACATTTGTAGTGAATATTTGCTGAGTGCCTCTATGGGATAAATAACTGAAATGGTAGACATTTCCAAGGAAGCATTTTAACTTACTTACTCCTTACTAAATACGTGGTTGAGTGTCAGAGGAACAAAATGGTCGCCCTCGGAAATTGTTATAAGGAAAAAATTTACAAAATTTATTCCCAATATAAGAACCTTAAAAAAATATAAGAAACATTTTCTCTTTAACTTGAGAAAAAATTTCCCATTTGTATTTAAAATTAAGGAAAAGTTTGTTAAATATTATAGAATAACCGTGACAAGCGCCGTTAGAGATAAAAGCAAATGAAAAATTAATATAAAATTTCTCCGATTAATTTTGCTAACGGTGAAAGCCGAATGACGAATTGCCATTAGATTGCGATTACTGGAGTGTCATGTCAGCAAGTATTTGTATGGAATTCTATATTACATAAGAGAATATGTGAATATTTTCTGTAAAACATTTTTCTCTGCACGTGGAAATGTCATTGAACCCAGCCAAACACATTTGTACTGACGAACAAAGTAACTTAGTACTATTGGCTCTTATGCAATTACCAAATCGTTGACTTCACTGGCATCATCAATCATCGACTTTAATACTTAAATTACTAAACGACTAGGATGTTGGGAATATAAATTCGGCGTTTTAGCTACCAATTCCAGAAGTTTTTTTTAGAAAATAAAAATTTTTCCTGCAAATTTAGGACCAACAAAATATTGGAAAATATTTAAATATATAGGCAATATTTAAAATAATAAGCAATGATCGAGCTTCGAAAATATCTGAAGATTTACTTACAATTACTCTTAGTCTCCAAGCTAATGGACCGAAGTAGAACGCTTCTTGGGGTTATCATATCCAGAAAGGAAGAGTACCGCAAAGAAAGGCGCTAGCATGCCCCAGTTATCCATTTTAAATATGCATTTAGGAGAGAGTCTCATTCCCCGATGTACCGTTGCATCGAAACAACCTAACGGATAAATAATTAGCAGGCTCTCCCTGCTAATAAAAATAGCAGGCTCATCCTGCTAATAAAAATAGCACCCTTCCTACTGTGAGCAAAAAATAGTAAGACTTAATTTAAATTTCGCGCGAAAACCGATTCGTCGAATTACCGATGAATTGCTAAAAGGACACCACCCCCTCTAAGGCAGCCAGCTTTTTCGTGGTCTCTATACTTACGGAAGACATAACAGAAATTTGAATCGAAATATTCACTGTCATAATAACTAGAATTAAGCCAGGTCTCAATAACGATATTAAAATCCAATGATTTGAAAAAATGCGAATAATATTTGATTTAGACCTAACACCCATTAAAATTTTATAGTACATCTTACATAAAGAGAAAGTACAGAAAACGGAAGAGTAAAGTTATGATTAATAGGCGCATCAAGTAGTCTGCAGCGTTGTTTTCCCCTTTCTTTGGAAAAAAACTTAAAGGGGCGCAACTTAATGCCAGAAGGCCATACTGACGAAGAAAACAGGGCATTAAAAAAATAGGGACACAACTAACTTAAAGTTTATCCTCTTAAGATCAATAATATTAGTATCTTTCTTAATTAATTTATAACATACATGATGTTGGCTATCAGCATTAGCATATTTATAAATGAAAGATATAATATCTTCTTCAGTGACAGAGTTCTTAAAGGCAGACAAGTGAATCCATTTCCTGGATATAGCAACGTCGAGATCACAATTGACATTAACGCTAACAGCAATTAAAGCAGCTGGGAATTTTTTGGTCCTAGTGCTCACTTTTAACTTCAAATTCCTATTAGAATTAATTGAAGTAGAAGAGTTAGGATTGACAGAATCAAAGGAAAGAATTGATTACTTTTTTGACAGCTGATCATGGGTTGAGCACGATCCACTCTAAAGCCGCAATCTCACGGAACCAATATATAATTACGAAAATGGAGTAAAAATAAACACGTCTATTTGCTGTGCCAACCTTTCATCTTTTATATGGAACTTATGCATTATAGTCCTCCAAAGCCGACAATTTCCACAAAATGGGTCTAGCTAGTCTTCGAAAAGAAATAAATGGAGAGGTAACATCACAACCCAAACCACGAAAAGAGAAAGAAACTACGTCTATGCCGTAATTTTTGTATTTGGCATCTACGAAACTAACGACTAGATAAGGGAGTGAAATGTATAGACTTGGTTATGAACGAGGGCAATACGAAATCTCTTCTGCCATCACAGTGTGGTAGATTATTTCGTCTATCTTAAAACCAGCATTAACAACAACATCAACCTCGAAATCCAACGCAGAATAACTCTCTCCAACAGGTGCTACTTCGGACTAAGTAGGCAATTGAGAAGTCTTCTCTCGACGAACAAAAACAAAACTCTATAAGTCACTCATTATTCACGTCCTGCTATATGCTGCAGAGGCATTCCGAGAGAAAGGTTCTGCGAAGGATTTATGGTCCTTTGCGCGTTGGCCACGGCGAATATCGTATCGATGGAACGATTAGCTGTATGAGATATACGACGACATTGATATAGTTCAACAAATTAGAAGACAGCGGCTACGTTGCCTGGGTCATGTCGTCCGAATGGATGAAAACAATTCTTTTCTGAGAGTATTCGACGTAGTAACGCCGGGAAAAGCAAAGAAAGAGAAAGACCAACTTAGCTTCGCTTAAAATCTTCAATTGGCGCCACATTGTGAAAAGAAGAAACGACTGGCGCGCTGTTGTTAACACGACTATAACCGCATAAGCGTTTTCTACGCCAGCAAAGAAGAAAATATCTCGGCGACATTTGATATCAACGAGGCGACCCTACTTCCCACATATCACATCAATCAATGGATTTATTGAGAGAAAACTTCGATGAGCAGATAATTTCTCGTTTTGGGAAGATGGTTTGGCCACCAAGATCGTGTGATAACACACCGTTAGACTTTTTTCTATAGGAATATGTAAAGTCTAAAGTATATATGACAATCTCGCTTCGATTCAGACCTTCGAGGAAAAAAGCATGCGTGTCATTAGTCGAAATGCTCGAATGAGTCATCGAAAAGTGGACTCAACGGATGGACCCTCGAAGACGTAGCCGTGGCTAACATTTAAAAAAAGAAATAAATGTCAAATAATGTTCATTGAATGATAATAAAAATTTCCCATTAAGTTTGAAGATTCTGTGTTTTTTCTTTGAAAAAGTAGTGAATTTCACCCTTTATTTGCGGTTTAACTACTATATTATAATTAGAGAATAATTTGTGTCATTATATTCTTTACAAAAATTACAACGTTATTAGTCATAATATCACATAATTAATCATTGACACTACTATGTCACCAATCATTTGAACAACTCTTAAATAACATTAGCTGACATTTTTAGTCTATAACAAAAAAAAAAATATTTGGAAAATTAACAATCGAGCACTTACGACTTGATATGGCTGCCCAAAACACGTGTGAAATAAATTGTTAGTCACACAAATGTATTTATTTAAAAATTGTGGCAAGAAAATAAATCACAAATAAATAAATGATTCATGAGGATTCAATAACAATGGGACTAATACCAAGCTAACGGAGTAAAAAGTGAAAGCGTAAACACATTTCCGAACACCCTTCACATGATTACAGTTAAGCTTTTATTTTCGTTGAAAAAAATAAGAAATATTTCTAACAAAACATTTGGTTACATTGCAAATATTTATGGTAAACAGCATTGACTGAATTGAGGGACACGCGTATAGGTAGTTATGTAAAGCAAATACCGTTAGCAAAAATACTAGTGGGTGTGCTAAAAAAACATACATAAGTGAGTTAATAGAATAACAAGTAAAGAACAACATTAAAAAGTCCTTTTTATATACTGAGACAAGCTGTATGTGTGGCCGTGGGTGTAAGCCTGTATTGAGCGCAACCACCCACGGTATACCTGTGCTCTCTTTACCGTAAACGCGTTGTGGCTACTTATCTGCCAACACACACACAATATTTCAATAATATGATTTATTGAGCCCACTACTACACTAAAAAAAAACAAAACTACATCAGAGTATGCCCACCACCAGCGCAAAGATGCTGCGGTGGCTTCCGAAGGCCTTAAAGCACAACCGCAACGGTTGGACAAAGCGTAGACCGCAAATACGTGTGGTAGCTTAAATGTCTGACCTATATTTTTCTTGTTGTCATAGTTGCGTTTGAATGCGTAGCGAAGAAGAAAATTGTAATAAGCAGCGTAGAATAAACAAAGAAAATCAAAATAAAGAAATCTATAAAAAGTTTCGTCGAGGCTTTTTGGTGTGACAACAAAGTTTTCCTTTTGCCAATCAAGCAATGTCGGAAAAACACAGCAGCCTCTCCACTCACTGGTACTTTTTTTGCTTTATCTTTGCACTTGTTATTCGCCCTCGCCTAGGCATTCGTTTGATTTTACTTTTATTGTGTCTAACCATTGTAGACACATTTCGCATTGGCGAAAACAAATCAAAACTACATACTATGATTGTATTTAGGCAGGAATGTAGGTGAGCGAAATCGAAACAAGCAGACAAGACAAGTTAAACTAGGTAATAAGGGAGTACAAAAAGTTGTATGGATACCGTTTCTCAAAAAGTTGCTCTCCATATGTACAAGCAACGTTGTGTTTCCCATTAAAGGCGCGTCAAACTGCGCCATTCTCGACTAAACTAATCTAAACCTCCAACCACGCCTTAAATTACCTTTTGTACGCACTAACCGCAAGTCACCCGTACTCTCACTCTCTTTCTCCCTCCCCAATCACAATCATAGTGAAATCAGATTTGAAGGATACCACATGAATAACAGCAGCGCCAGAAGCGGCAGCAGTTAGTTGAATTGACATTGCTGTAGCACCTGACAGTCAGACAGCGTTGAGTTTGGGTTGCTGTTGCTCTTCCTAGTTATTCTGCTGGTGCGCCGCTGAGCACCAATAAAGATGAAATATCATATAAAAAGATAAAGTCGAAAGACGTTTGTACATATATAAAAGCAGAGACAGCAGGTGACAGCTGGTCTGAGCGGAAAATGTCTATTTGTTGTACTATATCTTTTTGTTGTTGCTGGTAAGCTATTGTTGCTTTTAATGGTTATTTGGGTTAGATGACAGCATGAAGGAAACATATGCTCGCATATCCCGCAGGTGAGCAATCATTAAGTAGATTTCTGCATTACAGATGGGCATAACTATGGATGAGCTGTCGGGCCAATTCGTGGACAAGACAAGCAAGGTACGACGGCCAACAGACTTGTTTTGGTCTATACTAATTTACAGACAAAAGGAAAGGAGAAGAAATGGAACGAAAAAAAAAAACAACAAAAAGAATCACATGAATTTAATTTACAATGGCTTCTTAAATTTAAAACATATTTAAGAACTTAACTTAAAGAGTTTTTTTTAATAAACCTATAATAGTGTTTAAAAGAAACATTCAAGCAATTGGGAATATTTGGGGGATACATGAGTTTACGGGAATCGATTTTTTAACGCCTTATTTTATTCTACAATAGATACAACATTGAGAAACACGTTTTTCTTCAGATCTACTCAACCGATCTTCATGAAATTTTACACAGATCTTGGAGATATAATTCTTAAAGACTTGGACTAAGGATTTCTATCCTAAACACTTAATCAATTCTTGTTGCAGACTTCCAGATCATCATACTCTTTTTTCAACAGAAGTGGCAGCCGTAAAGGTAGCAGCAGCTGTACTTTACCAGTGCGGCTTCTGTTAGAGATCAGAGTATTCACTCCGATAGCAGAAATATATATGCGGAATCGTCGGAAACTCTAAAGCCGACTAGCTCACTATAAAGAACACCCTTACACACATCACATCAGAATGGGATTGTCCAACCTTCGCGAGTCTAAAATTGAAGCATGTACATAGGTGGTTGCCATACTTTCTATGCACCTGGCGAACTAGAAGTTCAGAAAATCACAACGGACAAGCGTCTCCAGCAGTCCAAGTGGGATTATTCTTAGTCTCATGAATATCAGCCTATTTACCTAACCTAATATATACACAGCAGCTGCGTTGACTAGGTCATATCGTACGTAAATAAATAAAAAAAAATTAAAAAAAAAAAATCGGCCCACTCCGGGATTAGCAGGGATAGTTGTCAAATTAATTAAAGTTTTTTTTGTAAAAAAAAAACAAAAAAAGAACCGATTATTTTATATAATTGATCGTGTTAAATTTTTTTCGTGTATTTTTTCGAAAAGTTCATTCAAAAACAAAAATTGTAAAAACAAAAGTCCCCAAAAGTATATTTGTCCAAAAGTTATGGCTATTTGAAAGTAAAAAAGCTATTTTTTAGCAAAAAATAGCACAGTTCATAACTTTTTTGAAGTTGGACAAAAAATTTTGAAAAAAAATTTCAAAAATATTTTTCAAAGGGTAGAAAAGGATGGAAAGGTTTCAGCAAAATCTAAAGGCGTCCGGTTCAAAAGTGGTTGATTTGGTATAAAATACCCCATATATATATCTTATATATGTTCCTGTTTCACTCACTATTAACTTGCGCAACGTCGCATGTACTATGTGCCGATGCAAAAGTAGACCTGAAATTTGACGTATACGTCGAGCTGCACCTTTCGATGTAACAAAAAGTTTGTAATATCATCAGCGTCTGCTGTGTTTATATTTCCTTTTTGTTTATTTTCTTCTTGTTTATTATTGATGTGAAATAAATTTTCATGTTCCTAGTTGTTGTAATATATATTTTTTTTTGTTTACTTTCCTTGGAAGTGTAGGCGAAAAAATTGCCAAAATAAAAGCTTTCTAAAAAAAATTTTTAGAATGGAAGATTCATTATATTATGTATGCTTAGTTCTTCTATAAGATATCATAATGTAGAAGAATAACTAATGTTTCAGCATGTGTATTGGTTCTGAAGTTTCATACGAATAGAGAGAACACATTTTATCGCTTTATTTAGCAAGATTTTGTGACGCAGTTAGTGGATGATTTTTGTTAAGTAAATAACCATACCATAAATTTTTATTTTTTTAACTAAAAGGATAAGAAAAATATTAACTTAGGAACTTTTGAAAACATCTCAGTGGATCAACAAAGCTTTATTTCTGTTACTGCGGTTTTTTGACGGAGTAAGGGAAGAGGGAAGATCACAAGTATTTTCTTCTTTTGTTCTTAAGTAGAAATCAACGTAAACCGAGATGTTTAAAACAGGCTACTCTAAGAGTACAACAGTAAATAGCAAAAATCTACCTTCTTCAAAAGAGAATCGCATTTCAAAAGGAGCTGATGCAATTCTTGATAAAATTAATGATTAATTGGCTATAAGTTCCAAGAGATATATATATATTCGAATAGGCAACAACAAAGTAGAGCTGTAAAAACTCAAATTCAACGTTCAACATTATTAGCCAATTTTATAAATACAAAGTACTAAACAAGGAATATTTGCTGAGAGGAATATAGCTCAGGACTTAAGCGTTTATATCCACTTGCAAATCAGAAAAATTTGTATTTTCATGAATTTCATCTGAAGACTCATTTTATTTTACTAAAAGCCTAAAAAGTGCGTTAATAGAATTACTAAGGTACATAATAATTGGTGATTTAATTAGAAAAAAATTCCCATTATCGGGAGAGACAGAAGACCTCCGAAATAAAGTGTTTGATGAGGAAAAAATGTTATCTAATAAAAAAAATATAATTAATAATAATAAAATAAATGAATACCGACAAAAATAACGGTAAAATACTAGTCAAAATTTTGATTTTTGGCAAGAAAGCGACTCCCAAGAAAAGATAGCCTAATACACAAGTACATACCTTCTAAGTCACCACAGCTGTAATAACCAAATTCGCTCAACACAAATCTTTCTGACACCCCTACCGAAAGTGTTCAATATATAAAATTGGATTATATATCCGTCTACTCCCCATGCAACGGTTTTGTTAATATCTAAAAACGTCAAAGACATTAAATTGCATAGCCGAAAAGGTAAAAGACGGCTTTGCTAGAGCTAATGTCAAAATTGAACGAGATCATATGTTATATCACATATCTAATAACCAGAGATCTACCGATTTCAAATAAAACTAGTAGGCCAGAATAATAATCTAATATTCCTACATTGTGGTGCGAAGATGGGCGAAATCGGACTACAACCACGCCTACTTCTCATAAAAATAAATTCCATTTGATTCATTCACTTTCGAGTATACAAATCCATACGCAATTAATATAACGGGATACAATTTTGCGAAAATAATGGAAATTGCTCAAATTGTATCAAAATTCTTCAAGCTCCGAGGTAACGCGTATGTGGACCCCAGTACCAGAAGCTGATTTCAAAAATAAGGGTCAATATGTGAAATATGTAATAGAAATACGGAGAGAATTATTTTCTGACATAATAATTCAGTGAATCAAAAATCTTCAATAGTTTCCATACTTCCTTAATCATACTTAGCCTCTGTATACCTAATATAATATAAATAATTTCGACTTTCCAGGTAACTTTATACCGGTTATATCGCCCAAACTGTGGTTCTCTCAATGAAAATATATTGAATGAATCAAGCGCATAAAAGTTTGGTCGGAAATTAGTCCTTCTTTTCTTGTTTGCAGCTGTTTTACTACCAGCAACATCAAAATATCGCTAGTATCTGACTAAAATTGTGTTGTCCTTGTCAAATTAAACATTTAATCTACCCCAACGCCAGGTAAAACACCAAATTGCGTTTTAATATATGTAGTATATCTAACTATATCTGCTTCGCTGTATTTTTATTCATTTGCGACCACGATGCCGTGAGAAACAATCGTTGTTGCCAAAAACCATGGCTTTCTTATTCTTCACAATGTCTGTGTGTCGATACCATGAAAATTAAGGCCACAAAATTAATCCCCGTGCGGCCTTCAGACCGGTGGTTATGAAATGGGCGGCAGCCAACAGGCGAGAGGGCGAAGGGAGAAGGAGGGAGGCGAAATAAAAGTGTAAGCGGAAATGTGGACGAGCATAAAATTAAAATCTGAACAGATAGATATGCGTGTATGCCCAGATAAACGGATGGGCAAACAGACAGGTGTGCAACAAACTGAAAAAAGGACACACAAAAACAGAAATTCGAAAAAACATAAACTGTGATGCGCACCGCAAAACACGCACATATTGACATATAAAAACACAAATATATTGCAATATTTGCGGCTTAACTGGAAGTACGCAACCAGCACAGAAGTATTACTCTGCTATTTGCAAAACAAAAATGTAAGCGCAGTTAAAATGCCGAGCGCCTGACACAACCACTCACGGCAGGTGTGGGTCAACTACTGCGAAACCGATATGAATGAATGATCCTGCACGAAAACAGGTTGCTTTGCTTTCACTGTTTTGTTATGATACTATGCTTCTGCAAGCCAAGTACACACACAATTGCACATAGCAGTGTTGTCGTAGTAACAAACAGCTGTTTGCTTTTGCGAAAAGAAATCTCAATTTTGAGACATCAAACGCATGCGCACCGAGAGCGCTGAATATGGGGAACTGCTAGAAAAACCAAACTAATGTTATTGGCGCTGTTATGTACAGAATTTAGACGAGTTTCGTGTGTGTAACAGGACTTTGTTATGCTGCGTTGGCAATGATTACTTTGTTGGCTTGCATAAGGACGCGCCCAAGTGCTACACTATGTGTAAGAGTACTTGATAACGCGCGCTTTCTACACAATTTTAATCAGTTGTGGAAGTGAATTCATAATGGAAAGTTGTGGTTTGCGGCAAAAACGAGTTTTCGGGTACAAAGTGTGCGAAAAACAATAACAAACTAAATGAACTTGAGCCTTAAGTATGAAAATAGCAATAGCAAGGATTCGCGCATATGGTGAGATGCAAGTGGAGTGAGATGTGAAAATGTATAGGAAATAAGTGCCATAATAAGTAAATTACTTGAAATTACCAAAAAATTAAACAAAATTAAAAAAAAAAATCATAAAATAATTCAAACTTAAAAAAAAATTATTTCATTGAAAAAATATTTAAAAAAATATTAAAAAAAAATTAAAATTATTAAAATACTTCAAAGTTAAAAATTAGACGTAATTAAAAAAAAAAAAACAAATAAAATACTTAAAATTCAAAAAAATAATTTTAATTTAAAAAATTAAAATTTTATTAAAATACTTCAAAACTAAATAATTTAAATTAATTAAAAAATACATAAAATACTGCAAAATTGAAAAAATTATTTCATAAAAAAAATATTTATATAAATTAAATATAGTACTTCAAACTAAATTAACTAAAAAAATAAAAATAAACATAATACTTCAAATTTAAAATATTAAGAATTTTAGAAAAAACATAAAAAAAAACTAAGTAAAAAAATGGCTGTGACAAGAAGTAATTGAACAAAAAAATATACTAATAATAATAACAAAAAAGCTTTTAATGCTAATAAAATAAATTGAGTCAAATCCAGCAATGAAAAATAATTAAATGCCATTATAAAAATAATAAATGTTACTTCTAAAATTTTTTGCTATATATAATATTCTTAAAATAACAAATTAAAATAAATTAGTTTAAATTTAATAAATTACTGTAAAATAATTGAAATTATTTGAACACAAATAAATTATCAAAGTAAAAAACCTGTTGTAAAAAATATAAAATCCACAAATAAAAAATTAATAGCATATAATAAATAAAATTAAAAATTTAATAAATAGGAAATAATTTATGTAAGAGTTTAATAAAATTAAACTTAATAATAAAACCAACAGTAACTAAATAAAAAATAAAAAATTATATTTATATGTAAAAAAATCAAAATTTTTTTCCAAAAAATAAAAAAAATTATTAAACCAAACAGGGATAAAAAATAATATTTAAATACTAAATAAAAAAATGTTTTCAAAAAATGTATTAATTAAAAAAATAAAAAATTAAAATATAATGAAAAAAGTATTTGAAAAGACACAAAAAAATAATAGTAGAATACAAAAAAAATCAATTTGAAAATTTTAATTTGTTCAAAACATAAAAAGTGAAATAAAAAGAAAATTATTACAAACGATAAATATCAATTAAATGATATTTACACACACAAATATTAAAAAAAAGGTTTACAAATAATTTATATTTATTTATAGAAATTACAAAAACTATATAAAGATTTTTCAAATTTAATTGTTAATCGGGAAATTGAATTAATAAATGTATATATTTAAATTTATATCATTACACAATATACATTTATATAATATTTTTTTTTTTAATATATAAATATATCAGAGGCTATATATTAAAAAATGCCTTAGAAGGTAAAATTTTAAAATAATAAAACTTATAAAAATACTTTAAAATAATATATAAAAATTTCAATATTATTTTACTATTTATTAAAAATATTTTTGTTGGGTGATAATTTAAAAATAAAATGTGAAAAAAGTAATTTAATAATATTAATATACCGCTCAATAAAATAAAATTTCTAGAACTTCATATACTTAAAAATAATTTAAAATTTAAAATTGTGAAAATAAATGTCCAAATAATATATTTTTTTGAAAAAGAAATTGTAAAAAAAAATTTTTGTCTTAAAAAAATATTTTTCCTTCAAACAAATTATATTAACAAGCAAAATTTACGCGATTATTATTTGAAAAAAAAAATTATAAAAATTATATAATGAATCAATTTGCAATATTTTGCTATAGGAATGTCAAAAGAGGTGAAAACTAATTATCAAAATCAACTATAAATTAACTTTCTTCTGCAAAATTTAACTCTCAAGTTAAATGTCAGTTCAAAAAACATGTCAAAAATTTTAAAGTAAAAAAAAATGTAGTTGCCAAAGAATTTAAATCAAAGCACAACTTAATCACAAAGTGTTTCTAAGCACCAGCACCGAAGGCAAAGCAGCAACAACGATAACTTGCTCAGCATGCCTTGGCAACAGGCGCGCTTCAAAGCGCCTATCAAAATCAATCAAATATATGGCAGCTGCAAGTGTAGTTATTGACGGCTCCAGCTGCTACCAAAGCAGCGACTGCCAACAGTTCATTAAGAAATTCGTGAAATTTGCGTGCCAAAAAAATATCAAAAGGCTAGCATTTCAACTTAACTTCACCACAGTGAAATTTGTATAAATGCTAAGTGAAGCAAAAGTATTTCCAAGAAAATTTCAAATCGCCATTGGTAATCAAAGCGAAAGGGTGCACTTACTTGAGTGAAGTAGAAAATTAAGTGTATAAGTGTGAAAAATAAGCAATTATATTATATACATATACCTTATCTCCTTGGACACTTACCTTTCATCACCGAAATGAGTGAGTTTTGTGCTTAAACACAGTTACATAAAACACCTCATTCAAATGTGAGTGTATTCGCAAAGATTCATCAAATGCCGGGAGTCTTATTTAGTGGGTGAGTATTTTCTAATTAGACTATATGCTATACGCCATCAATTTCAGCATAATTCATTACTATTCAGACTTGAATAGGTATTCTAGTTTAGAGAATCGAATTGCGGTTTTCGCAATTGATTAAAAATTTTGTCGACCCATTTTTATCCTTTGTTTATTCATATTTTAAGAATATACGAAACTTTTTTAAAAGCGAAAATTTCATTAAGTCATGTGTTCTTGCAGTAGAAGGAAAAAAGACGGGGTCTCTAAATCTACATTTGTGATCTACACAAGAACTTTATTCTTAAATTCATTGTCATAGAAAGTGTTAAATTCGAATTATATATTTTTGTAACAATTGTAATGGGTGATCCGTCAGTCGTATAAAGCTGTCATGTTATTTTTATTCAGTATTGTTTGGCATTTTATCGCAGAAATACATAATCTTGGACAACATTTACAAATCGTTCAACTTTATTACGGAAATTCACGTTCTGTAAAGAATGTGTAATCGACCTACTGAGCGTACTATTCGCAACACCATCAGCCACCTTGAGCTAATATTCAACTAAATAGACCTACATGCAGCCATAGCTGGGAGTGTAAACGAAGATCGTGGAGAGTCGATTCGGCGCCGTTAACAGCAACTCGAACTGACATATAGAACGAGAGCATTTTGATCTATGGGCGCTTGAAAAGTTCCAAGAAGATTCGACGTTTTCGAGCCAAATTTTTTTCACCGATGAGTCCCATTTCAGGCTCAGTGAGTATGTAAATAAGCAAAATTGCTGATACAGCTGGCTTACATTACCTAATAATAGAAGCCGTATTCCAGATATTCAGTCTAGTTTACATTTACATTGAAGCACATTAATCAGACCTAAAATATTGCTTTTCATATTTTGTGGACGAGCTCTGATATCCACTCCATGTATTGTAAACATATATGTGGATCTCATACATTTCAACTGATTGAATTTGACCCCATTTATCATGGAAAACAAAATACCAACTAAGTCTTGAAGTCTTTTGGCGTGTCCACTTTGTAAGTATTTGAGAGTGGCACAAAGCGTGCAGTGAAGGTAGGGAAGTCAACGAAACCCTGACTAATTCTATACCTCTGTTAATATCGATAAGATCGAACAATTTTAAGGAACTGTGCTTGAAAATCAATTTACTATCATAAGAATGTTTTAAAAACGGCGTCGAGTTGAGGTCGTAAAAGGGATGCTCCAAAAATGAGCCGAAACTGAAAAATCCAAAATTCGTTGAAGGCACTGAAGCCATCACAGCCAAAGCTTGTCGTATGTTGTTTAGAAGATTGGATTAATCGTTGGCATGCTTGTATTATATGGTGTAGAGGCATCGACGATGACAACAACTGGTGAGGCGGTATTACGAGTTTTCAAGAGAAAGGTTCTGCGGAAGATTTATGATCTTTTGCGCATTGACAGCGGCGAATACCGCAGTCGATGGAACGATGAGCGAATTAAGCCCGAATGGATGAAAACACTCCAGCTGTGGAGTATTACATACATTACCCACCAGGGGAAGCAGAGGAATGGGCAGACCTTCACTCCGTTGAAAAGATCAGGTGAAGAAGGACCTGGCTTCGCTTGGAATCTCTAATTGGCGCCACATTGCGAAGAGAAGAAACGACTGGCGCGCTCTTGAGAACTCGGCTATAACCACCTAGGCGGTATCTATGCCAGCATAGAAGAAAAATATGCTTGTGTAGACTCAAAAGGAGCCTATTTTTAAGCCAAAGGCGATAAAAAAGATACGTGAAATGTTTTTTATTTTAGTCAGTCCAACTCAATTAATACGGTAGAGTAGCAGCTTTGCTCTTCCTCATATATAAATACAGAATTTTCATAAATATGAAACTTGGAGCCTGGGCGCAGTAACTTTATTCGAAGTTTTATTTTTGCTTTGCAAGGTAAAGTCATAGTAATGCGTTAGGGGCCATCCATAAATTATCGGTTAGTTCAAAATGTGACAACTTGTGACACGGACGGAGGGAGGGGTTAAAAAGTCCTTAAATTCGTGTGACGTAATTTATGTATGGCCCCTTACTTAGGAACTGGGGTGTTGTCTTTTATGCTCTGTTACATATTCGAAAAAGAAAATAATAATAAAAAACCAAAAGGTTTTATTCGAAATCAAGCATTGAACTCTTTTTGAATACAAAATATTTCGGCTACATTTTAAGAAACGTGTGGCTAAATGTGCCTAAAACATTTTAAGGGAAAGCAGCGTTCTCTTTCAGTCTAGAATTCGCTAATAAAAAGGACATCCAAATAATAATCATTATAATATATTAGCATACAGCAATGAATGTCTCAAATATCATCACAAACATAATCTAATATTTTCTTTAAAGTCGTACTACCCATAAACATCCGGTAATTTAATATTTAAAATTTTACAGTGATATGCACGAAATTTGATTATAAATATGGCAACAAAGTAGGAAGTAAAATATAAAAATATTAAATATTCATTTGTTGCATATATTCAGACGTTTAAGGCAAACACCGAGAGACACATTAAATGCCACAAGCAACCGCTAGAAATATGTACAGCTCAGCTGTCAGTTCTTTTCCGCCTTTGTCTTATTTCGTATTTGGTGAATCGTGTTGGGTGTCTTGTATAGTCGTCAAGCAGCTGTAGCCCGACAGCAGCGCAAGTGATTGCCGCGAATTTGATATACACGCATACACACACCGAATTCTACACGCATAAAAGTTGCTCACTTGTCACGTGTAACTCACGCTTTAAGCCGTTGCATTCTAAATAACTTTTCCTTCTCAGATTTCTTTTGCACATTCTTTCGTTTATGTCCTTACGCATTTACTCTTTATCAAAATTTTCGTTTTCACCAAACTTCTTTCATCGTCCATTCGTTGCTTGGGTTGTTGCTCTTTACGTGCTGCGAATATTTTAAGTGCTTTTAAAGTCTAGTTGCCCGCAGCAAATCGCTAAAGCTGCTCATGAGAAGAGTGTAGAATTGCTTGGACTAACTGGTATATAAGTATGTGTGTGTAAAAATGTGTGCCGCAATTACTTAAACATATGCGCGTAAAAATTTATATAGGCTGCTGTGCTTGTCTGCTGTTTCCGGCTACATCCATCGTCTGTTGTCTGACTGACACAAAAGGCCTTTTCTCTTCACACAGTTAGGCGCTACTGTGTGGTTGCTTTATGGCATATTCTACTGATTTTCTTTTTTTCCTTTGAAAAAGGTATGAATTTAATTTAGGGTGCTGCCATTTTTGCCTTTCTTAACTTCCGTGCTAAATTGCTCTCACTTTTTCTTCTAACCAAAAAAAACGTATTACTTCGGTCAATTATCTTTAATCTCGTCATGTAGTTGCTTCGAAGTTATTCGGCGCCTTATTTACTTTTCAGTTTGTAAGTTGTTATAATGCCCTAGGATTAAACTACTTAGTGGGCGAAGGGGAAACTATTTTCGCATCTCAGTTTCGTTTGGAGCGAAATGAAATTGAGTACGATATTATAAACTTAGCTAGGGAGGAAAATAAAGAAGTTGAAATATTTGTTCTGTCCAGTATTAGTATTCTAACTGACATGTTGAAGCAAGTTAGGCTAGGTTCGCTGGCTGCCCTTGGAATAGTGGTCACAAGTGAACAGTCTTCTGTAAAGGCAGAAAATTTCGAGTAGAACACCTTTAACTTTTTTTAATCAGGTCTTACAAGTCTATAAAGCGTATTGAGGCCAAATTTTGAAGCCAAATAACTCACATAGGATTCTTCAATAAGGTACTACAAAAGTAGACCGATAAGGACATCTTTTTTTACATTTCTCTTCAGAAAGGCTTGCCATTTCGTCATGGACAGATATACGAACCAACAACGAGGAGAAATTATTAAAATTTACTACCGAAATTCGGAGTCAGTGGCTTCAACTTTAAAAGCAGTTTTTTAAATAAAACATAAATATTAATGATATCAATGAAATTCTGTGTTCCTGTGAAAATATATTTGTACTTTAAGAGCCACCATTGCATACCGAAAAAAACGGTTTTGTGCATTTTATGGGCTGGCGGCGTCATTGGGCGCCGTACATCTTCCGTCATGATCAAGACCGGCACGTTGCTGTGAATTGGAATCGCTACCGCTCAATGATAACCGAATACTTTTGGCCCAAATTGGATGATATGGACTTGGAAAATATATGGTTCCAATAGGATCGAACCACAAACCACACAGCGAATGTCAAAATCGATTTATTGAAAACCAAGTTTGGTAAATGTGTTATCTCACGAAATGGCCCAGTCAATTGGCCGCATCTATTGTGCGACTATTTCCTGTGGAGCTACATCAAGTCTATGGTCTATGCCAACAAGCCAGCGACGATTGATAAACTTTGTGTGAATATCGAACGTGAAATTGCAGCAGTTTCGGCCGATTTATGCTTAAAAACCGTCGAAGATTGTGTTCATTGTTTATTCGTAGTATAATGAGCAAAGCTAACCAATATTTATCTAACACTTGGTAAATCCGTATTAAAGGCAGTAAGTCCGAGAGCTTCTCCTCAATTCTGTATATATCTTGCTATTTCTAGAATCCACAAGTTCGGTTTGTACAATATGTTCCTTGAAAATGGGAACCATTTTTGAATATGCAAAAATGGATGGGTTTAAGCGAGTCGCTGATAACTTGTAGGTGTAAATGAATATGGAGGGATAAACAATATTAAATTGAGAAAACAAATATTAATCCATAGTTTTACTAAACGAAGACAGGGAAAACAAAAAAAAGGAAAAACGCTAGAATGATTTAAGATTTTCCTTATAAGAACGTAAGTTTATATAGCAGCTATGTATATGCTGTAGAGAACATGGTCGAAAACCCTTTATATTGCTCTTATTGCATATTTATTAAAAGGGAGTACTTTAGAATTTGAATAGATATATTTATTTGAGTATATCCTTTTAAAGTGAATGAAGTTTTTGTTTAAACAAAATCTTATAATTTTACGTTCAAATATTTCAATTTTTTTCATCAAAGAAGGCGAAAAATGAAACCAAATCGGCAAAGCGTACATTAAGATTGAACGCAGAGCCACTTTATAAATCAAAATTTTGGGTCTTGTGCTTAAACTTGTATTTTTCATTATCATTGATAAGGCATGAAAACGGTTATTACATTTTTTCACCATGTCGTTAGCATGAAAATTGAATTTAAATAAGTTGGTGAAGGTTACGCCACGATATTTCATTTGATTCTGATAACGAATATTATGACCATTAAGATTTAGAATCAGGTCTCTACTCTCCTCTACAACCCCTCTAGGTCCTTTACCTGAAGCATTTCTGATACAGATAAGTACAGCCTTGGCCTCATTTATCTTAACCCCCCAATATTTGTAGAAATTATTAATTTTTTCTAGATGATTCTCTACCATTCGCAATGCCAAGGTAGGGAATTTGTTATGAGCATAAACTAAAGAATCATCAGCATACAGAATACTTAATGAATTATTGTGACTATGTGGAAAATCCAACATAAAAATATTGTAAAGCAAGGGAGCTAGAATAGAGCCTTGTGGAACTCCACAATTGCAAACTCCAAGATCCGAGGAACAATCATTAATAAGCACAAAAAATTTCCTATCTGACAAAAAACTTGAAATAATCTTAATAATACCATGATCAAAACCAATCTGAACAAGCTTAAAAATAAGCCCTCTATGATAAACACGATCGAATGCTTTTTCGATATCTAATGATACTGCTACAGTACAAAGTTTATTCCTTAAATTTACCAATACGTCATTGGAGAACTCAAAAAGTGCATGTTGCGTGGAATGTGCTTTTTGGAAACCAAACTGATAAGACGGAATAAACTTTTCCGAGTGCAAATCATGAATTTTGGAATGAATTATTTTTTCAAGTAGCTTACCAATGTTCGATAGTAAGGAAATAGGTCTAAATTCTTTTGCCTCAACAGAATTACGGTTTTTTTTAAAGGTATTATCTTGGCAACTTTCCATTTTAACGGAAAATATCCATTATTTAAGCAATTATTGAATATAATAAGTAGAAATTTGATGGCATTTTCTGGCAATTTTTTAATTAAAGAATTCGAAATGCCATCTGGTCCTGCAGATGACTTTAAATTCAGTGAAATAATTGTGTCTTTTAAAATATATTTATTTATCAAAAGCTTATTAGTATTTGTTGGAGGATCAAGCGATGTAAGACGTGGAGAAAAATCAACAATATTACCACCAAAAATATGATCATGCGCATCCAGGGTTCTTTCCACACGACTGACTGAAGCACAATTAGGAGTTATCTCCGAATAAATACTTTCGTAATAAGATTTGAACACTAGAGCCTTTGCCTTATCCTCATAAATCTCCACATTATTAACCAATAACTTATCACAAAAAACATTCGGTTTCATCTTAGCCGCTCTATAAATTTTCCTAAACGCATGAGGTCCTGGTGTAATAGTTTCAAGGAATTTAATGAACCTCTCTGCTCGCGCCTTACCAATCCAATCCTGCAGAAGCACTTTAATATAATAAATTTGAGATGAAATTAATTTGTATTCCAGAGAAGTTCTATGTCCGGATGTATGATAAATTTTTTTTAAATCTTTTTTGCCACATATGCTTGATGGCAATTAATTTCTTAATTTGATTATTATAAAAAGGAGAAAATTCTACATGCTTTGTGATGCAGGAATTTTTAATCTTGACAATGCCTAAATGTTCAACAAACTTTTCCATGTAGTTATCTATTTCGATATTAGTAAGATTAATATCTGCTGGAGGAAGTCTTTCAGCCAAATCCTGATTGAAATCACTTGCAAAAGATGTCCAATCTGTTTTAACAATAAACTAAAAACATTCAGTTGATATCTTGGGAGTGCCTGCTATTTCAACCTACTTCACTTTACTGTCATCCAAAATTATTTTGTGGTCTCTTTTGATGTATTCGTCAGCAGCAATCTCTTTTAGGCGTTTAATTTTTACCCATTTTTTTTTTTTTCAAAATAACAAAAGTTGCTTCCTACAAAATGACATAATACACATGCTAATGATACGAGAAGCTTTTTGGTGGAGAAAAACAAGTACGCATGGCTAAACCGACTCAGAACGGCACGCTGATCCATTAGATATGCACTTTATAGGGTAACCGCCATTTCCTCCTTGATGTCACAAACTTAATATATTCTTTTGGGGCTATAAAAAATTCAGTTAAAAGGGAAATTAATAAATCAACAGTCCTTTGCAAACAAACAAAAAAGGCATTTATACGACTTAATTATAGCGACAGTTTTTTCCGGGTATTTTGCATATATATCAAGAGATTTGTTTGCTTATTTAAATGCAAGGAAACGCAATCGCTTACAAAAATGTGAGCACGGCCGCTTTTTCTCCTTTTTTTTGTCTTACGGAATAAGTATAATATGACATTTTAATAAAGTTGACGTTAATCTGATACAATTGCTAACGCAAATGAGGCCCAAAATAGCCACACATCATACCATTCTATGTGTGAACAATGTGTGACAAGAAGAAGCAACAGCTAAGTGGAGCCTCATTGCCTTAAATCATGCTGACTGACCACTGAAGCGGAGAAGCATTTCCGCTTTTGTTTGCCAACTGGGAAATTAAGTGCGTGTCAACGTACTTTGGATTACCGCAGACACACTCCATTACATATGATTGCATGAAAGCCTTGTCCAGCTTATTTTTGTACGTTGTACCAAGGCATACTTGTGTGTGTGAAAATGTGTGTATCGCAGTTATGTAAGCGCCAGAGAGGAAATTGAAGTTTACACACGACAAGCGGCAGATAAGCACAGTTATGCGCGAAATTGCAATAAAAAATAAAAAATGATATGTGGGATACTTTGCTGAAAGTATGCCACCATACAAACCGGCCGGCATTTCAGAAGCTGAAAATCAGCAAGTTATCCATAAGACGGCCTTTTAACATTAGAGAGGGGGAATTTGAGTAAAATTTTTGAGTAAATTTTGCAAATGTCATATATGTATGTAATTGACATTCTTTTATTTATAGACTTTGTCACCACGCAGAGCTCTAGAACTTGTCCCCAAATTTTCGAAGCTCTTGGCATACGAGTATTTCAGTGAGTGAGAGAAAGATAAGAATTTTGGGTTCGAAGTGGATTCTAAACTATTTGTAAATTTGTAAACCAAGGAAAATACCTTTCCAAACTTTAAAAAATATTATTTTGATTAAGAGAAACATTTATGAACATCATTATCAAATTAAAGCTTATGTAATAACTCAGTGGATTAAGTAAAAATCTCAATAAAGCTACTCAATATCTCTTAAGTTAGGCATTGGGGGCCGTGGAATATGTCTCGTTTCATCCGGCTGAAGGCTGGTTATTTCCATAAACAAGGTTCCATCATTTTCTGAAGGCGGGATCTTAAAGGTTGGTGCCCTGTGACGGCCCTTTACCTAAACTTTACTAAGTACTTTTTTGCCTAGAAGTAGGAGCTTTGGGTCTGTCCACCATCTCGAAGTAAATTTGTAGTGTTCTCTTAGGAATTCTTCTAGAGTCCATTACTTCAAAAAACCCTGAAGAGAGCTGAATGGTCTGGGAAATTAAGATTTCAGCTGGCCACGGGCGGGTTCACTCGTCTGCCACTTATTTTTTCTTTTCCTTCTACTATATGACTGGGTATCCAGTTATACCTACTAAACTTCTAGTTATTGCTTGGCTAACCTAAAACTATGAGACTTAGTGTTTGTGCTACGGATAGTTGTTGGTGTTGTTCTAACGGATATCTAATAACCTTTAGGATGGTAAGGATTAGCTAAGTTGTCAGGCCCAGGCAGGTAGGCCCAAGAAACGTGCTGTCTCGACAGGGTCGGACCAAGGGAAGAGGGGAGTCATTTGATTGGGGTTGGCGGAGCATGCAGAGATGTGGCCAATGTCCTGCGGAGACTCATTGCACGCAGTACATATATTGGATATATCGGGGTCTATTCTGGATAAGTAGGAGTTTAAAGTGCTACAGTATCCAGAACGAAACAGCGCAAGAGTCCCTATCGTTTTGACTTCGTTCTGGTCGGCGTATTGTCTGATGTCGTCGACGTATTTGAGGAATTACCTCTTGATGTTCCTAGGGGCGGTTCCGTTCTGTGACTGCAAATATGACTTTTGCGAAAGCACTCCAGCATTAACTGCAAGGGAAAGAGTTCATTATGCTCCTCAACTGGGACCAAGGATAGTCTTATTGGTCGCTTGGATAGCCACTAAGATGTTTATGGACAAGCTGATCAAAGCAAAAGCCCAATTAGCACCTTCTGTTATAAGAATAATTTCAAAACTACCTTCCGTGTATGGAGTACTACAGAAGAAGCTCGTCGCTATTCCTATTCGACACTTTGATTCATCGATTAATATGTAGGTTTCGCGGTTGGTAGTGTCAATCACAAAACCATTGGTCCAAATTTTTTCAACGAAGCGAATGGAAACGATTTTTTTAATACCCCATCTCCTTTTCTCGGTTACGTTGTCAACTTAGCCTAAATTCGTTTGGTAGCGAACGATCGAGTATGATACCATTCCTCTAGTAACGCCGAGTCTGAGTAAAATCATGAGCTGGCTGGCCGTAACCATCACCGCATACTTCATTTGTATCGTATATTGACAGGATGTCCGTACTCCCTAGCAGGCAGGCTCGTTGCACTTGAAATCGTAACGTGACCCAATTCTTATGGTGACCAATTCAAATCTGACATAAGGAAGGTTTTGCCATGTGTATGGTGAGATTGCCGCTGGCGAATGATTTTGCGGGTGAATATTCACTTTGAAAAGCATGGGAAAAACTGTTATTTGCCAATATTATGGAATTAGCCTCAAAATGGCAAACAGTTTTTTACTTGATTTTCAGTATATCTATTGTATATTTTTTTATAACAAGTACATAGAAGATTCATATATATACTATTTTTTATTGTAATAAAACATCAAATCCTTATTGCTTCAGTATTTTTAATAACAACAATTAATTTCAGTGCTCTTAACTAAAGTTGCATCTATTCTATCAGCTTTAAAATGTTTATTCCAAAAATTATAAAATCTTGCTATTTTGGCCCTACTATCCATTATAAACATACATCTAAGTATCTAGGTATGCCAAACAATAGTCTCTGTCCACAGTTACGCTTTTAACTACAGCAAATTTACCATAAAATTATGTACATTTTCTATGGAATTGCAATGAACCCAACAGCATCCATTTCCAAATGTTTACTTATGCATGAATGTACTCGCATATACCTACATACTTGCACACACTTTATAAATATGTATACAGTTAAATGTCATTGAAATTTGTTATATTCAGCATAACAACTCCGACAAACACATACCTTAGTATTTAATATTAATGCTACTATAATATTTTCGGAACCGCATACGTGTCTGTACGTATAAATGTGTGCCATATACCCACACCAGTGTGTCTACGTAACAGTGAGACGTCTAATTGTTTTAGCGCCGCTTAGCCACAAAACCCCAAAACCACAATGGTAATGTAGCATAGTGACCTAATAGTCCATGATAGTTTTGTAAATACTATCTAAAGTTTACAACTATATAGTATATAGTTTTGGGAATGTACATAAAGGAAGGAACTATATTGAAGGAAATATATATAGTACTATTTAGGATATCAGTGCGAAGAAAGTCAAAGGCATCAAGCAGGGGCAAACTAAATTCAAATACACACAATTTGTAAGATGCAAAAATGTTCAAATAGAAATTTATATGAACATCACATAGAGACTAAGCTAAAAAGCTAAGTTTATTGCTTTTTATTTTATTTACTGCTTTCTATAACTTATCAGTAATATATCATACGTTGCTAAGCGAAACAGTCGCACAAAATTTGCATAAAAGTTGTCCGTCAGTTTTCATAAAACAGAAAATCAGAAGAGGTAGTAATCGGGCAAAATCCCCAAAACATACTCCTGGAGATTCCAACGACTCACTAGCGATGTGTGTAGCCTACTGAAGAGACATTTCAGATGGATAAAAGTTTGGCCACCTTAGAACAGAGAACTAATTCCCTGCCTATCATCTCAACCCAATTGACTTGCATACAGTGAAATTTCGACAGCAAAATTGACGGATTGGAGTCGACGAAATCAAAATTAAAATTGCGCAGAATATGCCGTTATAGAAACCATGAGCACTATTCTCGTTTTTAGCCGAGTGGCTCAGATATAGGTCTGATATTTTGTACACGACCATCTCTTTCCAAGAAGGCGCTCATTTGAAGGAACCATTGATATTAGGAGTACAACATAAAGCTGCTATACCATACAAACTGAACGATCGGAATTCTTGTAAGGTATCTTTTGTACAACCGAAGTTAATGTTTTTCTCATTTAACAGGTCAAATGAAAAGTCCTCAGAAAAAATACAGTTGTAGCAGCCTTTTGACTTGATGACAAGTTTCCGGACACTGTCCCACAGAAATCCACAATCAAGGCTTGGTATGATAAGATTTGAGATGTAATGAAATGAGCGGTGGACGCTGAAAAGGGCTTGTTACCTATGAAAACATCGAGGAAGTCCATAGAATAATATTGAATTGCCGTAAAGTGAAGTTGTTCGAGATGCACTCTAAAGATATGAACTGAATGTGATTTGACCAAAAACAGCGACGAATTAATGATTCGTGAGCAGTGTTTGGGGCATATTCAAGCGCAATAAACCCGAGTTTTTGCATCAATATGTGACAATAGATAAAACATGGTTCCATCATTTAATTCCGAAGTCTGATCGAAAGTCATACGAATGGACTGTATACGATGAACCCACTCCAAAGTGTGGAAGAACACAACAGTCGGCTTGCAAGTTTATGGCGTTTGTATTTTGAGATGCTCATAGAATACGTTTTATTGACTACCTTGAAAAAGGAAGGTTTATCAACAGCAACTATTACATATCATTATTGGGCCGTATGAAGAATGAAATCACCGAAAAACGGTCACAATAGAAGAAAAGGAAAGTGATGTTTCATCACGACAATACACTGTCTTACCTAGTCAGTGAAAACGACGGCAAACATTAATGAATAGCGCTTCGAATTGTTTCCACATCTAACGTATTCTCCAGATCTGGCCCCTGTTCCTGTTCTCAGATATCAAGAAAATGCCCGCTGAAATGAAATCAAATAAAGAGGTGAACGCCGAAACTAAGACCTATTTTGAAGCAAAGAACAAAGCGTATTACAAAAATGGTATACAAAAGTCGAAGAGTCGCTGTAAGTCTACATGGCGTATTATCCCATGAAGGGAACTATGTTGAACAAAAAAAAAACAGAATTTTGCCAAAAAATGTGTTCCAATTTACCTGTTAAATGTCAGTTGATACTTGATTGATTTTTCGTAATTCAGAGATCAAGAAACTGAAAAAATTTATATATTCCAAGAATATAAAGAGAGTAGTCGAAATTGCACCCAAAAATAAATTTTTTATACGCCGAATAGACCATCTTCATATATTCCTAATAGACGTTTACATTCAATCTACAAACACAATACTCACAAAAAGTCTAAACATTGTTTAGGCATTTTTCTGACATTTTGATTGATTTCTTAATTATATGATGGAGCTCTTCATTTTGATGAAATAAAATTCTTAGCACTTATTCGAGCAGCGAAAGCATTGCGTACTTGTGTTTGTGATTACACTGCATGCCATGCTGCCATTGTACACAAATTCACGAACATACATAAGTACTCTTACCTCTGGAAACTTTGCGTAATTCCCTCTACGGTGACTAATCAAAATAATTTTCAACAATTAAGTACAGAGAGCGACTTGGGGAGCGTTTGGGAGACATGCTTGAAAGTTGGATTGCTGGTTGTGGAAAGCACAGCAAGTCAACCACCTGAGCCAACACCATTAAAGCGTTTATGTTTACTGAAATTCGACTTCCGTTTTGACTTTCCCTCTTGCTGTTTTTATTTTTTTCTGTTTTCCAAAACTTCCGTTTGTTGTCGGTAATTATCATTCTATTATTTCAATTTCATTCCAATACTTATCAAGCTTACAACACTATAAGTAAATATGCCGAAAATAGTTGAAACTTCCTGGTTCGCTGCAATCAAACAAAAACCTCATTTAAGACATCAAATTACTGTACAATACCTATGTATGTATAATGCCCAAAGCTGCTTTATTGTCAAGCTTAATTGAGCTTATTATTATTGCTTTATGGCCAGTTACCGAACCGAACACTACAAATTTATTCATTCACTCGGCCCACACCCCAAAAAACACCATTCTTTGTTTACAAATAGTTCGCTTTGGAATTCAACACCTTCGCTCTGTCAGCAATGAAGCGTTGACAACGACAGTCAGAGAGGTACGCTTACGTATATGTACATAAGGAGGATATGTAAACAAAAGTATGAGCATATATAAACAAAAGAAACCCGAAACCTCCCACCAAACAAGCAACTCCACTTCTCCTCATAAAAGGAAATTTTGGAGTTGGGGCATTATGCCAAATTGCACGTACACCAGGGCGTGGCTGTAATCGTTATTACATGCATACATCCCCCATACTACACATATACTCATACCGTAAAAGTGTACATAAGTAATATTAATCAAAAAGTTTTTATTTCGTCTGGGAGAAAATTTGAATGCTTTCGAAGCGTGTCGGAAAATCTCAGCAAATTTATCAGTCTAGACGGTAGATTGGTGTATGTACATAGTTTGGGTGACTAGATGAAATTTGATAAAAGCATATGATTAAAGATTTCAATATGCTGGTATCTAAACAAATAGTTACATGCGAAATACAAGGGCGGAACACTGAAGATGACTTTAGAATAGAAAAACTATTTGTTTTGAATAAATACAAAGAAATCCTTGACGTCAGAAAAGAATAAGAAATTCATTTCTGTAGATATCTGAAAAATATACGATTTTAACAGCTAACTAATAGATAAGTTGAAAAGTCCCCGCCATATCATAGTAAAACTTTTTTTTACAAAGAAAAACTGTCGATTGGACTTCGAAGTGAAATGATGGATCCATGTTTCATCCATTGTCACACACCGACGCAAAAACTCTAGTTTATTTTGCTTGAGCATCTGCAAATATTACTCCGAATCATCTACTCGTCGTTGTTTTTGGTCAAAAGTAAGCTGGCGCGGAACTCACTAGGCACAGAGCTTTCTCATACCCAAATAATCGTAAATGATATGATGTATACGTTCAATTGATATCTTTAGAGTGTACACTATCTCGAACAGTTTGATTTTACGGTCATCAAAAATTATTTTGTGAACGTCTTTGAAATTTTTTCCGGTAACAATCTCTTTTGGACGAAAGTGAGGGAAGCCATTCTTGCCGACTTCAAAAACACAATTACGAGAAAACGCGTTTAAAAACCGCACATTTTGCCCAGCTAGCCTCGAGCGCACAAGTTCTCAAGGCTGTATCTCTGAATCTATTACTCGGATGTTGGAGAATTTAAAAAGACAATCAAAAAATATATATTTCTTCCAATCTGTAAGCTCATGTAAACTGTTAACAAAAAACGATGCTCACAACAACTCATAAAAAACATTCGAAATTCATTGACATTCATGGCTGGACAAGGATCAATAATTCTCCATCTCCAACGCCTCACCTGCCTAATAGCCCGGACCTGGTACCTTGAGACAATAATTTTTTCAAGTCCATGCGGAAGCCCTCACTGCAGTGGTGTTCCCATCAGGAGAGAGTATCAAAACTTAGTTTGATTCAATCTCAGCCCCCACGTCGCCCAAGTTATTTTGGTATTAAGTCCGCAAATCTCCAGAAAGATATCAAAACATTGTAGCTTCGGATGGGCACTACTTTAAACAATCCTATTGAAATTTTGAAGAAAAGCGCAGGTATATAGTTATAGACCCATATACACAAAATAATCTGTACTACCCAAGTTAATGCAAAGATCTTATGGATGTATGCAAGGATGTCGAATCGCAACAAAATTTATGTATTCCTTAAATGAATAGTTATTTGATTAGAAGTGTACCACTTACAACAATGTCAAGCTAAAACGGTCGTGGTCGTGAAGCATTTAAGGAGCAGTCATTCGGTGCCAAGTCAGTACTAAATCGTGGACGACTCATCAAATCAACATTTTGAGTGCTCAAAAATCCAGTTGTTTCAGTCGATGTGTGAGAGCTCGCATTCTCGTGGTGAAGATTTGTCCGCACTCGGCGCACATAGGAGCATTTGGTCTCAAAAACCGGACAAAATTATTGAAAGTGATTTTATGAATGAAAGTGAATAAAATGCATGATTAGATATAATAATATTATATAATAATAATATATTAAAATAAAATAAGTAAGAAAGGTGTAAGTTCGGGTGCAACCGAACATTTTATATTGTATATATATTTGAAAAGAGGGTAGTGCCGACCAGATTTTATCTATTTTTGCTTATCCCACATACTACTAATATGCCACATACTCAAAAAAAAAAATGTTCCCTCGGTTTCATTTAGGGGGTTGTGTTGGAGGGGTCAAGTTTTCGCGCAATTTTATCTATTTTAGGCGCAAAGATACACTGTCATGAATAAAATATGTTCTGGAATTTTTATTGAGACTTGACTCAAATACTGGCGGATGTAGCTTTGGTGTAAATAACAGAACAAAACCGAACTAAATACATAAGCGATATTTAAAAGTGTGTTGGTTAAAAGCTACATCTTTCCACTCCACTGAATTGAGTATTTACAATAATTTCTTGCAACAAAAGAAAGATTCACTCACTTTAAAGGTCTTATCACATTTAGCAGCTTTTTAACATAGCAGAACCTTCATTGAAATATTTAGACGTCTGTACAAAAAGTCCCCTGTCTCCTGAATAATAGATAAATGTGAAAGAAAAACATTTACTTCTGAAAAATGATTAATGGATTTGTTTACAAAATGTTTCTGGCATGCAGATTTGTCCGTACAAATTAACCGGGACCTAAGGGAGTACGTCAGCATTACAGTTATAAATATTTGTGTGTATCTGCAGGAATTTGCGCGCTGGTAAAGCGTCACTTCCGTTACAAATCTACTTTTTTGCTGACTTTTGCTGCCACCCGTGGCAATGCTTTTGGAGTGGTTGAGTACCCGTCACACCTAAATTTGTATGTATTCATTGTTTTGTTGGGGAGTCCGGCAGGTATTAAGCATTTTCGATGTATACTTGAGATATTGTTTATTTGAATTTATATGAAGGGGTGTGTTTTGTGCGTTTGTGAAAAATTTTGTGATTTTTCAAAAAGTAAAGATTACCCTGTATGTAAATATGTACATATTAAAGCGATGCCCCTTAAGCAGTCTCAAAAAGTCAGAATACTAAGACCACCCAATGGAAAATATCTAAATTTCTGTTCACTAGACCTTATTTTCTTCAAATTGGTATTGACGTCAATTTCATTGTTGCATAAAAAATATTTGATTGTTAACTATATCCTAAATAAACATGTGAACATATGTGTTCAGTTCGAAGTACTTTACAGCAGCAAGCAGCTTGTAATGATCGAATTTCACTACCAACTATGTAGAAACTGCTGTACACACATATATTTGGTTGTGTGTACTAGACACATTTATTTAATTATTTGCGTAACTACATGAAATATTATGTATTCGTACACACCTTGAAACTTTCGCGTGTAGGTGTATACTTGCACATTTGTGTGTGTGTTTGTACAGTCGTTGAGGTCACACATGTCCCGTTATTCGCCAAAATCTACAACGAAATTTAATTTTCGCTGACACATGTTTGTTAAATGTCAAGTTAAATGTGATTTGTGGACAGAAATCCAAAGTCGGAAAATGAAAATTGTTAATATGCAGTGTAAACAGATAAAATATGTATGTGTATGGAAAATTTTGCTTTCAATTTATTATAAAATTATATTAATACGGAATTCAAATGGACTTTAAAATTGTGTTATATGAGAAGTAGTAGGTGTGGTTGTGGTGAGATTTCACCCCTATGTCATGAAAATATTCTTATGAGACTAGCAGGTCCCAAGATATGTGATGCCACGCTCATCGTAAAGCTTTGACATGAGGACTTTGAAAATTGTTTAAAAAACGAGTTTGAAGTTTTGGGACCCCGAACGCTCGGAAACAATATATAAATATGTAATAATTTGTAATAATAATATGTAATAATTTGGCTCGTAGTCTTTTTGCTGGATCAACTCCAATTTTTCAGCTACAAAGCGATCAAAGATAGTCAAATTGCAGAAAACATGCTTCGTTATGGGCGACCTTCGACCTCTTCAACATCGTCGGGTAACTGTTAAAGAGATGGAAAAAGAACTCGACATCTCTCACGAGTCCGTTCGAATGATTTTGGAGGATAATTTTGTTATGAAAACCGTTCTTGCGCGAGCCGTCCGCTAAAGCTGAATTTTTTTCAAAAATAGTACCGTAAATAGGTCACTTTGGATCGTGCGAATTCCGATCCTATATTTATGTAGAGTATTATAACTGCCGATGAGGCATGAATTTATGAAACTAACATGCAAACTTCTCAACAATCATCGGAAAAACGAACCGAAACCACGCCAAACATCAAAAGTCAAAGTGATCCTCAGTTTTTTCGCTTTTCGTGGTTTGATGCATGAAGAAATTATTCTAGAGGAACAGACGGTCGATAAGCAGTTTTGTTTGGCCGTATTGAGGGGTTTGCGTGATACTTTGAAAACGGCCGGTATTTTAAAAGAACAATTCATGGGTTTTACTTGATGATAATGCACCATCGCATCGAGCCACTATTGTAATCGAATTTAAAGCCAAAAACGCAATGAATACCATCGATCAGCCACCATATTAAGCAGATTTAATTTCGTCTGATTTTTGGCTTGATCCTCAAACTGAAATTGCCGCTCCGTGAAGCCCGTTCTACCATTTTAAATTCATCATGACACATTCGACTACTTACTCTCAAATCTCTCATATACCTAAGTTAGCATATGGTTGAATGTAACCGAATAAAATGATTCAAATTCTAACCTACTGAATTTAGCAGGTTCCACTTTCCCAAACCATGTTTTTGAAACGATAAACATTAATAAATTTAGAAAGCTGGCTTTGCCAATGCCACCTAAAAAACAAAATAGTAGATGGAGCAAATACTTGAATTTCTTGTAGTGTTTAACCAAAGTTATAAATTGTGAACATTTTAAGTGCCTATATATTTAAATAATGTGTATTTCTAAGCATACTCAAGTACATGAGTAAGCATTTCCGTGCGCTGAATTAACAATTAAAATGTAAATAAACATTATTAATAAATAAGAGAGCCAGGGCAAAACACGAACAAACAATCAACAAACATAATAGTAAACAAGGGGAAATTAAAAGACACGCGAACATCAAGCCTGAATCTAAGAAGTACTATATGTAAGAATGTTTATTAGTAACTGTACACACAGCTTTAAGCCATACAATTACGTGTCCATAAAAATGTTGCCTTAGCCAAGATATCCACCACTTCGCTGTCGAACACGAAGGTCTAATCGAAATGTCAGTCATGCACGTGCTGGCCAATGACAGTGTGTTGAGGGAGAGCAGTCCTGTTAAACGAAGTTAATTTTTTTTTAATATTGTGAGTTGTTTATTTTATATAAGATATTTTTTTGATGGTTGTGCATTATACAAGTCAGGGGGCCCAAAGTAAATTATTGGCTCAAGGGATTTCACGTTTAACAAAAATTATTTGAAGTAATTTTGTTAAGATTCCAATACATATATTCGGTTTAAATTAATCAAAAAAGTGAAGATCTTCATATTTATAGCATGAGGATAGTGGCAAGTCAGGTTAAGGTGATTAGATTTTAACAGGGATCTCATTTGAACAGCTTAGAACGCCTGTCCGTGTACTTAATAGTATATATATATTATATATATTAGATCATATGGCTGTCACTAAGTAGTTCAGACGGCAAATGTCATTTTCGGCTGGTTCGCCGAAGTTAGAACTGCCGATTTGTTTTATCGTCAGTCTTGTAAAAACTAAACAATAGAGGAGAAGGTGAATGGATGTGTCTCATCTTTCATACAAGATTTTTAGCCTTATTGCAGTAGTATTACATATTTGAAAATATCTAGTAAGCATCCATATTATTATGGTAAATAGTTCAGAAGGTTTGCCGCTATCCACCCTAGGTCGAAAGGATCATGCAGTCGCACATGAGCCAGTCATCGATCAACGCCTGCTAAACGCGCGTGCGGTTCATTAGTCAGGTGCTAGTACGCAAAATGATATTGGAGATCGGTTGGATCGGTCCTATTCCGGTGTAAGCGAGACAAAGGTCATTCTTTTGATTAGTTCATCGGCTTTACAGTTGCCAGTGATTCCCAAACGAATCAGCTGATATAGTATCTTGATGCTGTTTCTAGTGAGGACAGACATATCCTGAGCTTTGAGTGCACAGTTAGCTAGTTCTGGGCTAGTATCGCCGCTCTGCTGTCGGAGTGAATGGTAACCTCTCTTAGAGAAACTACACTTCGTAGTAGTACTTTTACCGTCTTCTTAACAGCAGCCATTTCTTCCTGAAAGACACTAAAGTTATCCTATAACCTAAAGCTAAGACTGACAGAGAGCTCTTTATAGAAAAATTTCCGTCCCACCTTCCCTCCTAGCTTCGACACATTCTTATATACATTACACTCTTTCATATGTGAGCAGAGAAAAAGGCTCCACTAATTGCCTCTGTGACACAGTGCTGGATGTTTTCAGGTATAATTCTTCGGCCATAACAACATGTCTGTTTAAGTAGTTTTCTTTAAAAAATCTACACACTTGTGACCGATTTCATCAATTTTCATATTTCAAAATGCGGGATGATAATAACGGGTGATTTTTTAAGAGCTTGATAACTTTTTTAAAAAAAAAAACGCATAAAATTTGCAAAATCTCATCGGTTCTTTATTTGAAACGTTAGATTGGTTCATGACATTTACTTTTTGAAGATAATTTCATTTAAATGTTGACCGCGGCTGCGTCTTAGGTGGTCCATTCGGAAAGTCCAATTTTGGGCAACTTTTTCGAGCATTTCGGCCGGAATAGCCCGAATTTCTTCGGAAATGTTGTCTTCCAAAGCTGGAATAGTTGCTGGCTTATTTCTGTAGACTTTAGACTTGACGTAGCCCCACAAAAAATAGTCTAAAGGCGTTAAATCGCATGATCTTGGTGGCCAACTTACGGGTCCATTTCTTGAGATGAATTGTTGTCCGAAGTTTTCCCTCAAAATGGCCATAGAATCGCGAGCTGTGTGGCATGTAGCGCCATCTTGTTGAAACCACATGTCAACCAAGTTCAGTTCTTCCATTTTTGGCAACAAAAAGTTTGTTAGCATCGAACGATAGCGATCGCCATTCACCGTAACGTTGCGTCCAACAGCATCTTTGAAAAAATACGGTCCAATGATTCCACCAGCGTACAAACCACACCAAACAGTGCATTTTTCGGGATGCATGGGCAGTTCTTGAACGGCTTCTGGTTGCTCTTCACCCCAAATGCGGCAATTTTGCTTATTTACGTAGCCATTCAACCAGAAATGAGCCTCATCGCTCATCGGACACGGACGCGAAACACATTTCGAACCGAACACTGATTTTGGTAATAAAATTCAATGATTTGCAAGCGTTGCTCGTTAGTAAGTCTATTCATGATGAAATGTCAAAGCATACTGAGCATCTTTCTCTTTGACACCATGTCTGACATCCCACGTGATCTGTCAAATACTACTGCATGAAAATCCTAACCTCAAAAAAATCACCCGTTATAATGATTATGTTATTATTTCATAACATTAGAAGTCAAATTTAGTTTATATCGAACCACAATTTTGTCAAATGTCAAATTATGTTTATAAAACATTTACATTTATCATTATCAGGAATTTCTCTCTTGGGGTTTGCGTACACCAATTTCACAAACAATTCCCCTTCTCTATCTTCATAGTCAAAAACAAGTCACCACAATAGTATCCGTGTGTGAACTCAGTCTAAATAACCGGTCTCACGCCCATTTTCAAATGTATTAAATTAATCGAATTCAATGTTTCTTACTTTAATCATCAAACAAAAAGAAAAAACGTTAACTTCGGTTGCACCGAAGCTAAATACCCTTCACAGGTGCATTTCTGTTAGTAACTATGTGTCCAGTTTGTATGAAAGCTATATGCTATAGTAACCCGTTCTGAACAAGTTTTGTAGATATTACATTGTTACCTTAAAAAATAATCTATACCAAATTTCGTGAATATATCTTGTCAAATGTGAAAGTTGTCCATACAAGAACTTGATTCCGATCGCTCAGTTTTTATGGTAGCTATATGCTATAGTTAACCGATCTGAACAATTTTCTCGGATATTACATTCTTGCCCTAGAAAATAATATACACCAAATTTGGTGAAGATACATTGTAAAATGTGAAAATTGTCCATACAAGAACTTGATTCCGATCGTTCAGTTTGTATGGCAGCTACATGCTATAGTTAACTGATCTGAACAATTTCTTCGGAGATCACATTGTTACCTTAAAAAATAATCTATACCAAAATTCGTGAATATATCTTGTCAAATGTGAAAGTTGTTCATACAAGAACTTGATTCCGATCGTTTAGTTTATACGGCAGCTATATGCTATAGTTAACCGATCTGAACAATTTCTTCGGAGATTACATTGTTGCCTTAGAAAATAATACATACCAAATTTCGTGAATATATCTTGTCAAATGTGAAAGTTGTCCATACAAGAACTTGATTCCGATCGTTCAGTCTGTATGGCAGCTATATGCTATAGTTAACCGATCTGAACAATTTCTTCGGAGATTACATTCTTGCCCTAAAAAAAAAAAATAAACACAATAATATATACCAAATTTGGTGAAGATACATTGTCAAATGCGAAAGTTTTCTATATGAGAACTTGATTCCGATCGTTCGGTTTATATGGCAGCTATATGCTATAGTGGTCCGATATCGGCCATTCCGACAAATGAGCAGCTTCTTGAAGAGAAAATGACGTTTGCAAAATTTCAAAAGGATATCTTAAAAACTGAGGGACTAGTTCGTATATATACAGACAGACGGACAGACAGACGGATATGGCTAAATCGACTCAGCTCAACATACTGATCATTTATATATATACTTTATAGGGTCTCCGATGCTTCCTTCTGGGTGTTACAAACATCGTGACAAACTTAATATACCCTGTTCAGGGTATAATTATATTTCATTAGACTAAGTCAGTTAATTGAACAAAAAAAGTCCCGAATTTAGTTGTTTTGTACACTGTACTACATATTACTTGCGCCTTTAATTGGTCTCAGTCCTAATGTTTTCCTACAAATGATGAGTCGGACAAGATTATTGATTTTTATGAAACATAGCAATAAACTCATAGGTTTGGGTAACCTGCACGACGCTCTAAACGCTCATTAGAAACCACCCCTTCTGGGCACAAACTTAGCAGTTGTCTTCAACGTGACTAAAATTGCTACACAATCGTTGGATTATAATGGAAATTTGACAACAGTTATTGTATACATATCGTCTACTGACCGCTATGTTCTTGCTGATGTAATCTTTGCTTCACATTCACGTGCGTTTGCTTTTCGGCGGCAACTTGACGGACAGAAAATACGTCTAGGAACTTAGTCCTCATTTCTCCACCTTTTCATTTCTTGCTCTACACATATCGGCGTTCATATTTGTTTTGTATTGAAAATACGAGTTCGTTTTATTGAGAAATTGTGATAAGGTCAATATCACACTTACATATTTCTTTTTACTATTTTTCTCACACAAATTTGACTTTGCTTCGCTCAAGGTTTAGCAAACTTTTATATTGAAACTTTGCAGAAATCTTCCCATAAGAACGCTTAATATAAAATTACTACAAAGCAGAAGTGCAAAAAAAATCAAAAGAAAGAAAACTTTTGCTCTAAAACCTACTTACACTTTAATGACGTGAGAGTCAAAAGAAATCCAATAAAAAGTAACACAATTTAGACGCAGAACACTGAAGGACAATTTTCGCCGATATTTATTTTTTGCGCTCAGCAACAGCAGCAACTGGAATTCAACCGAAATAAAAAGAATGAGAAATAGGAAAACGAAATTCAAAATCAAGCGCCTCAAATAGCATAAACTTATTATTCCACCGGATTCTGCACCGTGTGGAGTGTAATTCCATGCAATTATAACACTTATTGACTTTGGGAAACAAAGCGAGAAGGGAAATAAAAGAAATATGAGAGTATTCGATTTTGGCGTTGAAATTTGCGACTTTTCGGCAAGACTAATTAATGAGCATGATAAATTTTATTATGCTGCTCATTCATCATGCAAGCGCTCCCTCTTTGCTGTCCGCAGGCACTGTTACTAGTTAGGAATTACGAAATCTTTACATATTTTGGGGTAAGAACATTTGGTATATACAAGAATAAAAAGCTATTACGAGTATATATAAATATAAGCGAATAAATTCATCATTTTTTTTTGAAAGAGTGTGCTTCTTTTAAAGATGCTGAGTTTCTTAGTTTCCAGCATTAACATTAACAACAACGTCAGTATCGAAATCCAGCACAAAATAACTCTTGCCCACAGGTGCTACTTCGGACTGAGTAGGCAATTGAGAAGTAAAGTCCTCTCAAACAACAACGAACAAAAGCCAAACTCTATAAGTCACTCATTATTCCCGACCTGCTATATGGGGCAGAGGCATAGACGATGACAACATCTGATGAACCGACATTACGAGTTTTCGAAAGAAATTTTATGCGGAAGATTTATGGTCCTTTGCACATTGGCAACGGCGCTGGCATTGAAATAGTTCAGAGGATTTTTCACAACGGCTATGCTGGCTAGGTCATGTCGTCCGAATGGATGAAAACGCCATAGCTCTGAAAGTATTCGACGCAGTACCCGCCGAAATGATTATAAACTTGCTTTGTTTGGACTATGAAAAATCTTATACATTCTAAAACTGCATGTTATACACAAATATTTTGCGACTTTATGCTTTTTCTTTTCAAAACTAAAAATGTTAGAACCATTCAACAGAATTTTATTAGAAGCCGTATAGTAAAATCATCACTTTAAACTTATGCGGACCAAGTTATACGGAGAAATTAAAAAACACATTATCCGAAATCCTGATATCTTGGATCTCCACGCCGCGAAAGCTACTCCTAGTAGCATCTTCTTCAGTCACATACCTCTGAAAGATATATTGTATGTATAAGTGGAGGGGCATCACTGGAGAAGAGGCGCAGTGAGTTTTTTCCATTTGGATCGGTTTGAATCTTATGTCGACAGCTCTCTAATCAACTATAGTTTCAGACTGCCAGACCACTGTAGTGTTTTTCAAGCAGAAATGACAGCCATTAAGGTAGCAATAGATGTAATTCTTTGAAATCCGGCTTCCTTTAAGGAAGCGTGCATCTTATTTGATAACAGAGCTGCTATTCAGACCTTCAGCTCGCTGACAGCTACCTTCATAATAAAATTGTCAGAGTGCCTGTCCGCAGCAGAATCGTCTGAAATTGAAAAACCGATGGGAACAAGCAGCTGTTTTCTTGTCGTCGTGCTCTTGAGCGCTGACTCTATGGGCTTCAGGCGAGCTCAGTAAGCGTAGAAAAGCAACCAGTGTGTTTGCTAAAGGCTTCTGGTGCAGAGGTGAACGTAAAATGTCTATTGAACTGCTAGCTCTTAACAAAACTCACATCGTCGCAATGAATATTTTTGCTATTGATCCTGATTCTCGCATATGTTTTTCCTAATTTTCCTTGGAAGAATATTATTGCTAAGGCGAAAGGTTTTTGAGAACGTCACTTGTCAAAATTGCAATGAGGAGGATAAGAAAATTTTTCCTCCACAGTCCAGCTTTCGGTGGACTAAGGTTAAGTTTGTACTTTTTACAAACTCGACAAATTAGCTGACATTAATATTACCCGCATCAATAAATTAATGTTTAATCCACACTTTGGAGTTCTGGACATTACAAGGGACAGGCGCAACTAGCTGTTCAAGTGGGCTTATTCTTAATCTCTAGAGAAATCAGCCTAAGACCCTTCCTATCAAAATACCCTTTATATATAGCAAGAAGATCGCTATTCTCTAACCATATTAGAGCTATTTAAGTAATCTTAAGAATTCAATATTTTAGTAAGCTATTGGACCTGTGGTAAAAAATATTTCAACCAATTTTTTCTAAATTGAATACTCTTGATTTGCAGATTTCCTACAGGGAAGTATGGTAGGTTTTCATAAGCACCTCATTTCTCAATACATGTAGCTTTGTCTTGCTTTTGATTCAGTAAATCTGTGAATTCATCTTATTATGTTTTTCTCTGAAGGAAAACAAAAACAAAAAAAAAACCGCCTGTGCATAATTGTGCTATAAACCAGTCAAATCGATACATGTGCACGTTGCTTCATTAAATTTTATTCGCATTTTCATACGATTCAATACATTTATGTTATGTTCTGGTTGTAGGCAAGCCCTTACAAATTCCTCGTCTAAGTCGATCGAAGATGGTGCTGATTATTTTCTTTGATTCTTTAACGTGATTTGTTTCACCATGAATTCGCTTCTGATTTTACAAATGAATAAGGAATATTACTTGACCGTTTTGAGGCGTATATTTAAAGTCATACACCAAAGGTACTGAAGGTCATTCAAGCGGAACCTTATAAAGAGTGTATTAAAATTGGCCTATTTTGAATGTGATAAAAATTAAGAAGCACAGTTGAAATATTAATTATAAAACAAAACAAATTCTATTTCTTTCAACCCTAGAACCGCATTTAGTAGAATGGGAGCTTCCGTATTCTCATGTGTTCTACTACCATATGGTATGACTTCGCGGAAGCAAGGCCAGTGGTGGGCCACCCTCAGTACATACGCTGTCGCAAAAGCCTTTTAGCCCAAGATGGATCGTAAGAGATCTAGTGATCTCTTTGCCCTCAGTAAGGGTAACTTGCCTTTGTTATGGGGCTTTTAACAGGAAATTTCCTTATCGGCATCCCTGCGGTAAGGTTGGGAATACCATTTTCAGCAGCTGTATGGAAGATGATGAGATGAAAATAGCTCAACACTTCTTTTGTCACTGTCCCACGCTTGAGAGGTCGAGACTTAAATACTTGGGACCTCCCACCGAACCGAGAGTGGAAATTAAACGTCTGAGCAAAGCTGTATTTGTTACTAAGCATTTTTCTACTTCACAAAGGACTGCATATAACAATCCACGTGCGATCTTCAAACAGCCATCCAACCTAACCTTAAGCGTTTCGAATCTTTATGACTATTGCTGATTGCATCGGTTTCTTTAGGCAAGGGCGGTTTTGAAGTTGATGGCTCTAACTTAATTTTAAATGAAACATATCTTGACAGTTTAATAAACATAACATTACATACCCACATATGTAAAGTGTGATCCATTTCGTCGATTACTACTTTTTAAAGAAAAACCACAGAAACTTTGAATTTAATCGTTAATGTTCATTATTATTCAAAAGAACATTTTTTAGCATTTATTTCTTGAAGATTATCTCTTTCAAATGTCAGCCGCGGCTACGTGTCAGATGGTATAACCATTGACTCTAATTTTCAAAGCATCGAAGCGGAATTGTTCGCATAGACTTTAGACTTTACGTATCTCTATAGGAAAAAGGCTAACGGTATAATATCACGGGATCTGGGTGGCCAATTGACCGGCCCAAAACATGAAATTATCTGCACACCGAATTGTTCTCTCAATAAATCCATTGATTGATGCGATGTGTGGGAAGTGGCGCCGACTTGCCGAGATCATGATCTTCAATTTCAGGAATATGGGCCAATGATTCCACGGCCCAATAATCCACACCAAACTGTTGTTTTTCTGGATGAAATGACACGCTGAAGAAAATTTGCCTCGAAAACGTCGGATCTTCCTGGAACTTTTCAAGAGCCCAAAGAGCAAAGCGATGTCACTTGGGAATGTCGAGCGATTGTACTGTACCAGCTGTATTTTGTGCTCTTTCAATTTGAGAGATCGACGTAAAAAGCGCTAAGTCATTTCATACGGTAGACCGAGTTGCTGCGAACGCCATGGAATCGATTATTCTCTTTCTTCGTCTACCCGCTTAGCTATGGCTTCTATTTTTTCTTCAGACGTGATCTATTCGGTCGAATATTATCCAATAAAGAATGCTAAGTCTCAAGATGGGTGATGATGTTGCAAATACTTCACTCAGTAGTCAATAAAGTGCAAAGCATGCGAAACACATTCTTTAATGAACGTGAATTTTGGTAAAAAGGATAAAGAAATATCGATTTGTAAATGGTGTTGTAAATGCCAAACACTACTAAACAAGCTTGACAGGACTCACGCGTAATCTGTCAAAAAATATTATTTAAAAAAGAATATCTCCTTGAACCACCCGTTATATGAGTAGTAATGTGTCATCAATAAATAAAAGAACCATAAACATGG
>CM050326.1:75885110-76051934 GCA_027475135.1 Bactrocera correcta
CATTAGTAGAACTAGCGAACAAGTCTCTCAGTTTTTGAAACTAAAAGAAAAATCGATGTTTTGACGTGACCATCTTCGATTAATAACAAGAAAAAACCGTTAACTTCAGTTGCACCGAAGCTTTAATATCCTTCATAAATAAAAAAATTCATTACAATAACTTGCTGGGTCAGTTTAGGTGCTATTATATGCTATATTTACTCAAACTGACCAATTTCTTGGAGATTGCCTTAATACCCATCATTTCGTGAAAATATCTCACCAAATAAAACAGTTTTCCATCCAACCACTTAATTCTGACCATTCAGCTTGCATCGGATCATGATCTTTTTTCAGGCGTTCCAACAAATGAGTAGCTTCTTGGTGAGAACAGGCAGGTGCAAAATTTCAGATTGATATCTCAAAAACTGAGAGCTTATTTCTCATATATACAGACAGATAGACGGGAGAGACATGGCTAAATCGATTCAGCTCGTCACGCTGGTCATTTATAAAAATGTACTTTATGGATTCTGACGTTTTTTTTTTCGGTGTTCCAAAAATCGTGGCAACCTTAATAGTATACGCTGTTTAGGGTATAATTAAAGAGAAAATATAAGTATATGATTTCAAAAATTTATATTGTGTTTGGGATATAAAACGGTATAGTTTGTTCCAATTTCGAAAAAGATTTTTTCTATAAAAGTTAAATATAAAAAAATCATTAACCAATTTTCACATAAATTTGAGGTTATACGAAAAAATTATTAACCAGTTTGATGGTATACACTTTCAGGGTATAATTAGGGATCTTTTCACACATTAATTCAAAATAAAGTGAAAATATAAATATTTGTATTTAAAAGTTTATATTGTCTGTGGCACATAAAAAGTTTAGTTTATCCCAAATTTTAAGAAAGACATTTTTGCTATAAAAATTAAAATTAAAAAAAACATTAACTCAATTATTTTAAATTTTCACATACATTTTGAGGTTATAAAAAAATATTGTTAGCACAAAGTATATAGATATTTTAACTACCTAAAATTTTTCCATTCAACTTTTCCTACAAAACTTGTAGTTTTTCTTGAAATCGAGATATAACCTTAAAAATTCAACCACCCTCCTCCCTTTCACTTCCGACCTCAGATTGCTCACAATTCTTTTCATTTCATATTTTTTATATTATCACAATTATCCATCTATCTTTTATCCTCTACATTTTTGTTATTCGATACGCAAATGGAAGAATTTCAGAAATTTAATTTGATTTAGAATACACCATTGCATCCCACCATTTACTCATTAATTTATATCCATTTATGTATATCTTTATACATACATACATACTATATAAATCCGTCTGAACAAAGCAATACAAAATTTCGCACTACGCTTACCGCGCTGTTGGATATACTGTTTGTACAGCAGTCAGCGTCACCGTCAGCGCCAGCATCAACATCAGCGCCTTAATCCGCACGTATAGCGTTTGCTAAATGCTTCAACGTCACTTTTCATGCTGATATTTTAAATGATGGGCCAGCGCCTAATCCTTAGCTTTATGCATATTCCCAAAGCTATGTGCTCCTCCACGCAGCGCCTCTCACTCTGCCAACCACCCATCCACCGGTAATCCCAGCATAGCATGCCCGACGCATTTTGCTCCCTATCCATGCGTTCGTTTGCAATCAGCCAAAGCAGTCAATGTGCGAGCAGGATGATTAATGGAAAATTTTGCAAATTATTGTTATTACTCATTGCTGACATTATTGTTGTTGTTGTCGATTTTCCAATACTTCTACGCTTGCGTATCTATGGCTTACGCAGACTTTGATATAATTTTTATGACTGTCAAATATCAGGCGACTGCTGCGAGCACAAAGTGGGCCTAACTAGGCACTCATATGCAACAACTAGACATTCACATGTATGTGCATATGCATGTGTATATGTAGAAATGTTTATATATGTGTGTATAAGCTTAAAAATAACAAAAGCAACACAACAAAGCACTGGAGTCACAATAACAATAATCTGACTGGCAACCGGACGTGCGACGGATTTTATTAATCCGTCAACTGTTGTAACTGCACGCTTCGCATTTTCAAGTGTGTTGTTCAAAATATTCAAAATTAAGCGCGAAAACGAAACTTTTCAAAATTCCAGCAATACGAAATTGCAACAAAAATTCTAAACCCTTTAGCTAGTTGCTATAAAATGCATTTTTATGTTCAGAATTTTTTTGAAAATATTCAAAGAAATACATATACATATGTATGTACATATGGATTCATACATAAATATATGTATGGTATGTACATACATATGTTTGTGAGCTCCGATATTTGCGTAAATATTTAAGAAATCGCTCGCACCCCATAAAGGTAATTTTGCGCGTAACATCACATATTTTTGTGTTGCCAAATCGCGTTTAATCCAGAAATCGTGCCTCAACACCGAAAATACCACTACTGCTCTGACGCTTAAACACTGCAACATGCTGCATGTGGCATTTGCAAATACCGACGAGTCTGTGTCTGCCGTAGCAGGCATATACTGATATTTAGTAAACATACAGTTATATGCACCGCAAGTACATATTTGCTTGCCATTGCACTTTTACAGTGGCTGTCATATTATTAGAAACGGATTTACAGTGATAAAGTAGAAATTTGGCAATAATAAGCAAATTTAGTAAGAAAATGGAAGAATATGAAGAAACTGATAAAAGTATTTTTCGTTATATTAATCAGTTTTTCAATAATAAGGTTTTCGTATAGAAAACTAAATATTTTATTAAATTTTTTAATGTTACAAACATCCACTATTAACAGAGAAATTCTGATTTTTTGGAAAAAAAATATTTTCATCCATTTCGACGCCGTTTCCGGTGACCCCTCGGAAAAAAGATTTTTCGCAAAAATTTTTACAAAAAAAGTCAAATAAAATTTCGCCAAATTTTTTTTCAAATAGTTGTAATCGATAAACAAACTCCTTCATCCAAGTCTTTAAGAATGGTATCTTGAAGACCTGTGAAGATTTTTTCGAAGATCGGTTAAGTAGCTCTCGAGAAATCTTATCTACCGACTTCAAAAACACAGTTTCTGCAAAAAGTATTTAAAGACGACGCACTTAGCCTAGTTAGCCTCGAGCGCACAAGTTCTCAAAGCTGTTCTGCGAAACTGTTTTTCGGATCAAATTAAAAATTTAGGACAATATTCAAGAGGTTTTGTTTAAATTATTATATGAATAAAAAAATTAAATTTTTGGAAACCCGTAAACCCATGTAACTTCTTGAGTAAAAAATTCGTCTCTCTGGATTTTGTAAAGTCATAAAATTTGTCTAACAAACAAATTATCAATTTCCATAATAGAGTCTAAAGAACTTTTTAACGCTTCTAATTATTTGCCAACACTGTACTCATGCAATGGCACAAAATACTTTTTTTTTGCAAGTCACAACAAATTCCAACATGTTTCTTTCGGCAACACATTACATGTTACAAAGCCATTGAACCACGCATACAAGCTAACAACAATGGCCATTGCAACTCAAATGTTTATATGGTATAAGTATGTATGTATGTATATCCAAAAGTCGGTGTTGCAGCATTGAAAAATAGCATCATATGTCACCCAATCGTTTGCAGCAAACAGTAAAGTGTTAAGGTGAATTGTGACACGTTTTTGAAAATTTTGACATCACATATAATCAGAGTTGCAAATTATGTTTAAAAAAATAGAACTGACACGTGAATTCAAGTTTTTATTCGGTAACTTTTCGAAAATCTTAATTAAAATAATTTTGAAATTTCTAATATCAAATAGCGGATTGAAAAAAATATTCAATACCGAAAATGGGTTTAAAAAAAGTAATTTCAATAACGATAATTGAAATAAAAATTAAAAAGTAATTTTTAATCCTAAATACCGATTAAATATTAAAAAGTGTAAATCACAAGTTTATAAATAAAAATAAAAAAATTTTAGTATTTAATTATTTCGCCTTGGGGTTAATCCTAAGTTATATAAACAAAAATTTTAAAAAATTAATTTAAATAAATAATTAAAAAAAATTTAAAATAACTATATTTCTATAACTTTAATTTTTTGACAAGATATTTAAATCATTAACCGATTTATATTAATTTTTAGTTAATATAAATAAAATGATAACTATTCTTTATATATTCAGTTTAATTCAACCTTTATATTTAAATACAGTAAACCGTTTAAAATTTCAAATATATTTAAAAATAATAGTTAAATATTATTACAGAATTTAATTTTTATCAACACATTTTATATATATGATTGTGATACACGTTCCTTTGGATAGATTAAATACTTACAATTTATATTATTAAATTATTCCATTAAATGCATTAAAAATTTAATTTTACAACTGAAATTTCATATGAGAATGTCAAATATTAAACATGATGTAAATTTATTTAAAAAATTAGACAATATGATTAAATTGCATAAAAGCGTTTATATTTTTATCACAAAATCATTCAAATTTTTAAAAGCAGATGGATTAAGGATTTTTTAACCACAAATTAATATGGGAGCAAAGACTATATTTTTTCCTCTTTGAATTTCTCTAATAAGATTTGCCATTTTATCATGGAAAGACATACGATCCAAAAACGATGCCGAAATTATTAAAATTTACTACGAAATCGCAGTCAGTGGTCTTAACGTTAAGAGCTATAAGCGTTGAAAATTTTTTGAAGTATCTGCATGAAAAAACTTTGAAAATTGTACTTTATAATTTAAAGCTCAATTTAAAAATTGGATTGTTCCTTTAAAGAAAAACTTTCAATTTTGTAATTCAATTGTTCTTTAAAAAAGTGCTCCAAAGGCAGCTGTTTCAAAATAGGTTAGATAATCGATAGAAGATGATGAAATCTACTAACTCTCTCTACAAATCTCTTCATTTTCAAGCTTTCAAGCGGAGAGCTTTCTATGTGTTTTAGTTAGTTTTTTATTTTCAGAATTTTTTATTAATATTTTTAGTATTTTTTTCGATACAAAAATTAATGTTTTAATCCATATCCATAAAAAATATTTATATTAACATTAAAATATATTTATATGTCTTACAAAATTTAACCCTTGAATTTCCTACATGTCCTCAAATGCGCTATTCCTTCCAACTTCTCCTCACTTGTCTCCAGCAAAATCCAAAAGCCAAAGTGTTCGCTTAAAACTTTCAAATCCTCGAAAGAAACAAACAAACACTCGGTATATTAAAAGTGTCTAAGCAACACCCATTCGGCGCAGTGAACGCAGCGTTAAGAAATCCCACAACAACAACACGCATAATATAATATATACAAGTAAAATACACACTCAAGCAATGACCGCACACTCACAGAGCTAACAATATGCGAAGGAATATAAAACGCTTAACCTTCTTGCTGGCGCAAAAGGATTCAAACTTCGCAAATCCGCACGAAGCGCCCAACATACTTACCTACATAAACTTTCATTTATACATATGTAGGTATAACCGAGCACTTATCCGTCGTGGCTGCGCTGCCAGCGTAAATCTCACAAGGACGTTGCCGATAAGCACTCGGCATTGTCGTAAACCACTGCTTGCAACAGCAAACGAAAGCGCGTATAAAGCCCTCAAGCAGCTGCTGTGACGCCAGCGACGATATACTTACGGATGAGAAGGTGCTACACAACGAAACTGCCGGCAACGAAAGCTCTAGCGGAGCCGAAGTGAGCACGTGCACAACAAAACCAGCAACATACCGTTTTAGCTCACACTTTGTTGCCTGCTTGTTTTGCGTTGCGTTGCTGCGTGATTTAGATTTGCCGCCAAAATCGAAGACATTCAGCCGCATCGGCGCTGCAGTCCTCTTCCACATTGTGAATGTAGTGCTGGTTGTAGCGTCTACACAACCACCACCGTTTGTTGCAGCAACAATGGTTATAGCGCTAGCAACAGCAATACACTGAATCCTTTATCCTTTTATCTGGATTTAACTCTAATCTCATCAGACACAAATGAAGAGCATTTCCTCATTCCCTAACCCCTTTACCGGTGCTTCCGGCTTTGAGTTGGAATCTTATATTTCAGTCTTGCCACAGTTACTCTTGCCACCCATTGTTGTTGGTAGTGTTGTTGGGGATAATGTAAAGGGTGTTGTTTGGCCCTGTTTATCAGCGCAACCGAGCGTATGTTACAAACATACAGATAATAGCGGGAATGCGTTGCATTAGAGATATACATATGTATGTATGAGTGCTGCTAGACGTCGACAATGGCAAAATGTAGATGACAGCCAGTTAGTGGTTTAAATGAAATTAGTTGCGCAGTTTAAAAATAATTAAACTGAAGTGAATATATTAACAATGCAGATTAAAATAATGTGCCGATATCGGACTCCTATATGCGTATAAAGCTATAAACTGTTATACAAACTGGTCGGTTAAAATTCAGTTCTTGTATAGAAAACCGTTTTATTTGACGAGAATTCTTCACGAAATTTGCATGGATTATTGCTAAAAGTAAAGCTACTATATCCAAACAGATTGTTCAAATCGTATTGCTTTAGCATATAGCTGCCATACGAACTGACCGATCAAACTTCAGTTCTTGTATGGAAAAGTTTTTTATTTGACAAGATATCTTCATGAAATTTAGCACAGAGTATTTTCCAAAGCAACGGTACTAGCTGCGAAAATATTGTTCAGATCGGATTATTATAGCACATAGTTGCCATACAAACTAACCAAACAAAATCAAGATAGACATATTTCTATGAGCTTTTATATTCTAAGAAATGACACTATCGAAGCCGGTACAGCCGAAAATCTTTCTCGTTTTATGTAGGTTTGGAAATATTAAGGAAACATAAAAATATACTCTACACATTATCATTTATTGAAAATAAATTTCTAAAATGCAAACAATGATTATTTAAACAATAACAAAATATCTTCTAAATACAAACATACACCATTTAAAACCTTCTCGCAAATACCCCTCCGACTATGCGCACACACCGCCTCTGTCTGCAACGTTTTATTGATCGACGGATTATCCTGGCGCATTAATTTAGGAAACAGCCCAGCCAAAGCAGAACAAGCAAATAGAGAGTACGAGAGCCGGCGAGAGTCCAAAGCAAATACAAATAAAAGGAAACCAACAAAATATGGGGGAGGCTAAATGTAATGAAGTACCGGCTTTGCTTAGCCCCAAATCGCATATGGCGTTGCCTTTGTCCGTTAGACGCTTTAATGATGCGCTATTTAAGTGTATGAGTGCAAACACACTAAGACAAAGCTGCGTACACGTGCACATTTCAGTGTATAAATATAGAGTCTTTAATCCGCAGTTCGCTCGCCTTCACTGTGTGTGAGGGGATTGCCTTTTGAGACTAACATGGAAATGAGTAAGGCTGACACTGTCTGCTGCCCAGACTTTTATCCTACAAACGACCAAATACAAACCCGCATAATTTTAGCTGTGTACCTGTGTATATATAGTGAATGCATATGATTACGCAAACACACACGCACACACATATGAGCTTTGCTTTAAGCTTTTCGCAATTGCACGCGCGTGGATTTGCGATAACGCTAGCAGCTGTTTGCCGCTCACTCCAGATTTGCGCCACATATTACTGTGTGGGCTTTTAGTCGCGAACTCATCACCAACAGCAGGACGCCTGTGCAACTGTTGTGTTAGTGTAGCAAGGATGATAAGCGCATCGGTGCTGCAAGCCAAGCGGCACCCACTATCGAAATGCCTACGCCATTGAACTCTCTATTGTTGGCTTAACTGACCCCTACCACCCTCGACGCCGATCAAATGACTGCTTATGCCGTTCCAATTTTTTGTTGTTGGTTATACGTTTATCTATTTTTTATTTTGGCACCCAAACTTGTAGCTCTGCTGATCGGTGTACTGGTATTTTTTTCGTCTGAGCTCGGCCGCTGAGAGGGGAATGGCGAGCAGCTTTATAACTGAGCGACAGCATATTTTCGAAATAAGCCAGATTCCACATTAATCCCAACGATTTTCTGCACTGGGCATTACAGCCGTTGCAAAAGCCAACTCTACACCAACATCAACTGCTGCTGCTACGCGCTACACAGCTGGGTGGGCAGCAGCTCAACGCGATTCAGCTTAGCTCTTCCGCTACTGTCACCGCTCCACCCCGCTTCCATGCCCACACACACACAGCTTTGTATTGACGCCAAAAATAAGTGTTTGTGTGTGTGTATGTGTCGGCACGCTGCGGTTGTTGTTGTGTCTGCGTTAATCCTTAAACCGGCAGCGCTGCTCGTTACCCGACATCGCTACTTTTCTGCGCGCCGTCTGTCAGGTTGAATTGTAGCTGAAATAACGCAACAGCAGTCGAGTGGGAGCCGACCAAAACTCAACCTGCTAAAGTGGCAACACGGCATCGGCTAGGCAGTGTCGTGTCGTTTTTGTCTGGTAGGCCAACGACATGACTATGTGACGGTATGACAGTGTGACCGTGCGACAATAACAGTACAGCGCTCTGTTGTGCTGTTCTGTTGCTGCTGTGTTTGTTGTTTATGTTGCTTGCGATTTTTCATGTGGGCGTGGGATTTAATTTCGTGAGGGATTATTATTTCGGATTTAACTCTTCGTTTTATGGATCGCACGGTATTAAGTAGCACAGTGTGTTGCTGCGCGTGTTTTTGCAGAGCGCAAAGGGGATTTTGGCATAGGGATCGGAAATTCTTCAGTAAGAAAAAATAATAAAATTAAAAAAAAAAATTAAAAAATAACAATAAAGGAAACAAAAAATAAAATAATGAAAAATATACATAATTTAGTTATTTTATTAAAAACATTCCAAATTATTATACACATATACAACATATATTCGGAGCACAAAGGAAATATTTAAAGAGGGTTCGGAAATTTTTCGGCAAAACAAAAACTAAAAAAAAAATAAAATAAAATAATAATAATGAAAAATATATATGATTTGAGTGTATTAATATAAAAATATAGTTACCGAATATGTATTTGTATATATGTTAATTGCCGCAGAGGTGTATATCTAATCGGCTTCGAAATAGACATTAGACAGTTTAATCAACTTTGAGCTCATTGATATATGAGAATACGAGGCAAAGATGAATAAATTAGATATTCTAACAAAACAAAATAGAATAAAATATTTTAATACTAAAGAAAAAAGGAAAAATAAAGGAAAAGGAAAGGAATGAAAAAGGTTGGTTTTTCTGAAGAGCTATTATGACTCATAAATGCGTCAAATATGCATACATTTTAAGAATTTAATAAAATTTAATGCCCACAAACTATTTTTAATTGAGCTCCCTTTTTCCCATAGACGATCTCCTGAAGGTCCTCCTCAAAAATATCTCAAGCGATGAGACAGTTTTTTCTAGTTAAAATTATCTGAATACAAAAAAAATAATAATAATTTATTTTCCGAATATGATTTTTGAAAAAATAGCGCTTATTCAATAAAATCATTATTTTTGACAAAATCTAGTTAAATGACTTTAAAATTAAAGTTTTTGCCATAAATAACATTCTTTCATTACATGAAAAATATATCTGAAAAAATTATGTTTCAGTGCCAAAATAACGACTTAGCCGTTTCGGAGACAATATACTTCCCATTTCAGGGGTTACATGGGTTTCCTCGGGTAAAAAGCAGCCCTTTTCAGAATTTTTTATTGTCACAAATATACTCTAGGAGTATTAGCAAAGACATTCTGAAATGTCTGGAAAATTCCGGTGAACCGTCGGAAAAAATATGGTAGGGATGGTAGTGTTAAAACCTTAACTTAGGACTTGGACGAAGGAAAAAAACTGAAAATTATTTTTTTAGCTGACATTTTTACACAAAAAAGAAAGTTTCAGAGAAAATTTCCAAATTTTTTTTTTTCAAATAGTTGTAACCGAAAGAACAAAATCCTTCGTCCAAATTTTTCAGAATTGTATCTCAAAAATCTGTGTAAAATTTCAAAAAGATAGGCTAGTTTTTCTCACTACGGCACTAGGTTCACAGCCTAAGCTTCCAAATTATTCGTGTCTTGTTTATGTGATTCGATAAAAGGAAGCGCGATTACTTTTTAATTTTTTTTCTGCTCTTCATTGGGTACTTAGCCTTAGTCTAAGCATTATTTTTTATCAATTAATATTGAATATAAATGTACAATAACAAGACACATAATACCATACGATGGTTACTGCCTTCCAAAATGTCAGTGCCTTTAGGTCACCAACAGACATTTCACCTTTACTTTTCTACTCCAACATAAGTCACAAGAGGGTTTAATTTATTATTTGTTTTTGAGATCACAATTCAATAAAAAATGCTTAATCCGCTATTTCCTAATTTATTATCTATTTGCCACACCGTGCCACAGTATCGAAAGTGTATTTCCTCTCGGATTAATTTCGTTTTTGCTTTGCTTTTTATAAATACTACGCACGCATAACCGGCACAGCGTTGCGCATACTTACATACATACAAATAATGTTTACTGTATCTGCTGTGCGCCATAAATACGTGCCAACACATACGCACAAATTTTATCCGTCCACCACATTCAAGCGCTTAAATGCCGTGAATCACTCGAGCATAAAATACAAAACAGAATTATCCCGTCTAAATGACATCCCTTCGAAATTAATCCTTAATTCCATTCATTTCGCATAATCCCCTCTGATATGGCACGATAAACCAGACGAATGAACGAACAAACGAACGGGAGCACGTACAAACGCATTGTGTGTTTGTGTATGAATGCAGAGAGCGCTGTAATACACGCATATAAAAGTGAGCTGAGAGCGCATTGCCATAGAGCAACGGTATAAATGTATACTCCATATACGTGTTTGGGGACATGCTCTTGCTCCCACACAAACAACACACACACACATTCACACCTGCTCACTCACATACTAGTATTGTATTTGCTTTGGGGGGAGGGCCCACACACTCACGCTCTCGCTGGGTTGGTTGGACTCGGCTGCTGCCACATGTTGCGCGCCACACTGTTTATCAAAGATTATTTTGTTTATGCTGGTATTGGTGTGTGTTGGTGTGATGTGGCGTCTGTTTAGCGCTTGGAGAGCAGCGATGGCTGGCTGGCACTGTTGGCGTTGAGATTTGACTGACTGCTATGGTGGATATGCTTGTTGGTATGTGTGTAAGTGCATGTACCTTGGCAATGGTGGTTGTTTTGTTAGCTGTTGGCTATGCGTGTGCATTTGTGGACTGTCGTTGGTGTTGACGCTCATGCGGTGCGTCAGTTACGTGTGCGACATGCTGGAAGAAGGTTGGTGAGCGCATTTCTTTCATACCGCTTTTTCGATAGCTTTTTCTATTCAGTTGAATTTTTTATCAATGCTCTTTGACTTAAATTTACTTTGTTGTGATTTTCGTGTGTTCCGACAAAATTTTTTTCGCCGATCGGATTAAGTGTTTTGGTGTGCTACTGCGATATCCAACGATCTGTCTAATTTTGTGTGTTAATGGTGTGTTGTTCGTGTGTGTGCGTGTATCAGAGCATAAAGCAATAAATAAGAAAAACAATACGCAGAAATATTTGACGATTTTTTATAATAAGCTTTAAAATGCTTAATATCTGTAAAATTATGCGAATTAACTGGCAATGAAAAAGAAGCGAAAAAAGCCAAATTGTGTGAATGATTGCTGATTAACGCCGTGATTTGAGTTGTTGAATGTGCCACTTGTGAAATTGATAAGCTGTCTAAAAGTTTTTTTTTTTCAATAATTATATGTACCTATGTATGTACATATATAATTTGTGTTTATTACTAAAAAAAATTGTCAAATTTCTGTAGTTCTTATTTTTGTTGAGAGGGACGTTAAAACATTGTATTTTCTAGTTCCATATTGTTGTTATAATTTTGTGAAATAAGTAAGAAAAAAATAATTTTCTTTGCCTCTAGAGCTTTACTCTTTTATTTTATATATTTTCAAAAAAGTAACAGCATCTGCATTTAAGAAAAAAGCACTCAAAAAAAAAAAAAATTAAAAAAAATTAAAATTAAAAAACAATTAGAACCGTTAATTTTGGGCGCTTCGAAGCTACAATACTAAGAAAAGGGTTTCCATTCAAGTTTTTTTTTATCGATAAATTAGTATGGCAGTTATGATGAATATGACATAGTGATCCGATTTCAAAAATTTACTTTGAGATTGTAGCCTTGCCTTGGACAATAACTTTTTCCAAAATTTAGTGAAGATATTCTTTCACTTAAAAAATTCTTCCATACAAAAAAGTTTGAAAGTTCAGTTTGTATGAGAGCTACATATATGCTGTAGTAGTCTGATATTGGAGAGCGATATCTTAAAAGCTAAGCTCTAATTTGTGCATATAAAGACAGTAAGACCGGCATAGGTTAAGTACACTCAGCTTGCCACGTTTCTTTCTGGGTGTTACAAATTTCGTGGTAAATTAATATTCCCCGTGAATGGTATAAAAATTAATAAAAAATATTTTTTTCTAGTAGGCACAGTAGTAGTTTATGAAATTCTTATTTACGAAACAATTTTCTAAAAAAAATCAATTTGAAGTTTTTCGAAGTTAAAATGGGAAGTTTAAAGGCCAAAGGTATAAAATAAAATAAAAAGGTATATAAAACCAAATAAATAATTTAAAAAAATAATTCCAACAATATTTGCGCAAAATATTGGTACATCCATTTGCCGGCGGTAGTAAGACACTAAACTAAAATAGGTATGTTTTTACTTCACACCTGACATAGCCAAAACGTTTTGCTTTACGGCTCATTACTTCGTTTTCCATTTATTCACTTTTTATCAAGAAATTTCATAATTTTTCAAAAGCAAAAATTTCAAAAGTTATAACTAAGAAAAATAAAGCCCAATAATTACAAAACCCAATGGACATGTTCCTAAATTTTCGAAATAAATTTAAGAAAAATGTTTTTAGCTGTCTTTTTACCTACACATATAAATATGTGGACAATATACAAAACTCTCTCCATTAAAAAGTGTCTTTCTTATAAAAATTTGGTTGAGAAAAATGTGGAATTTGATAAAACATGGCACATACCATACAATATATGTACATAAGAATATAATTATTATTATTTTTACTCCAAAAAATAAGCGCGCTGATCTACAGAATCTTCATAGCGCGATCTACGCAATTTTATAAATCTCATTTTTGGATTTTTTACCAAACATGACGTTTGAACTCATGTCGCAGAATGACTGAGTGAAGTCAGTTGCAAATTTTCCACATCAGCTGTCAGGCAATGTATCTCAAATGTACAAAACAGCTTATAAACATATGTTTCTTTGCACACATAAAAAATAAAAACAAGAGAAGTAACACCGACACGATCTGGCGAAATTTCGACTGCACGAGCAACAACTGACTAACAACAGTAAAATCACTGTAAATATGCCGGCTAAATCAAATGCAAGTACAACAACTAAAACAAACATCGGCGAAAAGTTTAGCACAGCAGAGCAGAGCAAACAATACAATACTGTAGCATGCAGAGCTTAAATAAACTCAGAAGTAGCAGCAGCAGCAGCAGAGGAAAGCAACGATGAGAAAAGCTTTCAAATCTGATGCTTTCATGCTGGCTAATCCTTGTGAAGTTCACTAGATTTATACTTGACGATATTGCTGTTGTTGTTATTATTGCTTGTGTGTGCATGTACTGTTGCTGCCACTGCCGGCGTTGGTGTTAATTCCAATGTTGCTGCAACAAAACGGGTGTTGGGGATTCAAACACGACAAGTAAAGGCAAATAAAAAATGTAAACAACAGAAGTAGCAGCAGTAAGTAAGGCGCAAAAAAATCGCAAATCTGGCATGCGAAATGCAACTACAAGTACAAACACAACAAAAACGACAGACTAATAGAAAGACCGACAAACACACTTAAATACACACATCTAGTTGCAAGTAAGTAAGTAAGTGACACACAGCAGCGCTTAGCTTAGTCCACGCAGACAAGAGAAAGTGGGTGTATTAAGTAAAAGGGCACACGCACACACATACAGACAGACAGACGCTCATATCCGAGCAAATACTAGACTATGCGCTGTTAAATAAGCAAATAACAAATAACTAAGTAACAATACTCGCAGGAATATGTGTTGTCACAACAAATAAACTGGAAAAAATGTATATGTATTTATGTGTGTGTGCGTGTGTGTTCTTACACAAATGACATATTGCAGGGAGCAGCTAGCGTAAGCTTCGTTAGCGACAGGGTTAAGAGACGAATGAGTGTATTAGCGCAAATCCGCAAGGATAAATGTGGTTTTCCTAGTGCCAGCACGGCTAAGAGCTGCAATATTTGCCACACACATGCACATATATGTGTATACTTATAATAGTTTTGTTGTGTTGCAAGTGTGTTTGCCATATTTTTTCCTGTGCGCTGTTTGTCCTTAGTGGAAGTGACTTAAGAGTGATATGTGTTTTGAGAGTAGTGCTCTTTGAACAATTGATTTTTAACGCTTTGATTTATGATGGAAAAATATGGATTTAAGGAAACAACAGTACTTTATATTATATATATAATTGTAAACACATATGTACATATTTTTTCCATTACAATCAAATGGAAAAAGTTAATAAAGAAGCGATTGAAGTCTGAAAATCGAAAAATAAATTTTGTTGGTAGAAAGAAGTTATCATTAATTGAAAAAAAGTATGGAAAAGATCTATATCTATCCCTCTATATCTTTAACCACTAGGTCTACGGCCAATCTTAATTAACTTTGCTGAGCGTGGTTTTTTATATATCTATTTTAAGTAATGTCCCAGCTTTATCCACTTGTTGGTTCTTAAACAGCTCATCTTATGCCGAAGTGTGAAGACATAAACCACAAACACCAAAGTCTAACATTTTCACACAAATTACAAAAACAAATATGCGAAACCGCTAGCAAAAAGCACAACACTTGCTCGGCTGCTACTTGCTGCGCTTCCACGTTTTAGTCTTGTTGTTTTACTATGTATAAGCTAAGCTAACGCTCTGCTGGCTGTTTGGCACTCAGTGGTATCACAAAAAATTAGCAGTTAATCCTTTTAAATTGAATCCCGCACATGTTGTCGTTTTCGTCGTTGACGTCAAAGTCATTGAAGCGAAGCGAAAGTCAGTCGAAGTGAAGGGGAAAAGTGTCAAAAGTGAACAAAAAATGTTATGCAGTGCAGATAAAAATCAAAATCAAAATCAAAAGCATTGCTTGCATATGCGTACAAATCCTAGAAACTGTGTGCTGGTGATGGCAAATTCTGTTTTTGGCTTATCTAGTTATTCTGGGGTGACTGCAGAGGTTTCCGAATTACAACAGAGGTTATGGGGTTATGAGGGCATATATTATATTTTTTTCCAGCCGAGGGTATATTAAGATTGCTACCCAGAAAGCGACTTTGGCGTTTCTAAAAATTTTATAAATTAATTAGCACTATCACAATCTGAGTCTATTTTGCCTTGTCTGACTGTCTGTATATATAGGAAAAAGGTTTTCAGCTTTTGAGATTTCGATCTAAAATTTTGCACAAACTTTTTTCTTCCTAAGGAAAAGCTTATTTGTTGGAATCAATAATATCGGACCACTATATCGTATACCTGCCATATAAACTGCCCGATCAAAATCTAGTTTTTGTATGAAAAATTTTTTTATGTGGCAAAATATCTTACAAAAAATTGGCATAGATTATTACAGTAAGCAGCACTACAATTCTCAAACAACTTGTTCAGATCGGACTAATATATCGTGTACCTACTATACAAACTAACCGATCAAAATCAAGTTTTTGTGTGGAAAACTTTTTTATGTGACAAGATATCGTCCCGAAAATTTGCACAGATTATTATTCAAAACAACACAGCAATCTGCAGACAACTTGTTCAGATTGGACCACTGTATCATATACCTGCCATACAAACTGTCCGATCAAAATCAAGTTTTTGTTTGAAAATTTTTTTATATGACAAACATTGTAATTTTTGCTAACATATCCCATAATCTCCGTAATTTTTAACCAACCCGCGTATTTTGCTATATTTACGCTGCCAACATTCTCAACCAACCACTGAAATTCCGGCTGAAGATTGTCTTCCCTCCCACTGGCTCTGTTGTTCTGTTTGTTTGTTTGCGAATATGTCTTAATATAACAGTGTCACCATTTGACTGGCTATTCAGTCATTTAGTTAGCAATCCGGGCCTGTTCATATTGTTTGTCTGTCTATCCAGCTGTCGCGTAGCGTAGGCTACAGCTTAATGTGGCATAGCAATTAGCCAATGTGGCACATAATCACGCGGATAAATGTTTGAGATTTTTAGTTTAGTTGCGGATTTAACAGTTTTACAATGCTTTTTTTTTGTTCTTTTTGTGCTTGCTACACACACATGCATACGCGCACACACATGTATTTATCAAATTATCTCCGCTTATTGCTCTCACCGCTGTTACTTTTGCGGTAGCTTATTCTTGTCTATTCAGGTTTCCATTTTTAATTGGCGTTGGCATTAGCGTAAGCGCGCTGTTTAAGCATATACGTGAATATATGTGTGTTTATAGGAAAAAGCGCTCATTTAAGTGCGTAGACATACACAGAGACAGCATTATTACGCGACTTCTGCCTGGATTCTCTTATGTTAGTGCGATGCGCATTAGTTGCATTAGATTTTTACTACGGATTTATTAATGTCACCAAGATAGCTACATTGAAATTAACAAGTAAAGAAGGGCTAAGTTCGGTTGTAATCGAACATTTCATACTTTTGCAACTTCCAATTAAAGCTGCGGTAATACCATTAGGTACATAAATAAGGCTTGTTAGTTCTTATATATGGGGTCTATTTTATGTTTTCACCCAATTTTATTCATTCTAAGCAAAAAAATACACCGATACTAGAAAAACAGGGTTTCTCAATTTTATTCATATAACTTCCATATTGGCCGATAAATTCGTGATAAAATTACTTGGAAGTTCAAAATCATTTAATTAGGTAATGGGGAGCTGAGGAAAATATTGACTCTATTCAACCCATTTGTAACACACTGACATAATGCTATTAGAAAAGGATTAACACTGAATTCCAATTATATCTCATAAGTTAAAGTCAACTTGAGACATTGGTATTGGTATTGGTATCTAGAGGCAGTTACAGTTTTGGGCAATTTTAGCTCATAAGATGACATACTTCAAAATCACTGTAAAGTGCAAAGTTTTATCCCGTTATATTAATTACTTCTTGATTTGTTTAGTGGAAAGTCAAGTTTCGATTTCCATATTTTTCACTTTATAATATAAGAGTGCTTATAATATTTGCGCTGGACGAATTTAGTTATTGTAGCTTTATAGGCTTAGGAGATATGTATATTAATTTTATTAGAGGGCGGGGCCACGACCACTTTTTAAAATTTTTTACCCACAGGTGCCCCCTGCTACTACGAACCCCTTTCCCAAGATCTTTGTTTGATGGTGTTCTGTTGGCGAGGCAGTGGTCCGATTACGCCTATCTACGAACTCGTCCTTAAATTTATTTTACTCAAGTTATCGCTTGCGCAGATGGAAGCACAGACAGTCACTTCAAGTTCAACTCGTCTCATTACCCTTTATCTTCTTTATATATAAAAAGTACGTGTCACGTTGTTTGTCCGCGATAAACTCCTAAACTGCTGAACCGATTTTAGTAAAAATTAGCACACTGTGTCCAGTTCAAACCACTTAGAAGATAGGATAGTTAAAATAATTCATAAATAAAGAATACAGTGAAAGCTCTGTTAAATAGACCCTCTATTAAGCGGACATCTGCATTAACCATGCACATTGTTGATGTTTATTAGGTAAAATCTATTAAACGGACAAATCTATTAACTGGATAGAAAAGGGAAAGCAGCCTTAAATTCGTTACTTTTTTTCAAGTACAATTGCTTGGATTCTTATACCAACAAAAACATTTTCGCCTTTATTCGTAAATAAGGATTTCACTGTATTAAATAGCTTATTATATGAATAACAGTATAAAATGTATACCACAGTAACACGTGGTCGGATCTCGTAGTATATACATATATATATATATAGTATGTTTGATGGTTAAAAAAGCAAAAATAGTTATCCCAAAAAACTGGATTGAAAAAGAAAAATATTAATCCTTAGTTAAAAATTAATAAAAAAAAATCCAAACGACTCATCGGCATACTTTGAACTATTTATTAATTATAATTTTAGGACAGAAATTTTCTTTTCGAAATTTTCGGTTTTTAATTTTTTTAATGCTGATTTTGGCATTAAAATTTAAATTTCCAATTTTAAAATTTTGGTTTCGAAATTAGTAATCCCAATACTGGAATCAAAGAAAAAATCTAATTTTTAATTAAATATTTGTACATTAAAACCTTTGGCAACCCTGTTGACTAGCTAGCGCAATTGGCAGTTAATAAACGTTTGTTGAAGTCAGGAAAGTTGTGTGGGGAATAAAAAATTTAATAATCTGGTTAAAAATAAATTCTTTCTTTCCATTAAAATTTGATGATCTCAGTGGCTCATTATAAAAATAAAAGTTTAAAATTATATATTCCTTCAAAATAATTTATCTCATTGTCCATATAGTACAATTCTAAAGCCGGATTAAAATGCTTTTCAAAACAAATGCTACCATACAGTGCTTGAGGCAAGATTTTCACTGGCCTTCTAAGCACACCAACCATAATTATGAAGAGGAAAACAAACTCTGCTGCCTTAATTCGAATTAAAAGCGCCCTTTCCTGCTAATTTCTGCATACGTATGAATATAGATGGGCGCACAGCAATTGTGCTTTGAAATCGAATACTTTTAACTATGTATTTGCATTTCGTACACACATATTCATATGTACATATAAGTGGCATGCATACCTGCATAAGCGCGTCTGTTCAACCGTTAAGCCGCCAACTTAACCACCACCATCTTATCTCTTTGGGTGCTTATTTTATTATCACGATACCTAAGGAGAAGAGGCAAATCTGCACTCGTGCTAAATGAGCGCTACACAAAGCACGCTTACTCACAACTAAGCGCTGTATTGATCTCATGCATGTGTGTGTGTGTCTTGTCTCGTATTGTGAAACTTGAAATCTCTTAAAAAATTTGCTTAATCTCCCGACATGCAAAGCAGCGAAAAATAAAACGCATCAACTATAAGATTCACAAATAAGCGCAGCAGCAACGACAACAACAGCAAATTATAATTCCAACAGCAAATCCTTACTTAAAAATTAAGCTCCTTCATATCGTCAACATACAGCTACACACCCATATTGATATACTATATAATCATAAGCAAAGCTACGCGATACTTCAGGCCGTTCGCTGGCGCTGTTGCTGCCCCTGCGGCTGGTTGAAGCAGCGACTCAATGAACAGAGCTGCAACAGCCCATAATAAAGGTTATGCTTTATGCAAATACTTGCTGGCAGCTCATCACCAGCGATGCCACCGTCTGCCTGCCCGCGTCTTTGTGCGCTTGGATCAAATTTCATCCCCATCAAAAGCCCAAATGCGAAATCCTGCGCGCCATCATTCTCAAACCACGTGCTGCTTGTTGTTTTTGCTGTTGTTATTGTTAATGTTGCCACTATTGCGACTGCTACTGATTTTGCAGCGACTACTCAGCCGTGCCTTGGTGCAGTTGTTGTTGTGCTATTGGCTTTGCCGCTCCTTACGCCTTACGCCGCGGTGTGTCGCGCATATTCCAATGAATTTAGAGCCCGAGCCCAGAGTTCAGCGCTGCACAATACACAGTTTACAATTCGCAGTTCATTGGTAGCGGATTAAGGCGCACAAAGACGTTCGGATCGATTAAAAGAAATGTGGCGGTGCGGTGAGCACGGTATGAAGGGCATAGCCGCAGCTACCGGGAGCTTAGGTGCACGCGAAGGCAAAGCTATCCGATGATCAGAAGAGGGTGAACGATTTTCTGTGCAAATGCGAATGCAAAGATATGCCAATATACATAAGTATGGTATTTAACGTCGGTTGAGGTGAAGAGCTGATGGAAGGGGAGGCAAGCGTTGATGGGTGGATATTTATATGGCTGTAAGTGAAAATAAAATCACAACAACGAAATATCCATAAGTATCATTAACTTGTATTTAACCAACGGCTGAGTAGCTGGTAAAAGCTTCGCCTCACTGACGTTGGCTGTTCGGTAGGTAGCTAGAGGGTGATGTATGCCTGACAATTCTTTTCTTCGAAGTTGCTCAACACAACGCAACGGCGGAAGAAGTGATATGAGGAAACTGCCTTGAAATCGTAAGGAAATCAGTAAAACTTTGCAACCAATCAGTTGTGCTGCTGCGGCATTAAATGGGCGATGAGCAGCGTCGAGAACAAAGCGCGCGCAACCAAGCAGACAAGCAGGCAGTCAGGCAGGAACGTCTCCTTGCGGATTATATTAATCAATGCAGCCGCGGCATTTAAGGCCACAATACAAATATAAATATCTGACATGTGTATGTGTGTTTGCATTATGTATTCGTATAAGTATGTGTGCGTGTTGTTGAGTGAAAGTTTGCAATGACATTAACGCAGACCACCAGGCTGTGTTCTTTTGTTTAAGTGGTGCACTTTGTTGCCTGGTGATGCTGCCATAGGACTTGACGGTACTGAAGCACGCTTCGAGTTCTGCTATGAGCAGCCGAAGCTTTGAGCTGAGAAAAAAGTATGCTCTTAATTCGTTTATTAGTGCTCAGAGGCTCAATTCTTAACTTAGTGGAATCGTATATCTTTAATAGTGGAAGCATTCAGAGTTGGATTAAGCAAAACATCAGTCGTTACCGCAGTTGCCATGATTTTATGAAATTATAACTTAAGATCAAGATTTTAAAAAAAGATTTTTTGTAAAGGTTCTTATTAATGGAAAATTTGTGGGCAAAAATAACTAAAGTGTCATAGCTCATATAGCTCTAACAATTGAAACAGAAATAAAATATATTAATTAATAATAATAATTTTTTTCGGAACTTAAAAAAAATTGTGAAATTATTATTTTTTAATTTCTAAATTTTTTTCGGATTGAAAATGATCTCTTAATTAAAAAAACACCTTTTAGGGTTATTAAAAAAATTAATATAATAATAATTTTCTTTAGAAATTAGAAAAATAAAATTGTTAAACTATAATTTATCAATTTCTGAATTTTTTCGGTTTGAAAATGGTTTTTTAAATAATAAAACTTTTTTGACATTAAAAAAAAAATAAAATATTTTGAAATTATTATTTTTTAATTCATGATTTTTTTCAGTTCGAAAATGATCTCTTAAATAAATTTTTTTTTTTGTTTTTGATATTGGAAAAAAAAAATTTTGTTAAAAACAATAATAATTTTTTTCGGAAATTAGTAAAATAAAATTGTGAAATTATTATTTTTTCATTTTGACATTTTTCAATTTGAAAATAATAAATTTTTGAATATTGAAAAAAATATTTTGGAATTATTATTTCTCATTGACCTATTTCTTTCCGTTTCCAGACATTTTAAAGACAAAAATTGTAGAACATTTTTTTTTCAAAGGTCGTGTGTGTGTTTTCAAGACCGCATGTTAATAAATAAAGAAAACCAAAAAAGAAATGTTAAAATTGGCTACACAGAAACTTAAATACCCTTCACAGGTGTATTTTTTTTTTTTAGCATGACAATAAACAAAAATATCCTTATCCTAATTTTAATGGTCCTATTTATATGGCAGTTATATGCTATCATAGTCCGATCAGAGCAATTTATTCAGGGGATTGTACCACTGTCTTGGAAATTATTGCTGGACAAATTTCGTGCAGATGTCTTGCTAAATAAAAAGAGTTCCCATACAAGGAGCTGATTTTAGCCGATCAGTTTATACGGCAGCTATAGTCAATAATAGTGCGAAGTGAACAATTTCTACAGAGAATGTAACGTTGCCTTGGTCAGTGATTCATGCCTAATTTTGTACAGATAGCTTATCAAATAAAAGAGCTTTTCCAACAAGAACTTTATTTCGATCGATCGATCTACGAGTATGTATGGCAGCTTTATCTTATAGTGCTTCGAGATCAACGAATTCAACAAATGAGTGGCACTTTGCAGAGAAAAGTATGTGAGAAAAATACCACAAACTCAAGAACTAAGATATTATTTATTGCAGACGAATTTAACTAAGACAACTCAGTGCGTCTCGCTGATTAATTTAAGTGAGATGACAACTTAAAAAATAAAATTTCATTTCTTTATAATGAATTAACTAATTTCATAAATCATGTAATTGAATATTTGAAAAGGCAATGCAGCACTTTTCAAAGTGAACGGTAGATCGTTTCTCATAATTGTTTTTTCTAATGTTACCTTGCGAAAGTCGTTAGTTTACTGGTAATGAGCAAACACAAGTTGTCAAAATAAAAAGTATGCATACACACAATTACTTATACATACACATACAAGCGCATTACTGCAAATTTGCGTATAACTACCAAAAAAGGGATTAAGAGCGCTACAAAGTGCAGTTAAGCGTAAAATTTTCCAAATCACTCAACGAAGCGCATGAACGCTTAGCTTTTTAACCCTCAAAATAAACAGTGAAAAAATGAAATGCTAAAAGCATACAAACACAAATGGTTTCACAACTCACCGCATATGGATAAATATGAGGGAACGACTTTTGTGCATTTCACAACACTTTCGATCTTTCATACAAGCACACGCACACACATACGCGCGCCTGCACAACGGAATGAAATTCACATTCAAGTGCACACATTTTGAAGTGGTATTAATCAAGGAGGTCGTCGAAAAACACTCAGCTTAAAGGACTCACACATACACTACCACTTATGAACAAACATACATGCATACATTCCTATATACAGGGGGTACATGTATGGCTGTGCGCCTCTATTCATACAACACGGCGAGCGTATGTGTGCGCGCCGCTTAAGTACACAGTAAATCAGTGAAGCAGCGCATTTGTGTAACCTTTAATCCGGCTTTTGAATATCTGAAGCGTTTTCCAAAGCAAAGCGCAGCACAGCGTTAGAGTATGTCATGTATGCGAATCTTAGTAGTAGCTTCTTTACTCTGCTTTTGATTTTGTCGTCATTTTGCTGCTTTACTGCAGTCACCGCTTAAGTGTAACTGAAGGATTTCAATGCTACTTGACTCGCACACACACACACACACACTCTCTATCGAAATTCGAGTATTCATTGCTAACGCTTTACCCCGCTACTGTTCGCTCCATTCATCCATCATATTCAGTCGCACATTAGTTGCTTTATTCATTCAAAGCTTTATCCAGTTACTCAGTTGCAAGCGTTCACGCAGCCAGCGCCGGCGAGCCTGCGAAGTCAGTTATTCAGTCATTCAGCCAATCAGTCATTCATTCGTTTATTGTTGTTGGCTTTTGTTCATTGCTATGTGTTAAAGTGAATGTCAAATATAGTAAGCGTATATTTCTCTGTGAAGCTGTTTGGGAAATGATCACACAGTGTTTTGTGGATAGCGCGAATTTGTACTTAAGTTTATGAGATATCGATCTGAAAATTTCCACGCCTCCTTTTTTCCTCAAGGAGTTACTCGTTTGTTGGAACCATTGCTATCGGATCACTATATCTTATAGTTTTCAAGTAAACTGAACGATCAGAAAACAAGTTTTTGTATGGAAAATTTTTTTATTTGCCAAGATATTTGCATGAAATTTGGCATAGAATTTGCCACAATGTAGCACAACAATTTTCAAAAAATTGTTGGAGATCAAATTCGAACTTTTGTATGAAAATATTTTTATTTGACAAGATATCTTCACGAAATGTGTAACTAAGTAACAAAATAATGTTTGAGCTAACGCTGCAATTTACGAATAAAGTTTTAAAATCGGATCACTATTGTATATAGCTTTCATACAAATTGACCGATCAGAATCAAACTTTTGTATGGAAACTTTTTAATTGTGGAGTTTAAGCTAGCTTCAACCTAGTTGGTAGTGCAAACGAAGTTAGTGTTTCTTCTCGATTTTATTGTATTTATTTTCCAATTTTTTTGAAACGAATATAATGGGCAACCTTTACTTGTATAAACTCAATTTTTCTCGTACATCCCTTCCGTTCAAACTTTTTTCGTTTTTCCTATAAATGACCCACTGTGCTGACTCGCTAGGTAGGGGTTGCTTACTTATTGAAATGCTCTTCACATTCAAATGCTCTACTGACTTATTTCATTTGTGATAAACCTTAAAAATCGTCAATTTTCTGAAGTTCTACACAAATTCCCTATTTAGCGGCAAAACCCAAAGTCGCCGCAGAACATGCAATGTGCAAAAATACAATAAAAAAATAATAATAGAAATCAATGCCAACTTAATCTTTGACATTTCGAGTGCATTTCTGACTGTCGATGGCATTTCAAAATCTGATGTATAGAAATGTGAGTTTGTGTGGTTTGGAATCTCAAATCTTTAACATGCTTGCATTCACATTAGGACTCGCACTTATCTAAGTATGTGTGTGTGTGTGTATTTGAGAAGATTGACATTGCTGCACTTAATCCTTTTTGTCGGCGTCGCCATACCATAGCTACCACAGTCAAAATGTAGACTCTTTCGATTTTAGCTAAAATTGCATTTATTTGCTTAATAGTATTGTTATTGTTTTTGCTGGTTAAAGAATTAACCATATTGTGGTGCGTGAACATACTGCAAAAAGTTTTGTGTTTTTTAAGAATTTTTTTTTTTAATTTTTTTTATTTATTTTTTTATTATCTTTGCATATTTGCATTGCGTTTGTCTTTATTATTATATTTTATTGTGATTTCAAATTGCCTAATATCACTTCATATATATTTATGGATTAGAAATGTATACAAAAGTATTTTATTAGTATTTCCTTTAAGCTATCAGCTCAAATATTTGCTTGATTTCAATTAATAAAACTCATCTTTTCGATTTTAACTGTCTAAAACCAAATATTTTAAGAAATTCTGTTAAGCTTAAGCCAAACATACAAATATATTTAAATGCAAAATTCTATTGCATAAAAGAATACAATATATACATACATGCAACTATACTCATATGTATATATACCTAGTGCATACTATATATTGCCTCTACTTTCAGTTAAATCTCAATTTTATGCTTTCGCATTATCTGAATTGTCTTTGTCATGTCTATAATCTTGTTATGCGGTTACTTTGCTTAGTTAGCTACATAACTGCACACATGTCATTTTTCTTGCTGCTGGTATTTATTTGCTCACATACATATTTACATATATACTAAAAATACTTCCTGGTTAGGTAAAGAGATTTAACTAAATCAGTAAGCAGCAGTCTAAGCCCATAAAAAATATTTATATGCATGGGTGCGTGTATGTGTGTATGTGGCCAATGCTTAAAGGGATTTAAGGTTGATTTTGCTTTCTACTTCTCGGTTATGTCAGTCTGACCACTATCACCGACCAACTAAGCTAATCAGTTAAGTTTCTTGTGCTATTTACACACTTAAAGTACAGTCGAGAAGTCAAAATGTGCTGAGTTGTGAGCAGAAATGCAAATATTGAAAAAAAAGAAATTTCTTTGAAATTCTTATGGTAGAAATAATGCCAATAAACGAATGAATGAATTGCGAGATGAAATTTGTGAAAATATTTTTAAATAAATTTTGTTACTAATTTTATATGTTAGCCTGAAAATTCTGAAAAAAATAAATAATAGTAATCAAGTAAGTAAAATAAATAACAACAAATGTAAAAAATTCTCTGTGCAAATATATCGTCAGCCAAAATGCAAAAAAACGTAAAATCAAAAATTTCGAAATTAAGTTTTTTATTGCTTACGATTCACTACATACATATACATATGTAGAATAAAATTTTCCAGCTTCCGCTGTCATATATAACCAATATATAACCTATATATAATCAATATGTAACCAATATGATAAGCAATATATAACCATTTTATAACCAAAACTCAAATTTTGTTTCAGTATGAGTAGTTTCTATTATAACGTTTTTCTTACGCTTTTGAACTAACGAAAAGTAAAGTTGCATTTTAGGTGACGATGTATAGAAATTGAGTTTTCTTTTTTCTTTTTTAGTCCTTCAGCGTACGAAAAAATGACATTAATTGCTCGGAATGCAATGTGAAAAAAATCCTATCTGAAAATTTTTTATTTAAGACTGCTCCAAAATCTGCACAAAAAGTTTTGAAAACTTTTAACAGTGCTGTAAACCATTAACAATTATAAGATAACATAATTTTTAATTTCGCATAAAAGATTACTATGCACATAATAAGGTTTAAGCTGGTCAAAGTTTTACTAATCTGTATTGGTCCTCGGAATCATATGAATAAAGGACTAGTGACGCGACTAGTCCCTCAGTTTTTGAGATACCGATTTTATATGTGTCAGACGTAATTTTCTCAACAATAAGCTGCTGATTTGTCGGAACAGCCGATTTCCGACCACTATAGCATACAGCTGTCATACAAATTAAACGTTAAGAACCAAGTTTTTGTATGGAGAAATTTAAAAAATTTTACACATTCAAATTAAAACGAAAAAAAAAAACAAATTTTGCACCAGATCTTCATCGAAAAAGCACTGCAAAAACAATTTAAAGCGGGTTAACGCGGAATACCTCATCTCACTTGCATAATGACAAAATATGCATTTGACCTTTGTAAAGGTGTCACAGCCTAACCATTTGTTGACGTATGCGCCGATGCAACGGCTACTTTTCTACCTCACTCAGTCTACATTCCCAAGCAACTTAGCTGAAAAGCAGCTAAAAGACGTCGAAAGAAAATAAGAATTTCTATAGTATATTTCCTCTGCCAGTGAGCCCAACTATCTTTAAGGTGTGTGTTAAAACTGCCAATTGCAAATACTATTACATTAAGACATGTTAAAACGGTTAGTTGGGTGTGCGACGCACTCTCCTACCCTCATAGCTACCGATAGCTACATACGTACTTATGCCGTGTACTCAAATCACAAACGTTGTGCTGCCACACATTTGAACGCCACTGTTATTAATAGCATTATTATTGGATTATATATATGAAAACACCAAGCGGCGAATATATTTCTGCGACTGTTCGGATTGTACTTGCATATTAGCAAACTAAATAGCTAACCGTGCAACAAAGTGTATTAGCGACAAGCAACATGTCAGCTGAAACTGCATAAGTATTGTATTTAGTGCAGTGCTAGATTCTTTTCGGTCTTGCAAAAATGCTTAAGCACCATGTCCATATGTAAATGTGCTTCTACTCGTATTTGGGTATAGGTGAATAGAGAAATACCTATAATTATTAAGTAGCAGCAAATATGCACGTGTATTTGGTTTAATACATGTTGCATGCCTCAGTATGCACTTGGTTGTATGTACATGAGTGTTGCTAATACTGTTGACATTATGCCTTGCATTGTTTGTTATTACGAAAAAAATTAAAGGTATTGTTCATTTGTTGTACTTTGTGTTGTTGACTTTATAAGCTTATTTGCTTTAAGAAATGTCAATGCTTCTTTACACTCTTCGTATTTAGCACGAATATATCGTTTGCAGATTTCTAATCACTGCGACAACAACAATACTGCCTTCTTTTGACCTCAATTTGTATTCAGTTTTTTCTCTAGCATTTTTGGGCTCTCAAAGATTGTTGGTTTTGAGTATGATTGAGTTAGTTAATGAGTTCAGTGTCTAATCTATACATACTAATCATTGACTAACTCCCAAAAAATTATATTTTTGCCTTTGCTTTAGATTTGTTTATATATTTTAAATAAAAAAGGACCATTCCTGTTCCATGAAATTTAATTTAATTAAAAAAAAATATATATAATATATTTTATATCGATAAAAATGGCCAATAACAATGGACCAAACGGTGCAGTCCTCATCTTCTATCTTATATGTATAGCCTCTCTTACTGATATATTTGACAAAGAAATTGAAACTAAAAGATTTTGCAAAATCCTACAAAGAAATAGATTTTCTACTTTTATATATTTTTGAGGTTTTCGTCAAAAAAAAAAAAACACCGAGTCCAGTAAGTTATTGTCATCTATCAGATATCATCAAACGTCAACATGAATATTTATCTTTAAATATTGTTTAAAAACAAGAAGAATGGTTATAATAAAATTCACACATACAAAATATTCCTATAAGAACTTGATTATCAGCGACAAATGAGAAAGCTCCTTGGGGGAAAAAGAACGTGTGCAATTTCAGATCGATATTTCAAAAACTGAAAGACTAATCACCTTCAGGGGCGGATCCATGGGAGTGAGCTTGGATATGTTATTTCCAGCAAACACCGTTTTGATTTTATGCTGTAAAATAAATGTAGAAATATGTATCAAAACTAAAATTATATCTAAGTTACACATATGTCAAATCAAGTACAAAATTATATACTGCTCCCCCTAAATTAGAATTCTACCATGGGAAATATAGCAACGACAATTTAGATGATTTTAAAAACTTGAGATAATCTTTAGGGGCTCCGAGTTACTTTGAATGTTATTCAAGAAACATGGCATTTTAGTGTATAAATAAATGAGAATATGCAGACTTATTATAAACTCTAACATATTGGTTTAGGTCTTTGCTAATATAAAGGTATTTAATAGTTGAATTAAATTGTTAGCATTTTAGGTATAACTTAAAAAATAAGGGTTGCGAAATTTCTTTATTGAAACATAAATTGGATTAAAGTCAAATTTTAGATGTTTGGGAATATTTAATTTGTATTAAAAAGTCAATTAAAATTTGTAAATTAATTGTTAATTCCAATAAACTAAAATTTACAAATGATATTTTTATTTATTAGAAATTTAATTGAAAAAAAAATAAAATGTTAAATTAAATTGATTGAATTTTTGTGGCCAACTATTTCATTTTATTGAAAAATCAGATTAAAATTTTCAAAATTAAATGCTGTTAATTCCAATTAATTAAAATTTGATAAAATATTTTTTCATTTAAAAATTCGATTGTGAAATAAAAAATAATAATTTTTAAATCAAAAAAAAAAAGAAATAAAAATTGGAATTTAAATTTTTAATAATTAAAAATTTCAAAAATTCCTTAATTTAAAAGTTGAGGCAAAGTAAAAACCAAAAAAAATATTTTTCTCACCAATGATGAATTGAAAAGTTATGGAAATTTATAAATATAATTAAAAGTAATTATAAATTATAAAGTTAAACTATGTTTAAATTTGTTTAAAAATAGGACTTCCTTTTTTAACGTCTTCCTTGTGTGCAATGACGAAATATTTGAAGATGAATCAATTCAAAAATAGAATTTATAAAAATTTTAATCATAAACATGGGAATTATACTTACTTTACATGGGAATTTTATTACTTATGAATCTACTACTTACGAAAAAAATTTTAAATCTGAATTTTTAATGCGATTTTTGGGATTCAAATAAATTAAAATTTAACAAAATATTCTTAAATTAAAAATTTGATTTGTAAGTAATAAAAAAAAACAATATTTTTTTAATCAAAAAAGGAAAACAAATATTGGAAATTGAATTTTTAAACAGAATTCTTAAATTTAAAAGTTGGATCAAAATAAAACAAAAATCTTTTTCTGCAATGACGAAATATTTGATTCAAAAACAAAATTTTTTAAATTTTTAATCATAAACCTGGGAATTTTATCGGTTTCGAATTGGTACTTATGAGTGAAATTTTAATTTCGATTTTTGAGAATAAAAATTTACTTTTACTTAATCAGAAAATAATCACGCGTTAATCCTCAATTTCATTGCATAAAATTACCAATTCAAATGCACCCAAACATTTTTTAATTAAAACAAATTCGCATTACAATGCCACAAGCCGAATTAGTTTGGCATAAACCAAACGAAGTATAACCACAAATTATTACCGAAAACTAAATATCGCAATAATATGCTTAAGCACATATCAACATTGCTGCAACTTTGCCAACTACTTATGTAATTGGAAATCGAATAAGATTTTGATTTGAAAAACAAAAAGCCCAGTTAATTAATGTTACAAGTGCCACAGTTGCACACAGCACGCTGCACAAACAGAAACGCTGCTGAATTGTCCAGTTTATATTCTCAGCCACTTATGTACTTAAAATTGCTATTACATTTTAGACAAACTTAGGACTTAAGCATGAATACTACAACCAGCAACAACAACAAAAACAGTAAATATGGCATACATGTAATAACAACAACGCCAGCAAATAAGCGGTAAGCAATAAGCAGTATTAAGTTGGCATAAGAAACCTTTTTTGTTGAGTATATTCTTGGGGATTTTCTACAATACCAACTTAAAGATGTAGTATTTGCAGGCGAAGTCTCTGCATATTAGTAGGTATATATATGTGTATGGTGTGAATATAAATTCTGGCTCCAAATGAATATGCATAGTTAAAATATTGTGTGTGTGTGTTGGTGTGTCTTCACTGTCCAACAATATTCGCAATTTCTCACCCGAACCGACCAACTGCTGCTTGTCTTCGTTGTTTCTTGTATTGTTAAGCTGCATACATGCATTACGTAACGCTTTATTATAGAAATTACAATTTTGCTGCTGGTGTGTGTAGGGTATGTGTGCGTGCGTGCATGACCCATCTTGGCATGTTTTCTGGTCATATAAGCTTAAAATGAGTTAAGAAAATCTCTGTACTTCTCTATGGAATTAAGTTAAGTTGAAAATTTCTTGCAGTTTTAGTCCTTTGCCTTACATCCTTCACCCAATGGCTCACACAAGCACAAACACTCATGTATGCGCACATATAACACACACACACGTGTGCTTCTGCCAGCTGCCAAGTAAGCCAGCAAGCAATTGCTTAAGCTTAAAAGCAAGTGCTGCAGTTTACTTGTATATATGTAAGTACGTACATAAGTGTGTGTATGCGTGTGTGTGTGTTGGCTCGAAATAGAATTTTAAGAAAATAATTTCACCTGATGATAGTCCCAAATCACCATTTGTTGTATTGTTGAAATTTTCTAAAAAAGGATTTCAACCTAATTCGTCTTTGCTTACGGCGCCATGGCAAGCGCACACTCACCCACACACACACACATATATATACATACGCTTGCAGCTTATGTCCTGCGTAGCATGAGGATTTAATACAAAATATTTATTACGCAAATAAGTTGAGACAACTTAAATGCCCTTGCTAATGCCACATAAGCATTGTTTTTCCACAGTTGGGTTATGCATAAGCGGCAAATACACAAACAAACACACACAGTGTCTCCATAGCATACAATTCGCCTGCATGTGTATGCGTTTAGCCACTTTAGGTTTACAACGCTAAGGTCGGTTATTATAAATTGCTGCTTGAGGACATTTCATTAAGATGACACTTATGTGCGCATAAAAATAGCAGCTCACACGCACACGCGTACATTTCATACGCATATACACACATATATGCCTTTCGTTTCAGCTTTTTTAAGCTCCCTGCAATTGTTGTTGCTATTTTTCTTAACCTGCAAATGCCGCTAGCCAATTGCTGTAAAGTGGCTGCCGAGCGCTTTGGAATTTTTGAAATTTCCTTTAAGCGTATTAGGCAATTTTCTTATAAGACGATAGTTGATTTTTCTGCAGAAAAAGTATGAAACAATTGAGAAAGCTTTTTGTTAAGTTGCAGTTAAGTGATTTGTAAGAATATTTTTACAGAAATAATATTTTATGATTTATTTATTTAGATATCTGTTACACACGTATTTAAAGAAGTTGTGGCATTTTTGTAGACAAACGCTTAACTGTTAGGAAATGTGTATACACCTTTGCATTTCAATATCTTTATAAAATATTCTGTTAATTTTTTATGACAGAAAGTATTCGCATTGTTTATATTTATATTTTGCTCTTCGCACTTTCTTTCATTATTTAGGGTTAATAATTTTATTGAATTTTTGTTACGTACCTCTATGCATTATCTGAAATCAATTGATTCTGCTATAACATCTGATCAACTGAGACCAGGTTAGGCTAAGTTAGGTGAGGTGGCTGATTCCTCAGCATAGCGGAGGACCCGTACAGACAATAATATTTAAATAATCAGATTTTCTAATGCCGAAATTAACCGTATTTTGCAGACAATAATAAAAATTTGTTTTAAAATCGCGAAAAAAGGCATCTGAGAAAATTCAAGGTCTGTCACTGCTTAATCCAATTTTCCACATATTTATCAAAAAGCACCAAGTCATCTATAATGATGCATTTGATGAATGTGGAGTTCTCAAGCATCTCTTTTGGAGCGCTTCATACCCAGAACTTTAGCCAAAATGCGTTGAGTCGACCAAGAGAGATTGCTCTTGCTTTTGTTTCCTTAGCTTTTTCGATGTTATTGCCATTAAGACAGGTAGATGGAGACAAGGCAAGTTGTCGATAACTTCGCGAACTTCACTAAATCTTTTTGGTCGTGATAAAATGCACTCCCCAAAACACTGCTCGGATTCGGTAGCCGCGATTCCATTGAATAAATAAAATTCCAAGACAGCGGGTTATGAATTTTCTTCCATGATAAAAATCGCCAGAGAAACTTTTAGCGTCCAAGTAAATATTTTTTATAGAATTAGTCATATATTATGTAACAAAACTATCACAAAATGTTATTTGAACCATTGGTGTATCATAAGGGTAAAAAACTGAAAGAAAATTTTACATTTTTTATTAACTTTATTCCATCTTGGCGGCTCACCCACGCAGTATAGGGCTGACAGATCGTGAAAACTGCAAGAAATGTCTAGAGCAAGGCACCAGGGAAACAATGGAGCATTACTAGTCCCTGATTGGCAAGAACACGCTGTAAGCATCTGGGGTGCCCACGGTATGATACACTAGAGGAAGTATCGATAGCGAGGCCACAGAGTCTGTTGAAATTCGCGTCCAGCGCAGGCATCCTAAACGATGACTACTCTTCTTAGACATAGAAAATGAACTCAATCTGGTATCACAAAGAAACAAAACTGTTCTATGCGTGGCTTATAGGCCTAGCGGATTAAACTAACCTAACTTTTTTTATATTATTATTTGCAAACTATTCGAAAGGAAAATGAACGCATCGAAACCACAGGTCTATGACCAATTGCTTCACTCAAGTTTTGTTAGGAGTATAACTTATCAGAACAGAGTTCAGTAAATAAAAGTAAAGGGTTTTAGGTTAGATTAGGTTACATATGCCTGCTGTTAAGCTTTACATAGATCTACTGACCCTTTATAATGCCAGATGGAAACATATTAATATAAGCTGAAATGTATGACTTGAAGGAAGTCAACGCTTTTAGCGAAGTTTAATAGAAACTTAATATTTAATTTTGATATTTCAACCAGTCCCTTGAACTACGAAGTTTCTAGATATCTAGCCTAGTTCCAGATAAGTTCGGATATAAACAGAAAACGTGTTCCAGCGTGTCTTTCATATCTACTTTCTGCACTTTATACATCCATCATCGTTAAAGATGCCCTTTCCGCTTTTATGTGCGGCCAGTAGTAGTTTCCTGTGGCTAGACCAACAACCGTCCTGCAGGAGTTTAAGAACTAAGGAAAAAGATACTATAAGTATACCACAACTTCTTGCTATGATTATCCATAAGTCTTAAGTGACTCAAAATAATTTTGAAATTCAAAGCTCTACGGTCTCTTAAATCTTTCCAAATAATTATAAATATTTCCATCATATTTCTAAAACTATCATATATACTTGTATTTCTAAATTATTATAAAAAGTAATTTATAAGATAACATATTTCACTGCAATCCGCGCGAACAATTAAAATTCCATTTAACACCTCGAAATGCCTATAATTTGCAGTTAATCAAAATGTTAAACAGATTTTTTTTTAGTTCCAATAATGTGAAAAAACTTGTATTTGTATTTCTCGCTGCGTAATTGCCATATATCAAGTTTTTGCGACCGTTAATTTGCAGACATTTCGCATTTATTAAAAAGGTGTTATTAGAAGTGGACGTTTACACTAAGGCACAAGTAGCAAACCATTACATAATGCATATTTATTTAATGGAAGCAACAAGCCGCTGGTGAAGCTGGTTGCTGGTTACTTACAAGTATATTTGTCGGTAAGATTTTGTTGATTACAGAGTTAGAAAAGAAAAAAATTAAAACGCTTATTAATATGAAATAATTTCCGCTTTTTTTAATCAAATATTTCAAGGTATATGCATTTGTCATAAATTAAAGGATTCTATCAGTCAGTTTTCAGTAATATCTATAAGCTGAAAGAATATTGTATCGAAAGCATTCTTCCCATTTTTATACAAAAATTTCAAAATATAGCAAATTTCTTCATTATTTTCGCTAATTTTTGAACAGCTGTAACTTTTTTCAACTTGCCTGCATTCATTTATTTCTTTGGTTAAATGAATCTTAAAGTCTCACCTTTCCAACGCTATATAGCAAGACTCAATGTGATTGGTAGCACTGAATATATACGACTCTTTTGACTACCCAATATGTTGGTTACTACACACAGGGTTGGTCTAAGCCCGAACTTATAAAAAACTATCAAAAATCATTAACATAGAAAGGTCTCACACCTTCTTATATAAATGAGCGTAGCCAACAGAGTTTCTAAATCTGAAAATTTTTAAAATCAGTAGAGTAATCGAGATTTTTGAACATATTTTCTACTAACATTAAAAATTTTCTCTAATCCTCTTCGAAATGTATGATGAAAGTAGTGGTTTTACCACAATTTAAACGATTTTACAAGCTGATCGAGTAGATCAAAGCACAATTTATACTCAACAATATCGCCTCGCCAACTTTCCGGTGTTTTCAGCATAGACTCATAGAGCTTATAGACGAGCTCCCATAAAATTTCCATTTTCGAAGACTGTAAAGGTTCCGACATTCACTAACATCTTAGCTGGCAGTCTTAGGAACTTAAAACATTATTCTTCTTAGGAACTTTAAAACATAAAGATTCCCTGCAAATTTTGTTCTCCAAAATTATTAAAAAAAACTTACTTAAAATACTTCAAAATATTTTCGAAAATTCAAGCCGTTTAACCACTACATTGTTGTTGGTTGTGGGATTTCTAGGCGCAAATAATAAACAACAAAATACACAACTTTGGTGTTAAGCTTGACAACTTTGCACATATTCCTATTAATATGCTTACAAACATATTATACATACACACAAGCATAGAATATATTGAATGCAGATGAATGTGTGCGTGTGTGAGTTGGTTTGGCAAGTTCAAAGCTGGAAGGACGTCAACAGCTGAAGCTGAAGCCCGAGCGGTAAGTTCAGATGCGGCAGCTTAATACGCATGAACTTACAAGGATTTTATAGTTTCTTTCAACTTTCTTGCCAGCACAAACACACCCACACACATACATATACACAAAGCTATGCTCTAAGCCAATAAGGACTTTTAATTTCACTTTGTACGCTGTCAGGCAAGAAAGTATAAGCACAACAACAATGCAAAGCAACAATGAAATTTGTTGGCAGCATTCATTCAAATGCAGCGATTATTGCACAGCAAGTTGGCATAAAACAACAACAACAAAAGGCAATAATAAAGCGCAGCATATGAGGCGCTTCGAGGAGGTGATGATGAGACAAACAAGAACTATTAAAAGTGTAAAATAATGTATGCGCCATTGGCAAACAGCAGCAATAACAACAATAATGCCATTGTAAGAATTGCACAAGAAGAGCTAAAAGTACAACATAAGCACGCACACACATGTACATATGTACGCATCAGCTTGTCTTCGATCATAACTGCTGCGGGCGGTCCGGAGCGGCAACAATTTTAAGCCGAGGAATTATAAATTAAAATGCATGAATTAAGTCGCTGCCGAAAATGAAGTTGCAGCAAAGCAAAAAGTAACACCAAAAATAAAATAAAATGTTACAAAACAAGGAAATATCAAGGATTTATGCTGCTGCGTAGGACAAAGCGTCAAGCAAAAGTCTAAGAAATTTAAAACCAAAGAAATTATAAAGTGTTTAAGTTTATGGCTCAATGGGTAACAGAAAACTTTCATGCGAGAAAAAAGTCAAGCGATTTTGATGTGGGTAAGAAAAGCTTACGCAAATACCAAAACAGCTGAAAAGACACACACACATGTGTGCAACAACAAAGCGTACAACAGTTTCGTATTAATGTATGTGTTCGTTTCGGTATTATTCATAGTGTTTCTGGCCGATAAGTACGATGCTTAGAAAATTAAGAAACTAAGCCATTAGGTAAATGCTGCCTAAAGTCTTACACGTTTTTGATTTCAATTTGAAATCACTGTATGACCCAAGCTAACTGTCCACTCGTAAGCAAACAAAAAGTTAAACCAACCTATGTGTGTATATCTAACAACCAAGCAAACTATTATCAGTTCATCAAACATTCTGCCTCAGCACAAATTCAACTCAGTCTTCGTGGGGTTCCACTATTATATCGTCTTAGGATTTTATGTTTAATATCCGGTCAGTTGCGTTAATTTCCTACTGTTCAACCACTGATAAGTAAATTGTTAAGCATATATGTATGTAAGTTCTTAATATTTTTTATGCAATCAACTGCCAAACAAGTAAACTATACCCTTGAAATAGTTGAAGACGCTCGCAAAGTCGCATAAGCGCTTTCCTACTCGCCTTTGCTGCTTAAGTTGTTCATAAATAAACAATAAACAAATTTTCCACAACAATAAAAACTGTATTACTTAATGGCTTAAGGTGTTTCACACAAACACACACACACTTAGCTTATATGTATATAATACAATATTACATGTTCATACACCACTGTTTGCTCTCTCTTTAGTATTTAAGAATATACCGTTATTAATTTGACCAACCCCTGACAATTAATCCTGCCACTTTCCACCTTCACATCTACCACCACCAAAACAAATAGTAGTTTCCTAATGACGCACAGTGGCACTACTTGATGGTCCCTTGTTGTGTAGAGATTAAGACATCCAACGGTCAGCCACTTTTCTTCACGTCAGTGCAAACACACATACCAAGTGGCCAAGGCATTTCGTTGCTTATTGCTAGCTCTGTATTGTATCAGCTTAGTTTAAGCGAATGCTGGCGTATTTGTGGCATCTTTTAGGCGTTGCTTGGAAATTTCTTAAGTCAAGTGGTCAATTTCTTAAAAAGTATGTGTGTGCTTAGGTACTACTTGCAAGTTGATATGGAGATATTGGTGTTATACTTAACTGAGTTCACAACTATTTTTAGTATATAGAAATATTTCTTTTATAGGTAATATTCTGGTTATTTGTTCCTAAGTAGTAATTTGACTTTAGTAAAAAATATTAAAAATATTTAAATAATATAAAACTTTATTTTTTTAGCTTATATTAATTTTTCAAATATTTTAAAGATATTAACAACTTAAAAATTTAATTTTTTGTTCCTTTCCGCCATAAATGTTATCTTAGTTAATTTAAAACAAATTGGTTGATAAGGACTTCAGATTTTTGATAACAGTGCTAGAAAAATACAAAAAATTAGAAGTATCTCTAAATATAAGTCAAATTTTCTTCAAAATACTAAAAAAAAAATACTGAAATGCCACCTTAAATATTTTAATTAACTCAAGCATCGTAAAATACCAAATAATTAGCAACCAATTTAGTCCTCTCGCGATAATTTTCCATCATCAATCAAACGACATCAAATTTTGTTAGAGGGAAAGAGAGATGAAGAGAGAGATAAAGCGATAATTTTTAAAACAAATATGGAACTCAGCGAAGTCAATACTTTGGTGTGAATTTTATGGCTTGCATTTGTACTAATCTCTAGTAATTAACACATATATAATCACACATAGTTGCTTATTCAATATACTTAAATATACTTAATGTATAATTGTAATGGCGCACACAGCATGTTTTTGGTTTGTTAATAATTCAGTTTTATGATTTGTGAATACATATGCACATAGTTTACGCCAAATTAGCTCCGCTGCTATACAAACGCATCGGCAATACCATATATTATCTAGTATTTATGAATTAATAAAAATACGCATAAATACTAAATACTTACTAATATACATACAAACACATATGCATATGTTTGTATTATGCATATGTTTGTATTAATTCTGAAAAGCTTTTCAAGTTACTAATCGGTTTACATATTATTCATATTTTAATTATCAATTTTGCCAAAATATCCGCTAATTATATTAATAAGCAATATTTTATTTCTGTGGTTCAACTGCACACACACATATGTTTGTCATCAAATATGCTAGCATTTGAAAGATTTTAAATAAATAATTTAAATTATTATAATAAGCAATAACGATAATGATTAGGCGCTTTCGGGTGCACTTAGCGGCTGTTAAATAATACCGTTATGCTTAGTTTTTTAAGTGTGCCTAAAAGTAGGATAAAACAAATAATGCAGTAATGATTTTTAAATGATGTTTTATTTATAAATATAAATTTAACTGGACCTAACTTTAATAGTTATATAATTTAAAAATTCTAAAAATTTATTTAACCAAAATATTATTTAATTTATTTTTAAACTTTCAATAATTTATGAAAAACTTTAAGCTGGAACTTAAATTTTAAATTAATTTTAGTTTTTGAAAATTTGAAAATTTTATTTCTAATTTCTCAATTCAAATTCAATTTTAATTAACCAAAATATTAGTTTTGTTAATTTTTTAGCTTTCAATTTTTTTCAAAAATTTTTAAATTGAAACTTAAACTTAAAGTTGTTTTCAATTTTTGACATTTTATTTCTCATTTCTCAATTCAAATTCAATTTTAAGTAACCAAAATATTATTTTTTTTAATTTTTAACTTTCAATTTTTCCAAAAATTTTTGAATTGAAACTTAAATTTAAAGTTAATTTTGGTTTCCGAAATTTTGAAATTTGTTTCCCTAACTTTTGAATTAAAATTTAAGTAACCAAAATATTAATTTATTTGCTTTTTATTTAAATTTAAAATTTGTTATAATATTTTTAAACGAGAACTTAAATGAGAAGCTGATTTTAAATTTTTGAAAATTTTATTTTAAATTTCTCTGCTCAAATTCATTTATATATATATTATAATATATTTAATTAATTTTTCTAACTTTAAATTTTTTTAAATAATTTTGAAACTAGTATTTAATTTTTAAGTTAATTTCAATTCTTGCAATTTTGAAAATTTTATTTCTAGTTTCTCAATTCAAAATTAATAATGTTTGAATTACATAATTTAAAAAAAATATTTTGCAAAATGCAACCTATAACTTAGTTGACCAGTAAATCAGTGAAAAGCGACTAGAAAAATTTTATATAAAACCACTCCCTCAAAATTTACAAATAAATTTTACTATTATAATGCATACATATGCACAAGGGTTCTTACTACTCATTAACCCAGTATTAAACATTACTCATACGCACCAGCGCACGACATTTTAAACCAGCATATGCTAAAGTAGCACACAACGCTCACCATAACGGAAGTTTAAACACTTCTACTGCAATAATTATTTCGCACAAAAATATAACAGAATGAAATGCAGTTTTAACTATGTATGTGTATGGTGCATACACACCATAAGCAGAATAAAATACGCACATTTGTTAAATACATATTGTGCAAACGCATCATCAAAAATGATATAATGGAAAAAGTGATTTTCAATTAACATATTTCGCAGCAGCTTGTTTTATCATCAATGCAAATGAAATATGGAAAATTTGCGTATAAAAAAATAGCGCAGGGAATGCACTTACTGCAGTTAGCAGAAAAAAGCATGTGGATGTGGATGCGTTAATGCGTGCGTGTGTCTGTTGAAAGTGCGTGCGTCCATAATTTCGGCCACTTAAAATCTATTTGGCACTTTTTCACAATATTACCGCAGCTCATACGCGCGCTGTACAATTGGATTTTTGTTGGTTAAACATTTAATAATTGGAATAATTAATAATAGTATTACGTGCGTTAAGCTCATTAGCAGTGCCACGCCATCAGCGTCAAGCGCCAAAGAATCAGCAACACCCAATGCGCCAACAAAAGTAAATCAGTAATATGTGCATATATTTGCACTTACATATAGAAATATACTTGTAATATATACATATATATATAAATACAGGTAATTGCATAAGTATATACACTTGCACAAAAATACATTTTATCATTGACATTTAAATCAACACTGCAGCTGCAATCGTTTTTGTACTGTTCGTGAAAAGCTTGTTTCTCTTGTTGTTGCATCGACTGCTGACGAGCCATAGCAGTTGTTAACCAATTGTGATTGACAATTGAGGCGGTTTTACCAATAATAATAACGCAGTAAGCTTATATACCTCCACTTATATATGTATGTGTATGTATATGTGTTTGACGGTGTCCGGGGAAGATCCAACGCGTTGATAAAGCTCTGCTTTGGCATAACGACTCGTAAAAATAAAACTTTTTTTCCATTCTTTGAGTTAAAATTCGTGTTTTATACAAACAACAATGCAGCCTTCTATAATTTGTTGGCTTTATGTTAATTTTAAGCTTTAATTGTCCAAAAGAGACGTAACAACGGTTTTTACTTGTGATTATTTCGATTTTCTTGGTACATAATCAGTTGTGTACTTGTGTTTTTCTCTACTAGTCTTTTAGAAAAGTTGTCAATTTTAAAAAGTGCGTTCTTCTAAGCACCATTGTCTTATATATATTTTTACATAAGTACTTTACTTAAAAAAAATATTATTTAACACAACAAAACATCCCTCTGATACTCAGTTTCCAGTAAATATTTTGCAAAATCATTATTTTTGTGTTAAATTGTAGATTTTGTTTTTAATAGATAGCAATTGTCCGATTTAGGTGAAAAATTATAGTCGGATGGTAAACCCTCGTCCTCCTTGGCAAACAACTGGGATAGTAGAATTTGACTTCATTTCCTTTGAGACGAAATTTTAACAGCGAAATCATTCGGCAAGGAGTACTTACTTTAGGCTGGTCCTCTTTAAGCTGGATACAAAAGTACCTCCCGACCAAGCTCCCACAGCTTCTAGCGAGTAACTATCAGTATGCGGCCTGGCGTTATACTGGTATATATGATTCTCTATACTAAGAAATATGTATGTAGTAAAATCTTCCTTATCATCAATTGTGGCTATGCCAACATTTGCGCCAGCTTAACAGAATACGACTACGGCTGTTTCGCTTAAGATTGTCATAAATTACCCACTCTTTAGCACCAGTACCCACCCGCTTCAGAAATCAATAAATTTTTAATTTTTTTTTTCAATTCATTTTGCGCTTTACTGATGGAAATTCGGCCCATGAGGCATTTTTGCGTTAACTCGTTCTCCAACAAGCTTCTTTTTGTATCCAGACTTATTCAAAAGATTAGTGTTTATGCAATAATTAGCTCCTTGGCTGTAGAAACATCGCTTGAATTACCGAAACTGTTTCTACGGAAATTTCGTATGACAGGGTAATACAGTAGCACGACCATAAACACTATTCACATGTTCAGCAGCCAAACTTATATTTTCGGCTTTATCGAAGAACAAGTGTAAAGTATGGCGTATTTTCTCTGTTATATTGTTAACAGAGCGCTGCTAACTGATCTTGAAATTCTAACTGACATAAAAATGTTAAAAAAAACATTTCTGTGGGACCTTCCTAACATTATGTTGCTTTCTATGGTATACTCTCAATCATGATATGTGGTGTATTTGTGCTATTCCAATATTAATTGCGCAAGATTATGAAATTTCAAACATCACCCTTATTATATTTTGAAGTCTTCGCCACAATAAATCTTCCTTTTAAAAATAATTCCTTCAAATATTCAAAAATGTATATTAATTTTCTATGAGTCTGCCGATGAGTGATTTGTAAATAAATACTTGTATATTGGAAATTTTGTACTTACAGCCTCAGCTTAAAAACATTAAAATTATAATAAAACCTTTGCTTTAAATTTCATCATTATACTAACTTGGATGCATAAAATATATTAAATATATGAAATTTTCGCCCAACGGGCACTTTATGAGATAATTACGACATCCTTGCTACCATTACAAATATATAGTGCACACATACCCCAGCAACACAATAGATGTACTCAGTTGTCAACATTAGCATATTGGGTACAATGCTTGCACTATGGTGGGTGGTCGGCCACAACAGTCATATTAAACAGCAAATAGGCCGAAACCACCAAAAATTGGACTTACTTGTACATATGTACCAGTTTCACCCAACTATGCGTAAATGCGGGCAACCGAACACCACTCACATAAACATAATCGCCACCGTATGAACTGGTGAAGCGTTGAGAGGGTTGTGTAGGCGCAGTGGCGGTTAGTTAGGTAAAGCTGTTGACCAATAATACGTCGACAGCACGCCCGCGGCATATTTCGCGTTTATACCTTATTGTAATTTTTTTCAAAACAAAGTGACCGCTGGCAAGCTTTTACTCTGGTTTTGTATGTGTGTAAATGTATATGGGTTTATGCTTGGTATGTGCATTGGTAGGCATGCTTTGGTGGTTATTGTTGTTGCTACAGCTACAGGCTATTGTTGACCAAATGTGTGTAAAGTTATTGCAATTTTTGTTGTTCTTATTGTTTGTGCTCTTCACTGCTGCTGCTATGGTGATGTTTTTGTCATGTTATTACGGTAATGCACTCTGTAGCGCGCACACAGTCACACTAAACAAACCACATACAGGTACAAATGTGTTTGATATACATACTATACATATATAGCTGAATATGCATACCCAGCAAGGAAAAACAGATCTGCGGCGCAATCCTAACTTAAGTATATGTACACAATGTATTATATAATAAACATATATAAATTATTTATAATCACAATTTTTGTATACCCTGAACAAGGTATTTAAAATTTACCATGAAGCTTGTAACATCCACAAGGAAGCATAGGACACCCTATATACTACGAATAAGTAAACAGGGTGACGAGCAAAGTCGATTTTGTCATCTCTGTCCGACTGTCTCTCCCTCTGCCTGTCAGTAAGACTTGTATCCCAAAAAACATTCGATGGATTCCCTTAAATCCAGAATTGTCTTACCAAAACTAAACTGTTCTATGTCTATATGTGCATATGTATAATAGCTATATATGAGGAGGACTCGCTTTTTAACCAGAAATTATTAGCGTTCATACTCCTACACCGTTCACACACCTACAAAAGTATTCATACCGCCTTGCTAATCATTACGAGCACAGATTCATATGCTCCAAGCGCCAACCGTTAGGCCACCCAAATGCCATACCGCACCGCACCGCGTCGGCCACCAATAATAAACTCATTAAATCCATTATCCTCGACCATGATTTGAGGTTAAAACAAAAGCGGATTTCACGCAGCCACTCAACGGCTACGCAATACACGCGTGAATACGCGTACGCGTTCCACGTTTCGCAAGAATAACGCACATAGGCACATATATACATATGTGTGTATGTATGAAACGCTCATAGGCAAAATGGGTTTGCGATTTTTTGGCCGATGCCGCGAGCACAATACACAAACATACATACCAAAAACACACAAAGCAAGGAGAATATGGCCGATTGAATTGACGGCGTAATGGATTATGTCCTTATTTGTTGTACGTAGGCAAAAGTGAGTTTGGATGAACGGTCAGCGCTTTTGCATTTGCGTATGAAAGAGTGTAGGTGCGTGCGTGCGTATGCATGCGTTGGAATTAGCGCGACTTAAGTGAAGAAAAATAACCATTATTTCCATAATGAGCTATCACAAGTGAGTGGCGGGAGCGGTGTACATGTGTGTATGCACACATGTGTTTTTGGTTTGAAGCTCAATATAAGCTCTTCCTTTGTGCATAATTGCAGGCAATTACAGAATTATATTATTATGATTTGTGGAAATTATTATGACAAATCTTATATTTTGGTATATATTTTTGAACTTTAAGAATAGAGTTTTCAATTATTTTCAGAATTCCTATTAAAATTTAAGAATATTAGAAAAAATGTTTGGATAATTGTGCAAGCTTTAGTTTATCGCATACATGCAGTCTACTCGCAAACTATCATAGTACATGGTACATATCATGTTACAGCACGGCTTTTACCTAAGAGTAATTCTGAGTATTTCTAGGATCTTAACACAAATATAAGAACAAATTATGAAAAGAAAAAGAAGTAAAGTATGTTCAATCACCTTACTTCGCAGGAGCGAAGCCCTGTTCCATCTGCGTACAGTATATTGGGTAGTCGAAAAAGTCTTTTCGTATTTCCTTGCTCAAAAGAAATTCGCTATATTTGAAATACAGCCAATAAATTTGAAGTTTACGAGACGATGCTGTATCAGTTCGTATAGCACAATAATATTCTGCTCGCTTCCTATCTGGGTAATATTTTCGTAATTTCGATTTACGCTGATGAAAGTTATACTGATGGCATATATTCTAGCGGAAAAATGAAAAGGGTCGCCAAAATGGACATATTTGATTATTTAGAATATAAGTAAGAAAAAAAATAAGTTGAAGAATTATTAGAAATACGAAAACACTTTTTGACTACCCAAAATAGAAACCACTTATATTGAAACAAAATTTGAGTTTTGGTTATAAATTTATAATATATTGGTTTTTATAAATGTCTGATAGCGACTCACAATTATTATTATTTTTTTTTTTTTGATGATACGTTGTCTTGAATTTTAGATGACAAGATATAGCACATGCGCTTCTTAAAAAAATTATTTATATATAATTGTCAAAATAAATTCACTCAATTTAAATATGCACCACTCATATCCCACAGTCTATTGGCATACCTAATATATTCCAAGTAATATGATAAATCCAAACTCCCTTCAAAAACACCGTTCTATAATACCATCTTTTCAATTTGTAGCAACCAAAAAAAAAGATAACAAGCATCAAATTCAATACACACTCCTTAATGGCCTCAAACAGCCACCAGTCGATATTAAGTGGCTGTGGATTTATTAAACAAGAACACAAAGCACAATCCGCAATCAGCTGCATGGGGATTTAATGCTAGGGACAAGCACACAGCACGTAATAATATGAAAATAATGAAGCTGTTGCCACAGAAGGACAGATAAATCAAAGAACGCAGCAACAACAACAACAATGGCAATAATTGAAAGCCAGTGAAAGTAAATCGCATCGACTCGGTATCAGCTCAAGACAATTTGAAATGAAATTCATACTTAAATACACAGATACACGCATAGACACATACACTCGCGGAAGCGCACGCTCGTCTTTAACTTAAGCCACTGCAACGAAGTCGGCACGCGCCTAGCTGTCAATAAAAAAACAGTACGAAATGATTGTGAGGGGGTGGTTTAGCAGTGGTTTATCGCTAGCCGTTGCAATTGGCTGCGCTTGTATTTGTGCCGCAAAGACGTGGCTTTAACGGCAAGCTGCTGCCGATAAGTTCACAGCGATGGTGTTTTTTTTTATATCTATTTTTTTGTAACATTTTTTTTTTTTTTGCAATATCGTTTTTGTTGTAATATTTTTTTTTGTTACAATAACTTTTTTGCCGTTTAGCTTGTGGGCGCTGAGCAGTTGTCACAGGATTTATTTATGCGTGAACAACGTTTCGCTGATAAGGTCATTAAGGTGATGTGGGCGGGTGAGCGTTTACAGCTAAGCAGCGCTAATATGAAAGATAGCTATTCCATTAAGCCTAATGCTCTCTTCTCAAATGAGTATTAATTTTTTACTGGGCTCTAGGGAAAGCTAAAGCGATTTGGCATAAATGTGATGTAATAATCAACGTAATATGCTTTTGGCTGCGTCTATGATAATAAATTTATTTAATTTGTTATTGCTATGTGACATTAGAACACTGTGCTTGCTTGTATGCGAAATCTATCTATGAATGTGAAAATTTGTAAAAATAAAATTAAAACGCATTTTGAGAAAAGTTTTTGGAAAATATGCACATATGTATGTATACATAAGTCCGAAATTTTTTTTTACACATTAAACATATTATTTTTATGCGCATTTTTTTTAATATTATTGCGCATTTTATTACAAATTACGCATTTGTTTCAAAATTTTAAAACTTTCCGTAGATTTTATTTTCGTAAGTTTGTAGGTATATACGCATGTAAATATGTGTTCCAACTTGTAACTAAACCTAAAACTTTTGGTATTTTTGTGATCTCCCGTCTAAATCAGATTAGTCGCAAGATTTTCTCTGCCGTTAACAGTTGTTCTAAATTTTCCGGTTTTGTGCGCAATTTTTATTGGTTTTTCTTTGCTTAAGCCTGTGCGTGTGTTGTTAAGCTGTTCAAGCTATTTATGTGCTCTCGGATTAGCCACGTTGTCTGTAACAATTCGCATGTGCTGCAGAGTCGCCAACAAAGAACGTCTCACAATAATTTTATCACTAAAAAGAAAGTTAAAATTAAATGAAGTTAATCAATGCAAAGGTTTGCAAAGCATTCAGCACATAAAAATCTAATCTGTGGTATACGTAGGCAACATGATAGAGATCGCTGCTCTGAAAATCGACGATGCCAAAGAGGCACAAAACTTAGGGCAGGCTAGCAGGAATACAGGTAGGAGCTTACAAGTCAAAAGCAATGCAACTCCACAATGAAGCTACCGCTAAGTCATTAATTTGGAAAAGCATAAGGGCCAAAAAACTTAAAATTTTGGAAAATCCCGAAAACCTCCGGGATGGGATTCGGGATCCCAGTATAAAGTGTCATATATTTGTTCTCATAATCATTACTGCTTCCTATTTCGAATGAATGAAAACTCCGAACTTATATTTCGAAAAATCCCGAAAACCTCCGGGATGGATCCCCTCGCTATGAGTTGTAATTCTGGGATTATATCCGGTATAACTTTTGGCATTCCGGTGCAATGTATTGTTTAATTATGTAATTGAACGACCTCGATATTCAATTTCGAAAAATCCCGAAAACATCCGGGGTTTTTATTCGGGATCCCGGCACAATGTATTGCGATTCTCTTATAATAATTACTGTTTATCAATTCAACACGAAATTCAATTTCGGAAAATTCGGGATATAGACGGGACTACTTTCGGGATCCCGGTGCAATGTGTTGTAATTCTCTTATAAATATTATTTTTATGCGTCACATTGAAACTATTTTACAAATGACAAGTTTTTGTTTACCTTTTGAATGATAAATGTCAAATGAAATTCTATTGAAGGTTGTTAATAGCAACAACCTTGTAGATATGCCTATGTAATATACAAGTATAGTTGATATTTTAAATACAAATTGTATTAAGTGCGTATTTGGAATATTTTAAGAGTTGTTGAAACATAATTTACAAAGTATATATTTAGTTCTGAAGAATTAAATTCATATTAAAAACGTGTTTTATAATTATTGCTTGTTTTTATATTATATGCGTATTTATGTAATATATATACATAAACATAATACAATAGTCGCTACACCCTGTACAATTATTGGTCGACACCCTTCTACTCCCTCTAAGACGCCTAGTGAGCTTGTACGATGAATGAAAGATCCGTGTGAACAAAAAAAAAACTTCAAAAGCATATAGTTATACTTTCAAAGTTATTAAAAGAAAGCTTTGTAGATAAAATGTCCACTTTAAATAATTAAGTTTAAACTAAGTCAGAATTAATTTTACCAAAGATTCCTAAACTCAAATAAAATCTGTAAAAACCTTCAGAATAATCATAGAAATACACAAGATATGTAATATTTGTAAGTAACGTATAAGCTCTTGCCCATACTGTCAGCCGTCAGAGCTCAGGTACTTTACTTTGGGATTACATATCAGTGTTTTTTACCTACTTAAGAAGATCAGTATACAAATGAGCTCAATATATCGTAAGAAAGCTTTTGTTTGTTCAATCAAATATTTTCTCGTATATTTTTTCAAAAGTAAATTACATCGCTTTGTGTTGAAAACTTCTTCACTTTTGTGCTATTATTTCAAATTTTTTAAATATTTTTAATACTAAAACAACGCTTTCAATATTTCTACTTACAGCGAAATCGCTACCGTTGCATTGTGTCGTCGAATCGGTGCATTCATTGCAAGCCTCGCTCGCCATCGACTCGCGTAGTCCATGGAAGCGGCGTACAAATATCGAGACAGACAGTTATGTGATTATGGCCGCGGCAACGCCCTGGTCGGAATTGGTGCAAACTGCGCTACAACGACTGGGCTACACACAGGAGGCGGTTAACACGGCAAGGGGTGAGTGTGGACTAATTAGTGACACTATATTTGCATTGTCTGAATATTCTAGTTATTTATACTTAATAACCTATACATATGTAACTCCATACATAAATTTAAAATTTTATATTCTTCTTTATGCTTAGGTTCTATTATGATAAAGAACTGGAAACCCATACCTTTGGAAATGATCTCCGATAATCCAGTTGTGCCCGTCAGTGATATTATCGGCGAGTTGACTTCGGTTATTACACTACGTATAGTCATTTTGCGTTCCAAACCGTCGACTTTTGGTGAAATTAAGGATAAATTATTGAAACTGCTCGTTTTGCAATCGCATACTGTATTGCGCTCTACTGGTTGTCCGCTTGATGAGGTGAGTGTGCAATGAGTTTTAGTAGCTTAGTATAAACTTTGATTTTTAAAATAAGTATAAAACTTATTTTTATTCTTTTGATTTCAAAAATACTTCAATATTTGCTATTTTTGAAATTTTAAATTGTGAAGTGGATTAAAAAACTGTTTAAAAATAATGTTTTTAAGTAATTATATAGTACAAAACTATTCTTAGTCTTTTTTTAAGCAAAAATTTTACTCAGAACTATTTTTTAAATCAAATTTTTCATAAAAGTACTATTTTAGACTTAGGTGGTCTCAAACAGCACAGCACAAATTATATACTTATTTGCTAGTAACCAATAGTAATACACCACTCTACTAACGATACAAAATGTGTAGTTGTAAACTTTAATTAGCATTTCTTCACATATTCACTTTGAACTTAAGAAATGTGCACCAAAATCGGTTTATCGCCAACAAAGAAACTAACGAAATGGGTATTTAAGCATTTTATGTCACTAATCGGTTTATTGTCTAAAAGCTTTTGGTATAAAAGTATAAGAGAACCCGCCTGCATACCTGTGAAAATCGCCCACCCTGCAAGCCAAAGCAATAAAAACAGTTTCAGCGTTTTACGCCATATCCTGTGCTTAGTCATAAATATATACATGCTTTGATATATTATATAACGGCATATATATAGAATTTATATGAAGTTAATCCGCATTTGAATCAATTTATTTTGTAAAGTAACCGTAATTTGTAGCGTTTTACATTGAGCGCAAGGTTACATTGCCTTCCCACGCTGCTCTCATAAAAGAAACCCTCATGTAATTAGCGCTCAATAACTCTTTCATCTTCTAGATAGATTAGGTAACCCTAGCGATGTTGAGCTCTAACCGCGCTTAGATGGTGCACATGACAGTAAAAATTACTGTATTCTTGCTGCAATTATTAAAAACCCACAATATGTCATTTAAAAGCCAACCTAACCTCAATTTTGGTGAACGATAAAATATTTGAAGTATAATTTATTGCTATATACAGCCATGCCGCATATTTCTTAAAGCTTTCCAACAAAATATCAGCTATATAGCATTCACACAAGTTCCGGAATCACTTTTGTCGATTACTAATAGCTAAACAATGTGCCACGAATTTTTAACAACAGAAAGGAAACGTTGAAAGACCCCTCAAAGATCACCATTATTAGCTGAATCGATTTAGCAATGCCCGCCTATTCCTCTGCCCGCCTCTCTGTATATATGTGCATCAGTCCCACAGTTTTTGAGATATCGAGCTGAACACACGTTCCTTCCTTCACAGCAGCAGCTCATTTGCCAAAACAGCCGATATCGGAATACTGTAGGATATAGCTGCCATACAAACTGATCCATTAAGATCATGAGTTTGTAAGAGAAATTTCTTTATTTGACGAGATTCCTGCACTTAATTTGGCTTGGATTATTTTCCCAGGCAGCAGCACAATCACCGAACAAATCGTTTAGATATTTGACCGTTCAAAATTTATATAATGATCTTCATAAAACCCATTTTTCTTCATTAAATTTCATGAAGATCGGTTGAATAGTTCTCGAGAAATCTTGCCAACCGACTTCATAAACACAGTTTAGCACACATAGCCAAGCAAGCGCTCGAGCGCACAAGTTCTCAAGGCTGTATCTCTGTAACTATTACTCGGATTAACTTGAAAATTTAGGAAAGTATTCTAGAGCTGTTGTAGATTGAATAAGACAATAAAAAACTAGATTTTTTGAAACTCGTAAACCCATGTAAGCCCTTCATTCGACTTGACGCTTGGTTTATATCAAACAACGTGGTTAAAAAGCACAAACCAAACATTTTCCAATGAAAGCAAACTTTTGGCCCGTTACATTTTCAGAATTAATTATATATGTATATTATATTGCCGTAAGAAATACACCTTTGAAGGGTATTATAGCTTCTACGTAGCCAAAGTTAAAGAGTTTTCTTGTTTGTTTTTTACAGAAAATTAGCTTTTCTAATTGTTTTCAAATATAATTTAGCTTGTTTATTACCTATAAATACCCAATAATAGCGTTCTTGGAAATTAATTTTCGCTAAGCTCTAACCTTATCTTATTTATATAGCTATTCTTATACATATATCTATCTATCTATGCGGCAAATATTTGACTCATACAAATATTTCCTAAAATTGTCATTTGACTCATAGCAAATATTTGCGATTACAAGCTTAACGCATGATAAATCAAGTGAAATTCGTTGCTCAGGTGAATTTATAGCGGTACATTCGATTTGTACTGCTATAAGTACTCGTTTTGCTTCGTACCGATGCCATTGATAAATAAATCAGTATTTTTCCCTTTCTGTCAAGTTAATTATTTTATACGTAATAAGCGAAGTGCTAATCATGTGATAAACAAAGTAATACGAGTAAACGTTTTTAGTAAAATACTTTTGTTTTTGTTTGTGCTTTTCATTAATTTGGATTTGTTGCTATTTTTGTATTTATTATCTTATTCAATACAATAAGAATACTGAAACAGAAAGGGCAAGTTGACCAAAAAAATATTAATGATTTTGATGATGAACAATAATTGGTGTTTTTAAGAAACTCTTGACTACATTATAAGATTTTTTTTGATCACGGGAGGGTGGTTATGGGTTTAAGTAGTTCTGGCACATTTTAACTTTTATAAGATTTATGGATAAAATGTTGACCTAGTACAAAACAAGCAACATTTGTGCTACTGTTCTAACTCTTTCTGCAAAATATTCATTGTAAAATTGACTTTTATTACAAGAAACACTAAAATATTGGAAATAATATGAAAGTGGGAACAGCATTAGCCTGTCAGTCATTTCGGTGAGATGTCAGCCTTACCTACTAAGGTGATAGAATGCTGCTTTCACCTGCCCTTTCTCAATCCGTTCGGAGCTTCGAGTACACCATAATCAGAATCTTACTGGCCTGATGTATTTGCCTTGGGTTTTCGTCGACGACTTTGCCCATTAGGTGCTGTTCGCTTTGGGAAGATTGACCCTTGGTGCAACCCCGGTGGTGGTGAGGACTCGTATTTGAAGGCGACGTCTGTTCGCCTCTTTGCCGTAGGTTCAGTGGGCGCATGAGAAATGTTGAGTTAAGTTCTCCTCTCCTCTCCTATAGATCCAATTAAAAAATTTTCTTTGCTAAACTCCAGTTTGTGGGTAGTGTTTATTGTTTAAAGGGGTTTTTCATTTAGTATTACAAGTATTAAAAATATTTTCTGAAAATTTTAAATAAGTCTAATAAATACTTTTCGTGTTATTCCATAATTAGCAAAGGGTTCTCGGGCACTGTGGAGCGTTCGAATACGTTTTTCTCACAACTATTTATTTTTTTTTTTTAAATGGTGATCACTGTAGCTCGAAAACACCTTTCAATGAATTTTATACACTTTTTGAAAACATAAAAAACTACTGCAACTCATCGAAGGATTTTTTTAAATTTCGATTTTGTCGGATATACGTAGAATTGGATATTTTTTATACAAAATATATTCCATTAGACTCAATCAAGTTTGGAATGATCGACCAGAGTTTGTTTTATCATTTGGTTATAGTAGTGTGCTTCAAAACCTCAGTTCCGACTGCTTGAATGGCTAGGATATTATTATAACATGTTCTCTTCATATTAATTTTCAATTTTGGAAATAGAATATAGCCACATGGTATCACCATAAGGTAACAACGGGGTGGTTGATCAAATAAATCCATTTTTCATCAAAAATTCGTTCACTTTTTTGATCTTTTATTAAATTCATGTAGAAAAAAACCGCAAAGACCTTTTTTTACCCAAAGTAAAATTCTCAAATAGTATTTTTACTCATATTTAATCCCTCAAACAATATTCTCGTAGTAAAATTTGCATCGTTACCAATAGTTTCACGAACATTTTCCACCAATTCAAGACAATTACCAGCTTCTGAGCGACTTGGCCTTTTTTAATTTAGCGTAAAGTTTTGTATGCGCTCTGTGTTCCATTTTCTTTATAACAATTTGAAACTTTCTTTTTATTGAAACTTTAACATCCAATTTACATGAAGTTAGGTGCAGTTTGACACGAAGTTTGGAACACCCAGAAGGAAACATATACTAGTATATACTACGATATATATATATATGAGCTGAGTTAATTTAGCAGCTGCTCATTTGTGGAACCCCCCTATTGGAGCACTAGGCATATCGCTACCATATGAATTCAACGATCGGCATCAAGTAGAAGTATGAAAAGCTGTTTCATTTGAGGGGAAGAATTTCGACATGGGTTTTTGTCAAGGCAACGAAAAAATTTTGCAGTTCGAATCACTATAGCATATAGTTGCCTTAAAAACTGAGCGATCGGCATCAAGTAGAAGTATGAAAAACTGTTTATTTTAGGGACTAACCATTATAGCACATAGCTGCCATACAAACTGACCGATTTAAATCAAGTTCTTATAAATATTTTTTAGTCGTCAAAGGTATTGTAGCTACGGTGCAACCAAAATTAACGTTTTTGTGTTTTTTTATGTATCAGTCGACGTTAGTGTTTATCTAATTATTTATCTAAGCTTTTGGGTGCATGTTTTGATTTGTTGCAGCTCGATTTGATTACAAAACTAAACATTGCCATGCATTGTTGTAAATATCGTGCAACAGCATGCATTTATGGGGGTTTTATGCGTTATCAGGTATTAATATTTTTACCGTTAAGCCTACAACTAAATCAAAATAACTTAAGTAAGCGATCATGCAATTTATTGCGCATAAGCGTCAGCAACAAAATAACCACTGTTAAAACCAGTGGCACACAACAAAAATATAAATAAATAAAATAAAATAAAAAAGTATATATGTATACTTATATATGTACATATATGTAGGTACATGCATACCCACAAACTGTTCTGCGTAATGCCAAATGCAGCTTAAGTGATTAGGGTGTCTTCTTTAGCTGATAATGGTAACCGATATCGCGCCGGGCATTACCCAATGCAATAACCTTTACTTACAAAGTATGGGTTATGTAAAGCACATTTTGTATGTACATTTAGTTACTACATATGTATATAAGCATGTATGTATGCATCAGCGTGTATGTATGTGTATTTGTAATTCTATTTTTGCTTGTTTTTATCTTATGAGCTTAAGCAACGCCGTTCTTGTCTATACCTCGCGATCAAAAAAATAATCATATTTTGTTTATAGTTAAGGCTATCTAGTGCGATTGTGTTAAATGTTATTGTTTTTTGTTGACTTAGCGCTAATGCCACTAGTCATACGCGCCGTCATACACCAACGATGGTCAAAATGTATGGCGCAAACCAAGTGCCAATTATCTTTGTGCCCAAGCAGTAATCATTTATATAAATATGTATGTAAATACATAGTACATACATATGTATATATGTACATGTGTAAATATATTTGCTGATATGAGCTGTCACCGTAATGAATAACAATTTGAAATTTGAAGTGATTTAACGTCTTGCAATCACGCCAACCCATTTATGAGCTAAACGAATCCCACAGCACTCGAAAGGCTACAAATCGATTTAGCGATGCGCGATTGGAAAATTTATGTTTGCTGTGTTAAAGCGCTTTATACCATACCACACATACACATGCATGCATACAACACATGTGTGTGTTCAGTGGTGGGTATAAACAAACGCACATGTTGCGTTGAGTTCGGTTATTAGTAGAAGGATTAATAAGGTTTGAAATTCGTTGGCTGGTTGATTGCATTACCACTTGCTCGAAATCATCGCGTACATGTACATACATACTTTTATACATGCTCCATATATGTATACTCCTATATAGTTTTCTAGTGTTCAATCGCCCAACTCTTGTATGTTGTCTGTTCGGCTAATGACATTGCATTGTTGTTGCTTGGGCTTAGGCAGCGCATTAACTTGTGTTATTGGAAAAACGGTCTAGTCAAGTGCATTCATTGCAAACGCTAATATTTATTGGCCTGATTGTGTACTTATGGGCTAAAAAATGGAGCCATTGGAGATTATATGTAGTTGGGAAATTTCGGGCATCAACAGTCATGGGATCCATTAGGTAATGAGTGCGGTTTATAAAAATAAGCATTTCGTTGTAAAGTTAGCGAGTCACTAATTTTAAAGTAAATATACTTAAAGTGGAAAGAACTAGCAGTTATATCCATGCAATTATAGATAACTTACTTTATTAACTTTTAAGTATGATATATTCAGTTTCAGTTACTACATCCACCTTCTAACCAATATCTACAACAAAGACTAACAAAAATTATTTTTTTAAGGAAATATTAAAACTTTTTAGATATTTAGATTTTAAGTTTAAGTTTTTGACTCACCGAATAATTTATTTAAAATCTGATTTGAGATACCAATGCTCCACAATGCTTACATTTCCCCTTATTTTCGTATATTCCTCTTAATATTATTCTCAAAAAAACTATACTAAATATTATCTCCTTTCTGCCTACTCTCATCCACAGATGACGCTCTCACAAATATGCCGAACTTCTTACCAAAATCCGTATTCCTTTCCCACCGGCGAGATTTCCGATGAGCTGCGCCGCAAGTTCGACCAATGGTGGTCGCAACAACTCACGCCACAATCTAGTATTACGCCAAAAATGTTACCGTTCCTAACAGCGCCGTCATCAGTGCCCAACGAAATGGACTTCCCCGTAGGTTCAGCGGCCGTTGCCGCAGCCGCTGCCGCTGCTGCAGCCGCACAAGCTGGTTTACATGCTGCCAGCGGTGTGGGCAATGTGCCGGGCAGTAATATACCGGGACTTAATGCCAGTCGTGATTCACTACTCATGAATGATGCGACACATCATGGTCCACAGGGTGCGGCTGGAGCGCATCATCCCAATATGTTAGTACATCCGGCCATGCATCCCTCGATGCATCATCATCATCACCATCCACACTCACAGTATCCAAATCAAAAGACGCGCATGCGCACGAGTTTCGATCCAGAAATGGAATTGCCAAAATTACAGAAATGGTTTCAAGAAAATCCACATCCCTCGCGTCAGCAAATACAAACCTACGTGGTGCAGTTGAACGCCTTGGAGTCGCGGCGTGGTCGCAAACCACTGGACGTCAATAATGTCGTTTATTGGTTTAAAAATGCTCGGGCTGCTCAGAAGCGTGCAGAAATGCGTGGCGGTTTGGCAGCACTTGGTCATCCCGGCTTGAATGGCTTTATGCTCAATCAGCACGGTCAGTTGGGTCAAAGCTCGAGCAGCAGCGGTGGTAGTCAGCAAATGAGTAGCAGTAATATCAATTTAGCCATGTCACATGACTACCTGAAAAGTCCTTTGAGCCTGAAATCGGAAGATGTGGACACAATGTCACAGCACTCGGATGACATGGATGAAGACAACAGCCGACCCGGTTCACCACAATTACCGCTGTCGCTCACAACGCATGAACGTAATCGCAATTCGCCGCTCGAAGGCGCTGAAGGCAATATGGATTTGGGCGTAAGTCGTCGTGATAACAGTAGTGCCGACGGTGCGTTTAAGGATGAAACCATGTTAAATGGCTCACTCAACCAGTCAATACGCTCGTGTTCGCGTAGCTATACCGAAGAAGAGGCTCAAGCGCAAGCCAAACCGAATGACGCACAAACCGTTGACCAACACGGTGACAATTCGAATGAAGACACCGCTAATGAGCAACAAAATGAAGCAGACCACAATAACAGCAATAACAACAATAATGCAAACAACCTAAATAACAACAACATTAGTAGTAGCAATAACAATAATAGTACTATTAATAACAATGAACAATCCTGTGATGCCGTTAATACACAACCGCAAGCACATTCCTCACCCAAAATAAGTTCACCCAAAGAGGAGGATGATGATCTCGATTTGGAAGATGATGACGATGACAACGAGAATGATGTCTCACAATTGGATGAATATCGTTCGCTTTCACCAGATTTGGCTAATGCCATGGCACAACGTAAAGATCTGCCCTTTCCCATGGTGCCCAATTCGATGTTCTCCCAGTCATTCATGTACATGAGCCATTATATACCGGGTTTTGGTCAGGCAGCTGCCAATCATCCGCACGCACATCATGCCGCTGCTGCAGCAGCTGCTGCCGGTATGCCACCGAATGCGCTGATGAACCCGAGCGGTCTAAATTTGTCGAGCATGTCGAACGAGGAGCGTCGCAAACGGAATCGTACTTTCATCGATCCAGTTACTGAAGTGCCGAAGTTAGAGCAATGGTTCGCATTGAATACACATCCATCACACAATCTGATACTGAAGTACACGGAGGATTTGAACACAATGCCCTATAGGTGAGTTCTAAAAGCTGTAATAAATGTCTTTTATTTATGCTCTCTGTTTGAGAAAAGGGACAATTAATGATTGTTCAATAGATAAAAGTATAAATTTTAAATTATAGCTTAGGCATAGGTATATTTTCAGGAACAAAGTGGGTTGCCATGCTCTATTATTTAAAACAATTAGGAAATCTTTCACAAATCCTGTCAACTACTTGTTAGTTTTTAGTTGGCATATCTTACAGAGCGCGAAAAGTCTATGCATAACTCTTTGCCGGAGAAAAATTCAGACTCTTTTTCAAAATATTTTTAATCTTATTTAAATAATTTTGAATGTATCTTAATGAATTTATGAAATCTTAAAAAATCCAACCGATTTTTTTGGTTTTTAAATCCATCCTTTACAGAGCATGAAGGACCAATCAATGGCTCAGTTGATACCCATAACCTTTTGAAAGATATTTAAAATTTATTTCTAAATGTTTTAAATAAATGCTACTGACTGAATTTAGTTGTTGTAGCGGCGCAATTACGCCGAGTTGACAGTCCTTGGCCGGATAAAAATCCGGGTTCGTTCCGGTTACGTAGACCCGACTGTCGTGGGAAAACCATGTAGCTATAAACTTTTAGTTATTTTCAAATACATACATATATATGTACTTTTCTACAATTTTACTTTCTATATACTAATTACATTTCCTCTTATACTCTTTCTTACAGACAAAAGTTCCCCCGCTTGGAAAGCAAAAATGTACAGTTTTGGTTTAAAAATCGGCGTGCCAAATGCAAACGTCTAAAGATGTCGCTCTATGACAGCTCTCAACTGCAAGGCCTGAACTCCTTCGTAAGCAAATATGAAGAACGCGATTAAAGGGTAAAACTTTACTTGTAAGCGAATGTGACAGATGAATAGTAGAGAGTAATGTAAACAAAAATTAAATTATACACCCATAAAATCGTTTTTTGAGGTCAAAATGTCGATTACCAGTGATAAAGGGACTGAATGTTGAGTCATTGAAGTAATGTATCTAAATTTCATAGTACTGCAGTTTGATGAACGGAAATTTGGTGATTTTTAAAGAATAAATTTGGAGATCCTTTCAATTTCTGTACACAATTCTATAAATTATAATTTAATTCGGTTAACAAAAATTTTTTATAATATTTTTCGAGGGAAATATTTAAATATTTGTCAGATTTTAATGACGACCCTAATGTTCATATATATCACACACACATAGTATACGGCAGTTGAATATTATTTCTTACGCGATTTAGTAAAAATTTCGAATGAAGTCAGCTCCGTTATTGCTATTTAAAATCAATACGTTTCTGTTTCTCTTATGAACCACTGCGCGCACAGGCAATATGTGCCCAGCAGCTAATTTCGTGTAAACAAAGTCCCAGTAAAATTTGCTATAAGATTGCATGTCCTTTATAAATTATTTGCATTATTCTAGGAATGTTTTTATGTATATCTTAAAAATTAAAATGACAAATAACTAATTATAATTTATGTAGAAATTTTTATTAAATTAAAAACTAAAAACTGAAATAAAAAAGAGTTAATAAAATGTTTTGTGTAAAAATACAATTTTAGCATAAATAATAATTAGTTTCAGCTTTTTAATATATTCTAATTAAATCAGTTTAAATAGATATAAATCTAGTTTAGTAAAGAACTTTAATGTACGATTTATTGATATACTAAAATATGTATTGTATAAAAAAATTCTACTAAATATAGTTAAAGGATAGTGAAAACCAAAGATGGCATTTCTAAATCGCATATAGCAAATGTAAAATATGCAAGAATAAAAACAAAAATAAAAAAATAAGCATTAATATTATTTTTAAACTAAGCATAAGTAATGCAATTTTTTAAATATAGTAATCATTAAAAAAAAAGTTGAAAAACCTGCTGAATATACATATGAAAATAATTGCAGAGAATACATAAATATTATGAAACCAATTCATTTCATTGTCACTGAGGCAATAATCATATGAATTCAGCAAAGTATTTGGTAATTAAAAAAAAAACTATTTAAATGCATGAATGCACATATCGTTTATTGAGTTATTAAAATTACTTATATAATGTTATACAAAAAGATATTTTGTGGTTATGTTTTAATATGATTTGTTTAAAAATTAGTTTTCGGTATTTGATACCTTACAATAAGACATTTTCGAAACATAGTAGATGTTTGAAAATTTACGTAGTGCATAAACTGGTTTATTCAGTTATAAACCATATGCAAACTTTAAAAAAATACATATGTGAAAAAGACTCATACTCAAAATAATTCCACTACCAATGATTATATCAAATTCATTTCACTTTGAGGTTTTGAATATTAAAAAAAGAAGTACTGAAAGATAACTAGGCAATGAGTTTCAACTGTTTTGTAGATAATGCATCAAAAAATCAACGATTTGATTATTTTCTTAGATTTGGTTGAAATGACAATTTAATTAATAATTGTTAATAGTTTTGAAGAAGAAAATTCAAGAATGAAAATATCTGCGATTCAACATCTACTTGTATATCCACTAAAACTAAAAATAAATAAACAACAGGAATATATGAGTTAATTTTGAAGCAAATAGATTCCAAACACAGAAAAAAAATTCTTACAGCTGAAAACTAACGATATGCCAGTTAAAAGGCAGCTATTGAAAACTTCAAAGTTCCAAAGCAAATATCTATACATAGAAATCATACATGCAAATAAATGTAAGTATGTAATTATAAATGCTACTTACGCAAACAATTGCACCAAATAATTTAAGCAAAAACACACAACAATTAAAAACACTTAAAAATAAGCAAAAACACTTAAACCAGTTAAAGAAAATTATTTAGTAATAAACTTTAAAAAAAAAAAAATATTTTATTTAAAATTTGCATTAGTAAACAAAAATGTAATGTATTTAATACGCAAGTATTATAAATTATTTGTTTTCCTTTAGCTCTTAAGCGCACTGTAAAATAAAACTAAATGAATATAATATTTCAAATTTGTAAAATAAAAATACGATATTCGTCAATTTATTGCAAAAATCAAATTATTAAAACGAGAAATAAAAAAATTTTAAATGTAAAATTGAAAATGCAAGTGTTTTAATTCCTTGGCAAGCCAAAATGGACATAACAGCTACAAAATACAGTTCATTAACATGCAGTGTTACAACTGTAAGTACCAAAATGTAAATAACAGCTACAAAGTGCAGTTCATTAACATGCACTGTTGTAACAGTAAGTACCAAAATGGAAATAACAGCTAAAAAGTGCAGTTCATTAACATGCACTGTTACAACAGAAAGTACCAAAATGGCAATAACACCTACAAAGTGCATTTCATTAACATGTTCTGTTACAACAGTAAATATGTACAAGCATCTCCAATACAGCATACATAAACGGAGCAAGCTAACAGAATTTGTTGGTATTAACATACATATGTAGCTGATATTTAAGAGAAAACGAAGGAATATTTATAATAATCGGCAAACGCATGTTCGTGTTTGCAATAAATTCACAAACTCGTGGCAGCAAAAAATACAAAATAAGTTCGCGTTGTTTAAAAAGTTTGAATATTAAAATGAGAATGATTAAGTTTTTGTTATAATTAATGTAAATTAATGTTAATAAAGTGACATACATATGTAGGTAAGTATGTAAATGAAATAGAAGCTGCTTTACTCAATCAAATTGCATTTTGCATGCACATTCATGTAAGGCAAGTGTTCGCAAATTAACGAAAGTCAAGTTTTGCAATCGGCGCGTACATTTGTGCAGTGAAATATACATACTTATGTAAGTATTAACATGTTTCGAATTAATCGGTGCAAGTATAAAGTGCGCAAATAATTAAATATTAATAAAATGTATGTGAGAAAGTTAAATTTGATGAAAATCAATATTAAGTGTGGGTGTGTGAAAAAAGTAATTAGTCAAGACTGCAGGTGCATAGATCTGGCGCTTCATCTGTACATACGTATGTATATGTACATACACATTGTGGTAAGTGAATTACGCAACATAAAAACAAATTTTTGTATAAAATTTTCGCAATGTGTTTGCTAAACTCTACTGATTGAAAATTGTTTAATTATTTCTGCAAACGTCAATACCCCATCTTTCTCATGCTTGCATTTATGCTTCTAAAATACTTAGAGTGTTACATTTCCCAATTGTAAAACATGAGATTGCATGAGATGCATTAAACGCTTTGAACGGTAGAATAACAGTAGCCACAGAGCCTTTTAAATAGAGCTAAATGTCAAGAAAAGTAAAAAGAAAGTAATAAAGTATGCATACTCTGGTCAAAAGTAGGTGAAATTGTTTTTTTATCCGTTAGTATGGGAGTTTCTACAGTAAAAATCTAACTCTTTTTGTATTTTACACGAAATAAAATATTAGACTGGGTCAAGCTTAACGAAGAAATTAATGCAGTGAAAATGTCTAGAATACTATATGCCTAATTTTTCTATTAGTGATCGCATTCTATGAATTTACTTTCTAACATGAATAAGGTTCTTATGAAACGCATCTCTTGGTTGGCCTTTTCACATTTCTTAGAACTTCTATATACATACATATGTATGTATACATGTATAAATACGACAGAAGTATCCATCCATAACCACCATATGTACATATAACAAACCAGGAAGTCATGAAAAATATTTTGATCTACATGATCTGCATTTACAGATTTTTAAAATTTTGGTAGGTTCTATCGGATGTGAGCAATTGATTGTTCTTCTCTAACAGAACATTACTCACAATATTGAGAAAATCTTTGTACTAGCAAGGAAAAGGCGGGTAATGCAACAAATTAGTAGAATAACAGAGGCTAAGCAGATAGAAATAACACTAGTAAAGCAAATAACAAATTGATGCAGGTTATTAACAGGTTCACACCGTTATTGCAATTTTAATATGAGTCCTGAGTATGGACAACCGTACCACTGCTAATATTTTCAGACTTCTGAACTTCATCTTAATGTTGGATACAATCAAAATATTGAATAATTTTTAAAGTATTAGCAATTTCCTTACCAGTGTATCTAAATAGTAGCGATAGGCGTTTGTCTTTTTTTCGAATCACTATAATGGTCTCAATATACATTATGTTATATGACAGTCCTAAATAAATTGTTAAAAATGTGATCTAGGCATTTTTGTAATCAAATGTGTTATCGATTGGAAATGCAAATAGAAGACAAAGATTCTCTTAAAGGAAGTGAGTTGTTAGGTTAGATGGCTGATCGAAGATCGCACAAGGGCTGATAGTCCTTTGTGAAGCCATAGAAAATAAAAACCCTTGGAACTTATAAATTAGCAAAACCTTAGTAGCCAATGCAAATTTGAATAGGCATTTAATTTCAAATACCACTAGTTCGATGGGATGTCTGAAGGTATGCGCTCCCAAGTGTTTAAGTCTTGACCTCCAAACGCGAGACTGACAAGAAGGAAGAGTTGATTATTTCCACATCATCTTCTTCCATACAGCTTCTAAAAGGCTGTAACTATTTCAAAACTTTATTCGTGTTTTAAAGAAGAAGTCTTTATTGGCTCATTAGATATTAATAAGATAACATTATCATATTAAATTTTATGAATATATAATACCTCGTCTTGGCAATCAGCTAATAAATATTGTATGCCATTTATTCAAATTTAAGGCTGTGCGCGGCTAACAACCAAGATGCATTTTAATTTAAAAGTTTCGCGATAAAAAATTACCCAGAACAAAACATTGCGTTATCGCGTCGGGCAATATATTTACATACCGTCATTTTTTACTATAGTATTTTTGAATTCGCGGCAACGCATGTTACGAAGTGGGAGGGTGAGTTGAGCCCAAGCAGAGGCTAGTAGAGCTACTCTATTAATGGCATTCACTGATATAGAACGTCTTTGAATAGCACCAGCCACAACGCCTGCAGTCATGCATACACTTCTTTCCACACATACATACATGTGTAACTACAAATAGCATAACTCACGCCATTTCCTTGACTTTGTTAAAGGACCTGCAAACCAACACTGTATTCATGTATTCGACAGATAACTCATATGCTCTGTTGTACTTCTAAGATGCTGCAGACGGCACCCACTCATTTACATACATACACACACACACTCATATAGTATGTTCCTAAGACCACATAAGAAAAGTAATTTAACATTTTTACGAATATTTATTTCCATTTCGTTTATCAGCACTGGAAAAAATCATCTAAAACAACAAGAACAACGCTGAAGGAAAGAGCACACATTTCATACTTTTGTAGGTAAATAAAAGTAATAAAGCAAAGCAAATGCAATATAGCGAAACTCCTCATACATATCCTCACACCAAGCGAATTTCGCAGTTGGCGGCATGATTGGGTGGCTTCACGTGCAACTTGTTTCGCGGTGTGAAAAACTGAATAAATAAACCATAAAGCATTCATGTGTGTGCCACTACACTGTTTCCGCTGGTGCGATTTCCGTTTTGCAAGTGTTGCGCCATTCGGGGTTAGTGCCGTTTGTGGTGGCTACGATATGAGTACGCGTTTTTGTTGTGGTGTTGTTGGCAATTATTACGGTTTTTTTTTAATGTTGTCCATGTATTTTCAAAATTTACCTCATTTGTTACAGAGGAACATTTCGGTTGTACTCATAATTCATTGGCATCACACAATCGCCCTGAAAATGTTAATGTTCGTGTGAATTTTGCTCAATCTTAGTATTTTTTTGTAGTTACTATCTTTTCATTTTCATCATAAATGCTTATGAGTTCTTACGGTGTGAGAGGAAATTATTATACTTTTTACTTTGCTTTACTTTCTGTTATAAAATTATTCTTCCGAGTTATTATTTAACACTTACGTTAGGTAAATACGAAAAATATTAGCAAGTCTGTATGCAATTGTATACATGTATTGAAACTAGTCATTAAACTAGTAAAGATTATATACATGTACAATATTTTATATGTAATATATTAGCGGAAGAAAGTTAAATTCTAAAAAAAATAAAAATATAATTGTAAAAGTCAACATAAAAATTTCGAAAGACGATTTTTACGATTCCAATGTCAAACCCATATACATATGTACATCAAGCTTATTCTTATTGCCTCCAGAAGGAAACATCTGAGACCCTATAAAGTATGTACATACATATATACATATGTAAATGATCAGCGTGACGAGCTGAGTTTATTTAGCTGATTTTTTTTATCGAAACTACACATATCGGACTGCTATAGGCTACAGCTGCCATCTTATGGAAGTTCAGCTTATATTATTATAGAAAATAACGCTAAAATCTCCGAACAAATTATTCAGATCGAAGAATTGCCCTCTAAACTGAGCGATCCAGCTCCAGTCGTTGAATGGAACAGTTTTTTATTTGTCAAATTATCTTACCAAAATTTGGCATAGATTATTTGCGAAGGCGAAGAACAATTTCGAACAAATTGTTTAGATCGAACAGCATATAGCTGCCGTTTAAACTGGTTCAAGGTTAAGATTACTCCTTAATGCTCTAAGAAATGCCCCTTGGCAGGATATAATATATAGCTTTGGCGTAGCCGAAGGTGATGTTTTTTTATTTTAGATAGAAGCAATATGATCATAATGATCAAGTTATAATCGCAATTATGCTTATCTTCTTCTTCTTTATTGGGGCAGATACCGCTTAAGCGGTTATAGCCGAGTTTACAACAGAGCGCCAGTCGTTCTTCTTTTTCACTGTTTGGCGCCAATTGGAGATTCCAAGTGTAATCAGGGCCTTCTGCATCTGATCTTTTCAACAGAGTGAGCTTCTCACGGTGTATACTGCGTTGAACTGCGGGTATGGTCGTACCCATTTGGACGACACGACCTAGCCAGCGTAACCGCTGTCTTTTAATTTGCTGAACTATGCTAATGTCGTCTTGTAATCTTTCGCAGAACCTTTCTCTCGAAAACTCGCAACGTTGAATAATCAGATGTTGTTATCATTCATACCTCTGCACCATATAGTAGGACGGGGATGATCAGTGACTTGTGGAATTTTGCCTATGTTGGCTGAGAGAGGACTTTTTATTTGATGACAGAAGATATTTCGCCCTCGTTCACCACTAGACCTGCTTCATTTTCCTATGCAGTCTGCAGAAAGCAGACTAACGGCGGAGTTGTTGGGACCAATGATACAGATGTCATCGGCGTACGCTAGCAGTTGTCTAATCTTTAAGAAAATTGTACCTTCTCTATTCAGATCTGCAGCTTGATTTTTTTTTATCCAGGAGTAGATTAAAGAAGTCGTAGGATAAGGGTCGCCTTTTCTGAAATCTTGTTTGGTTTCGAATGGCTCTTCGGTCCTTCCCGATCCTGATAGAGCTTTTGGTATTTCTCAACCTCAACTTATCCTAGACCGTACAGATTGACCTAAAAATCTCTAAAACGAAACTTAAACTAGTTAATTTCATGTGGAATTTTTTGTAATCTTTGAAAAATGTTGTTAAGTATTTCATATTATTATACAGAGATATTTTTTGCTTCTTATGTATTTTGAAACAACAGTAATTCTGACAATTTAAAAATCTTTATACTCTTCCCTCTACACCAAAAAGTGGAATGAATGCTATTTGAGTTAAAAATTATTGCACTCAGCCATAGCAAAAATACACAAAAGTCTGAAATGCAAACAAGTTTTAATAAATAAATAACTTAATTGGCCATGATACACTTGCGCAACTCTTAAAATTTGATTCACGACTAAATAAATTCAAAGTTTTTCATTCTTAATATCAATAAGTCAACGCTAACACTTTCTGCAGACAGATTTATACCGCCGTTGCTTCAAAACGCAAAACCAGAAAGGAACAATTATTAGCTTTGTACACCACTTCATCATAAAACTTTTAAAAAGTACACTTCATTTGAATTTATCTTCTCTTCTATTGGTTTATTCTTGTATACACATATACAGACTTGTATGTACATAAAAGCCTTCTACAGACCACAAGCAACACTCAGTCGCTCCTTTAACCAGCAAATGAAAAAGTTCCGGGAAACAATTTATCAGAAGAAATAATAATAAAGCAAAATTGCACACAAATATTATTTAATAAAAATACAAACATAACTTCTGCACTCAAAAGCAATAAAACGAGCCAGAATTTTTCACCGTTATCAAAGGTGTTATTTCATTGAGCGAAATATTTACAAATCATAGCGTAAATACTCTGCAGCTATGCGTTGAACTAACACAATAAGAGCATGTCAGGTGCGTTTGTACATATATACACAAATATATAAACAGGAGCGTAGTAATTTTAATTAATGGATAAAGTTGTTTTGTGCAAATTCCATTTGCGTGGCAACAGACGGACAGCAGCAAATAAGAAAGGCGTTCCAGCAAGCGTGAGAATTCTTTAATTTGCATCCAGAGGAGAGAGCAAGCCAAATAAATAGACTTACAAAAACAATGTGGAAAAATCCTCAACACATTCTTGCAACGGTATGCGCGAATAGCTCGATTTTGCTGGCAGCAGCGTTGACTTGGTATTGGCTCTATGGCATGCTTTTGGTGTTTTGCTCTTATCTTTCATTTGCACATAAATGAGAATTTCTTTTTCATTTCATTGCACAAGTAACAAAAATATGTATATGTATGTACATACATATATGCACGTGTGTGCATTTCCAAAGCTTTTGTTCTTCAAATATCCTGTATTGCAGTGTATGGGTTTATTTGTGTTGTTTTATGTTTTTTTATCATATGGGCGTGTTCTCGCAAGTTCTGTTTCAGCTAAGTGAGATGCTGAAGGCACATGTGTACATATTATATCCTTACATATGCAAATGGTACTCTTTTTCTACTTATTTTTAGCAACACAATAGTAGCTTTGATTTTTTGACCCAACATTCGTGAGACAATTCTTAGCCAGTTTATCCGTCGTATTTGGTATTTTCATGTTTTTGTAATGGACTCTTAGCAGTATCTTGTATTCGAACACCACAGAGCCAACATTATGTCCACACTTTTGTATTCTATCGAATTTAAATTTGAAAATATTTTATAAAATTTGAAGTTTATTCGCAAAATAATTTCAGAAGTGTGAGCGTATGTGTAGATTTTTTTTTTTTAATTTAGTGTAACCGGCCCCTAAAACTTTAAACGCGTATTTCTCGATGCGGTGTTTTCAAAGAGAGAGAAAAAATTCTCCGTAACTGCTGGACTTATCTTTATCTTAAAAATTTTACTTGACCTTCTAAGTTATATTAGCCAGTAATAATCAATGGCATACGATTTTAAAAGCTTCTCAAAGGTGCAACAAAAAATTTTTTTGAAATATTTTTGATTTTTGGCAGATTCTATACAGTAAAATCTTTCTCACTTCCAGAAAGCTTTTTTCAAATATTCCCCTGTTTTAGATGTGATATAGGTATGATTCACAACTAAATCTTTAACCCGATTTCCATGTGAAAATTGATTGGGATAAGGATGGCGTATTGTTTCGAATTGACAATATCTCGGTCCGTTGTGGCCAAGGAGAGTCAGCTAGGTAGTACTGCTCGAAATTATTTAAAGGGAAAAAATTTTCTTCTAACTTCTGGCGCTGAAGACATTGGATCAAGATTCGATTTTCACATCTGACGTAACGTCCGATAAGCATACTCATACTTTTTCACTGAAGTTGTTTCAGTCGAATAAAGTTATTTATTTAGTCCTACTATTTCTTTGTTAATATTATTACTCATTTACTCGATTTCAAGGACACATTTGATTTGATAAGCTTCAATGGCCAAAGAACTCAAAGAAAAGTCAGCCAAAACAGGGGTATAAACTGACACTCATTCAGGTTTTCCCAAGTCTTCACTTGATTATTGGCTCTTTCATAGAGCAATCATTGTATAGAATGAGTGAACCATGAAAAAAAAGGTCAGGATTCAATATAAAGTTAATAGACTATTTAAGGCGAAAACTATAAATCTAAATGTTATAACATACATACAGCTATTGACAACTTATTAGACATGTCACTTACTTTGAAGTAAATGATATTCTTTTACAATAAACCACATATTTATATAGTTTTTTTCATACATTTTTTTGAAAAATATGATAAACTTAAACTCTCAAACATGTAAAATCAACGATTTCAGTGCGACAACTAATTAGAAACGAAAATATTTTATCTGCAAAAAGTAATTTTATTACAAAAATGTTCCTACTTTCAATTAGCATTTTGTTGCATAACCATTTTGCTTTAACACTGCTTAAAATCGATTGCGCGTTAAAAGACTCTGACAGTGTACCACGAAAAGTGCTCGCCATGCCGCCCTTACTTAATCAAAAAGAACGTCCATATTTGGGATATTTTTGGTACCTCCGGCTCTTTCCACATCACAGAGATGTTCTATAGAATTCAAGTCTTGGCTAGATGATGGCCACTCCAGGACATTGATGGAATTAAAAGCAAAAAACACGTTTGTGTCAACTTTAATGTGTGCTTTACCTGGTTGGGATTTCATCAGCCCAAGGCAACACGCCACATTTTAGGAGGTCGACGCATTTCAACGGGAATATACCTTCGACCATCAGGACTATGTGATTACTTTTTGTTTCATCGCTCCAAATGACATCTTTCATTGATTTATTTTCTAAGACCAATGAGAGTTCCAAAGTCTACGCGAATTTTCATTGAATTTTAGTCAAAAAGTGGTTTCATACGTGCTGCTCTCTCGTGAAGTCCAGATTCGACCAAACGCCAGGCAATTTTTCTCTTGGATATTTGTACATTATATTCGATCTTTCACGTAAAATGTCAGTTTAACTCCGTTTGGGACCTCTTCGAGAAGAAGTTAGTGGTTCCGCGGTCTATTTCTGTGGACGTTTTTCTTGTTTTTTTTACGTGCAACATTGGAAATAGTTTTAAAAATCGGTGTAAAGCTCGAGGGCATTGAAAATCATCATTTTTAAGCACTTCACTTGATTCGCAATTTCTTAGTATGTTTTTAACAGAAACTAACTAATAAGTAGAGTAACTCAAACAATGCAAAACAATACAATCCTCCTTTTAAAGGAATTAATAACGGTATTTCAAACAATTTTATTATTATTATAATCAGCCACCTACTATAAGGTAGCTTTTCTAATTACCTCTCAATATCTGTATATGTATCATGGGAGGAAATTAAGAACACATTTTGTTGTATGCTACAGTTTCGATAAAATTTATTCAAAATCAACCACTTAACTCGAAAAAAAAACTTTTTTTCTTTAATGGCATAGAAACCGCTTACGCGTAGCCGCTGTCTTTTAAATCGCTGAACTCTGTCAACGTCGTCGTATATCTAATACAGCTCATCGTTCCATCGAATGCAATATTCGCCGTGGCTAACGCGCAAGGACCATAAATCTTCCCCAGAACCTTTCTGTAGAAAACTCGGAATGTCGACTCATCAGATGTTGTCATCGTCCATACCTCTGCACCATATAGCAGGACGGGAATATTGAGTGACTTATATAGTTTGTTTGTTCGAGAGCGGACTTTACTCTCAATTGTCTACTTAGTGCGAAGTAGCACCTGTTGCAAGAGATATTCTGCATTGGGTCTCATCCGAGGCTGTTGGTAATTTTTTATTGGGGGTGTTTTTTACGGGTCCCAAACCAAGCGCACAACCCTTAGGAGGGAAGTTCCGCCTTCTCGCTTTAGCTCGCCTTTAAACGGATGTTCTTTGGCTACCCAGAGGATACCTTTATGGCCACTCTCAAGTGAATGGCGATCAGAGAACTTTCCTCACTTGCGTGAACTTCTAACTACACATGACTCTATCCTTCTCAAAGAAAACTATTTTGTGATAATCTTTAGTCTTCAGTTCTAGGTAAGAAAGAGAATAATGAGCACTGAGCTTCGGAAATTAAAATGCGATTGTAAGAATTTTATTTCTATAGGGAATTTATCTATGAATCGACAAATATCTGTTAACTTTCATAAGTATATTTTTACAAGCTTATGTGTAAATGAATATGTCACAGAATAAGCTTAAATAAAAAAAAAAAACAAAAACGAAATATGATATCTTTAGTGTTTGTTCTAATAAATACACACACAGGTGCTATATATCATACATGTATATAGTACATATGCATGTCTTCTTCAAAGGAATACTCACAATTGAGCAGCGAATGAAGTGAAAGCGCTGTCAAAAGAACAAACACCAGCTAAATGGTGCACAGAAAGCACCGTTAGTTGGGGTATTAAAAGGATAACAGCCAATTTGTTAAAAGGAATATAAAGAAAATTATAATAAAACCAAAGCGAAAACCAAACGAAACACAGACATACAAAGCAGCACACTCTAATATCCTGAACGCATAGAAATGGCTGTCAAGACGTCGAAGAGCACACACACACATACACTCTCTCATGTACTGCCAAAGATGAAGAAAATTTTCGGGCAATTAATGCTGCAAATAAAAAGCAAAACTACTCACTATAAATGTGACCTTATCCCACCCCTTTCCCCACCAAATCTGTGTCCACACTTTGTGACGTAACCGGGCATGGGCACCCATAGCATTAATGGTTTTTGTATTTGGCATAAGAGTGGCGGGGTGGCGATAACTAGTGGCCGTGGCAGTCGCACATAAATAGTTTTGTGGCTTTGACTGATATGCTGGGGCAATAAAACTAATGAGCCTGCTTTTGGGCGCTGCGGCACATAGCAGTGGCCAATGCGAGTCAATGATGCGACGATGATGACAACAACAACAACAACAACAAAAATGACAGCGAAAGCGCTGCATGTGACGGGGTTGAACGCGCACACAAACTGTATGCATGCGTTAGTGTGTGTGTGCTGCGGTCGCTGGCGATTGTGTGTGCAAGGACATGTCGCCCATTCTGGTTGAATGCAATAGCTGTGCTCGTTATTAGTTATTTGCCACTGCATTTGTTTTTGTAATAAAGTATAGCATTTCAGCTTTCGCATGTTCGTGTAGGTCCGCGCTTGTGTTTGAGTTTGTATTTGTTCTTTTGCGGTGTTGTTAGTTTGCTGTAATTTGCCAAATTGAGAGCAAATACAAGTCTACCGAAGTACAAATGAATAAAAGTCCAATTAAATGGTCATAAGTAATATTAATACCACTTTGATTTGTGATTTGTGTTGTGTGGCAGCTTTTCGCGCACTGCCAAGCGGGTGTAATAAGATGGTATTTGTGGAGTTTTCTCAGAAGAGACAGCACTGCAGTTTTAACATAATTATTTTTTTGTATCCCAGTCCCGTTCTGCTTTGCGGTTGTGTCATATTGGATGTTGGTGGTAGATAAATTAGTTAATGACTATATTATGGGTTATTACTGTTGATGCGCTGGATGAGTATCACTGGCGGTGCGCTTGCCATTAAATGAATTACGAACGCATGTAATCCAATTACATACTTTTCCGACTTAAGTACATTAATTTATTGACCACAAAATTGAGTGGCGGAGTCCTTTGTCTTAACATGTTGTTTTGCTAAAAATTTGTAGTTTTAATTTGAGTGGTATTCTAATCTAGATATGAACCAAATCGAGTTTTATATTTTATTTTTGTTTTGCGCTTCAAAAGGTACTGAGAAATATAGTATATTCCTAAAGAAAATTTTCAAAATTAAAATAGTTTAATGTTATAAGTGAACGAATAAAGGTGGTGCCTCATGTGAGCTGTTCACCCACCACTGTCAATGACGGTAAGAAGCCCATCAATGTTATAGCCAAGCTAACCACTGCGCGCCATTTGTTCTTCCTTTTCGCTGTTTGGTGCCAATTGGAGATTCCAAATGTAGACAGGTTCTTTTCTTCACCTGCTCTATCCAACGGATGGGTGCTCCGTCGAATACTCTCGCTAAAGTGTTTACATGCATTCGGACGACATGACCGCTCCATCATCATCGATTGGGTAATCGAGTTCACTATCCATTCATTCATCTGGTGTTATCCTTTCACTGCCATTCAGCAGTTTACGGAAGTTTCCCTCCATAATTTCAGTATGCTCTGGGCATTAGTCGTTAGATCACCTCTGGCGCTTCTATAAGAATATACGCCGGTCCTGTAAGCATCTTCTCGTAGAATTTTCAAGCATCAACCCGCTTGTCAAGCTCTTCGAATTCACGCTTTATTTCGACGTCTCTCTTTTTTATCTGAAAAGGCGTCTCGCTTTCCTCTTGAACTTTCGGTATCTATCCTATCCCGCACGCCGATCGATTGCAACATTGCGTGGTAGGAAGTCTGTTTTCTTCCACTGTGATACTTGCAGCTTCTCGACGTCGAACCATTTTTGTATCTGTTGATGTGCGTTTTTTGCTGTAAAGAGGTGAGTGCGTATCTTGGCCGCAACAGATAATGGTCCGAGCAGTGTTCGGACCTACGAGCGAACGCACGTCTAAAACATTCCATGAATTTTCCTATGCTGGAATTATTACTGCAAATAACATTATTTCGGATCCCGGCGAAATGGATCAGCCTAAACTCATTTGAGTATGTTTACCGTGGAGTGAATTTAACGATTTGATATCGTGACATTGTGGCTAACTGCATTAAACCGACGTGAACCCTCGACTCGCGACGGAGTCTCCGACTAAATAGAAACCCACCCCCGAATTTGAGCTTCTTATATGACCACCTGCAGTAAATGAACAAACTTCATCGCACACTACTCGTCCTATCCATGCACTTTTTAGCGGTAAGTCACATTCTGCACAATTTACTCTTTGCCTGGCCATTACGAAACCATGATATATAGATATTCTGCTTTACTTCGAATACTAAAGGCTATCAAATTTTGTAACATTTTCAGGTTATCTATGCAACATTCTCATTATTCCAAAAACGGTAAAGCGTGCCACTGTAAATTTTGTTTGCAAATCATGTTTGGCTATGTGAGGTGGTTTTTGTTCGTTATGGGCATGTGTCAACGATTACGAAAGCGACATCCAAATAAACCGATTTGTAGGATGCTCAGTTTTCTTGAGTGGCGTAGTTTGCAAACTTTCGCTGTTAAATTTTCGCAGTGTCAACATCAATAAAACTGCTACTTGGCTTTTTGAGAGCGTCTACGTTTGACCCTCCTTATGGCAACAAAATGAAATTTATGAGCAAAAATAAAAGGATATCTGAAAAATTTGACTTTCGTATAAAGAACTGATGAGATGATCTATAAAAAATTAATTTTTCATATTAACTAGCTTGCTATGCCGTGTATTATAAAAAATATTTAATAAATTATGAAAACTAATGCAAACATAACTAAAATTTCAAAAAAAATTAGGCTAACTCATCGGTTTACGTACGAAATGTTTCTTCCAAAAGTTTCCTGTTCACATTTAATTCTCGTTGGTGTCATATTCTAACGCCTTTGATAATAAACGAATACGTCCCTAAAATCTGCACATTATAACACGTATCTCAGAAGCCCATTTAACATCCCTCGCCTTACGATACGTTCCTCCCAATATATATGTTTATCATAAGAGTAGCCAAGTTGCATATGCGCTACTTTGTTGCTGGCTTCGCTACGATTATTATTTATTTTCTTAATTACGCTTAAAACCTGCGTAAAGGAAAGAACTTCATCCACACACACACACATATACACAATGCCTTACGTACTTTTAATAAGGCACATGTGCTCGCACAACTCTTAGCTCATAAATTGCCCTGATGTCCTTAGTCTTTATGGTAAATCCTTCGTCATAATATACGAGTATTTGCTTTACTATCCTGTAAGGATAGCGAAACGCTATCAAATTTTTCTTAACGTATTTTCAGCGTTATGCTATGCAGACATTTTGCTTTCAGTCTTTTTGCCGGCCAAAAGGAAGTATAGCGGAAGAGCAGCGTGCCGCAGCGTTTGTGAAATTTTGGGCTGTCATAATGCAATTTAGTATGCATGCGTACATATATGTGAGAAAGTGCGTGTACTATTAGTCCCTCCGTTACTAGAAGAGCACACTTGTCTTACATACAAACACACCAACATACGCGCATTCTGCTGGCGAGGCACACATGCTGCCAGTTTTGGCACTTCGCTAAGCTCCCGGCGTAAGTTAGCTTGCTATCACACCTTATCCTGCTGTCTTAGGAATTTTGCTTTCACATACCTTTTTCTATACATATTCACAGTACTGCTTTGCTTTTTGAGCCTAGCGCACGCTTGCCCATCCTTTGGCAAACTAATGAAGCAACATCTTAAGAGCGCGAACGGTTTAATTATAATTTATGGCGATGCAACGGAATATATATTTTCGAGATTATTTTCTTAGTTTAGGAGTGGTATGAGTGTAGATGAACTTAAGAAATTACTCTTTCTAGTCCTTTGAGTTAGATAATAATTCTTTTCTTTAGATAAAACAAATTAAATATGCATAAAGCAAAGTATAAATTTTTAAAAAATGTTGGCTATTTTTCGACTTTTTTTCTGAGACTATGTTATGGTTACTTAAATTCTCAGTTGTAAGATTACTGTTAGAATTACTAATTATTCGTTTAAAAAATTGAATCGTGTATTTATGTAGATAAATTATCTATTTTATTATTATTGTTTTCTTCTACATACATACATTTATTCAATTTTATCAGGACTGAACCATCTAAACAGCGGAAGCCAACTGAATCGATAAAAATCTTTCCATAGATTTGTACTACCATTTTTTTTTTGTATTTGTGTGGAGTTTTATATAAAGGGTGATCCATTTCGAGGTGTTCTACTTCAAATTGCATGGGGAACGTTTATTATCATTAAAAAAAAAACATTCTGTGGCATTTGTTTTTGAAGATTAACTCTTTCAAATGTTGGCCGCGGCTACATCTCAGATGGTTCATCCGTTGAGTCCAAATTTCAATGACTCGGTCGAGCAAGGCCTGAATCGAAGCAGGATTGTCGGCAAAGACTTTAGACTTTACATATCCTCAAAGGAAAAAGTCTAATGGTGGGTAATTGACCAGCCCAAAACGTGAAATTATCTGCTCACCGAAGTGTTATCTTAATAAATCCACCCGCATCATTTTTGAATAAATATCGACCGATGATTCCAAAGGCCTACAAACCACACAAAACCGTTGTTTTTCTGAATGAATTGGGCTGTCAAATGTGGCAATTTTGATTATTTACATACCCATTGATAATTAAACAGGCCTCATCGCTGAACACAATTTGGCTCGAAAACGTTGGATACTTTTCAAGAGCCTACAGAGCGAAGCGAAGGGAAGGTCGATCGGCTTCACTTTTTGCACAAGCTGTATTTTATATGCTCTCAATTTAAGATCTCAGCGTAAAATGCACCATGTCGTTCCATGCGTCAGTCCGAGTCGCTGCGAAGAGCCGGTTTTTCGCTCAGCTATGTATATTTCTTTACGTCATTCTGGACTGGCTGTACGAGTCGAATTTTATTCAAATGAATGCTGGGTCCCAAGATGGATGATGGTGTTGCGAATAGTACGCGCAGTAGCACGATTATGTTGACCATAAGTTGAGCGAATCTCTCGAATATGGTTGTGAAGTTTTCGAAAACTTGCCTCATGAGAGTCGCCCAACTACTCTGTTAGTACGATAACATTAAAAAATGTTGTGCCTAAAAATCGTCATGTTAGCATTAGAGGGATGCATGACTAGCTTAGCTCAGGACCATACCTTCATCAAACTCATCATTATTTGTGATGAAAAGTGGATTTATAAATATGACATTGAAACTGTCTAACAATGTAGCGAAAAATTAGTTGAAACAGGTTCATAACAAAGCTTTGGATTAGCCGTTTGCTTAACAGTTGACATACTTTTATACTCAAGAGCCAATTTTGAAGACCCGAAAATACTTTTTAGGTCAATTCTAATTTGGTGTATTATTTTTATACGTTGAAAAATCTAATTCAAGGGGTCACATGAGTTTCCTCGAGTAAAAAACAGCATTTTTTCAACAACTTTTTTCTCCTATAAAAAATTAAACACTTTATTAGAATTTTTTATTGGTAGAAACATACACTATTAACAAAGAAATTCAGAAATTTTTTGAATTTTCGGTTAGCCTCCGGAAAAAATATGCGCCTGCGTTTGGCAGGATAACTCTTTATAGGTCCATCTAAAGTGAAAAAGTACTTGTTTTAGTTAAAACCTTAACTTAGAACTTGGACAAAGGAAAAAAAACTAGAAATTGGATTTTTGTCAGACATTTTTACAAAAAAAAAAAAATAAAAAATCTGAAAAAATTTCGCAACATTTTTATTTAAATAATAGTAATCAAAAAAATCCTTCTTCTTCAAAAACTCCATCTAAAACACCTGGGTAAAATTCCATGAAGATCGGTTGGTAGTTCTCGAGAAGTCTTGCCAACCGCCTTTAGAAACACAGTTTCGAGAAAAACGCTTTTATAGGCGGCGCACTTAGCTCTTAAGTTACGTAGGTAATGGAGAATATTTTGGAAAACAATAAAGCGATTTTTGCGATCATTGAAATTTGCCAATATACGTATTCAGTCGTTGATAAATACACATGTATATTTTGTCTTTCTTGGGCACTATGCTAAGTTAAAGAACTCTTTTGCAACAATAAATTATAAATAATGCGTGTTCATAATGTGTTAATATTTTAATATATTATTTCCAATAATTCTTTTAGAAGAGAGATATGTGGGATATAACAAAGATAAATCATAATAAGAAATCAATATAAACAAAATTTCATTAATCGTTCTTTCCGTTTTTTATTTCTTTCAATTTCTGTTGACTTTATTCTATGCTCCAGAATGTGAGGATTATTCCGTACGTTTTTTACAAAAAAAAGCCTACTAAAATATATCTTAGTATATATATTGAGTTCGATGATATTTCACATATGTTTAGGAAATAGTGGAAAACTTTTAACTTTTTTGTTCTAATTATCCTTGTAGAATACCAAAATGTCAATGCATTTCCGTACAGTTGCTATGTTTTACAAAAATATGGAAAGAAATATCACTACAATTATTTCCTTTTAATAAAATAACGAGTATAAGCTATATCCCTATCAGATTAACCATCCAGCAATTGATTTGGTTTCTTGTTATTTACTTTACACCAAAATAAGAAAAGCACATCTCATCTACTATTGACCACAATTACCTGACTCAACACTTCGGCCTAAAATTCACCCCGCCATCGTTCTAATAATTTTTTTGAAACCTCTGCGTGGAACTCAATAATAAAGAATTTTTGAACTATTTTTGGAAATCACATTTCCTCCTTTATTTTCACTTCATTACAACGTTTAACTATTTACGCTGGTGTGAATTCCAAAAGAATTCTACACCGCCACAAATAAATCTCAAATAAGAAAAGAGTGTGAAAATATTCATTTAATTCAATTTTGGCTCAACTCAATTCATTTTAATAAAACCCCAAAAGAAATGAAAAGTTTTCAAGCACACTGACTTGGGCCTTTCCGTTATCACGTGTAAGCGGGTGTGTAGACGCCTTCGCAAAACGATTTTAATGGTGAAAGTTATTTACGACAATAATTACGCAAAGCCAAAATTACCCCCAAGAGAGTTACTACCTGCAAGCTATATGCATAGTACATTCCTTCACGGCTACTGTCTTTCAGTATATTTAAGATGAATGGCGCTGTCCGCTTTATTAGCTCCAATAGAGCGTCTAACTTCTTTCTTACTAACAGGAGGCCGCACAGAAGAAGTCATGCCGAGTGTCCTAATGTAAAAATGATAATCCCATTGTCAAGCGATAATTCATAAATGCAACAAATACACAAACCAAAGGTGTGTAGGTGTGTGTATGAGCACGCGCGATTTGGGCAAAGTCATTCAAACGGCGCCGAGAGGTTATAAATTTCAGAAAATCTCAGGACTTTTCCACCAAAAATAAGGAAAGAAATAACGAAATTGGATGTAAATCCAACAAGTTGTAAGAAGATAGTCCATAATGACATAAAGGAAGGTTGGAATTTTCACCTACTTACTAGTCATATATTTTTCGGGCGCCGCAAAATATGCAATGGAAAATTAGGTATGAATATGCAATGCACAAAAAGCGCGTCGTGTGAGTTATGGGCATGTCTCATCGTGGTCATTTTATACATACTTTCTTTCATTGCATAGTTTTAGGCTGCATGCTTATGAGCTGTTTGGTCGTGTGTTTGAAATGAATTTTGTAGCATTCTCTCGATAAAATTTAGTATTCTTATAAGTACACCATTCAAAAAAAAGTATCTCACCAAAATTGTCAGACACCTGCTTTGTCTTTAGAAGTTTTATGCCTTGGGCTTGCTATCGGTAGCCGTCATCTCTGAAAAGTCGAGATTTGCTCATAACGCTAAAGTGCCATAGTAGAGCGCAAACACTACACACACATACCTAGAAAATCGCGTTGGAGGTGGTAGAAGGCTTAAAGTAAGTCAATGCATATTTACGATGGTATAGCAACCGGTTAGCTTTGGTTAGCTGGTCTGCACAAATCGACTACAAGCAAGCAGCGCTGGCGCACGTAAGGGGTGATGCTCATGCAGAGATGTGTACGCGCGCGCTGCTGGAATAAATTTTATAAAACTAATACGAATTGATTTATTACCGTCTTTAAGCGTTTTCACTGCGTCTAACCAAACTCCTCATATTTCCTCATATTCGCCCGCTACTCTTCTGTTGCTACTTTACTCTTTTGCCCCCTGCTGGTGATTGCTTTGTAGACAATCGGCTTTGGAGCGAGTGAGTGCTAGCAGCGGGGTTTAAGAATTTGTGTGTATGTATGAGTAGGCTGAAGAAATTCTATGTCTTAATATCAAAGTAGGAGATTTTTAAATCAGAAAGGCTTGCCAACAGGCGAAATACTATCTTTCGAAATGTTGTCTTGTCGGCCATTTTAGAGGGCAGAGTGGTGTAATCGTTGCGGCGCTTCATTTGCCATGCAGGTGCACCAATCTCGTACCTCCTCCCCTCTCATCCGCAGCATAAACGACAGCGTTTTGTTATGTCTTCTACACTCGCTCTCTGCTTGTAAGTTGCTTGCCAAAACTTTTTGTACGATTTGGTGGCATGTTAAAAATGCTTAAGACCCATTTAACCCCATTACACTCATTACTCGCACCAAGCGTATCTCGACTACGGTACCGCTGCTGCTACCGCAAGTTTGTGCCGACATTTCAAGGGGTGCTGGCGTCCCCATTCCTCCTAATTGGGCGCTGGAATCAGCAGCAACAGCAGCATTATTCTTATGAGTTTATAATTCATAAAGCATTTAAGTTGGCGAAATCGAAATTTATTGCTATTTAAGATATCTGGCAATTCGCTGTCAGTATGCCAAATACCAAAGCCAAGCAGAGATTTCATTACGCTCGCAGATTGGGGAATATGGAATGCCTTTAAGGAATAATAATTGCGTTTTTGATTTTTTTGTATGTTTGCCTATGCTTGGAATGTAAAATGTGGTGTAAGAAGTTATTGCTTTGAAAAGGGTGTGGAATCTTACATTGAAGGGTTAAAGATAAAGCTGAGCCTTGCTTGTTTGGTTTGTGTTGTACTTTTAATGCCCAAATCAGTTGAATGCAATATTTAAAATTTGATTGTTCTCATTGTATTAGTTAGAAGAAGAATTGGGTGAAGAACATGAATTTTCACTTTCCGAAGTGTTTTCTTTTTTAGTGAATGAAGTATTTTTGGCAGGTCTGCAAAGTGTGCCCTCCTTGTGCAAAATTGAAGTATATTTTATGAATGGGACAACCATTTGTAGCCTGTGCATTATGGTGTTATACACTCAAATCGGTGCTATATTTCGACATCACCTTGCTCGGAGTAGATGAAATCCATTGTTTTGACTATTGCTTGGTTGCTGGTGCATGCCAGTGGATTCTTTCTTAATCGACGCTCACTAAAGAACACCGAACTCCTTTTTAATAGCACCATTTTAAAAGAAAAAACACAGAAAGTTCAGATTAAACATTTATTATCATTCGAAAGAACTTTCTTTGGCATTTGTTTTTTGAAGATTATCTCTTTCATATGTTGGGCGCCTACGTCTCAGTTGGTCGTTTGAGAATTTCGACTGGAAACTGGCTAAAGAAACGCATGATGTTTTGCTCCAAGGTTTGAATCAAAGCGTTATTGTCCGCAAATACTTTAGACATTACATATTCTCACAGGAAAAAGTCTAACGGTGTGATATCGCAATATATGGGAGGCCAATCGACTGATGGTTCCACCGGACAATAAACCGCATCAAACCGTTAGCAGCTCTTGAATCTCTTTAGATTGCTTTTCCCAAATGCGGTAATTTTGCTTGTTTACTTACCCATTGAGTCGGAAATGGACCTTTGGCTCGAAAACGTCGGATCTTCTTGAAACTTCTCAAGAGCCAATAGAACGAAGCGATGTCGCTAGGGAAGGTCGAGCGATTTTAATTCTTACACAATCTGAATTTTGTACGCTTTCAATTTAAGATATCGACGTAAAATTCCCCAAGTTGTTCCATACGTCAGTTCTAGTTGCTGCGATCGGCCCCGAATTCTCTCCACGGTCTTCGTGTATACTCTCAGCTACGACTGCTATACATTCTTCATTGCGTGCTGGACGTGGTCTATTCCATCGAATCCCATCCAATAATGCATTCTGGGTCTCAAGATGGGTGATGGTGTTGCGAATAGTACGCTCAGTAGGCTGATTATGATGACCATAAGTTGAGCGAAGTGTACGAAACACATTCTTTACAGAACATAAACGATTGGTTCGGTTGGATTTCCATGATGAAATGCCAAACAATTTTGAATAAAACGAACATGACAGCTTGACACCACTCATGCGTTATCTGTCAGGAAAGGTTTATTGAAAAAAGTAGGTGTACACAGTATCTTCTCGGCACGTTTTCTCCTCAGAAGCCGACTTCGGAACCTAGGACTTTGTACCAGCATTATCGATTTATCTCCAATGTCTCCTGAAACTTATTTCCTTGTGTTTAATTTTAAATTAATTACTGTGAAAGTAGACTTCACTAAACTCTTAATAAATTAAAACGAAAGATATTTCTCAGATGGTAGTAAATGAATATCGTAACTCTGATTTCCCTTACTTAACCACAACGTATACTCCCAATTTCCTTGTAAGCCGACATATAGGTCAATCTCCTCTTTGTATAATATTTTCGTATTGTACATTATTTCAAATAAGTCTTACATAAAAATAGTATTTCCTCCAAAGCAACGCCCCAAGCCACGAGTGCACAACAATATTCAAATCCGAGACAATAAAAAAAATAACAAAATGCAAATGTACGCATTTTTGACGAATCGCCCGCCAGATAAGCGCAAATTGTTTTTTATGAATGTATTATTTGCGTTATGTAATGTGTGGTGACTTCGCAATATTCTGGAGTATACTTGCAGGCGTTAAAGCATTAAAATAATCAAAACACCACAAAATAACAATAAAGGCGAGATAGCAATGTATGCCAAGCAGGAGTGACGGCAAATTGCTTATGTTGTGATTATGCTCGATTTCTTGCCGCTTGCTCACCCTCAGGCCCTTACATTCACATTTATTGGACATTTGGAGTAAGCAATGTAAGCAATGGAGAATATGATTTGCTACGTATGCTATCTTTATGGCATCGCAAGAGCCAATAAAAAAACTGAAGATGCTGTGCTTTATTTGCCGCCCAAAAAAATGTTAAGCGTCTACTAATATACTGCAAAGAAGTCAATGCTTACTAAAAGCGTAAATGTCTGTCACACTTTTTAATCATAATCATGAAAGCAATTGTGGCTGCCACTAGCATGACATCAGCATTCCTTCCTTCCTTCCGATCCAGACGCTTGTGCACTTTAACAGTTAAATATTTGAAATCCTGTCGTTTCGTTATTTAGTCCGCCAGTCAGCAAATCTTAAATTATTTTTAGTTCTGCAGCTCAATATTAGACTTACGTCAGCCAAGCTTCTTTAATTTTATATGGAAAAAAAATTATCACCTTTATATTGTAAAATATTTCCGTGAGCTATTGTGGCGTTAATGTAAGCAAGATTTAAAATTCCTTCAAATTAAAAATATATTTAATATTTATATTACCAAAAGACATTCCGGTATAGCAAATTATACGAGGACGATTTGAGAAGTACTAAGCTTACAAATGAAAAACGAAAGCATTAGTAATATTTTGATTTCATTCTTAACATAGTCTCATTTTAGCTTGATATACATGTCCCTTTTACTTCTTTAACTCCTCTAAAAAGTCTATTCTCAGAAAGCAATAGGCTAACGAGGCATCAATATTTACTATTAAAAACTAAGTCGACGGGAGGCAAATATGGAGACGATCGTGTCGATAGCAGAAAGTCAAACTTGGACCAAGATTTGATGATGGCATCGAAGTAGAAGGGGTGTTAAGGAGTCAGTAGGGTAATCTTTCTTCAAATTTTTTTAATTTTCTGTTCCCTTATACCCTTAGAATTAATGTAGAAACCCACTTTACCATTGGAAGGTTTCGAAAGAGACCCAAAAGTAATAATACCGCTCGACATTCGGAACGCTCGGTGGGCACACCTGGCAATTTAAACGTGTTTTTCTCAAAACTCACTTTTTTAAACTGGCGGACATAATTCCGGTCGAACTACTCAACCGATTGGCTTAATTTTTTTTTAATGTTCACAAAATGCCTGGCTATCATTCCTACTAGATTCATAATTTTTTATAATTTATTGACAATGTTAATTACTTTTTTATTTATCAAAAATCTTTCATTCTAGTAGAGACGATAACCATTCACGTACATTTTAAAAATAAATTGGGTTTTTGTGTTTCAGATGATCCAAACATGAGAAATCATTCAGATGATCTCATTCACCCAGCCATTTCTCCGACAGATGTCATCGAAAAGTTCCGAAAAAATTTGTTTATACACTCCACGATATACCTTATGATATGTGCAAAAAGTTCTATTGTAGAATAAAAATTTTTTTGAAAAAACTACTGACGCCTTAACTCGGGAGAATTTCTTAATAATAATTTGTAACTTTTCTGTCAATACAATAGCAAAAACGAGGAGCTATCGGACTCGCCTGCTTCCATACAAGGACAAAACGATTTTCTTACATAATGTATACATTGTGACAAAGAAGTACGAAAAATCGGAAATAAAACTCAAATTATTTAATTATATTTATTTTATTGCCTTCAAAGTAATGCTCTTCAGACGTAATACACTTATTCCAACAATTTTTTTTTGCCCCCGAAAAACTTTTCATAAGCAATATTTGGGATGGCCTGCAGCTCCTTCAACGATTTTTGTTTCATCAATTCGATCGACTGAAAACGGATTCCATTCCGATAAGCGGTTATTCTCATAAGTGGTTAGAATGGTCTCCGTGGGTAGGGGATCGACGCAAGATGGACGCATGATATCCAGTTGGACACTACTTTAGATATTCTTTAAGGGGTTACATGTGTTTCCTCGGTAAAAAATCCGTCGTCCAAGTCTTTAAGAATTGTATCTCAAAGGCCTGTGTAAAATTTCATGAAAATCGGGTGAGCAATTCTCAAGAAATCTTGCCAACCGACTTTAAAAATCAGTTTCGAGAAAAACGCGTTTAAGGATGGCGTATTTGGACGCATGATACTAGAATTTAATAAGACAATAAATGATTTTTCGAAACCCGTGAACCCATGTAACCCCGTCAAAAGAATTGAATTTCCCAGTTAAGATTTGAACATATGTATTAATTACCCTGTCCAGCTCTACAAACCAAATAAATATCGAATTATTATTTATTTTACGGTTTAAATATCAATAAATACTGAAGTAATTTATTTTAACTTTAATACAAATTGGCCACATTTTAAAAGCTTTAAAAGCGCACACAAACACATTCGTATATATGTATAGCATATATTCAGTATGACATCAAGGTCTAGCCGCAGGCACGTTTAAGCAGCTTACTTAGATTTTCACTTTTATGACCTCCTTTTATTACTATATACATGGGTGCGTATATACACTATATACACCCCACTAAGCAACCACACCTAACACACTCAATAATGACATACATACTTGTATATTATCAAAGACTCGACTTTAAATGGAAATGAGCCTGTTTCTTAAGCAAATCACCGCAGTAAAGCCAACTAAAGCCCAAATGAATATAAAAACATTTTGTCATGCAAAAACCATAAAAATTCAAAATAAAATAAAACACAAAAAACTTTTTCACTTATTTCTAGATCCTTTTGTTTTCTTTGTGACTTACTTTCTATACAAATTTCGAAAGAAAAATCCCCAAAAAGCACGTGAATAGCAATGTAGGATTAGAAAATTTCAAAATCAATCCATTAACAAAGAGCAGAGCACAGCATAGATACCAAAGTAAATTCGATGAACTTGCTGCTCCCACCAACCACCAACAGGCGGGGGCAAACACTTGACAAGAGAATTAACTTGTGATTTCAACTGTGCGATTTCACATCGCCGACTTGCCGCGCCGCTCGGTTTGCCTGCCATTATCGTATTGCATATTAACTTGCTACCATTGCGCGCGGCATACGCGCCTTAGCATTCAAAATGCGGCTAATTATCCACTGAGCGGCAGCAGTGAGGCGTTGAAGCCCCAAAGTCGCAAGTCTTGATGCTTCATTAAAATGACAAAAAGCGTAAAACCGCGATTTTCCAGCGCTAAGCACTCTTTTCTCTGCTCATTATTCGAAGACTTATCGTGCGTCCAGTCGTCCCTGCAACCCTGCAACCGAACACGGCGCCTTTGTGGCGCGTAACCTAGCGGCGCATCTGAAGGATTCACTTGCTTCACTTTTCAATAGTTTCCAATCGTTTTCATTTAACGCTGATGACAATAATGTTGATATTGTGTCCCGGCTATGGCGAGGGATGAGCGATGCGCATTGAGCGTGGCGGTAGATGAGGCGAATGAGCGATTGTGGCAGAGCAACAGCTGTCAGCGCGACGGTGACAACATTGTCGGCGATTATGCTTTCACAAAGGTAAGCGTCTACAGCGCGCTTCATTCGAGGGGTGGTGTGTAAATTACCGTTACTCTTTGTACGCACTTACCTTCGCACATCTTGCCCTGATTTTAAATCGCGCATATTTTGATCCTTACTTACTTAAGTGTGACGGCAATAAGAAAAGCAAAAACCACCCGCCGTTTCTTCAATTGTCATCACAGTTTCACTGTTTCCGTTTGCCGCGCCAACTCAGCTTTATCAATTGCAATTGGTATCAGAGTTGTGGTGCGTTTCCTTTCAGCGATTGTCAAGGCGAACTGAAGAAGCTTCATTTTACGCTGCAACACCCCGCATCCCACCTAATTATTGTTGAACTTTCGGGTTTGCCATTTGTTATCCGTTTGTATCCTGGTTTCTGCTTGTTTTTGCTACACTTTTTTTTCTTTTCTCAAGTCGTTGACATTTAGCCGCAGTTGTTGTTTAAATTTCTTTTTATTGTTTATTTATCTGTTTGTTTATCACTTCGCAAGTTTGTCTGCCTCATATGTATGCTTAGACATGTTCATATGTGTGTGCGTTGCGCCCCGTCGCTTGTGATTCGCACACGCTTCATTACAATAATTCGTCTTGAGACATTGCTGTCGTGGCTGCTTTCCACACTTCATCTGGTAACTAAGTGTTGACAGTTACAACAACATAAATGTCAGTAAGGCAACAATAAGAAAAATGTTTTCTCGAATGTACAGAGTACAGATCAGCTTTTGGGCGTCTAGGGTGTTCTGGGTTTTGATGATGCCTTTGAGATCCATTCAAGGATGGTGTTGCCAAATATTTAAAGAAATTATATGGAAATTGTACTCTTCTTACATAGAAACATAACCAACTTTCTGATTTTAGTCGGGTCCACATTTCTTTATTTATGGAATATATACTATTATTTCACTTTTATATCTCATTAAAAATCAATCTCAATGTTCATCATTTCTAAATTACCTTCGCAGTCCATATTAGTTCTGTTAATAAGAAAAGTTGCCTGATAAGTGATGATACAACGCTTAATAATCAAGGATTTGAATAATGATGCATACCATTCCAGTTTAGTTGGACTAGACTCACTAGTGCAAGAGAGAAAGATAATATTCAAATAACATGGCAAAGCTCCAACCTGCGTAAATGCTTATCCAGTATAAATTTATATATAATTTATATTACTCTCGAGATGAAATCCATATTTTTGACGAAACTGAATTACAAATCGAACCTCATTCATATATTTTCCAAATTATTCGTGGAAGAAATATAGGGTCTGGTTAACCACTACAAAATTCTTAATGAATAAGATGGATTTCCACACTAAGATATTACTCAAAATACACTCGAAAGAATCTTAAATTCGATATAATTACCTTAATCACGCTATTACTACTCAAGGCTCTTCACAGTCAGTTCATAGAACATCAATTTCATAGTTTATAATTGAAGATCAGAGTTCGTAGTATTCTTCTGAAATCTGAAAATTCAAAAACTTGTTCCTGGTCTCTTGCTTCCTCAAACTCTAAGAACTTTTTCCAACAAAAATTTGTTTGCCAAGAAAAGTATCCAAACTATTAGTACTTGTAAACCCTCCGAAATTTGTTTCATTGCACCGTCTCTGCATTTGATCCTTTTAGCAATCAACCATATAAATAATCGTAAATGGCAACGGAAAGACAGTACCAGTACTTACCCAATCTCTGTATCTCTAACTATTAGTTGAAATGCACTGAACACTCTTGCATCGCGCAGCTGCAGCCAAAAATGAAAATGAGTGTACTTGTACTTAGTATAACGGTTTGTTTGCATGTGCAACTACTTATTTTTAAACTTAATAGTCGGTGTTCAGAATGTCAGCTCCATTTGGCAACGCGAATTATTGTTGACATTATTTATTTTAGACGTTCTCCCATTCGAACTCCTCCCTTGAATGCTCAAAACATGGTACTTTGCTATCACTACTTGTATGTACCCACGCGGCTTACTGGTGGTAACAGCGTTAGAGTTGGAGAGAGAGGCGCAGTAGGTTTTATTTAGGGTTCATACTTAAGGTTGGTGGGTATTTGAATGAAAGTGGCGAGATTCATATGTTAGATACATTATGGGGTTCTATTAGTCTGAAAAAATTTACTTAATATATTTTAATTTATATGTTCATCAAGATAGCTTGAAAATATATAATCAAAAATATAACGTTTAACTTGTATTTACTAAGGTATGGAAGAAAGATTTTTTTGGAAGAATTTTTATTCAAATTAAAAATATTTGGTATATTCTTTCAATCTTATAATTTGTTTCAAAATTCTTCAAAGATAAAGATATTAATTTTAATCCTTGTAGCATCCAAATGCGTAGTGTGGGGCAAAAAAAAAAATATTTGCTGAAGGTCTAATTCGAGATAATTGATTGATTTTTAATACGAAAAACGTTATTTGTCAGATGATGATTGAAATTAATTCTCAAATTGTAGAGATATACACCGTCCACCAATGGGGATGACGTGATTTTGGCAGATTGTGGCAGCCATGTTGTTTAAGGATTCTCGTCAAATTGAGTAAGTGTGTCCAGTAAGGCTTGTCATTTCGTCATGTCAACTTTCAATTTGGTACAACTCTTGGAAATTATCCAAGATTGATACACCAATTCACGTTCTAAATGGCTACTGTAAGAGCTCTTCGCGCCAAATAAGGGCCCATTTTTGGCTTGTATCCCCTGTGTTTTTGAAGTCGATTAGCAAGATTTCTCGATATCTACTCAACTGTTCTTCATGAAATTTCAAAAGAAACAGATCTTTGAGAGACAATTCCTAAAGGTTTGGAGAAGGATTTATTTTTAAAATATTTGAAAAAAAATGTCTCGAAATTTTAATATTATTGTAAAAAATATTTGCCAAAAATCCAATTTTAATTTTTTTTTCTTCGTCCAAGTTCTAAGTTAAGATCTTAACTAAAAAAATTAATTTTTTCTTTTAGATGATACTATGAGAAGTTATTCTGCCAACGTGGGTTACCAGAAATGGCGTCGCAATAAGATATTTCTTCCTAAAATTTCTGAATTTCTTTGTTAATAGTATATGTTTCTAATATAATATTCCATTTTTTATATGAGAAAAAAATGTTGAAAAACTTCTGTTGTTTACCCCAAGAAACCCCTTAATCGCATCGTCGCAAATTGTCGCAGCTATGGTGACCATTTGGCCGACATTGTGTTCAAATCATAAATGGCGTGAAATCATCTGATGATGATCAAGAAAAAGAAAGAAAAAACGAACCCATTTTGACCGAATTCAAGTACTTTATTTCATTTTAACATCGCGTCGTTCTTATTGGTTGACTCTATTATTTTATATCACCCAACAAATACATTGTAATTTGCTTGGCATGCCTAACAGAACACCCCTACTAACTATAATGCAGCAAATTAACTAAAATATGAAAGTAGACATGTGTACAAAGCGGAAACTGCAACTGCAGTTACAGCTGTCGCAAATGTAATAATGATTAATAAATCGAAAAAAATCAAATAAAACACTATATATATTTTTTTCTCTTTAAAAATAACTGAAGAACATTAGCGATAAATTTTAAAATATAAAATTGATTACTAAAATTATACCTACACAACAAATTGAATCGTCCAATTTTCATACAGAGTTTTAGACGACCGACTACTTGGTGTTCTAGTTATTAACTGAAGGTAAAGGAAGTTGTGAGTCAGAAAAATTATGTGGCGCTTATAAAACACCACATTTAATATTTAAACGATTATTTATTAAGATAATTCAAAAGACTTCTTCACTTGTTGGTGTCTGTACAAGCGATTTTTTTTTAGTTATTTTTTAATTAAATAAAATTATTATTATTTACAGAAATTTATGCAATTTAATAAACGGCGATTAGTTTTTAAAAATTTTCTGCAACGTAGATAAAAAATATTAGTACTTTTTTTTTTTTTTATTATTATTTTATTATTTTTATTATTATTATTATTATTATAATTTATTATTAATTATTATTATTATTTATTATTATTATATTATTATTATTATTATTATTATTATTATTATTATTATTATTTTTTTTTTATTATTATTATTATTATAAATTAAATTGCGGTTTCTTAAAAAACGTCATTTGGGAAAATATTTACATTTCAGGATTGATATTATTGTCAAAATCTTGTTCCTTCGATAGTTACTTAAACAATATTGTCAAGAAAGTTGTGTGAAAATTGCTAACCGTTTCAAAGAAAATTTGCAGACCCACTCTGAAAACATCGCTTCGAGAAAAAGCCCACTGCTTTAACTAAAATTTATACTTAATTAAGTTTTTACAACCATTTACTTTATGAGATTGTTATTGCAAAATGAAATCAACCTCTATATAATATTGCGACAATCACATGTTTTATTTATTTATTTTTATACTACATATGTGTTCTACGAAAGAACAGAAATGATTTATAAAATAAAAACACAAATCGCTAGTTTTTATTAATACATAAAATTCTATAAAATCAAAATATAAATTCAGTGCGAGGTCAGAAACCTTTAATTACTCTTGCTAAATTTTTCATAAAGCTTAGTTATAGGGTGACCCTACAATATTGATTTATTTTTTAGACACGAAGTTTAAATTGCCTGTTGGGCCCCTAATATTTCAATGCTCCTCATCATATTATTCTACAAAAAATAGTGCAACACTGTTCGTAACACTTTTATACGCAAATATTACCCACTTGTCCATATAATCTACACACATATTCATACACATATGTATATATTGTTATGTACATATATATTTATTTATTTTTTTTGAAACGGAATAGAAGCTAAACTATAGACAGCGTACTCCCTTATCAATCTAGCTTATCTTATCTGAACGTTAGCCGTGCCGGGTGAGAGTTCCATGTAAAAGTGTTGAATGAAAGAAGGGCTGCGTATTATTTCATGCCTGTATGTATGCGTGAGTGTCTTTTGCTGATAAGACAACACAATCCGTACGCTCAACGCAACAGGTAAATGCAATCAGTAATCGAATGTATTTCGAATGAAACGCGCTAACGATCCGAACGAAGAACGCGCCGTGCCCATAGATACGCATACTCGTAGTGATAGCTGAAATATAGATCAATTGCGGGGAAGTGAGGAAGTGAAACGTCAAATTTGAAATATGTGAACAGCAATAGAGAGGCATTATTGTGCAAGTGCATTAAGGGCGAACAAAAATTTAGAGATACATACATGAAAAATCCACCGAACAAACACTTATTAGCAACTAATCATTAATTAAGCATATAAAAATTGTAGTATTTAATTAAAAATAGTATTCTTCATATCACGGGCGTTGCTTAAAAGTATTAAGGTATGACTAATAATATGTGCATGCATATAATATAATATGTGTATTTACATATGTACATACATAAGTGTTTTGTTTGTATGTTTTGGTGTGATAAGGCATATACTGAGTATAAAATATATTATATTATAATAGCATAAATAAAATAATAAGATTTGGTAGCTTTTTAAAGTTTCAGTATAATGTTCTAAAAATCCAAAATTATTTCCTTAATGACGTCATTTCTGATAACTCGATTTTTATACATTATAGCACATTTATACCAATTAAACTTATACCAATTGAATATACTACGGATGCATAATGTTATATTAAATATAGACTTTTTGTGATCAATTGTACACATATATACATATGTATGTATATATGGAGACCATATAAATATTTATATTTGACAAAGCTCTTCGGCGGGCGTTTTAATATCTGATAAGCTTCGTGTAAAACAAAGCAAAATTAAATAGTTCCGTTGGTAAAATATAGTCAACCACTACAGGTGTATAAATACAAATTTTATTGCACTACTGTGATCAAAAAATAAAGGGTGATCCATTTCCATTTCTCCCCGCTTTTTTAAAGAAAAAATACAGAAAAATTAAATTTAATGGAGTATGTTTAATACCATTAGAAAAAACATTATTTGGCATTTATTTTTTGAAGATTAATGTTTTAAATATCGGTCGTGGCTATGTCTCAGTTGAGTCCAATTTTCGATGACTCGTTCGAGCTTTTCGACCGGTAACTGGCGATAGAATCGAAGCAGGATCATTCGCATAGACTTTAGACTTTACATACCCCCACAGGAAAATGTCTGAGGGTGTGATATAACACGATCTTGGCTTCAATTTCAAGCATCAAAAATTCGGTTATCAAGGCGCAATAACGGTCGCCATTGACGGTTACCTTCTCATCGGCATCATTTTTGAAGAAATATAGACCGACGATTCCACGGACGCATAAACCACACCAAATCGTTGTTTCTCTTGTACTACTTTTTAATTTAAATTTGGCGCAAAAACCCATTCGTTAAAATATTTTTTCTAGGTTGGTATGACTGTCGGTGACATCTGTGCCAAATGTCACATCAAAATAATCATTAGTGTTTAATATACGCTTGTCTTTCTGAAGTACATAAAGTGCAAAAAAGAAGTTTCATAAGTTGGATGGCCATGAACATCAACTGTTGTTAATAATAAAATAAAGAATTCTCCAGAATCGACGATTATCAGTCCGAGACCATTATCGTTGGAATATCGGAAGGATCAGTGAAAACCATTTTGAGAGATCATTCGGGCCTAAGAAAAGTGAAAGCACGATTGTTTCCAAAACCACTCTTCACTGTTTTCGAAGAAAACCAAACATTAACAGCGTCGCGTAAATGTCATGAAACGTATTACTACTGGCGATGAGTCTTGGATCTATGCTTACGATCCGAAAACAGACGATCAATCGGCCAAATATCGTGGCAAAGGTGAGCCGAAGTCGGAAAAACCACGCCAAAGCAGGTCAAAAATCAAGGTTATGTTAATAGTTTTCTTCGATCATAGAAGTATGGTGCACTCCGAATTTATTCTGATCGGCCATACTGTCAACAAAAAATATTGTTTGAGTGTATGCGTTGTTTGCGCGAAGCTATTCGTAAAAAGAGGCCGGGATTATGGATCGACAACTCTTGGTTCATACACCACAATAATGCACCGTGGAATACTGCATTGATTCTTCCGAGTTTTTCGCCAAATTTTCAACCAATATCGTGCCGCAACCGCCGTATTCGCCTAATGTAGCTTTTTGTGACTTCTGGCTATTCTGCAAATCCAAGCGGCTGCTTCGGGGTAACTGTTTTGTGTAAGACGATAAGAAACGTGAAGTTTTTCCGGAAACTAACTTTAACAAATGTTTCGAGGATTGGAAAAAACGTTGCCGCAAGTGTTTTAGCGCCAAGGGGTATTATTTTGAGGGGGACGATATACATTTTGAAGAATAAATTAAGAATTTTAAAAGTATGAACAAAGCCTTACTATTTTTTGCTCTTAATAGTGTACATATGTACGCGTCCGTGTATTTGTTCGTATGCTTATTTCTTTATTATCAAACTTTCATGCATTTTTACATTGATATGAACAGATAACGCTGATAAGAATTAATGTGCAAGTGTAGATAATACAATGTTGTGAGTAATAATAGAAACAAGTGAACGCTTTTGTTTTTTGCTTTTTAGTTTATATTATTTTTTACTGTGGAAGTATCGGTTCAAAAACAAATTCAAAAACAAACTCAAAAAATAATCACAAAAAATATTTATATTTAAAAAAATTTTATATTTAAATATTTTTTAATGTAAATTAATTTTTACTATAAATTCAGCCAGAAAATATTTCTGCCAATATGGTTTTCATAACATAATTAATGTGTATTAATTTGTCGAAAATAAGTTGTGAAATGTATAAAGAAAAACGATTACATACGGAATAGATTTATATATAAGTTCTAGCAAAAAGGATTGAATTATTTTTGTATTTAATTGAAGGTTTTATTCAGAAGCAAAATTCACCAGCAAAATCATTTTAGATACTAATTATTGGGTATCTGTTGTAGTTTGGTGGTTGCAGGGTTCCTTAAATCAAGGCATCCGAATAAGGATCACAATGCTTTTATACTGGAATTTATCAGTGTGCTGGGCTTATGTGTGTGAGTTGTTACAGAGAAGGCCTTATGTCGCTTTGCAAACCTCAATTTATTTAGAACCGGGTGCCAGGTACGGACTATGAAATGGACGTAGAAAAACCACCGACAAGGCTCCCGGAGCTTCTGGGATTTTCGATATGTGTTGTCCCAATGGTACGCCATTCCTCTCCTATAAGTCGCAGCTGCCCGCGTTGGGCGATTACTTCCCTCAAAATGTCCAATTGTTGATAGCACAGTCTAAATTTAGTGCCATTGGCCAACAGCTCATATGATATAATTCCCTGTCAATCACAAACAACACAGAGAAACATTTTTCTGACTGTCAATCCTGACTTTATCGTAAGTGATCCACGATATGTATATTGTGTTTTCGTCTTAATCAATGAAAAAACCTTAAAATATTGCATATTTGGTAATTCCAACTCTATTTTCGGCCAAAACAACTGAAACATATGCATGCAAGTGTGTGCATATAGTTACATATCTGAATATGAAAGAAACTTCGCATTATCGCTATCTATTGTTCGTTAATCTGTATAAAACCAAGAATTTTTACTTTCCATTTGCTCTATAAAATTGTCTACTATCAAAGTTCATTATCTCGTATGTACATACATACTTATGCATAGTATATGTACATACTCGTACATAGTATGCCGACATGCAAATACTTGTTGCATTAATATAAAATGAAAGAAATTCTCTATTAATGGCGCAATTCCCCTTGAGTGTGCAAGAACCTTGAAAAATATGAACTTAAAATAAGCCTACCGGCTTCCTTAATGATAACTGTAAATACTTTACACATACTTTTACACATAATTAATTATTTGTATGTGCGCTTAAAAATACATACGCCAAAGATTGACCGATAACATTGTAAACAAATATTATCATAATTGTTTTGGACTTGCGACATTTAATTTTAAAAATGTGCAAAATTATTTAAAGGGGTAAAAATATACTTATATATATATACATTATTAGGGCTTTCACATAGTCTCATAAAGTAATAAGTTATAACGATCCCAAAACATAGTGTACAGAGTTGTATTTGCGTAAACTTATTTTAGTATGCAATCCAACAACAAATCATTTAAACTAGTATAAAAATTTATGATTTTATGATTTTACGATGCTTTATGACACATTGTGAATACCCCATATATATAAATATAATTAAAGAATTGAATAATTATATAGAGCTAGCCACTATCACTAGACAATAATATTATATAGGAATCATCGCAGCTAAAAAGCACTATGAAAGAAGTAAGGAAGGGCTAAGTTTGGGTATAACCGAACATTTCATACTCTTGCAACTAGTAATGATTAAATCCAGAGATGTACCGTGAGGTGCATAAGGTCTGTTGGTTATATGGGGTCTAGGACGCTTTTTCACCCGTTTTTACTCATTAAAAACACTCTCTTTCAATTTTATTAAGATATTGGCCGATATATGCGGTAAAGTCAGGCGGAAGTTAAAAAATCTTTATATAAGGTACATGGGAGGCTAAAGAAGAATATTGAACCGATTTCAATCCATTATTCGTAAGAAAATGGGCGTGGCCGTCGTCCGATTTCTCCCACGCTGTGTAATAAAAATGTCAGAAGTATGCCATATACCAGATTTGGGTGAAATCGGTCGGCCGGGTCTCGAGTTATGTGTTTTCACCTACAGGTGGACGGGGATACGCCCTTAATGCAATTTTGTCTCCGGCTCCATTTAACCCCTGTTTTCCCATCTCGCGGGTGAAATTTAATGTCTCTGGCCGAGTGACGAGTGAAATCGTATCATCCGTTTTGAAGCTGCCAGTAGGAGTTCTTATAATATTTGCGCTAGGTGAATTTGGTTGTTGTAACTTAAGTGGCTTAAGAGATATACATAGAACATTACTCAAGTTATAGCTTGTACGGATGGACAGACAGACAGTCACCCGGATTTCAATTGGTCTCGTCATCCCGATGATTTATATATATTAATATACTATATCTATTTCGCTTAGTTTTAGGTGATATGTACAACCGTTAGGTGAACAAATGTATTACACTTTGTAGCAACTGGTTGCAAGAGCACAAAAACAAGTGAAGGTATAATAGAATAAGTATGTAGTCATAGCAATACAAGTACTCGTGAAGTACTCAGTTTAACCAAAAATTATTTCCCTTCCCACTCGCTAACTATAGATCAATAAAAATGAAGGCAGTTTTTATAATTTTTCAGACTTTCCCGGGTTTATAGATTTTATCAAAGGTATTTACTGATTAGCTTTTGTACATGTGAACCCTATCGTAGTTTTTTATTACCTGCTGCCTTACTACCAAATATCAGTAGATATGACTCAGCCCCTCGTACAATCGAATAGAGGCGAATGATAAAGGTTGGAAATTAATAACTATTACGCTCTGAACTAGCATACTTATATACAATATTTGACTTGCTAGCAATAATTTATAACCGTCTATCCAGAAGTAGGAAATAGATTTATTTGTGTAACTGTAAGTTTATTAAAAAGTACTGAAGACTTTTTTGTTTATGTACCCAAATTTATTGACACTTGGTTAAAACACTTATTTCTAGTTAGATATTTATTTTCTTGTTAACGGTTCAAGCCGAATGCGAATAGTCGAACTATTAGTCGTAGAAGCATTAGACAAAATAAAGTTGTACTTTAAATGATTGGTTTGCATTGAAGGGTGCCCGTTTATTTACGCTTAGTCGCTGATTTAAGAAAGAGATATATGTACATTTATTACACATTTTAATTTTTTTCGTGTTCCAATATTTTCGATCAGTTTAAAAATTTAGGAAAAACTTTCAAATGAACTTATGAACTTGATTAACTGATAGTAGCAAAGTAAAACTATTTGTAAATAAGTGTCTATAAAAAATTCTCGACGAGTACGGAAAAAATCCAATATTTTCACAATATAGGGTTTTAGTAACCTGTATCTCGCGTTACTTAAGTGTTATCGGGTATAGTGTTAGAAAGCTAAGGTTTCGTACTAAAAAACTTTTCAGATATGCTCGACTCAGTATTGCTTAAGCAAGCATTATGGATGGTCACCAGCAAAAAGAAAATAATATATTTTACAGTTTTATGAAGGTAACGTCGTCTCAGTTCTGACAATTTTAATGTGAAAGATGCACCACGCTCTGGAAGGCCAATTGTCGCAAACAACGTTAAAATAATAGAATTCATCGAGTCCAACTATCATGTCTGCTTTGATTGTCCGGAAGCTATGCATGGCACAAAAAATCATTTGGAATCAGTTTAATATGTCTGGATACCAAAAAGCAGCTCGATATACGTATGAGCGTCACATAAGTTAACGAAAAAAAAAACCTATTACGAATATTTGCTGAATTGCAATAAAATCGATTAAATTCTGAAGTGGATGATTTCTAGTCATGAAAACAGTGTCAGTTACTACAACATTAAATGAAACCGATCGTGATCGAGTTGCGGTCAGCCGGTATAATAGGCGGCCAAACTAAGATTGGCGCTCAGGAAGGTTTTGCAAATTGTGTTTTGTGGGATTGGTAGGCAATAATCTACTATCAGCTGCTTCCCAATGACCAAACTCTTAAACCGGGAATGTACTGACAACAGTTTGAAGGAAGCAATTGCCCAATCGCCTAGACCGGAAAACTTTGGCCAATGGGAGAGCAATTGAGTTCCATCAGGATAACGTCAAGCCAGACCCATCGATAGGGACTCGTCAAAAATTGGGTATTCTTAAGCGTCAACGCTATAGTTCGGACCTGACAGCTGTGGTTACTACCTGTATTTCTGTATTTGGCGAATGATTTTGAAATGTGAAAGAATCTTGCAAAAATCTGAAATCCCAGTTTTGGTTGATGAGGATGGGGGCTTCTACAAAAGTGACTTTAAGAAATTATTTTCAAAACGGCAACAAATTATCGAACAAAACGGTGTATATTTGACCTAAATCGGATAATCTAAACTATTCTAAATAATTTCTTGACCTAATAATATTAAATCACTAGGATTGAGATTCGAAAATTTTTAGAACCATTCAGTTTTTACTATATAATTGCTTCCTCTCTATTTTTAAAATTATAAAGTTATCTAGTTAACTTTAATTCGATAGATAATGTGCATGTCCTATTAAAAATTATGTTATTGAACTTAATGTTAAATCTCCATTCGATTGTGTCAATATATTCAAAACAGATATACATATGCACTAAGACTGTTTTTTCTCTCTTAACCTAATAATATTATTTCCCTCTATAATGTTTAATATTTTTATCTCCCCTTTTCAGCGCATCTTTATGTCACATAACACATCAAATCGTCGTCGCATCTTGGTGTAAAAAATGTCAAGAATTCGCTGTTACCTCACCATCACCCTGCTGCTCTTAATCGCATCGTCAGCTTCTGCGCTTAATTGTCCTTCCAACTGTAAATGCTTTTGGGTACTCGACAGCCTTTGCGTGGAGTGTGCAAATAAAGGCCTAACGGAGTATCCAAACTTTTCGGATTTGCCGATCGACCATCTCGACTTGTCGGGCAATAATTTTGATCATTTTCCCACACAATTCGCTACAATCGAATCACTAGTCTACTTGGATCTCTCTAACAATAATATAAGCCAGCTAGATGCCGATGCGCTGATTGGATTTACTGCACTGCGCGTTCTCTTACTCGCCAACAATAATTTTAACAGTTGGTCGGATCTAAATCCAACAGAAGCTTTTCGTAATGCCATTAGCTTAAAGCATCTCAGTTTAAGTGGAAATAATTTAGAAACCTTTACTGATTTTAAGGCGGATCAAACATTGATCAGTGAATCGCTGACCAATCTGGAACTGGAGCATTGCAGTATTACGACAGTTGGCGGCGATCATCTTATAAATGGACTACCCGCGCTGGAACGCTTATCCTTATCGGGTAATTCACTTACCACACTGAATAATATACCATCGGGCTCATTACGTGGGCTCGAGCTCAGCAACTGCAGCTTGCTACGCATACCGGCAACGCTAATTGAAGGTTTGCCCAATTTGGAGATACTAAATGTTTCAAGGAATTTCGCAATGGAATTGAAGGATGTGATAATATCCGAAACCCTCTTGGAGTTGGATGCCTCCTATTGCAGTTTAGATACAATAAATTTGAGTGGATTCCCAAGTTTGTCACGTGCATATTTACGCGGTAACATGCTACGCATTCTGGATCAAAATACCTTTGCCAATAACACACAGTTGCAGACGTTGGACTTGGCAAAGAACTCGCTCCGAAATATACAAACGAGTGCTTTCGTTAAATTGACTCACTTGGCGACGCTCGACTTGTCCTACAACGAAATAGCGCTGCTCGATAAGAATTTGTTTCGTGCCAACGATGTGCTGGTCTCGGTCAACCTTAGTCACAATGTTATGGAGAAATTTACGAAACTCGTATCGAATTCATTGCGTGAAATAAACTTAAGCGGTTGCGAAATCATTATGATCGATGCGAATGCCTTTACGGGCTTATCGGTAATACAGCGGCTCGACTTGTCGAAAACACTTATCAAAGAGTTTCCGCCGAATATGCATTCCGAAACGCTTCAGCGTTTGGATTTGAGTAACTGCAAGTGAGTAAAGGCTCTCATGTTACTGTTGTTGTGTTAATGAAACTTTTCATTTTCCTAGATTGTCGAGCATAAGGAATACTACTTTCTCCGGTTTTCCGGAATTGGCTTGGTTGTATTTGAGCGGCAATCGTTTTACGAACCCAATACCGACTGAATATTTTCGTTCGAATCATTATCTGGATGCCATCTGGATTAGTGATAATCCATGGGTTTGCAACTGTCACGACCCAACATTTATCGACTTTTACGATTTTCTAACTGTAGTGCCACAGAAGGTAGGATTATGAAGCATACATGCTTAATAACTGTTTGCCCTTCGATTAGTGATTCTGACTAGTTCCATACCTTATCCACAGTTAGAATAAATTATATCCTTCATGTCATTCCAGTTGAAGGACCGTAATTATGTACGTTGTGCCTCACCTTCCTATCTCTACGGTAAGACCTGGGAAGCTGCCTGTGGCAGTGTTTGGATACCTAATGGACACTCTTCCAAAGTGGAGAAAGCGTGGACTGTGATAATGCTGTGCTTCTTAGGCATATGTGTTGGAACAGTTTTATACACCGGCTTCAGGAGATTTATGAAAAGCCGCAGGCAGCGGCGCAATCGTGAAGAGTATCGGCAGAATCGCGACGAAATGATGGAGATGTAAGTTTGATTACTTCAAACTAACAATTCTTATCACAACTTCTACTTATAATTACAGACGCGCACAGAATCAACGTATGCTTGAGGAGCCCGCCACGCCGAATGCGCCAAATTCCTTCCAGAACTGCTTGCCTTCCTACGAGGACGCCATACGCATGCCAAAACTTGAGCGTCCCGCTAAATCAATGGTGGATTTGACTGAGACGGGACATATGCGCCGCAACAAATTGCGACGCTCACAAACCAATCCCGATGGCGACATCGAGGATGCCGACTTATTGCTAGACGATCGTCAGCGTTTTCGCAGCGAAGAAATGCTGTCGAATCGCGTAAAGGAGCGCACCGCCAATATAACACCGTTCGCACGCACCGGCTATGTAGCGTATAGCAATTCACGTAGTCGCCGTTTGAGCGTTGAAGGTGCACGCTTCCCCGCCGCCCACTTGAAGTCGCAAAATTTACAAAGCGCCGAGAAAATTGCAAACTTCCAAGGCTTCGAGCATAGTCCGTACACAAAACGACGTCCGAAAGTAGCCGAAATACCGCCATTCAAACGCGCTACTATGCGCACCGACAGCGTTGAGTTCCTTACAGATCCGGAATTTGATGATCACAGCAAGCCGGGCAGTCCATTTGCGCGTCGCAAACCGAAAACTCCAACAACACCAGCGGGCGCAGCAACTTCACTCGCCGACAGTCCATTGGCGCCAGCTGTGGAGGATTACTTCGGTAGAGTGCCAAAAGCGCGCGACTCCACGTCAGACGACAGTGATTTTCAGGTGGTAGTCGATGCGGAGAACTCCTCCTTAGTTGAATTGCACAATACATCGTCGAGTGGTGGTGGTAATTCGGCGACGAATTTGGAACGCGGCAGACGTAAGAAACGACTGAATTCGACGAATAGGCGTGCGAGCGGCAATTTTACAGCCGCTGCAGCGGCGGCGGGCGAGTCTTCTTCCACTTCATCCGATAGGGATCCCATTGTGGTGGTGCACAAGCCAATGCGCGAAACACTTTTCTAAGTGCGCTACAAAGCGACCTGCCCGAAGCTAGCGGAAAGCCCAACATGCGCACATGACTGCTTTCAAATGTGTGTGTGTGTTGCTGCATTCAACGAAAAGTATTTAACATTTAATAGTGTATTGTAAAATAATAGTTATGTTATTAGTCGTGTGACGCTTAGAAAGTTGTATTTGTATTTTTACTTTGTTAGCAAAAAACAATAATGTAATAATTTAAAAAACGTTACTAATATAATAATTAATTTAGTAAATTGATTAAGGAAATTTTAATTCTCTTGTAAAAAATTTTAATTTCGATGTTAAAAAACTTAATTTTAATTATCTGAAACACACTGTGCCAGTTATGGTTTATGTATACACTAAGCTCATACTGCTGTTCAAAGCTGTTGTATTCGCTATTGCGTAGTTTCACTCACAGATGGCGCTGCTGCCATGAATTGAGATGGTTGTTGTCCCGCTGACATTGGTTTGCGAAGTGGCTGTGCATTTTTGCTGCCCAGCAGCCGCCTACTTACGGCTCCTGTTTGCCTGGTGAAACTAGTAGTTTGTGCACGCGGCGATTTTTCAGGCGACGCCGCCAGCAACCCGGCAGAGTTGTGTGAGTGAGTGCGCAGTTGCAGTGCAGCAAGGAATTGAGTGCGAATTTCGTTGTTTGGCGAAAAATTAAGTAATTTTTAATGAAATCGTTGAAAATTTTTTATTTTTTATTTTAATAAAATTTATACTTTAAAATAAAATAAGTTTTAATTAAATATTTTACTTGAAAAATATATTTTGATGATGGGAAAACATTAAATAAAATTATTTTAATGAGAAATAATAAATTGTATAAAATATTTATTAAAAATTAAACTTATTTTTTTTTAGATTTCGAAAGAATGCAAAGGTAGATTTTAAAAAATTAAATTTGTAATGAAAAAATTAATTTAATTTAAAAAATTAAATTTTAAATTTTTTAAAATAACATACTTATTTTTTTAAATTAAAATTGAAAAGAAAAGAAGAGAAGCATTTAAAAATAATATTGGTAAAAATCATAATTTTTTTTTTGAAAAATAAATTTTAAATTTTTATTTCAAAAAGTGAAATTGTGCGGGGAAATTACTAAAATTAATTAAAAAAAAAATTCAAAAATTTTTAATTATAATTTTTTGTGCTTAAAAACAAAAGCTTTAGATTTGGGGAAAAAATTAAAAAATATATTAAAAAAAGTAATTGAAAATTTTATTTTTTAAAATTTTTTTAAATTTTAAAAATTAAAAAATTTAATTTAAATTTTAAATTAAAAAAGGGAAATTTTTAAAAATTTTACTTTTAAAAAAACAAATCAATTGGAAAAATTAATCAAATTAAAATTCAATTACTAAATTTAATTAACAAAAAAATTAAAAATTTTAATGCAATCTTATTATTTTTAAGTGTTTAAGCTCAAAAAGAGTTTCAAGGCTTAGTGGCAGAAATCGAAGTAATATAGTAATGAAAATATTTTAATTTTTTGTTTTTTTAATTTAATTAAAAATTAACTAACATTAATAAGTCATAATTTAAATTAAAAATTTTAAATTTTTTCTAAATAAATATTTTATATATTTTTTCTGCTTAAATCCAAAATCAGGTTTTTGAGGTCTGGTGGGGGGTGGCATCATTGGTAAATGTAAAAAATCTTCTTTAGTTCCCAAACCTTTAAATGCAAGCAATCCAAATAAAACACAGTGTTTATGTTTCGATTTCATTTATTTATTATTTTAATTTTTAATTAAATTAAATAAAATTTTAGAAATATTTTAAGCATAGCAGTTAAATCTTTAAAATTTCTATACAATAAAACTAAAATAAACTGATATACATACATATTTGCTTGCAACGCAGCATATGCAAACTATTTTCAGAACTATTTGAGCTTAAATAAATTGAAAAAAAAAAAAATTGTTGAGTTTTGAAATTTAACGGAAAATTAAATTTTGCAACTATTCTTTAAAAGAAATACACAAGCATACATATATACAGTTACATATGTATGCATTTCTGCGCATTTTGCTTACAGGCAGCTTAGGTTATATTTATGCTACGTTTGTTGTTGCTTTTTAATACAAATGAAAAGTTCAGCTTACTCGATTAACTATTAAGCAACAAATTTAGCAACTTCGTAGTTAAATGAGCTACATATTTTTGTATGTATTTATATAATATACGTTGAACAAAAGGAAATGGCGTAGGAAACGAAAAATTGGGAAAATAAAGGTAAAAAGTAAAGCGAAGCGTAAATATTTTTCACTAAGCTAGAAAAAAATGCTTCAAAACTTGTGTATGTATGTGTGTACGTATGTATGCATAAAAGATAACTTTGGTATTACGCTAAAATTACATTAAATACATTAAGATTACATACAATTACATACAAACAAAATTACTTTTATTAAACTAGCTAGAAAGGAAACAATTTTTTATAGTAAACAACTGCATTATTTTAAATTTGTTAATTTATAAAATAAAAGCTTAAATTTAGAAACTAAAAATGAAATTTTGAAAAAAAAAATTTCGAAAAAATTAATTAAGAGTAATTAATTAAAGAATAATTAATTAAGAAAAACAATCGTAGAAAAAAGTAATTAACTAAAAGTAATTAATAAAAAATTAATTAATTAGGAATTTTAAATTTTTAATTTTTATTTTAAATTAATTAATTAAATTAATTTTAATTATTTTTTAATTATTAATTACTTTTTAATTAATGACTTTTAATTAATTATTTTTTTCTATTTTTTTTTGTTTTTTATTGACTCAAAATTCTTGATATGTGCGTTAGCTAAACATGTCGCTTAAAACTAATTTTATACCAAAATTACAATATTTTTTTGTTTCTCATATTTTGCTTTCACGCACAGCTCGTCGTCATTATATTTAGAATGTACACGTCGTTACAAAAACAATTTCGAAAAATATATAATATTTTCTCAGCTACAAATGTACGTATATAACTGTAAATATAAGTGCGTATTAAATATATATTTTTGTTTCAAATATATATGTATATTTTTTATATTTATATAAATATATGTAATTTATATATTTTATATATATAATTTTTTTATTATATATTTCTTTTACTTCTATATATAGTTTCATGTATACATATATATTTATTTGGACTTTTTAAAATATAATTCGCATTTTAGTAAATTTTTTTATTATAAATTTTTAACTTTTACATATAAAACTTCATATCAGCTTTCTGCTTGCCTTCGCGCTTTATACAATTATCTGTAAGTATCAAATTGTTTTTTAAAGAGCTTTTTTTACAAAACTGCGTTTAGCATTTACAAACAAATTTTTATTATTTTTTATTATTTAAATAATTTATTTGTATGTATATAATTAACCTATCACATTATAATGTTGCTTTTCTAACTGTAATTTCGTTAGTTTTGTCTTCAACAGTTGGCTGATCTTTTTCCATTTTTATGTTTTACGCGCAGCTTGGCAGAAGGTTAGGTTTGGCGGGGTTTTCAAATACAAAGTGTTGTTTCTAACGGTTATAAGGCGCTTGGACGAGCTGACTTTCTTCGCAGTTTTTTTTTTTTCAAAAGTTTATGCATGCAATTTTGTTATTAAATCTAAATGCGGCACATTTCTGGACTTTGTTTCGGAACATACTCTGAGGGATGAGTTTCTAGATCGGCCCGTGACGTTCTAAATGCGCTCATAGCTTAGTATATGTATGTAGAAAATACAAGTATATAGTAAAAACCAAATAATATTTTTTTATGAAATTAGTTTAAAGATACAAATTTACTTTTAATAAGTAAACTTGCTTGAAGATTAAATATCTGGCGATTTCGCAACTGATTTGACTTATTTTAGTACTTTTGTAAACTAAATATGTCACTGTTTACTGTGGGCTTAACCACACAAGTTTGCTAGAGTAGTTTTTTATTGCTTACGATTCACTGAACCATATTATATATTTAATATCGTAAAATTTGAAGCTTCCGTTGACAGATATAACCAATATATAACTATTTTATAACCAATATATGACCACTTTATAACTAATATATAACCAAAAGCCAAATTTTGTGCCAGTATGAGTGGTTTCGATTATATCGATTATTCTTCGCCTGTGAACTTATGAAAAATTACATTAATTTTCATTTTTGGTGACTATATATTTATATTTTATATTTTCGTTTCAAAATCCTTTCGAATTTATGCATACATATTTTTTTAGAAGTTTGTTTTGCTGAGCAATTTTAGTCAACTATTTAATACTTATAAGCAATGTCTTCACCTTATTCAATAATATTGTGTTGTTGTTGTTTGACAGATATATATACAGTTAGTACTTAATTTGCAAACAACATTTTTAAGGCACAATTCCTTGGCACAATTGTTCTCTCTTTCTCCACAATAGTCTATATATGTTACAGCGGTAAAAGTGAATAAAAGTTTGTTTACAAAAAACACAAACAAAAAAAAATAATAATAATTAAAATTTACAACAAAAAAAGACAAAATAAAATAAAAACATAAAAAATATAATAAAAAAAAAAATTAAATAAAAAACTAAACAAAAAAAAAAAAAATATAAGAAACATTAAAAAAAAATTTAAATTAATAAAATAAAATAAAAAAAGATGCAAAAAACAAAATTAAAAAAAAATATATAAAAATAAATTAAAAAAAAAATATATAAAAATAAAATTAAAATTAAAAATACAAAAGAAAATTATTTAAATGTAAAAAAATTTAAAGTGCAATATTGGTTGTAATATTTTTAGAAAATTATTGTTACATATATTAGCTTTCACTAAAACGACAGCAAAACTCAAGCGCCGAACGCGTGCTAAAAATGCCGAAACTGCAGAAAATGATGCTGGAACCAGCTACTTAAACTAAACACCCTAAGCACCCACAACACTAGTAAGCCATCAGACCAACACTTTTCCAACTAGACAACGGAAAACCTCCTTAACCCTTACTTCCAACCGGAATTGCATACAACTCTCGAAGTCTTTTGTTATACAATATGCGCTGCAAGATGTTAGTATTTTGTTTTTGTTGTTGGTATTTGTTTAAACTTTTAATTTAATTGCGTTTAGTTCGTTTAGCACCGTTTTGACGCGAGCTGCAGCGCTTCGTGTTTGGCTCGTCGCACACTTTTCCGCGCAACACATCGCGCCACACCACACCGCTTAGTGGCCATTTACCAGCGTCGCTGTGGGCGCATGCACGCCGGGCACAGTCAGAGTGTTGTTGTTATCAATGCCGTTCGTTGCCGCTACAGGCGTCGTTATGATATCGCCCGCGTTCGATTTGCTGCGCGTAACCAACATTGGTGTTTTAGGGCGGGGTGTTTCGGTAAGCTTGATTTTGACGCGTCCCGTTTCTGGCGAATACACTGGCGAGTAACGGCCTAATTTCGGCGACGAAGGCAGATAACTATCATCATTGTTGTTGTTGTTGTGCTCGGCACCCTCTTGCGGGTATTGTGCATATTTGGAGGCACGTGGCGACTTCGGTGTGGGGTAGCGCGGCGTGATCGGATGGTATTCATGCGGTGCGGACGCTTCGGTCACAGGTGCTGCCTGCTCTTTGTTCACTTCATCGTTTGGCGCTGTGCCATTGCTGCCGTTCAGCAGTGGTTGCTGTTGGGCGGGACCGTCTTTTACATCGTTCGCGTCGTAGGGTTTCTTTTGTCCGGTGCCATTGATCGGTTTCGCGAGATCAGATTTGGTTTGATCGCCAATGAGTGGCGAGTGTTCGTTGCCATTACGCAACGGCTTGCCCAAATTCTTTTTGTCCATGTCGAGTAATTCGGTTTGGCGTGGATTTTCAGCATCGTGTGCGGCATTATGACTGTTCTTGCAACGCTTGATACCTACATAGAATATCAAGCCGACAACAATGAAGGCAAGCACGCCCAACAGCAGATATGTCGCGTTGCTGTCATCCTTCTGTTCGCCACTCACATTTGCGGTCAGTATGGCGCTAGGTTCACCATTTGTTGCACCTTCGGTATTTACATCGGGCACATCTTCTGCCTCAACGTTGTGGTGTACAACCGGTACAATGGCTTCCTCTGTAACCGGCTCTGCAGTTTTCTCAGCATTCTCGTCGGTATCGAATATGCCCATACCGGCGCCGAAAATATCAGCTGACACCTTGTGGTTATCCTCCTCTTCCTCCTCAGGTGTGGGCGCCTCCACTGGTTTATTGTCGAATTTGTCATCGGTGTCATCCTCATTGGGTGTTTCGAAATCATCTGGAATCATACGATCACGTTCAATACTGGGAATGATAAGTATGCCAGCACCACTGCCGGAACCATCATCCCCATCATCCTGTTCGATGGGTAGCGGTGGCGCATCGGTTGTAACATGTTCTTGCGAACTCTCCACAGCTGGCAAAACGGTGGTTATAGCTAAGTTCACAGGCGCATTGACATCACTCAAATCACCCGAACCCTCGACAGTATCGAGTTGTGTCACACTATTTTTCGCAGTGCTTGATTTTTCGATTGGCATGAATGCTTTACCCAACTCATCCTCATCGTCCTGATCACCCGAACCCTCAACTGGCTGATCGCCCATCATCAGCTCATTATCCTCCTCATCGTTGAGGCGTCCATTCTTCTCGTGTTCACAAATGTCCGACTGTTTGACCTGCAACCACGACTTACCTTTAACTTCAACGGGGTATGTACAGGTGACGGCATGTTCCATGAAGACATGGCGCTCTTGTAGCCAGTTGCGCACCTCCAATGTTTCGCAGGAGCAGTTAATTTGATTGTGACTCAATTCGAGTGTCATCAAATTGGACAGACGTGTCAAATCCAACGGCAAATATGTGATGTCATTATGCTGTAGATTCAAAACTTGCACATGCGCCGGCAGTTTGTTCAATTTGCTCGATGTTATGCGATTGTGTTTGAGGTTCAGCTTCTTAATGCGACGTCCCAAATGTCCAAATTCGTGGAGGTCATTGTGCGACAGATCTATCGATGTGACGCTGGGTAGTTTCTCCAGCGGATGTGACAAGCGTTTCAAATTCAAGTAGGACAAGTCCAGCGAGTGTATGGGCAGTGAGGATTCCTTGGCTTCGTATAAACGCAGACCCTCCAAACTGGTGCATTTCGCGTGCAGCAGCGGTGTGTGTGTGTTTTGCGCCAGAACGCATTGACAATCAGCCGGGCAGTTGTAGTTGCTGCTGTCAGCTGTTGTAGCATTTACTGTATTAATTGCTTCTTTGCTCGGCGCGGGGGAGCCCTCAACGAGTAGGCAGCAGAGTAGCAGCAAAGCGGCGTAGACTATGGGCAGCTTTAAAGCTCGTGAGTGTGTACGTAACGACTGCATTGTGGTGTGTTTCTAGTGACTAGGTGCGGCAGCAATTGGTGCCAAAGCGCCCAAATATAGCTGCGGGGCGTAGATAACAGAAAGCGGAGAGGAGTTGTTGTGCGAATCAGCTGATTATGTGGCGAACTGTGAAGTGAAAGAAAGAATGGTTACATAATTAGTGAAAAGTGTTACTTTTAGTTGAAAAATAAAAACGATTTCAATAAAAGAATACAAATTTATGAATTATTATTACTCTTTTTATCAAAATAAAGTTACAAGCAGTAGTTTTCTTACACTCGCTATATATTTTAAATCACTCCAAAACACATTTTCAACTTCGTTGTTATTACATCTATTACCCAACCCAAACTGAGTCTACAGTTACTCCTAGTACGTTTTCATACCTGCCAATTTTTTCCACACCTGCTCCTTTCCATTTTGATAAGTTATCAATAGATTACAAAATAAAATTCTCTCTCACTATCTCACACTCGCTCTCTTCTTACGTCAGCATTTGCAGTTAATTTAGTCGGTATATATGCTTATCTACTTTAGGTGTATTTCCTATGATTAAAATGAGTTGTGACTTTCCAAAAATACATTTTAAGGTGCTTACAAGTACAATAACAAACATAAAGCAATTTATATATGTGTTCATTAATAAACTTCTTTCCACTAAACAATATTATCTTTATAATTGATGTGCTTAACGCTTTCTTATCATATTCGCAAATACAGGTATCTTGGTCGCGTCTCAAGCTAGTTTTTAATTAACTTTTATTTGCCTTCTTATTTACCTAGAATATCACTCTTCTAGAGAAATCACAACGCTTTTTATTCGTAACTCAGTTGGCAGTGCGAACACAGTGACCACAATTAAAATATATTTTGTATGTATGTATTGAAACTGATTACGTCACACAAATATTTTTACAAAAACAAAAAATACGAGTATTGTTCTCAAGAGGTTTGATTTTTATGCAATTAAAGCTTTATGAGAGCTTTATTAAAGATCGTTAGGATATATGATAAAGCAAAAACACTTACGGAAAAAGCTTCATAAGTACGGTAAAATTATCTTCTTCTAAGATGGGACCCATTTCGTGCTTAATGACTTTGTCTACAAACGAAATTTTTGCTATTGGGGTGAGTCAAGTCCTCGTGTGGCTCAGGAGACGCAATTGCATTGCCAAAAATTTACCGTTGTGGTATGACGGCATCATCGGGCCTTATTTCTTTTGAAAGGAAGATAGGAAATACCATTACCACCAAGAGAAAGCATTATTAATGGTAATCAATTTCGAGACTTTTTTAAAGAAAAAGTACAGAAACTTCAAATTTATTGGTGCAAGTTTATTATCATTCGAAAGAACATTCTTTGGCATTTATTTTTTTGAAGATTATCTCTGGCTCAAAAGCGTGGGATTTTTTTGGAACTTTTCAAGACGCCATAGAATGAAGTGATGTCGCTTGGAAGCTTCAGCGGCTTCAGTTCTTACACAGCTGTATTTGATACGCTTTCAATCGAAGCTCTCGACGTAAAATGTGCCAAGTTGTTCCATACGTCAGTCCGAGTTGCTGCTAATGGCGCCGAATCGACTCTTCACCGTCAGCATATACACACTCGGCTACGTCTGCTATATTTTCGTCATTGCGTACTGAGCGTGGTCTATTCGCTCGAATATTTGAGATGAAAATTCTTTTAAACTATATATGTAGAATTTGTAAGATCTATACCAACAATTAGTAATAATTCTATTTTTAAATTTAAGGAACACATTTGGAGGTTACTTGCTATAATAAAAGTACTGAACTTAAGCTGAGCATTTACAATAGATACTTATCAGCTTAAGCTTAAATTACTTTTGGACTTTCACATAGAGATTTGACACAAAGTTTTTCAAAACTTCTCAACAATTGATAATAAGAATTGGTGATAATCAAATTCCTGGTTTCAGCAGAAACCTGTCAGATCCGCAACGGCTCATTGAGCATACATGACTTTTACAATTAGGTGGTGCCTAAATTAGTGACATAAAGTAGCCATCTTAAAAATAGACTTATCCTCAAAAAATAGTCTTCTTTGAGAATATTCTGAAACTAAGCTAACTCAGTGTCTTTTCAGTAACTTTAACTAAACTAATATAATCGTGAGAAAATGTATGTAATTCTGTATACAAAAAAGGGTAATCTCTCCAAGGGATATTTTTCGTTTCAAACTCTTGCAAAAATTAATTTAATTGAAAACTGCTTCAAATGGAAGAGAATTATTTTTCTAATAAATATAATGCAGGATTAGCGTTAGAAATGAAACGTTGCTTTCGAAACGCTCTTGACGGTGTAAAGCTTGAATGAAAAATCGAATTCGCACAAAATATATGTAACTATAAAAGGTGACATTTTCAACTAATTGAGCAATAAAGATTACATATATGTTGATATGTGCATATATGTATATATATATATATATGTACATACAATATACATATATTTATCCACCTTAAATACCACCATAACAATTCGATTACAAACGATAAGGATCTGCAGCAAATTTCAACGAGTTTATTCAGCTAAACTGATCATCAATTTTAATTTCATGGCAACTAAATTAGAAAATACCAAATATGTGCAGCAACAAGCCTGATTGTGCATATGTAGGTATGTAATGGCATATATTTGTATAAAAGCCGAAAGCTGCGAGTTTACCATATCAGCGATCGTTGCATTCAGATAACTATCTCGGCGCATTATTTATGTGTTTGTAAGCCAGTGGTTTTGTTGCATGCAACGCACTCACTTTGCGGTGGCGCTGACCAGTTTGTTGTTTGTTGTGGCGAACATGAAAATCACGCAGAAAAAGCAAAGGCGTACAACACACGTACTTACATGGTCAATTACGCGCAACAAGTTGGCTAAAATGCAATTTTCCTAATGCAAATGTGTTAAAATTGCTTAGATAAATGGGTGCGCCTCTGTAATTTCGCAGATAGGCGCAAGTGGAGATAGTGGAGCACAAGTACACATGCAAACAGTGAGATGTAAATATGCACAGTGTCGGTTAGCTAATTAGAAATGTGGCGAAAATATGTAATGCCGCGATTTTGTGACCGTCATTATAACAGGAAATTTTGTTCGAAAAAATAATTGGAACATTGCTATGACTTTGAAATTTTTGCAGCTGCGTGCTGGTGTTTTTACATAGACAATGAGGTGATGTTTGTATGCTGATTTGACCAAAATATTATTATAAAAGGGAGTGCTTTCAAGTTTTTTCTGGCATTGAGGATAAAGAGTAAATCTCCTTAATTTTAATATTATATTAATTAACTTATAGATATTAATTTTTTTCGGCTTTTGTATGATTTTGAGCGGTCAATTTGTATGGCAACTACTTCTCATAGTGGTCCGATCTGAACCATATTTTCGGAGATTCGAGTAACCATGCCAAATTTATGAAGTAATATGCAAAAGAAGGGTTATACCTACAGCAGGTCCGTATGTGAAATTTTTTTCGGAGATTGTAGTGTTGCCTTTGATAATATATACATGTCAAATTTGGAGAAAATAAATTGTAAAATAAACAAGTTTTCCATATAAGAAGTTCATTTTGATTGGCCAGCTTATATGACAGCTATATCTTATAGTAATCCGATATCAGTCGTTTCGACAAATGAACAGCTTCTTTTGGGCAAAATTTCAGATCGATATCTCAAAAACTGAGGAACTACTTCGTACAAATTTATAGTAACCTTAATATACCCGGATTCATCATTCGGTGGGAGGCGAAATTTGAGAAATGTTAACAAAGCGCATGATTTAAAAGACTAATAAAAAATCACGTCTTGCCAATAATTTTTTTTTTTTTTCAAATAACTACCGCAGTGCGGTGTCAATAATTCCTACACCTTTCTCCATAGTCATGCGTAAATATGACACTTTTTAAAAATAATAAATTTTCAAAAATAATTTTTTTTTAATTCATTTTTTTTTTTTTTTTTGCTTTAAAGTCTTGAATTTTTTAAAATTTATTGCATTGTGTAGCAACAACATCGCTTTCAATCGTGTATGTCGCCTGCCACTTGTTGCCTACAATTGCCGTATGCACGCCCAAGCGACGCGGTCTCTCACTTGCACCCACACACGCACTGCCCAGATGCAATAGTGCAGGAGAAATGCGCCAGCAGGTTTGCAAAACGATTGCTGTGCTTTATTTTACTGTCAACAACATATTTGAAATGTGGGAAATTAATGAAGTATTTGCCATAACTGCGGGAGGCAAGTCAACATAGCTAAAAAACTAAAAAAAATGCCGATGTTAATAAATCACTGAATATATTATATTAATAATTGCATGTATGAATGAGTTTGAACAAAATATGCGAAATGCGAAAAGCCATTCATTTTTTGGGTGAAAGCTCTAATTGGCTGTTTTCTGTTAGCGGCAAGAGGCTGCCGCTTTTACATACAAACAAATATAGATTTGTGCATGCAGATAGGCAACGGCTTAAGCGAACCGACCCGGCCTTTTACTTTGTTACTGCTGAGTTAGATATTTTTTCGTACACTTGGCCTCCAAATGTCCTCGGGCCAATGGCCATGTGACAGTTTTATTATTTGTTATTAATTTATTTGGCCGGCTGTCTGCCAACTGTTTTCAAATTGTGCCGCATTCGATTGTTTGTTGCAACACTAACGTCAAGCTGTTAACTGCGGGAAGTTTAAATGTTGCACACCTACATTTATACAATAGAAAAGTTTAAGTGTGTATACATATATACAGATGTATTTATATACAGTGACTGTGCAGCGCAGCGCGCTTAAGTGAACGTCAACGTTTTCGCCTTTCGACTTTTTAGTCTCAAATAAACCCAATCAGAGTCAACCTAATGGCTCTTGCCACTGATATGGCATGCAACAACACCTACGCAGTGTTGCAAATCGCCTGTGCAGTTATAAATCTCTAAAACCGACGACCATAGTCTCCAACTGTGGTTTGTTGCGTTGGCACTGCTCCTTCTTGGCCACAGTGAAATGGTCAACACATTTGGTCACAAATAGCTGTCGGTATGTGCTATAATGGGTGCATTAAGCGTAACTAGGCGCCCAGAGAGAAATGCACCAAAAGAAAATGTGAAAAACATACACATAGTTGAATATATTAATGCTGCTGGGTTGTGCGGATTGACGATTTTCTATTAAGGACTTTTTTTTCTTGAAATTCGCGAGACCCGCTTTAAATGTGTCCACATGACAATTGAATTTCTGCTTTTGAAGGCATCAGCACCCACACATGTGGTTACATACAAACACCATCGTTTTAACTTTTCAGTATTATATTAAACTTTTTTTTATGCTGCCATATGATTAAAGAATTGTCAGCGCTTAAGGCATTTCGTCCCTCGTTGCTTTTAATTGGTAAATTTAATAAGAGGAATTAAAAAAGTCGGTCCGCAGATATCGCAATGTCATTGCTGCTGTCACTGTCACTGTCAGCACAATTAAAGCAAGACTTATATTACTCAACTTTTATGTATTAGGGTGGGCCACTTTTTATTAATATTATTATTATTATTTTTTGAAAAAGTATAAGCATTAATCTATGTGCGAATCAAAATTCAAGGAAAAGTGAAATTTCTACGAATATGGGCAATAAAAAATATGTACCCATATTGCTGTAATATTTGTACTACCCTAGTGAAAATACCAACTACCCACTTCCAATGCAGCTATACAAAATTACGCACTTTAAATGGTTATGTATTTGTACCGTTGTGTGTTTTCGTCTTTAGTTAATTAAATTGTCTGCAATTACTGCTTTATTTTATTAGATTGTTAATAATTACGTGGCGGTTATGAGAATGGCGGCAGTGATCAATTTAATTACGCACAACTAACCCACTCAACTTACATACAAATATTCTTACAGATTTTTTTTTTGTATGTTTTTCATTAAATTACTTGTTTAGTCATCATTATACCTTCATCAGCCACATGTGAAGGTTACGAGTGTAATTTGGGAAAGCATGACTAACGGCTCATTGTTTTACGATTTTGGCAGCTCTGCATGATATTTATTCTTTTATCATGATTTATTTCTGGTAATGCTTTGGATAGACTTTTTAAAATTGTCAGGAAAACATAACCAAAAATATTTTAGAATATCAAACACCCAACAAACAAAGTCTTAGTCCTTTCCAAAACCTAAGTAGATGTTACGGAGAAAACGTATGTGGAGAAAATATTTTTATAATCTGAAAGAGAATAGCCTGACTTCGCTTGGAATCAATTGGCGTCACCTTGCGTCACGATTGGTTTTTTGAGAAACCGCCATTTTGTCAAACTATTTTATTTTGCTTATTCCTTCGATTTACTTTACTAAATTTAACCTCACTTTAACGAAATCTGTTTGATTTTTTTATTTTAGAGGATCCAGTTCAGAGAGAGAGTTTGCGGTCACCGCAAAACTCTATTTTGAAAAGGAGCTCCCGGAGATCAGCTGTAGTTCGCTTCCAAATAAATATTTTTATTAATACTACGTCTTAAAATACGTTAAAAGATACCATAATATGTGTTAAAAAATTTTGGATTAATAAATTAAAATTCTTCTCAGAAAAAAATCTGGAAAATTCGCTTTGTTCCACCTCTAACTGTAATAACGCCTTAAGTGATAACTCGAAAAATATTTAATATTCTTTCAAAAAATTTACTATCTAATCTTCAAGTCTATAGAAACGTAAGTTTTTTGGCATGAAAAAACTGAATTTAGAGATTTTCAAGAATTGAACTTTTCAGTCAAATCTGGAGTGCTGGATTATTTAAGAAAATCCGTCTTTGCAGAACAAAAATTCTCAAAAAATCGATTTTTTTCGTAGAAGGAATGTACTACTGTGCCCAATATAAGGTGACATTTGAATTTAAACTGCGCGCGTCGAAGGATTTGGAGAATTATTTTGTTGGTAGACTGTCAGTCACATTTATGTCAAATTTCATGTCAAAAAAATTTCATTAGTGTTTGAGATACGTGTCGTTTTGTGAGCTGCTAAAAGTTTTTCGTTTTTTGCGATGTCGAAATTTGTTGAGCAAAGAATTTGCATTAAATTTTGTTTACGGAATCAATTTTCTGCTGCGGATACGTTGAGGATGGTGCAGAAAGCCTTTGGTGATGAGGCTATTCTAAAAAAATGTTTACAAGTGGTATAGTGAGTTCCAAGCCGGCCGTGAACGTGTCGAAGACGAAGAGCGTCCAGGCGACCATCAACCGACGAAGCTCACGTTCAACAAATCAAAGATTTGGTGTTGAAAAACCGTCGATTAACAATTAGAGACCTTGCTGATGAAGTTGGCATATCGAAAGGCTCAGCCAATACCATTTTGAAGGATGTTTTGGGCCTCAAGCGCGTCAAATCTCGACTGGTACCGAAAACATTGAATTTTTTGGAAAAAAGGCGTCGCGTTAAGGTGTGAAACGATGCTTTCCGACTACAGGGTGTCATGAAATGCATTATAACTGGCGATGAGACTTGGATCTATGCTTACGACCCCGAAACAACCGATCAATCGAGCGAATATCGTGCCAAAAGAGAGCCGAGACCAAAAAAATCGCGCCAAAGTCGCTCAAAAATCAAGGTCATGTTGACTGTTTTCTTCGATTATCGTGGTGTTGTGCATTATGAATTCCTTCCAACCGGTCAAACAGTCAACAAGGAATATTATTTGAACGTTATGCGTCGTTTGCGTAACACTATCCGCCTAAAAAGGCCGGAATTGTGGAAAGACAATTCTTGGTTTTTACACCACGATAATGCACCATCCCATACTGCCCTCGTAATTCGTGATCATTTCGCCAAAAACTCAACCCATATCGTTCCGCAACCACCGTATTCACCTGATCTGGCGCCGTGCGACTTCTGGCTGTTCACCTAGCTCAAAAGAACGCTCCGGGGATACCATTTTTATACGATAGAGGAGATTCAAGCCGCAGCGAAGACGGAACTGAAGGCCATCCCGGAAAATGACTACAACCAGTGTTTCGAAGATTGGAAAATCCGTTGGCATAAGTGCATTGCATCGGGAGGGGATTACTTTGAAGGGAATGAAATTGATTTGGAAGAATAAATAAAGAATTTTCAAAATAAATACAATGTCACCTTATTTTTTGGGCACAGAGTATATAACCCTTTAAGTTGAATCAAAGAATACAATCACTGCAGAGATTTTTATCTTTAATACTTAAAATCAAGAAAATATATTTAATACAAATTTCTGAAGACATCAACTTCGTTCGCGACTTTTTCTTTTATAGCAAAAATGTGAAAAATTTCTCCAGTGAATCTAAATATGGCCTTTCAGAAATTAGTTTTTGACCTTAAAATATGTGTGTGTAATATTTATTACTTATATTTTTATAACTCTATGGGCGATAAAATTTCTAAAATTTTAATTAGTACATGTGCGTGAGTAATAAAACAAACTCACAAAATTTAAAATGATAAGCACAGACACAATTACTACAAAACGTCAAAGAAAAACACATTGCTATAGCCACACAATATTTTCTAGAATTTAATTCAAAGTCAATACACGAAAATATACAAAGCAAAGTAAATTCAAGCTGATAAAACGAAAACCACGGTGTTGTTAAAGCAAAAAACAGGAAATGCAATATGAGTTCCCGCCACAAAAGCCAATTCACGCTGTGCAAACAATTTATATGCAACGCACATACACACACAAATCTTTGCACAAAATTGCAACTCGCACTTACCAACATTGCATAAATGTGCTACAGAAGGCGTTTGAAATTCGCAGAATTACAGGCATAAGTACGGCATACAACATTTTCAGCCAAAGCGTAGCGTCAGGCAGGAAGCTAGCATACAAGCACACGCACTTGCAAGCGCATTGCCATATTTTCACACACAGGAAACAATTTGCTAAGCAGCCAAAGCAAACAATTTTGCTGTGGTAGCTAAACATTGAACTTGAACTTGACCCTTCCTTCCTTGAATGTAGGTGTGAGTGTGCACATGAACGCAAGCGCACGTGTGTGTGCGTAAGCAACAAGTAGTTGGGCTTGCTGATTGAGTGTAATGGCTGTTGCCGCGGGCATCGCACTATCAGTGACAAGAGCAGCGCCAACAAACAATACACAAAATCTACAAAAATGTGGGCAAATACTTTTGAAATAAATTTTTCAGTTCGCATGTGTTCAGGAATGTACATAAATATAGAAATACACTGCCACTGTCAGACACATAGCTGAGATGAACTTGAGATAGAATTTGGCGCAGCGCTAAGAACACAGCAGAATATAAAAAATTCGAAATCACATTTTAAATCTGAATAAACATTTCGGATTCATAATCAAAAAGCTATAAAGTGCAATTAAAAAGTAAAAAAAAAAAAATAAAAATTTACTTGGTTATATTTTTTTTAAATTTGCTTACCACAATTCAAATGCGTTGAGTTATTTACGGAATGAATGCGCGCAGACAAATGTATAAATAAAATAACAATAAAATAATTAAAATAAAACACTTCAGTGATATGTTTAAATGCATGCACGTACCATTAACGTATAAATACGGTGAATTAATGTGCATATATATTATTTTGCTTGAACAACAATAACAATTTGTATGGCACTGTGCCAAGTGAAATGAAATTGAAAATTATTGCGTACATTTGGGTATATATTTATATGGCTAGAGAACACCCCGCGGTGGTCTAGAGTGCAAAAATGCATACATATAAACATATACATATGTATAAATGCATATTTTGGTTTGAAAGTGAATTTTTGCAGACAATTGAGAAGATAAGTTATACAATTCAAAATATTATACATTATTATTATGAAATATTTTGCTTAAATACATTAGGTTCAGACGATTGTTTACAAGATAATCTTTAAAAAAGTCATAATTTCAGAAAAAAGAATTTTTGGGACCTCGCTGAATTTCTAAACTGGGAAAATTATTTTTTTTCATATATACGCTTTTAAAAGAAAATATATAAATTGTTTATAAAATTTTTGTATGAAACCGAGTTTCACGATTGCAAAATAAAGAAAAAATATTGTCTTATTATTTAATTATTATTTATATTTGTAACATATCAATAATATAGTACTAAATTCTCAAGTTAATCAGAGTGATAGTTTTTGAGAGACAGCCTTGAAAAGCTGCCCGTTCCACATCAATTATGTATGTATTTATATAGTCACTTAAAACTTTAAAAGTGTTTTTCTTGTTTTTTCCAAGTCGGTTGTTTAAATTTGACTTTTACACAGGTCTTCGACACATAATTTATAAGGTATTGAACCAAAGATTTTTTTATTCAAAAACAACAATGAAATCAGAGTATAACCCCGGTACAGTTACAGTTAAAAACTACTAAAAATGCAATAAATCAATAACTAAACACACCGGACCGTTAAATTTTACTTCCAGAATGATATGAGAGGCCTTATTGAAAAGCCGGTGCAAAAATTAGACAATGGGCGTGGCACTGCAGATTTTTCGGTGAAATCTCATATCTCAGGACCCGACTTTCCGATTTAGGCAAAATTTTCGTATGTAGCGTTCTCATCTTCCTATATCACAGTACGAAAATGAGCGAAATCGGACCACAACTACGCCTAATTCAACTACTCCTAATTTCACTATAGCACCATTTTAAAACCCCAAATAAGACTCAGTCAAATAACAGGATATCTCATAAAATTAAAAACATGTTTTACTAAACAGCATACCTTTGCAAAATGAAATTGATTTTGTATGTTCCTTAATGAAACCCAAAATTTTAAATGTGGTTGCTAAATGTTAAATAGTCATAATTAGAGTCGATACGTATAAAGATTTTCATTTTGACAAATCGGTATGCCAAATTTTTCGGTACAGTGTTTGAGTTAATAGAGCATATATATATAGAAAACACCCGAACTTAGCTCTTTCTTACTTGTTTCTTTTTATTTTTGATGATCCTTTAAAAAGCTGTTTGTTTTGAATATTTTCCTTCAAAAATTTCACAAAATTTTTGTTGTTATTCTGGGAATAGGAAAATGGAAACCAAATTTTTCTCTTACAGGCTTTACTAAAGATGAATTTGAGTGCATAAAAGAATTGTTTTTAAATTTGAATACAAAATTTTATAAATTGAAAAAATTGTAAGACCCTGAAATTTGCTTTAAGCCAAAAATCCTAGACTGGTCTTTTTAATTAACAAAATACATTTTCTTCACAAGTTTCACTTCTGCTCGTCGGTAAAAGATGGTATAATTTAAAGTGGATACAAAATTTAAAGATTTGGTACAATTCTAAGAAACAAGAACTAAAGAATTCTATTGATTAATTCACAAAAGCTCTAAATAGTACGTTTAGGTATCATTTTTAAAACAAATTTTAATGCAAAAATCTTTAAGCAAGTTTCACATAACTCATACGCCACGGTGTATCAACACATTTCTTTCTTTCACATAAAAACTTGGAAAAGTGAGTTTATAGCCTAAAGCTAGCAAATATCTGATCTGTAGTTGTGTATATAATATATGTATAAGTAGTTATTCACCTGTATATCTATATCTTTTTATTTGTTGAATATTTATATTTGAATTATTATTCAAGTAACTTTTATTGTTACACTCTTTATAATTAAAATGCAAATTGCCAACCATTTAGCGTTGCTATCTTTCAACTATAAATAGACTGAGGCCTGAATGCATCTAAGTAAATATTTCTATAAAGCAGATGCTGGGCACAATTGAAAATGCAATCAAGTGATTAGCAACGTTTTAACGCCTGGTTTGGTGCCTTGTTTATCAAGAAGCAAGCGCGGGAGTACAAAGTAAATAAGTGCTAGCACGCTTATCTATACTAACACACATTATAAAAAATACATTTCTAGGCATTGAATACATTTTGAGGAGCAAGTGAAAATTTCCATAAGTTTTCGCAAGAGGGCTCACGAGTGGCACTTGGCTGTGAATTAAGCATTTGTTTGTGGAATGAAACGCTTAAGGGAAATGTAAACATATAATATTTTTAACTGCTTTATTTTTAAAAAATTTTATGTAAATATTTATTTTGAAATTTATTGAAATCGATAGCAATACTGTGATATAGTGCATAATGCCTACAATTTATTTAAATGTGGCAAACGTGATTCACTGCTGGAAATGGAAATATTACTTATGTTTAAAAAAAATTGAGATAAGAGAAGTGTAGAAGTGATTACAAATATGCAGTCTTGAGTGCCGGGGGGGTTAAACGCCAGCTGGAGTGCGAAATCTAGAGTACAGAAACTGAAACATATAGTTGAGATCAGCAGCGCTGTAAACGACCTGCCGTGGTCTGTTCTACATAACCAGAACGCAACTGAAATTTTTTACCGTACGAACACTGCCAGCTTGAATTTTTCAAATTATTTTAAATTAATTAAACAATTAAACTTTCTGCAGTATAGTCACTTTGTGAGTTGCTAGTTCAACCGCGAACCTGAAAGGGAGTTTATAATATTATAAAGCTTCGAATATTTATATTTTTTATTTCACAAAAATACTATACATTTCTGAGTGCTCAACAATGTACCAAATCTATGCACAAGCTGGGAGTTAAACTTTATTTACATGTTGATGCATTTTTGTATTTATTTTTTATATATGTATATATGTTAATATATACTTTAAATATTACGTGTTCCGTATTTACTGAGAAGTGTGATATGCAGTTGTGAAATTATCGTCTAAGTATCAATATAAGTAGCTTACAAGTGTGAAACACATCCATACAGTGTATTGATTTTCTGGCAGAACAAGTGGAGTCTAACGAAACTTTGTTCGTGATCTGTTAATTAGTGCTACTGCAACAGATGTTTGTTAAAGCTCATTGAAGCGGTGTTCGGTAATACAGGTATTTACTAAGTGTCTCATCATTTTTTTTTTTTGGTTTTGTTTTGAAAAGTGACATGTGATTTAAAGCTTTCATTTTCTATACAAGTTATTCCTAAAATACTAGAAACGAACTTTTGTTATTTAAGTTACTATAAAATCTCAAATCAAGTTTCACGTTAAATAGGCTTAAAAATTTTCATATTTCTGTATTTCGTCTAAACGTTCTGACTTCAAGTTTAAGAAAACAATAGTACGAAATGGAAAATCGTTTATTCAGTAAACAGAAGCCTAGTCTGATTTTCTAATCAAGCGTTTGTTTTAAGGGGTTATACACATTTATGAGTTTCAAAAAATCGAATTTTATTTTTCCTTGTATATCGAATGTATATACATATGTATACAAGAATATATCCTCTGAAAATTTGAAGTTGATACTGCAAATAGTTTCCGAGCAATGAGTGCATTTGGGAAATTTTTTTTAACTTTTGAAGTTTTAAAGGGCTTTTCTCGTAACGCTGTTTTCTGAGTCAGTGAAGAAAATTTCTCTAAAATAGCTGAATATATCTGTAAATCGGTAAAGTAAATAAATAATGATTGAAGAATAAGTAAAAATTTTTACAAAAGGAAATTTTCCTTATTCCTTTGCTATATTTTTCTTGATGGAAGGCCAATTTGTCAAAAATGAAAATTTTTACTAATTCTTCAATCATTATTTATTTATTTACCTATAGAAATTTTTTTTTATTTTTTGGTTTTAGATTTTAAGATAATTTTAAACAGAAAAATCTTCCTTTCCGCAAGACACCTTTTTTTCGAATGTCCTCTCCGAGATCGGTTATGGGATCAAAGGAACCCAACATTTTTTAAAATGAATCGCCGATTATTAAAATACGCTACGCTCAACATTCTAAACATCTATACGATGGTACGAAAATGGACGATGGAGTTGGTGCTGGAATATACTGTCCGGAGTTAGGCATATTGCAATCACTGCAGAATACTACAAGCTGAAGTCTTTGACCACAGAGGCCGCAGAGTCTGTTAAAATTCGCGTCAAGCGCAGGCAGTCGAATGGAAGACTACTCCTCTTGGACCTAGCAACTAAACTCCAACCAGCAAATTGTTCTATGCGTTGCTTATTAGCCTTCCAGATTAACCTAACCTAACCTATTTCTTTATTGAGTAAAATGTCTCTTAGAAATCTTCATAAAACCGCGTTTTTTCTGACTGACAACGGAATAAAGCATCTGAATGCACTGTATATTCTGCCTTCCACTATTTTATGCTATCATTTGTAAGCATTTGGCCATTAACATATTTCAATACGTTGGTACATATATGTAAATATGTACATAAAGCTTGTTAAGGTATGCTCTGTGGTGTATTACTCATGCGGCTATTGCATAAGCTACGAGTTGGACTAATTAACACAGTTTTGCTTCACTCTTTATTAGTTCATATTTCCATGCTGGCTGTAAAATGTGAAATGTTATTATCTAAGTTCTTTTTTAAGAGAAGAAAGAATTTGTAAGAAAATTATACATGTTACAGAATACAAAGTAAAAATCGATAGATAATTCAATAATTATTTTAAAGAAGTGAGCTCCTTACTTCTAAAATTCATTAGCTGGTATTTGACAAAGACTTTCAATAACAGATGTTGTTTATGTTTTGAGGAAAAAACTAAAATCTGATTACAACTATCTTAATTCTTGAATCATATTTGGTTATACTATATATCATCAGTTTCCCTTGGGCTGAAATCAAAATGTATTTATTAATTCTTCATATTTGAATTCTACTATACAATTAAGTTAATATAAATTATCAGAACGATCATATGAGGCGAAGAAATTTCGATTAAATGAAATTAAAACGAATTTCGAATGATTTATATGCCACTTTGACTTCTGTATGCCTAAATTGTATATATACATACATATATGTACATGCATATACTCATATGTTATGAAATCGTCGGCGTTTAAATTAAAGCGCGAAATTTAACCGAGAGTGCGTTAAAATTTCAATGGTTCAACAGAAAATTCCTCAAAAAGTACTATTTATGCCAATGTAAGGTTCAACAAACCGTTGAACTAGAAAAAAGGCATGACTAAGTGGTTTATGATTATTTTACGAGTACGAGTGCGAGTACTCACTTCTATTTTTTTGTTGCTTTTTTATTTAATCGCCTATTAAGTGAAGTCTTCGCAAATTCTTGCTGAGTTGGCTGGACAAAGTGAAGTTCATTGTGCTTTATTGGAACGAAAGACGCACATACATGTATGTATGTTTATACAAGAATGAATTGATACGTAACCTATATGTGTAAATGAATATGTATAAAGCTCGGCTGACTTTTTGGTAAGCTTAAATTAAATAAAAACTAAAAGCAACTGTTTCTAAGTGAAATTCTAAAATAATGTTTGTCTATTTAAGAATTCAAATTACTTACTCGAAGGCCAGAAAAAACGCTTTTTTTGTGATTTTTTTTTAATATTATATAATGAATAAACAAAAATAATGCTAACAGCGCATTTACAGAATTTAATGTATTTGTTATAACTTAATAATTGGCGATTATTTTGACCAATTTTGTTTCACCGATCTCCAGGAAGACCAACAAAAACAGGTGTCTGACGGTTGGAAAGGAAGATTTTTCTGCTTAAAGTTATTTTAAATCCAAAAACCAAAAATATTTATTATAAAAATGGATTAACACTGATAAAGACAGAAGGAAATGATTTTTTTTATTTAAAATTATTTTAATCCAAAAATGCGTTTTTTTTTTTTTTGTTAAAAAATTACAAATCTGAGTGATTGGAAAAATCGATTTATTTTATTAAAAACCTTACTGCTTCGATCATTACCTGAAAAATATTCTAGCATACGCTAAGCAAAAAAAACTCGAAATAGAAACAAAATCTAATATATTTTCAAGTAATCAATGTCTTTTTGTTTTCGTGATAACATATAATATTACTTCAAACATATATTCCCAAAATTGCATTTAAATATTATATAATTATGAATTATTCAAATAATTAACTTCATGCATTTTTTACTCTTTTTCGGCTTGACACCATTTACGTGCAAGTACAAAATTAATTTCAGATATTTAAAATCGCTTAGCTATTCCCGTGGAGTTTCACTTTTAGCTATTATGAATTGGAATTGCGTCACCTTTTTTGATATACAAAACGAATAAATATCACCAACAATATAATATGGTTACTATGGCGCTGATTTGATCATGTCATAGGCTAATAATAAAGAATGTTCCACTAAAGCGAATGGAAATTAAAACAAAACGCTAAATTGTAAAAAAAAGCATTTTTTTCTAACAAAATTTTATACAAATTTAAAAATTAGTTGGAGAAAAAACGCGAAATATGAGCGTGAAATATTTGCTAAGTGACTGAAACGAAATGTGACAGCATAAATTTAACAATTTACTAGAGGGGAAATGGCTAGCTGACAGAAATTAGGCATACGAGACACACAAATTGTCTCGTTCACTGGTTGTGCATGTGTATGTGTCTCGAAATTTATTATTTCACTCAACTTTTATAGTCTCAATACAGAATATGGCACGCGCGACCAACTCGAGCTTTGTTTAATTGTGATAAATTTCAAGGAATAAAACTAAGAGTGATGACATTATATATATATATAGTTCATATACATACCTTTAGTGAAAGTAGCTGCAATGGAAAGAGGAAATTAAAAGAGATTAGAATCAGTTTTGAAATTATTACAGGCAATAAATATATTTGATGAGGAGGTAGTTAAATGACACCGTTTAAAGAGTAAGTCGGATGGAGAAAGTATAAAGAATTAGTTTTATAATCTTCTAATCCATGGGGATTGTTTGGAATTATTAACAATAAAAAGATTTTAAACAATATATAAGTATTTCAGAGGTTTCTTAAAACCCTTAGGACCTCCGATCTCCGTTTGTTGCAAGCCCGTCAAAAGAAAGGAGAAGTAAAAGCATGTACTTGAGGTGGAAATATACTATTTGAGAGATTGTTAAGGACATTTTTTTATAAGAAACATACAAACAAATTTTCTTTCTTAGAAAAACCAATAATTTTTTTTATTCTTTAAGGGGGCATTTTACTCTAGAAATTTGAAATATTTGATTTGTTTTTATATATTTAAAGTTTAGACTTTCAAAAATATGACCTTGGAAGGATTTTTCAAAATTCGACTTATTTTCGGAGATACAGCCGATTTTGTGAGCTGGCGTTCGTGTTCACTAGATTTGTCTCCTAAACTTTAAACGCGTTTTTCTCGAAACTACTTTTTTCCACAACCGAATTTACTTGAAATTTTGTGTGAACCTTCTTTATATAATCCTTTATCGTTCCTACCAGCATCGTGTCAAAATTTTTGTTTTTAATATTTTAAAAAATTCAGGAATTTCAAAAAAAGCGTAAAAAATGATTTTTATTTTCAGGCAGTCGCCATTTTTCAACAAAAAAAAAAAAATCGTGTTCCCGGACTATAACAGCATCCTTACTGATTAAGAATTTCTTTTGTTTTTTTTTTTTTTTTTCATACCACTAGGAGAGTCAGGATCAATGTCACCAGGATGCGCCATTTTTTTTACACCTGTCTTCCCCCCTCCCCCTCTAATTATTTTATTTTTTAATATTTTTTTGTACAATTTTTTTCTGTATTCTTAAGATATCAATAAAAACACCATAAAAAAATGGATAGTAAAAATATTTTTGGTTTTTTTTTTAATAAAATTCAAAAAACTGCCCAAAATTTGATTTCTAGAGTAGAGAACCCCCTTAAAAATATTGCACGATCTCATTGAATTATCTAACCTCAAAATTATTCAAATTTTTACTTCTACTACTTTTGTCACATACTGTTATACCCTCTACAGGGTACATGTATTAAGTTTGCAACGAAGTTTGTCTTTTGGACCGTGCAAAAAGCTATATTGAAGCAGAAGGAGACTATTTTGAATAAAATAAATTGATTTTACCGAAAACCCCGTTTGCTCTGTTTTTTTTTAAGTCCTGTTTACTCTGGAGCACACCTTGTACGTAGCTTTGGTGCAGCCGAAATTAACTTTTTTCTTGTTTTTCTAATATTAATTTTTTGCGACAATGAGTCAAGGTTGCTCGTTTGTCATCATCACTTTTTGACGGAGTTCAGTAGCAACGAATAATATATGTATATACTTAGAAAAAAAATTATAAAAAAAAAAAATCAAATTTTGAAAAACTGATTTGGCATTGCTGTGCTGCTTTGCACTCAAGCCATTTCTGGCAGTTGAAGCTATTGTTCCTATTATTATTATTGTTGATGATGTAGTCAGTGAACATGCTATTTTTTGTGCAATTTACTTTGCAACAACACAGACATTTGGACACTTCAGTTAATTTTTGATTTCCTTTTATATGGCGTAAGCACACGAACAGCATATAGATTAGTAAGAACATGCATTCATAAGTAGTTTGGGTGGGTAGAATATATTTCGAGTACACAGATATAGGAAAAAAATTAAAAAATATTTAAAGATATAAAAAAACAAAATAAAAATATTTATAGATATAAGAATATAAAATTTTCAAATACAGCTAAAAAATTTTGAAAACACCTTCATATTTTTAGATATTTAGTTTTGAGATGTAAATAAAAATTTCGCATTTAAAACTCCTTGAAAACATACAAGCAAATACTTAAGATTTACAAGCAAAATACAGGAAATATGAAAACTCACACCTTTTCCGCCATTTGTTTGTCTATCGTCAGTGATCAGTTCGATACACTTGCCATCCTCTTCTGACCATTGCATGCCGACAACTTTCGCACACAGCGTTGCATGCGCACTTAATTTGACAGTTCATGATAAATGAGCGCTAGCTAATTGTGCGCTTGTAAAAAACAGGCGAACAGGTTAAGCATACAAATTTTCCATATAATCTGTTGGTTGTTATGGAGCACGAAATTGAAAAGCAATGTTTACTCTGTATGTAACAATTAGCGGAGGAGAAAGTAAGTAAGTGTGCAATTTGTCAGAAAGCTAAATGAAAATGTGTTGAAATCAATTGGATTAAGTTGTTTTCGATAGCATGTAAGCTTAACAGATTTGAAGTTTATAGGCAGCAGCATAAAGTAGGATGAGATTTTCGGTGTACTAGAGAAGCATTCTAATATTAAATAGAAATCGAGTGTACTTATGTATATGTAAGTCAATAAGCATTTTGAAGTTTGTTGAGCAGTAATGTATTGATACGAGAAAAAAGCATGTGATGCCCGGCCTTTTTATAGTTTCGGGTTGTGCGAGAACCGATAAGTAAAAAAAATACCGACAAAAAATTGCTAAAGCTAAAAAAGTTTCGAGTTTTTAAGGATCGCTTTATGCTGAAATTCGTGGAGAGTCAATTCGGCTCCTTTCGCGGCAACTCTTAAAGAATTGAAGCCGCTAGACCTTCCTAATCCTCGATCTCGCTCTATGGCCTCTTGAAAAGTTTCAAGAAGATCCGACTTTCTCGAGCCAAAAGATGCTCATTTCTGGCTCAATGCGTGTGAACAGCAGGCTAGATTGCCACATTTGGGACGAACAGCAACCTGAAGAAGATTTAAGAGTCTATTTGCATCCAGAAAAAAAAAAAACAGTTTGATGTGGTTTATGGGCTGGTGGAAACCATCGATCGAAATTTCTTTAAAAATGATGCCTGTGAGAACTATACTGTCAATGGCGACCAACTATCTGATGCCTGAAATGGAAGCTCGTGATCTCGGTGATATTTGGTTTCAACAAGACAGCGCCACTTCCTAAATATAAATCACATCAATCAAAGGAATTATTGAGAGAACATGTTGGTGAGCAGATAGTTTCAAGTTTTTGGCCACCAAGATCATGTCATATCACGCCATTAGACTTTTTCCTGTAGGCAAATGTAAAGATTAAAGTCAATTTAGACAATCCCGCTTGGACTGATGACTTGGACCAAAACTTCACGCGGGTTATTCGCCATTTACCAGTCGAAATGCTTGAACGAGCCATTGAAAATTGGACTCAAGGTATAAATCATCTGAAACAAAGCCACGGCTAACATTTGAAATAGAAAATTCTTAAAAACTAAATGCCAAAGTATGTTCTTTCATATGATAATAAACACTTTCCATTAAATTTGAAATTTTTGCGTTTTGTCTTTAAAAAAGTAGAGAACTCGAAATGGATCACCCTTTACACTTGAGAGTCAATTAAAAACAAATTTTTATATTATGACAATAGCGAAATCGAAAAATCCCAAAACAAATGCATAAAACACTCGAAAGCAACTTATAATTAAGATTTATTCTTTCTTCAATCGCAATATTTTGCAATCGGCAATTATTAAAATATAATTAAACGTCTGTCGAAATACCAAATGATAACGACGAATAAAACTTATGAATCGTCATATCTATTATTTCATGGCGATCAAATTGATCGGCTTTACACCGGTTCGACTTTTAGCGCACGCAAATGTTTGTTGTACAACATTTACGTGATGGCCATATCTGTCACAAGGCTGTCACTGATTTACGCTAGTGTGACGTTTTAATGATCGCATCAGTGCTTAAAAATAGTTTACACACATTATTTGTACCAATAGCACGTACACACATACACACATATGAATATATATGCAGGAGGTACAAAAGGCATGACAGCCGCATATATGTACATATGTGTGTATGGATGTAATTTACTCATGTTCGCAGTCACACCAGCACAATCGGTTTATAACATCATGTCGACATGACAAACGTTTACGGCATGCAGTAATGCGTCATTTGCTTTCGACTTTTGAACGTCATCAATTTTCAAGTGTCAAAGTGAGTACATTTTTTCAAAGTTTTGTTTTTTCCTAAATCTAATATTTAATGCATCAGCGGAAAAATCGACAAGTCAGCAAATAACTTCAGTTTGTAAATCGATAGGCATCGCTCGCAGCTGATTAATGCAGTTCGATTGTTGCCTTTCTTACTCATTTACATTTCTCATACACAACTTTATATAGTTACATACACATTTATATATACATATGTATGTAATTGTACATGAAACCGCAAAAGCCGGCAAAATGTAACTTTATACTTGCCACTTAGCTGGTCACATACACTCGTACCAAAACACATAACTGCTCACATACACATACATAGGAATAATTAGCAAAATGCAGGTATGCATCTACCCACAAACCGCACACACCCACCTGCCAATACACAGTTAAATAGTTGCATCATTCAGCAGTTAAAACAACAACAACATCACACACACACACAATAATACATTTGACAATTGTCATGTGTCAGGGATTGTCAGTGAGGCGACACTTATCTATTTAAGTGGCTCACTCACTGCTGCAACGACGACCTGTTGCTGCGGCATACTAACGATTTACTGTTTTTGTTGTTGTATAATAATGTAAACTGGCGGCGTACTCATTAAATGTCATTAACACCTTTTATACATGTTTTGTTTTGTTGTTGCCGTGATTGTCGCTACTCTTGTTTGAAAAATTAACACTGTGTACATTTATCATTTGGTCTGTCTGTTTGCATTGCATTTGCACAAATAAATGGCAATTAATGCCACTTCTTGCAACTTTTTTCCAAGTGCCATGCAAAACAGAAATAATAAATAAATAAATTAAATTAATATTTGCAGTAGCGAAATTGGTATTCATCGCGAATATGGCGAAATAATTGCATATTTGCAATGCAAAGTTCTATTCTAATGAAGGACTAATTATGAGGAGTCCCATACTAGTGTTGAGTGTAGCATAATCAATACTTTTTGGATGACAATTTAACCACTTTAGTTTAAAAAAGTTAATAGTATTCAAGTAATTATTTTATACCTGAACCGTTAAAGGGTTATGCCACGAAGAGTGAGTGAAGTAAAGTTTTAGCTAATATTTTTTTTTAATTATACTCTGAGGAGGGTATATTAGATTCGAGGATTTTTTTACAATGTGCAGTGCAGTGATACAATTCTTATAACACCAAAAGAAAACGAACGAATGTTAAAAGTGTATAATGATTGTTCACCTAGAATTAGAACAGTAGAAAGAAGGGTTGCTGAATTTAAAAGTGATCGTACAAGCTTTTAAGACGATTCACGTGAAGGACGTCCAAAAACCGCATCAACACCAGAAATCGTATTGACCGAGAGAGATTTATTAGAGGCTCTACACATATCATTAGGCAGTGTGAGCCATATTTTAAGTGAAATTTTGGGTTTTAGAAAGCAGTGTGCGCAATGGGTGCCGCATTCGCTAACAATGGAACAAATCCACTTACGAATGCTACTTTCTCAGCAACATTTGGAGCGTTGTAAAACGGATAGGGTGGATTTAGTGCGTCAATTCATCACTGTGGATGAATCTTGGGTCCATCACTAAGATCCTGAATCAAAACAAGAGGCTAAAGAGTGGTGTGAACCTGGTTGTTCGGCTTCGAAACGAGTTCGTGTCCGGAAATTGGGCAAGAAGGTTATGACATCAGTGTTTCGGGATGCGAGAGGAGTTTTGTTTGTGGATTACTTGCAAACTGACAAAAAATTTATTTCTGAATATTTTTGCAACCATTTGGACCAGTTGAAGGAAAAAATTCGTGAAAAAAGACTCGGTTTGCAGAAGAAAAAAATTCTTTTTCATCAGGACAATGCACAGTGTCACAAGAACATTTTGACAATGGCTAAAAATCATAAATTAAAGTTTTGAATTGTTGGAGCATCCACCGTATTCACCATATTTGGCCCTACCGACTTCCATTTGTTTCCAGAACTCAAAAAATTTATGCGTGACAAGCGTTTTTATCGAATGAAAATGGTCATAACGGGTGTTGAAGCTTATTTTGCAGGCTTTTCGGATTCTCACTTCAGGGATGGGATCCACAGATTGAAGGATCGTTGCAACAAGTATTTTAATGTTCAGGAAATTTTCATAAAACTGTGTTTTTCTTATCAAACGACAAAACTTATGGAACAACCTGGTAAATGTATCCCTAGATTCAGCAGTAACATCTTAGAACTATATTTCTATAGAACTAATAAATTCGAGCCAATGTCAGCCAGGAGTGAAGGAATGACAAATATCCTATTAGTTTCCGTTCAGCCACCGCAAGACCAGAGGTAGCAGCGCAAGAAAATTTGTTTTCTGTGATTATTTACGTATTGTTCTTAAAAAATTTCAAAATAACATAATTTAAAACGTTGTGTTTATAATATTTGTCCAGCTATGGAAGATGTGCGGCTGTAGGACTGTCCGTAATATGGAAATTTCATTGTATACCCTCTCTATCTCTTCTTACTCCCTCTGTCTTTGATATTAGCTTTGCTCAAAACTATCTGAATATTGCCAGTGGAGAAAGAAAATACTGAAAGAGTATGGAGTATATTTCGTTGTCATTTTGTCCTCTATTTCAATGACCAGCATTCAGAACTCTCACAAAGTAAATTTTGTCTGATAATAAAACTGCATTGCAAAACACCATTATGATTTATATATTCCCCCAATTGAAATTGTTTTTTTTTTTTAATGTCCAATAAAAATTAATATTTCCATGTTTATAGGTATTTCAAGTCGAAAATAATATAACAGTAGCATAGTTTCTCCATTTAAAAATAAAAACACCACTCATATCCAGCGCTTACTGTACCCTACATGCATAAATTCGTAATAACACTTCGTTTTATTTCACAGACTGAATGACTTGCACTCAAAAACTGTAATTACTTGGCTTTCTTTGAACCAAATTTCAGTAATAATTACAATGATTTGACCTCAGTGTGGCATAAAAATATATTTCTTAACACTTTTCATTTAAACCGCATATTAATAAACACATTTTACTTTCATTTCAGTATTTAAAGAAACGCTATTGAAAAGGCATTGCATGAACGTTGAACTCATGCTTTCATTCATTTGCAAATTTTTGCTAAATCTTTCACATCGAATAGCTTAAAAAAAGCCAAGCGTGCATGCTACCCTTCAATCCGAATGAAGTAAGCAGAAAAAAACAAAGTTAATACTCATTGTACATAAGCGAACGCTGCAAGTAAATATGTAAATGACTTTGCTGTTTGCTTTTTGCCAAAGTCTACAACCAGTTTTAACGGCATTGAAATTAACATACGCGCGAGTTCATTCAAAATTCACAGGTATACACATACTTACAAACAAACAAACGCATGGTCTACTATACAGGCGGACATGCATATGCGCATGCGCGAAAACGTTATGTGGGGCCACTGGTGTGAGTAATTCAAAAATCATACGATTTTGGGGTTTGAAAAAAAGACGAGAAAAAAAATTTCCTTCAATTGTGCCGAAGGTTTAATACCCTTCACAATTAAAAAATTTCCATGCAGGAACTTCGTTTTGAAAGGTCAGTTTGTATGGTAGCTATATGAATAGTAATCCGATCTGAACGAGTTGTTCGGTGTCTGGAGCGCTGTCTTGGAAAATTACCTACAGCAAATTACGAGAAGATATCTTGTCAAATAAGAAAGAAAGCTTTCAATGTAAGAACTTAATTTTTATCGTTCAGTTTGTATGACAGCTATATGCTATAGTGCTCCGATCTGAATCATTTGTTCGGAGATTAACTGTAGCATGTGGTCATTAATCCATGCAACATTTTGCGGAGATTAAGTATCATATAAAAATTAGTATTATATAAAATAGTTTTTCATATAATGGTTAGATTACGACGGATCAGTTTGTATGGCAACTATATGCTCGGGTGGTCCGATAGCGACGATTTCGGCTAATAAGCAACTTCTTGGGGAAAAAATAACTTGCGTTGAATTTCAGATCAATATCTCCAATTTTGAGGAACTAGTTCTAGTATCCACAGACAGATGGGCATAGCTAATCGAGCTCGTATCGTTGGTCATATTTATATGTATATACCTTTTAGGATGTTATAGGTTTGTTTGCAAACTTCAAATACCTTGTTAAGGGTATAATAAATATGTGTATATATACACATACTCGTATATGTATATGCATAAACAACTAAACCAACAAATCATTTCAACGGAAGCAACAGCTTTAAAACCGGAGTTTGATGAACAAATTTAGAAAAGACAAAATGAGTTTGTCTGCTCGCACACACATTAGCGCTTAGGTTGAGCATATTTACATATGTATTTACTGTCTCTAGAAGAAGAATAGAATTCGCAGAATTGCCAAAATGAAAATTTAAATAAATTGCCGCAAGCACTCTTCAAAATACACGAAATGTATCTTAGAAATCCACTTACAACTACATAGACACAAGTACTCGCGCGTGTATGCGCGTCTACTAATATCTACAGAGTTTTGTATGCTCGAACTCGCTCTTCATTCAATCCACTTTTCTTCAAACTGAATTCACCAACACACACACAACACATGCTGCTTCTGTCTCATATGTGCATTGTTTGTGCAAATTTATTTTGCCACTTAACGTGTCGCTCGCTTAATTCTGCAGCTTTAAAGTGCGTTAGTTTAAATTTTGCATAAAATTCGTGGCAAACGTGTTCTAAACACCGAATATATGAGGATGAAGAGCTGAAAGTAGACTACTTACTTTGTACTTTGTTGGGCAATCTTTTTTACACTTTAATTAATTTCGGCATTTTTTTGGGGGTTTTCATATAACGCTCATTGAGCAAATTAGCACAGCAGCGGCAGCAGAGCGGAGAAATGGTTCAATTCAGCGAAACAGTCTTGTCACGGTGAGAACTCGTTAAACCACCACGTAAGTGACGGGATTAGGTCAATGTTATTAAAAACAACAGTTTATATGTACGTGTCTATGTTATACTCATGTGTCATATGGTTGCTGGCATTGCCAAAAAATTGTGTTTTTTTTTTTTTAATTTTAAGCTCAGGGTTGTAAATTGCCAGGTGTGGCTGTGACAACTTTCAGCTGCTGTTTACGTGTTAGCTTTTCGAAAACGCAGACATAATGTACATCTGCGCATGCGCAAACGGAAATCATTAGTTGGATGCGTCGAAAGGCCGTTCATACATACAAAACGTATGTTTTTTACATAAAAATATGGAATTAGTTACAGAGAGCCCAAAATGCATTACCTTAATGTACATAGAGATATGAAGAGGGAATTTTTGGAGGTATATACATTTTTAGAGGCAAGGATGCAAAAGTAAGCTCACTTTTAATGAAGATTTTCCCCGGAAAAAAATTTAGAAATTGTGGAAATTTATAATACCTATTTTCAAACCTCGGATTAGCTTATACAGCTGATCCTAAGGATATACAGATCCTATTTCATAATTGTTAAGATATTTTATTGGAAAATAAATTTCTATAACTCTAAAAAAAACTTCCTTAAGGGGTCGTCTCAGTATGACCCTCCGAAAAATCACAGATTTTCGCATTTTTTTTTAATGTTGAAATAACCTAATAAGTCCGATTTTTTTATAAATAAATACATTCATGAATACAAAATGATTTTTTATCTTTATTTATTGGGTTGTTATAGTTGAATAAATTTTTGAAATAACAAGTATAGTAGAAAGGTCTTGTACTATGTTCACGATTGCGGCCGCAATTTTGGTTTAAATCAAAAAATTTAAAAAAGATGATTAATCTGTTGAAAGTCGTTATTCCGCTATAGAAGCTTTTTTTTTTTTTTTGAAATTTGACAAAAAGTTTCGAATTTTGCCCTTTTTTCGGCAGTTTTTCGTACAAAAAAATAGAAAGATTTCAAATGACGTTAAAAATGTTCGCTCCAAATTGGAACTAGATATTTTCAAGACTCTTCTTTTGCGAAAGGAAACCGTTTTGAAAAACACCCTTCTGAGAAAAAGGCGTTTGAAAATTGGAGTCGCTATGTTCCCCACACTGTTGTAGCGACCATAAAAATTTAAATTTCGATTTCAAAATTTGAGACAATAAACATTCTAGTGTATACAATCCGATAATATAAAAAAAAATCGGTTTCTCGAAAATTTCATACTGAGACGATCCCTTAAGATAAGGTAAATACTAGGAATGTTTATGGTTTAAACTCAGAGGTTGGAGAAAATTTTTTGATGGATTTGGATTATAACGATATCGAAGTCGAGACTTTTGCCGAAAGTTTGCTACTTGAAATAAATATTGCATTTTATGATCGGTTGAAATACCACTTATTTCGTCAAATTTTGATCTTTAGATAACGCTCTTTAAAAATTATGATTTTTTTTTCCTAAAAATATTAAGTGAGTAATTCATTTAGCAGCACTTGAAATTTGTATGAGAATGGTTAAGCATTTTTAAGTCTAGTCTGTTCTTTTGAACTTTTTATTCATCACATGCGCCAGATTTGGATCTTCCAAGGACTGCCTTTATATTCACATTTTCGACAAATGCTGAACCTTGATATCTGATGCTAAGGCACCCAGATATTTTAGTTAAATAAATATGTATGTACAAAGTACAATGACCAATCGTTAAAAGTCAACTATAATATTCTATAAAATTGTATTAATTTACCACATTTGCCTTGAGCTATACAATCAAATTAGTTTTGTATAAAAGAAATTGGAACAACTGTAAAAGATCATCTCAGTTTACACAAAAAACTTTATACGAGAATTTTATAAACCCATTTAAATGCCTACAATTCAATTAGGCGACATTTGATCAATTTTTATCTATGCATATATACACACAACCAAACACACAAAGAAATATAAAATTGCACTTGCAATAAAGAATATTTGAATTGAACTCAATCAGACGACCCAAAGTCGAACGATAAAGTGCACTCGATCAACGGAACAGAAGGCGGCGAACACGTGCGAGAACATACGTACAAAGGTATGTATGTACTATGTGTGCCATTTAGCAGCAGCTGATCGTAATATAAATGATAATTTTACTGATCGCTGATGATCGCTTACAGGCAGCAGCAACACAGAGGCATTGTGGATGCCACAATAGGCAAACAACAATTGCACAAAAGTGATAATAAAAGATTAAATATATGTGTATACAAGTATGTGTGTAGGTGGGTTCATATATATACACACACACATACTTGTAGGTAATTAGGTGCAAAAGATATCGCTGGTGCGTTGCAAATGTCGCCGTGTCGCATTACATAAATGAGTTGTAAATGAATTTGCATGCATTGTTGTGGAGGAACTGTTGAGTTGGGTGGCACGCCTATTAAATTTCATTTATAAACTTTTTTATTCATATCTTTTTATCTTTTTGCTATTATTTCACTAACAGACGTTCAATGTGCAGCATGGTGACTGATGAACTGTTTGGTCTTTGGCTTGTTCGTTTTGTTGTCATCGCCGCTGACAATTGACCAACCGTTCCATGTTTAATCCAAGTCAATTGTGGCGCACCGCATGTATGTATGTATGTATATATGTGTATAGACGCGTAGCTGGACAATCAATGCATGCATGGCTGCGTGAGTTGTTTGCTGTTGGACGGCTGCAGCTGTGGGAGGTTGCCGGTAGGCGTTTACATATAAGGCACATACTTATTGCCACATCCATTTTATCTTATTTTAGTTTTCGAATTTTATTTTTATCATTGGTTTTTACTATTTTTAATGCACTAACATCGTTTGCATTTGTGTGCATTTATTATGTCCCAGTTTGCCATAGAATTGTGTCTCTGTGTCATGCTTTGTGTGGCTGGTGCGGATATAGCGAATGATCGCCGTAAGGTGAGCAAACTGCAATGAATTGCCTGAGCGGCAAGTGGAGCTTGGTTGTGGCACGATACATTGTACCAATTGACGCGTGCTATACTGGCAGATACGAATAAAATGTGCATTGTAAATCACAGTCGCTGATTGGAACAAGCTTTTGTCAAAGTTTATATGTGTTGTTGTTGTGCTTAACCAACGGTAGTTTGCATATTTTTATTTCACAATTGTCACTATTTTGCATCAATAGTCTACCGAGAGACTTTCAGTAATTCAGCTGATTTAAAAAATACATGTAACCATGTACAAATAGAATAACGGTAAATTGTTGTTGTGTCTTAAACAAATGAAGATCACTAAAGTGCAAAGTATTAACAGAAAGAAACACAGCAAAGCAAGTGCGCCGTGAATGTCAGACAAAGGCTGAATTTAAAATGTCATAGCGTTCTGACCGGAACCCGAACATACTATTCAAAACTATCCAAAAGGTAACTTATCAGCTGTGGTAAATATTTATTGTTTAAACTTATTCTGATCTAGTTAGTTAGGGTAATATATAGGCGCCTTTTATATTTCGGAATTTGGCAACCCTAGTTTTGCAATCTAGCAAATCCCAACTTTATCGTAAAATTTGACATTTTTTAAGTTATACAGTAACTTAAAGTATTCATCTCGGACAAAATATGAAATTAAATCGTGAAAATTTTTGAAGTTATTCAGTAACTTAAAATATTCATCAGGGACAAAAAATAGAATTAAATCACGAATATTTTCGCGCGATTATTTTTACACCTTTCGATGTGGACTACCTCAGCAATAGTGCATCGGTGAACTTAAATCAGTTTTTGGCGATGGAGATCCATTAAGAATTAGTGTTTATTGATGGTTCATTGAATTCATTCAAGGTCGTAGGTCATTCCAAAACGAGTTTCGAACACTATTGATTATGTGGGCAAACTGGTTTAGCAAGAATGCCATATGGCTTAGCGTGACAACTACAGGAATTAGTGGGACCAGCATACATTAAATTTTGTATGAACATTTGATTACAGGAAAAATTCACGTTGCATCCCACACAATTTATCGATCGCAGCAAAAATAGTTTGTGTCGATTTGTCGAGAGAAATGTTAAAAGAAAAAATATGATAACGGTGCTTCGAAAACGTCTATGACAGTCCGAAAAAGTGACTTTTTATTGCAAAAAATTAAACTAAGAGGATAAATAGACTGATACTAGATAATAAGACTGAGTCGATTTAAGAAAATGTATTTACCAATCGGTATAATTCTTTAAAAACTTTCAAAATAGGTTCCTTCTGCGTCGATGTAGCGCTGCCAGCGCGATTTCCAATTGCAAAATTGCATCTCCTCTGTCGTCTCAACAAAAAAAAAAGTGTGGACTACCTCAGCAATAGTGCATCGGGATTCGTTTGGCGATGGGTCCTTAAAAATTTGGTTTAGATGTTCAGAACACAAGGCGGGTCATTCCCGAGTTGAAAATTGTTTTGGAAAACTGGTTTAGCAAGAATGCAAGAATACAATGTCTTGTCGGACCCGATTGACGCCCTCGTTCGAGTCTCTTGAGGGCTTCCACATAAAATTTGGGGTTAACGGTTTGTCCAGGAGGAACAAATTTATGGTGGACACTGCTTTTGATGTCAAAAAAGACAATGAAATTTTACGCGCGTTTTTCTTCTCACTGTTTGAGTTACTCCATTTGCGGAATACCATCAGGACACTCTCTTAATTGCAGAAATGTGAAAACACTTAAATTCCGACGATATATTTCAGCGCCTAATTATTCAATTACATAATTAATCAGTGCTGGTGATCGGTCTACATTTTTCAATATTCAATTAATTTTCGTATTATTACTCATGTCACATGTCATTAATTGCATAGCTGACTAAACTGTAGGGAATTAAAACTACTAACACACATTGGAATCCACTCGTACTTAATTAAATCTTATGTCACTGAAAATTCACTTAATTAAATCGAGAGACAGAGCGACTAGAGCCGCATTCTCCATGAGTATTGCAGACGCATTTTCAACTCAATTAGAATTAATATTAACGTAATTGCTTTTGTTTTTTCTTGCAAGTTGATTATAGAAAATTAATAAGCAAGAAGGAAATTATTAATAATAACAGTTATTATGATAGTTTGTTGGGCTGCATAAACAAACTGCAATCATAAGGGGTATTATTTAAAGCATCAGTAGTAAATAAATATTGGAGTGAGGACAAATGAGTTAAATAAAAATATTTTTAGTCACTGTGAAGTGCCAAAAAAGTAAACCAATGGAATAAAAATAATAAAAAAAAAAAATAAGTATTTTATTGCTTACAAAAAATTTTCAGCTTTCACTGTCAGATATAGCCAATATATGTATAACCATTTTATAACCAATACTCAAATTTTGTTACAATAAAGGTGATATTTTAATTCGTGTTTATTTAGTCTGTAAACTTTTGAAAAGCGATTTAACGTTATTTTTTTGTCGAAGTCAGGTTTATAGATTTCTATGCATTTCGCTTACTTTCTAATGCTAAAAGACATGCAAAGTCATTGATAATTACAACTAGAACCGCCGCTTTGAATAAGGTGCTATATTGTCGTATTTAAGAAATACACGCGTATACACGTCACTGTGCTATTACTTTTTCAGCAGCGCAATGCTAATTGACTACAACAGATCAATTAGCACCGCAATGAAGGTCTACCTAACTATCAGGCACTGCAGCTATAAATGTCGGGTAAAGTCATAAAGTTTGTGATGTTTAAATTACATCAGCGTCGACTGTGAGCGCTCATGTGATGTAGATCGATTAGCTGTTATGCAAAATGTGTTATAAAAATTTTAAAAAAATATTTGTATATATTATGTTACATTACTTAAAAAATAATTTTAATTTTTACCAGCCTTTTTGCACAAATATTTTTTATGATTATTATATAATTAACAGTCAACCAACAAAGGGTGCTAATTAATTTGCGCAAGAGCCATAAGAAAATATAAATTTGGCTCAAACAATATTGCTAATAATAAACTCACAACGGACAAAAACAAAAAATTCATTCAAAGAAAGCAGTCAAAACATATACCTATAAATATAAACTAATATAGAGTCTAAGCACATAAATAAAGACTTGTCTTCTTACAATAAATTGCCACACTAAATAGTTTTGTCAGCCTATATGAAATTGAATATGTTGTTTCAAACACTTAATGTTGACAGTGCGACATAAAGTGGCATGTTCCGTGATAAATAGTTCACCAAGCTAATCAACAGCATGCATGTAAAAGATTTTAAAAAATTTGTCGCTAAGAAAATAAGGGAAAAAAATAAAATAAATTTTAAATATTTGTGTCTGAAAATAACCTTCAAAATATTTATTTAATTTTTGTTTTCAAAAGCAGCAACAACATTTAAGTGACAATACCACGCGTGGGTGTGCGTCTAAATGCAGGAAACTGACCACACAAAATATTGCTGACGTGCGTGAGTGATGCCATAATCAGCGATTAGAAGCGTGTCCTTCACTGCCATCAAAAAATATATTTATTTGACAGCTTTTCTCACAATAAAATATATGAAATAAATATAAAAAAAATGTTTAGCGAATTTCGCAAATATTTTTTGTGCGATATCAGCTGATTTCAGGAAATGTCTGCCGGCAAGGGTGTTTACGGTTTCCTGTGCTAATTTTGTTTTCGTTTTTGTGCTTTGCTGCTCAGTTAATTATAGAAATAGCAGCTTGTTCATTTAATTCATGTATTAAATGCTTATTATAAACATATATACATACATTTTACTAACATACTCATACTATATACTATGAGTACAGTACACTTGTGTCATGCTCATTCAGTACTAATCTCTAAAATGCTTGAGTAACAAATAAAGTATTTACTACAAGTTTAAGCGACCTTGTCGATAATGCTACTTGTTTATGGAAGCAATTGCGAAATATTTGTTTTTCAAAAAATTTAATATACATTTAAAAAGAAGAATAAATTGAAAAATGACTTATTCGGTTTCCCATACAAACACATATCGTCACCTTAAATGCAAAACAACGTATCATGAAAAAAATCGAAATTGAGTTTTTTAGTGCTTGCGATTCACTACATCATAAATATTACAAATATGTCCCATAAAAGGTTGCGGTTAGATATAACCAATATATAACCATTTTATAACCAATATATAGCCAATAGATAACAATTTTAGAACCAAAACTCAAATTTTGTTTCAATATGAGTGATTTTTTATATGGTTATTCATCCGCCTGTAAACTTATGAAAAGCGATGTTACCTTATTTTGCATTTTACGTGACGATATACAGTATAGATTTTTATAAAATTTATATTTTTAAAATAGAGTGATTTTTTTGTGAAATAGTACCGGTAATGCCCACAGTAAGGGAAATTCTAAAAAAGCACTGCTTTACAATGAATAATCAGTATTATGCTAAGAATTTCAATTTAATTGATTGACTAATCGGATTTGGTTTCGATATTCGCAATTAATGCATAATGCATAGGTCACTTATACAGAAATTGCATGGAAAATGATTTACTGAGAAACAATAATAATATAAAATGAACAAATGACTAAAATAGGAATGAAAATATAATAATTATATAAAAAATGTGGAGGAAAAATGCACAAGGGTTAAAGTTAGGGACAAAAACTCTATAAAATAAAAAAAAAAACAATCACCAAAACAACAGCTATAAACTATATACATATACATATAAATACATATAATATACGTTGTAATTACTGTACATACATATAAAATATATTATATGTATTATGTGCTATATGATTTAATTAAAAAATAAATCACTCAGCTTATAATTTTTTATTGCTCTATAATACAGCTCAGTGGCAATTTTCATATCAATGAACTAGATCTATTACAAAACTAATATTTGTTCATAGCAGCGGTCTAAATGTGTATGTAATTAGGTATATGTCTGATTTGAATGCAAAAGCGTGGCAATCATTTTGACGGACGCCGGATCAAGAACATTTTCAGTTGTTGTATACAATAAATAAATGCTATCAAACAATCAAATCAATTACCTACACAGATTAAACTGTTTTAGACGCATGCCTCTAAACATATACCTACACACATATGTACGTAAATGGAAGTCAGTTGAGATCAAGTAACCTAGTGTAAGTAACAAGTGCAACCGCTAATATTAAACAGGCAACTAAACCATATTCATATGTATTTCCCAGTAGGAAATTATCAATCAATTAATCTCAATTGATACGTAACGAAAATATACGAAATTGTTTTGAAATTGCTTAATGTGAATTTCTTTTAATATAATTCGAAATTTGATTACAGCAAATTTTAAATGGTTAAACCCACTTAAAAAAATCTAATTTATTTATTTGCTTATATATATAACTTCGAGTAATCGGCTCCAAAAACTTTAATTCAGGTTTTCTCAAAACGAAAATTATACGAAAAGATGCGGCGACTAACAGAAGGTTTCAAAACTGGATCATATTCTTGTAGAATTCCGAGAGATGATCTAGTGAATGATGCCTAGAGCATATTAAATCATGGAGCCTGCCTACAGCCTGCTCACTGGCAGTGAAAGCATAACACCAGGAGATGGTGAACCCGATTCCATATAAAGTTCTTTCGTATTGTGTGAAAGATTAAAGCCCAACCGTGAACAAACTGATTAGACCTTATCAACGCCTGGAATGACCTTTCCGGGCCTTTCGATACCAAACAAGGTTTCAGACAAAGCGACTCGCTATCTTTTGACTTCTTGATATCAATATGCATCGGCCTCAACACCCGCGCCGTTAGTTCTGCTTTTTCCAGACTGGACAAGGACGCAAAGCAAATGGGTCAGGTAGTGAACGAGGGCAAGACGAAATATCTCCTGTCATCAAACAAACAGTCGTCGCATTTGCGACTTGGCAACCACGTCTCTGTTGACAGTCATAACTTTAAAGTTTATCTTGGAACCAGCATCAACACCAACAACAACGTCAGCCTCGAAATCCAATGCAGAATATCTCTTGCCAACAGGCTCTACTTAGGACTAAGTAGGCAATTGAAAAGTAAAGTCCTCTCTCGACGAACAAAAACAAAACTATATAAGTCAATCTTTAATCCCGACCTGCTATATGGTACAGAAGGCAGGGACAATGACAATATCTGATGAGTTGGCGTTACGAGTTTTCGAGAGAAAGGTTCTGTGGAGGATGCATGGTCTTTTACGCAACGGTGAAATACCGCAGTCGATGGAACGAAAAGCTGTATGAGATATACGACGACATTGACATAGTTCAGCGAATTAAAAGACAGCGGCTACGCTGGCTAGGTCATGTCGTTGAATGGACGAAAACACTCCAGCTCTGAAAGTATTCAACGCAGTACCCGCCGGGAGAAGCAGAGAAATAGAAAGTCCTTTACTCCGTTGAAAATACAGATGGAGAAGGACCTAGCTTCGCTTGGAATCTAAAATTGGCGCCACGTTGCGAAGAGAAGAAACGACTGGCGCGCTGTAGTTAACTCGGCTATAATCGCGAAAGGGGGTCTACGCCAGTAAAGAAGAAGAATATTAATGAATAAGATGATAATTGATGTGGAGCAAATTAATGAATTTAATTTCATTGAAAACTTGAACTGAAATTACGTCGAATTGTTAAAAAAACTAAATGAACATGTTGTACGTCACGAAGCAACTTAAAAAAAAAATTCAGTTATAATTTATTTTTATGCTTATTAAACATAGCTGGGAATTCAAGGTAAAATTTGGCACTTCAATTTCCTACCGGGTTTAGGCAACAACACGTGCATTACATTAACCGCCAGACGCTGAGCTTTATTTGCTTAGAGTGTATTTGAGAATTACTGTTGTTACAACCACGAATGAACGACAATACACTCGTTACAAATATACCAACAAACACACATGCTTGTAATTTGAAAGTTTCCGATGGCAGCGTTGACTCTACGACCTTGAACTAGACACAATTCAAAATTAGAAAACAGAAATAAAAATAAATTAAGAACAGAAATGATACAATAAAAATATAAATATTACAAACAAATTCAACCACAAACGGATCAGCTCAGTGACATTGCTGACAGCTTAGTTAGCGCGTAATTGCAGCGACAGCCAGACATAGACCACAGCACATAAGTAGAGACGGACGGTGGACGGAGGCATCAGCAGGCTGCTGGCGGGAAATGATGATTGAATTGCGGCGTCTGCGCGGGCGGAAGTGCCAAGACAAAACGGAACTGATCTGCTGCGCAAATGAAGCGCAACGCTGCAATCACAGCAGCTCGTTCGCGCGGCGAGAAAGTGTGGAAATTCTGCGCCTGATGATGATGATGCCGGCAAACGCCGACGCCACATTACACAAAACCGGAAATGTGCACAAATGCGCATATGTATGCGTGTGTCTGTGTGCTCGCACAGCTATTTCATTAGCGTTTGCGAAAAAAATAAAATAGCCAAAGCGACTAAGCCGAGAAAAAACAAAAAATAAAACGCTTGGCTTGACACAACAGTCGACGGGCATTTATAAGCTGCGTTGCCCGCTTTTACTGGCAATTGAGTCAGAAGTTCATTTTTGCAAAATATTTTGCAATTGTCATTGCTATGCACTTATGCCCCTAGGCGAATGCCAAGCCATGTCACTGAAGCGGCAGCATAAACACACACAAACATACGTCAGCGCTAGACAGACAATGTTGATTGCCCTCAGCCGTGATGTGCGCTGCAACAACTGTGCAATTTTTGTGTTGCAATAATTGTGGCGGTGCATGAAAAAAATGTATATATATAAAATGGCAGGGGCAAGTAAAGCCTAAAAACCGATTGTGCATATTTATGCTGGCGCATTTTGATGTATGCAAAGTAGACATGGCCGTCTATTGATAGGCAGACATGCCTACACGCAACCAGGGAATTGTGTGACGGGCACTGCGTAGCGCTTTCTGCTGCACAACAAACAATGGACAGGAGGCGAGGCTTGGGCCTGCACGGCAGCCGAGGTATGAGACCAGTTGTTGCAACAATCGAAATAAGGTGCAATGGGTTTGCTATATAATCTATTTGATATGCTAGTTAGTTGCGCATATTTTTCATTAAAGTAAGTCAATTAAAAAAAAACTCTTGAGAGAAGTTATTGTCCGCACAATGACCTGCGGTAAAACAAAAAATCGAAAATTGACAAAACTGACTCATTTTTAAAAGAAAATGTTGAATTTTATATAAAATTTTGGTAGTATTTAGCCTTCCAACGTTCGACTTTTGATTGGATCAAAAAGCTGGTAGGTCATTGGAGAACTTCATTATTAACAAAAAATAAAAACTGATATCGATAATGGCAATTTAAAAAAAAATGTTAAAAAAAACTATATCTGAACTTCATTTTATGTATGAATTTTCTTTTTAAGCCCACGAAAAATCTCAATCAAAATATTATAAAATCCCATCAAAATCATCAAAATTTTTGTTTTTGTGCCAATTGTATTCCTTACCGAAATAAAAAAAAATATTCTAAATAAATGAACTTCCAAAAAAATATCGATCCACCCTAATACAAGTAGTTATAAAAACTGCCTCGCTGCTCATGGCATATTAGCCATATGCGCTCGGACAGTAATTACTGCCAGGCAGTTGCATGCAAAATTATAAGTTGTATGCCACTACTTCCAATGCACTCAAGCGCTTTTACATCAATATTATATAAAATTGGCATTTTTTGCATACAAACATATAAACACTGCAACGACAATAACAAAAGACACACGCCTTTAGCTTGTATAAACAGTGCGTGCTGCAACTTCAACTTCAACATCAGCAACTCAATGCTAATTGTTGGCTTGATATACAACAAAAATACTAAGTATGCAGCTCAGCAATGTACAAGTATGTTTAAAGAAAAGAAAACAACAACAAAGTATTATTTAAGAGCAAAACAAGTCTACTGTCTACGTGTCAATGACAGATGACTAAAGAATTATAAAATGAGCTGATGATTACCCTAACAATATGGTGTTCTGAAGTAAGAAGCGAGCAGAAAATAATTAGTTTTGATATCAGCACAATATTACTCCATTACCAATATTGAGGAAATTGTTGATTTTTATTGAAATACGTTTCAAAACAATACATTTTCATATAGCACATCAAGCAGACTCCAAACTGTTTACACTGTTTGGCGAGGTGAGGGTCTTGAACCTCTAGGAGATAACTTAAAACATATTGTATTAAATGAAAAATTCATTGCGGTCGTTCTGAAAACCGTTAAGTATTCTTTACAAAATCAGTTGAGTTCCAGCAGAACCAAAAGCGAGAAATGCGAAATAAATATTTGTTATGACACACATGATATATATACATCTTAATTGAACCCGAGCCAATTAAATGAAAGTTTGTGAAAAGTTAGTTCTAACTTTGGTTGGCGAAAGCTCATCGTTACTTGAACTTCAAAATTAGCGCAGTAAAGTTAGCAGGTTAGGGAGGGTTATACTGGCTGGCTGTAACGAATTATGTATCTTATAGATCTCCTTGTCATTTTTGAAGCCAGATGGAGTTTTAGTTTAGTTCGAGTTAAAGTATTCGTCATACAGGACGCTTTTTGCGAAGTTTAAAAGTGACTCGATATTTTATTTTGATACGTTATCTAACCCCTTGAACTGCGAAACTTCGAAATTCTTAGATATTTAAGATGAGATCAATGCCGGGTAGAATCAGAGAAAGTGTTCTAGCAACTCCCTGCACTTTCGGCATCTGTCATCGTGACTAATACCCACCCAGCTCGCTTGTGATGCCAGTAAGCTTTGGGCTGTCACTAGCCCAACAACTGCCCGCAGTCTTTTCTAGACTGTGGGAGCAAAAAGCTCCAGAATGGAAGCGAACGAACCATTATTGTGCCACACGATATAAAGCATCGCCTCCGTAAACTTCCCAAATTTCATTAGTGGCTCGAGTGGCATTTTTCCCCTTTTTTATGCAAAAATTTCAAAATATAGCAAATTTGTACATTATTTTCACTCATTTTTGAACAGCTGTAAGCTTTTCAACTTCCCCGAATTAATTTTTTTTTTTGGGTTTAAATGAAGCTTAAAATCTCACCTTTCCAACACTATATGGTATGGTGATTGGTAGCATTGGAGATATACGACTGCAACGACATCCATTGACAAAATACGAAAAGACATTTTCGACAACCCAATATATCACCTTGATTGTCGTCACCACTTTCGGAAATATCACTGCATATCACTTTTAGCGCCTCACGTATTTCTTGAACTGATTTGGTAGCCGTATGGCAACCTCATCAGCTAACTCGTTTCCCCCAATGCCTTTGAGACCGGGAGCCCAGTATATATGCCACCGCATTATGCATCTAAGGGTAATTTCCTTATTTTTTCCTTGTAATTTTTTCTCTTCATTTTTGAAACCTCCATCCAATCCAACAATCTACCAGCATTACGAATAATGAAAGTGATTTTACATTTATGTAGGTACTTAAGCCCATCGTTTATCATGCCACCTAATGGACTACCATTCAGTATGTAAATAACGAACGCCCAACATGCTTGCTGGCCTACATTAGCCCACTTGGTTAAAATGCGAGTGCCACCAGCATTCAGCGTAAAATTCTTCAATTTCAATGCATGGATACAACACCAACTAAGTACTGCCAATTGTAATTTGCCCTCAAGGCGAAACTTTAAGTAGTCGACGCCGTTGTGTCTTGCCGCACATGTTGCCCAAAAGTGAGGAGGTCCAAGCGATCAACTCGTGAACACGTGCGCGCCAAACGAACAGAAAGTCATCGCCTATACACAACCATAACTGCATGTGCGTGTACACGAGTATATATCGAGCTCTTTCGGTGCAAAAACAACTGGCGGTGGGAAGCAATGCAACAGGCAGCCGCGGGCGAAGTGTCAAAAGTGCCGACAAAAGTGGAAAATCGTGCAATCACTGCTGCAAATGCAATCGAAATGGAAAAGTAACAGTGAAGTGTCAGTTTGTTGGCGTACAATGGCAACGCTGGTAGAGTGTGCGGGCGAAAACAGTTAGCAAGTGATAGCTAAAAGTGGCGGTCACAGTTAAAGAGCCAAATGTACTTGCACGTACAGCTCGTACTGTTCGAGTCACTTGACAATTTATCGGCCAATCTGCAGATGCACACACAAACGGCAAATTAGATACATTTATATATGTATATAAGTGGGAAGCGAAGGTGTGCAAAAGTAACAAAACGTAGTAACGAAGACACACACGCTCACACTCGGGTACGTTCAAAACGCCCAACGAATGGGCTAACAAAAAAGCAACAAAACAAACAATCAAAACAGCTGCATTGAAACGAATGCGGCAATTGCACCGGCGGGATTGCAGGCGACTGATAAGCGCTCCAGCAGTTAGCCGATATCGATAGACCAAAGTCAGGTTTTTGCGCCAAGTGCGGCAACATTATTGCTCACCTGCAACAGCGCGCCACACGGTTCGATCGGCTCGTTGGTGTCTGCCAATGCCACTTGACTGCTGCAGTTCGCCGCCTGTTGCAAATGGCAATGTCAGCCTTGACAGCTGCGCTACCTTGCAGAGCTGCAAAACAGATTGCCGATTTTATTGATCGGCGCAACTTATCTATGAGATACTTTTACCAATTGCGGTTAGACAGCACGACGGCTGCGTTGAATAGCTTGTATGGACCATACCACCAGCCAGTAACAACAACAAGTAATGTCTATCTGTGTATGTGCGTGTCGCTAAAGCGCAATTCAACGATCGTTTGTCGATTCAAATCGATCGAGTTATGAATGTCCAAAAGCGCCGGCCGGCTTACAGAAACACATTGGCGTAAGCGGCGATAAAAAGCGCCAACAACTTGTTTTGACTTTTCATTGTTGGCGGTTTGTGTTATTTTTATTTCTCACTTGTCTCAGCAGCTGCAGCTATGTATTCAACTGCCTAGCTGCTTGTGTGCTGCTATCATTGGCGCTGTCAGTGGCGGCGGTGACTTGACTTTGCTTGTTGACTGTCGAGTGTCGTTGTTGGTTGAGGCATTGCGTCCCGCTGATGACTTACGTTGCTGTCTCACGGATTGATGTTTTTGCGCAGCTTCTGAACTGGTTTGGCGATTTACTCACAATTGTGTGTCTAAATGTAAATATATATGTACATACATACTCTACATTTTCTCACACACGCATGTCTTTCTTTGTGCGAGTTTCATATCGCCTGATCTAGCCTAATGAAGATCGTGACTAAATTGGTGCTCTTGAAATTGACATTAAAGTAATGGCGTTAAACTCACTCGTATTGCTTTTCTTTGTTAAAATTATACACGGTTTAGTGATTATAGGTTTATGTACGAAATAACTGTACTTTCTAATATGCTCTTTTATTTTGCGGGACTATTTATATTTTAAAGTTGAAAATGTGAAGACTAACAGAGTCACACCGAAATTTCAAAAAATTACGTTTTGTAGGGTCAAAGTACTTTCGTTTTGAATTTTAGATAGAATAGAAAAGGTTTCCACTATTTGACGGTATGTTTAAAAAATTTCACATTTAAATACTCTTACTGTTGTGCGACAAACATGATCTTGAAAAAATTTGTGAAATAAGTCCGTCAAGTTTGGGAGACATGTGTGTTAAAGGAACTATTAAACGAAGTAAGGAAACTGATTTCTACGACTGGGATATAACTTACGTAGATTTAGATTTTATAATAGCAATAAGTTATAAAATTTAGCAATAAAGATTTGCATGAGAGAATAATTTAAGTGCATATGATAACAAGTTAAAGTTACCTGAAATAATTACTGGTTGATTGAATTATTATATAGAAGTTTTTACGACACTAATTTCACAATTGTCTATTTACCTTTTTAATGATGAAAAGTCCGAGACGAATTCAGTTGATAAAAACAGCTGTCAGCTAATCAAGTTCTATAATGAAAAACAAGGAAAAACAAGTTAGTTTCACTAACTGGTTCAATATAAGTTTAAAGTATATTTTTAACTTAAAAAACAGCCTTTTCAAAGAATTTTTTTCTCATATAGAAAATGAAATATTTTATTAGAATTTTTTATTGCTACAAATATAATAAAATTTTGAAATTTTTGGAAAAAAAAAATTTTAATTCAGCCATTGCAACGCCTTTTACGTTGACCCCTCGGAAAAAATATGCGCCCGCAGGATAACTTCTTACAGGATCATCTAAAGTGAAAAAATACATGTTTTAGTTGCAACCTTAACATAGAACTTGGACGAAGGAAAAAAACTAAATATTGGATTTTTGGTAAACATTTTTACAAAATAAATAAAAATTTCAGTGAAAATTTCGGGACATTTATTTTTTCCTTAAGAATTGTATCTCGAAGACCTGGTTGTCGAAGATCGGTTGAGCAGTTCTCGAAAAATCTTGCTAGCCGACTTCAAAAATACAGTTTAAAGCCCGTTTAGAGACGGCGCACTTAGCCTAAGTAGCCTCGAAGCCACAAGTTCTCAAGGCTGTAGCTCCGAAACTATTACTCTGATCAATTGAAATGAAAATTAAGGACAATATTCTAGAGGTGCTGAGGAATTTAATAGGGCAATAAAAAATTTTGGAGACCCATAAACCCACGTAACCCCTCAAGAATACCATGTGTATTTCTTCGAAATGGCTGGGGCGATCGATTTGAAATTTTCACAAGGCTTTCTTAATAAGATTTTTGACAATAATTTCGATTTTTAAAGCCACTTTGATTAAACGCGTTTTTTCTGACTTGCACGTGGTTACAACTCCTTAATCGGAGAAAATGCATAGTACCATTCTCTTGATACTTGATATTACCAATAAAGTAAAGAAAAAACAATTAACCAAAAGCCAATTACGTGTATACTTTAAGACGGGTCAAAAACAAATGAAATTTTTTTTTTCATACTCTGAAAAATATGTTCTTAGACATATCTAAGAAAGTCTGTTTTGGTATGAGCTCCTTATTGTAACGGACGGGTTCTCATAGTTTATAGAGCATTCAATTTTTTTAAGGAGTTGGAACCGAGATATGAATTTTTATATTTAATGATAAGGAAAAGATAAAAAAACTGAAAGGCGAGGACCTTAGAATTACAATTAAGAGCCTGTACTCGGAGAGGATTTTTTATTTCTTTGTCTAGGAACATAGTTTTCAGAGTACCAAAAAAAAAATAATAATAATAAAAGAAATATTCTATTTTTCACCTACTATAATGAACATGAAATATATAGTAAGTACATAGTACATATCAGTTAAATATCATAAAAAAATTAAGCATGTGACATACTTCGCCGATAGCGTGTCAATAAAACGTACAAATTTTACCTAGAAAAGTCTCATAAATGAATGAGTTTAAGGAAATCGGCCTGAGCTTGCCATACATATTGCATAAAGGTGTTTGGTACATATGTATGTGCTATAAAATATACAAACATTACATTTAGCTTATTTGGCATATACAAGTGCTTTTCATTGACTAAAATTATCAAATAATAAAAAATATTATTTTTTATAACTTAATTTGTATGCAAAGGGAGGCGCAATTGCAAAACTTAGTTCGCTGGAAGCACGTATGTATGTGTTGTTGTTGGTGAGTAAAGGTGCATTTCTATGAACATATATATGCATTAAGTGAAAGCCAATTCTTTTCTAGCGAAGCAATTAAAGAGAATATAAAAATGTGCACTGTGTACTGGGAAACACATTACAACCCACCAAGGCAGGCGGGAATTTACGAAGCTATGCATGAAAACATGGAATAATTATGTATGAGTACAGGTAAGGCACGTGATTGCATTTAAATGCATGGAAATTAATTTTTCATATGAATTCTGAATACGCAGACAGAAGAGGGAAAAATGCTTGTAAATGTGTTTGATAAAGCAAAACAATAATAGTCCAATGCAATTGCTGTAATATAAGTTATGTTCGGCTAGAGACAAGCACACAAATACCACAGAAGTAAAATGTAAAAGTAAACAAAATAAAAAAAAAAAAAAATCAGTAAATTAGAATAATAAATTCGATTTTTTCATATTTTGATAGGCTATAACATATTGAAATTTAAATCGATAGTTTTTTATTTTCAACATTCTAATATGTAATCGCTGAATTGAATTAGCTCCCTCAATATACGAGTATATTTAAATTCGTTATTCTCAAAACTACATTTTACAAATTTGCTTGGTAACTACTCGGTGGATCACCTGTTAATTTTTTGCGAGTTATTCACAGAATTGATCTACCTGTTCTTTATATGAAAGAAAGTCAAATTTTGGCTGGTCAAAAATGGTCAGTATTTTAAAATAAATTCAATTCAATTAATTTTTTTAAACGCCACCATTTTTTCAGTATTTAACATTTTAATTTTAGTTTGATTTTTTTATTGTTTTTTCTATAGCACTGATGACTGTGGGAAAAAATGTTCATGAATATCGCTGATATAAAAATTTAATGCACACATGCGAGTGAATTTGCATGCAAGGAATTGCAGAAATAATTGAATTAAAACAGAAATATGCCAATGGAATGAAACAATGATTCGCTATGATCACTTACATTGCTATGTGCGGCACATACGTATGCATGTGTGTGTGTGTGTGTGGTTTTCGCGCTTTGCTCGTAATTTGTCTGCCGCATTTTTAGCACACACTCATATAGGTGTGTATGTTCATGGCTACAGGCAGCACGTAAATGCTTTGCGTAATTGTGGCGTGAAAACGCAGTTAATGTTGCAACTCAATAAAAGCGAAATAAAAACCGAGAAATAAGAAAACGCAACCGCAACTAAAACGCAATACTTTTATACCACACATGTTGGATAAAAGATAAAATTTTAGTATGATTTTACGAAAAGAAAAACAAAAATGTTGCAGGTACAATTGACGAGACTTTGGACGTTTTAAGAGGATCAAAAGTTACTCAGTATAAGCGAATGATGTTACAACAAAAAGTCCGTTTCGACTATAGTCGGGTCTACGTAACCGGAACGTACCCGGACTTTTATCCCTCCAAGGACTGTCAACTCGGCAAAATTCTGCCGCTAAAGAAACAACAACAGCAAGTAGAGGAAACTATGCGATTTGAATAATTTCGAAATAAAAAAAAAATTGTTTCAACAAGGTAAGATTTTTTAATTAATAATATTTGCATCGTCGTTTAGTTGAATATTTTTCGCAATTATATATTATATTCGCATAAATATGTAAGTACTTGAGAAATTCGTTATAATTATTTGAAACTCATTATGATTGAGTTCATTCTGATAAACTAATTTGAGATAAATATAGAAGCTATATACTGAACTAGTCGTAGTCTTCTTAGTATTCATACACAAAAACCTCAACTGGACCATGCAACTCAAAATAATTTAAAAGTTTTTTCGCTCTCCATCTTTTTTAACATCCTCCAACCAACTTCTTATAACATAAAACATACATACATAACGGGTAATCCAAGTAGAGGTACCTTTCTCAATAGCCTTTTTTGGAACGACTTGGCGCATTCAAGAGTGGCCATTTCATCCAGAAAAAAAAACGTTTTCATCGATCTATATTCTTAAAATGATGCCGGTGTGAACAAAACCGTCAATGGCGACTGTTATCACGCCATGATAACCGACTATTTGATGCTTGAAAGTGAAGCTCATGATCTCGGCGACATTTGGTTTCAACAAGACGGCGCCACTTCACTCACATGAGAGAATACTTCCGTGAGGAGATAGTTTCACGGTTTTGGGCCGGTCGACTAGTTATCAGTCGAAATGCTCGAACGTGTCATTGAAAATTGGACTCAACGCATGGACCATCTGATACGTAGACGCGGCAATCATTTAAAGATTATAATAAAACTAGTTGCAATGTAATAATAATAATAATAATAATAAAATAATAATAATAATAATAATAATAATAATAATAATAATAATAATAATAATAATAATAATAAAATAATAATAATAAAAACTTAGTATGAGTTATCTGACTATATAGATATTTTTCAGATTTTTATATTCAAAGCAACTTTTTATACAAAATTTATATAATTTTTTAATAAATGTTTTACTTCGCTTTTGCACATGCAATAATTACGCTTTTATTACGTTGTTGCTGCTGCTGTATGCCAGCAGCCATTGTGGGTCAATTAAAGCACATCTTCGTTACGCGCATGCGCACATTGTGCTGGCCATGTAACTTGGCGTAAACGCATTAAACGCACCGAATAGGCAAGCGCAAGTGTTTTGCAATCATCACTTTGCTGAAATATAATGTATATGAACGTATTTACAATAATATATACATTTATATATATACAAGTTAATACCGCACAAAAATATGATTGAGCATATAAACTGGAGAGTAGTAGAGTAATCGCATAAAACTTTGCGCATACGAGCATATGACAGGGAGTTTAAAAAAAGTTTTTTAAATCACAATTTAAAAGTCTGCAAAGAAATGGACTGAATGGCAATTCATGCGTCGTTGGCAATTCTAGCTGCAGCCATGTTTCTATAACACATATGAATTTAGTTCGCGCGCCAAGTTGCTAAGTTAGCGTTTAAATTGTCTTATCAGCGTTTGCGCGCTTTTCCACCAATTCAGTCATTTTGGCACATGTCACTTTCTTGCCGTTGTTGCTTTTGTTATGTTTAAAGCTTTATTAGCAACTCTGCAACATCAGCGCGTGGTGAAGACTGCTCGTCTTTGCTGCCGCCACCGGTGAGGTCAACACACTCACGTTGGCTGCCAAGTCAAACGACACCGATTTCCTCCGGTAGTCCGTTGGCGGAGCCACGGTCGGTCTGCTGTTGTTAGTGCTTACTTCATTTTAAACGCTTGTTTTTACCACTTTCGGCAAAGAAAAATGATTTTTGTAATTGTGAAACGATTAAACGATTTCGTCAGCAATTGATGGATGGCAGCGTGTTGTGTTGTTGTTTTTCCTCTGTTAATTTTCCGTTTTTCCGCTGAAGCGCAAACGTCGTAACTTGATTTACTTAATTGCTGGCCTTGCAGTTGTTGTTTACGCGCGTTTTTTCGATTTTCTGTACTTTATTTGTTTGTTGCGCTTGGATTTGCATGAGCGGCAAATAATTTTTTATAACTTGGTTTAACGGTTTTTATATATATTTTTTCGTAAATTAAAAAAGTGAAAAAATTACTTTTTAAACCCCAAAGAATTTCAGTTTATCGTTGGGTATTTGAAATAACTACAGATATTCAAATGTGTATTTCATGGTATAAAATAAAATGTTGCTGGCATTTTGATGGTGCGCAATTAAAAATCCTTTAATGTTGCCGATTTTAAAGACTCGCGAAAGTTATTTCTTTTCACTTTTTACCGTTGCACCGCGGCGTGACGTGCAATTATTGTAAAAATTTGGCAATAAATACTTGCAGTTGAATTAATTTGATATGGTATAACCATTTGCATTGGCGGGAAAATATATATGGAAGTATTAAAATCAATCGTAGACTCACATTCCAGGCAATAAATCATTCGGCGCATTTAATTTTTCATGAGAAGAAGTGGTTTCAAACATAGTTTCGATTAGTGGTGAAACATAATCTAGTAGCCAAATTTGGAAAACTTGTATGCAGTTTGAAAGTAATTACATATATTTTATACTTTCGGTTAGTAATATATTTATTTATTTTTCGAATTTTTTTTAAATATGGATTGAGTAATTCTATTTGGACCTTTTGTACTTTGTTGAGCATAAGTCCTCTATTACGGTTTCAACTCAACTGTATTTGATTAAAGTTTTAACATTCGGTATTATCGATATCAACTCAACCCGTCAAACAAAATTTCAGTTGAAGTGTGTCAAACCTAAATTTTTGTTATTGCGGATTTCAACTCTGAACCAGTGGAGTTGACTAGATACCAACATACTACAACTGACGTCAAGAAGTTGTAGCTGAGCATACTGTGTTTACTTAGGAAAAATATTAATAGAAAATGGAAGTTATAATATATTATAGTATATCTACTTATTTAATCTTAATCTTTGAAGAAATTTCGTGGGAAGTGAATCGCACATTAAGAGTCGATGCTATTTCTAGAAATATACACTTGAGTAAAGTTACATTCCTCTTTAGTTGTTGGTGTTTTATTCCATTTCGCATAAAAACGGTGTTGGTAATATTTAAAACCTCCTTAACAACACCAGATATCGTAGACCCATAGTCAAAATAATTTCAACCGCATTTTCGATTACAAAGAAATGAAAATTTTTTGGTAATTTTTTCCCATATAATGCAGGTTATTCCAAAATTATTTTAGCCGCGCATTTTAAATAACAAAGAAAGGAAAATATTAATTTTATATAAGAAAGAAACGAAAAATAATTGGTACATTTCTTTCACCTCATTTAGTAAAAAACAAAATAAGGGATCACATATTTAAAAACAAAAAAAAAATTAAATAAAAAATTTGTTTGACTAATCACAAAGACTTTTTCGGAAGTTTAGCACATCGGTTTTTACCCTAACATTTTCGTCATCGTAATACATATCAAGGCTAATAGCCTTGACAGACGGCAGCTTAATCAGGATTAAGCGCGCACTTAATCAGATCCAAATTTGTACGTGACAGACGGCAGCTAGCGAGTTTGAAACTGTCGAAAACAGCTGATTTTCATTTTTATATTTAATTCATTTATTTGCAAATGGTTATCTTCTATCAAAAACTATTTTTTTATTACAAAAACATATCAAGGCGCTATTTTAAAAATGTAAAACTACTTGTTGTATTATCAAAAATTTAAAAAACAGCTGTCAGTGTTGCTTTGTTTTCATTCACATAAAAAACTGGCCATTTTTAACAATGTTGCCAACGAAAATGTAGCTAACTCTCTCAAATTTTGAAGATAAAATGGGAGTTAGCAACGGAGCTATCTTCACTAACCCCTAAATTCATATGGATTAATGCAGTTAATCCGGATTAACGCTGCCGTCTGTCAATGCCATAAAGTTCATTCTAACAATTATTTAATCACTTTTTCGTGAGCAATAACTGTATTTATTTTGATTTTTCTGCTATTGGATTATCTTAAAATCTTCACTTTTTAGGTTGGCAACACCAATGAAATTAGTTGAAACTGCACTAATATGCGACAAATTGAATACAATTAGAGATTAATTTGCTGAAAATATTTTAAATGTCATTTGAACATGTTTAAAGTACTTTGATTTCATTTATTTGTTGATTTTCGATAATAACATAGTATGCACATATACATATATTCAAGAACAAACTTATTATTTTGTTCTTGAATTTTTCCGTTTAATGTGGTTTTACTTCACATGCTCGAATTGTTTTGCGGTTAGTATGTGGTTAGATAGGCATATCACTGGGTCAAGTACATGAAATTTCCAGATATTAATTATTATTTTATACCAGTACACGTGGGCCTACAAATACTATAAAATATATAAAATATACTTATGGGTGGGAAAGCTTTATTGCGAGACATCCAGATTCGCTAGTTTTGATCGCAATCTTTTTTCTAAACCAAAAATAAATCAGTTTTTTATATACATACCCATATACATGTTCTATTGGCTTGATTGAACAAAAAATTTGCATTATTAATAGCAAACTCGTTTAATAAATTCTAAGCCAACGGCTTAACAAACTTAAACTTAATTAACAGGGGTTTGCTATGATTCGCTGGATAGAGGTTTATTTCGAATTAAGACAATACATATATATTCGTTTCAGTTGATATAAGACTTATAAATCCATAATAAATTAAAAATAAATAATTGAATAAACCGCATTATTAAATATGAATTCATTAACTACAAGTTAGACGCATTAATTTTAGAACCACATAAATACAAGCCCTATTCGCAAAGCAAACATTCTAATCAATTTTCACGTGTTTCAGCTTTTATGTTTGAATTAGTTTCTTGTATTTTTAGTTTGTCAAGATAGAAACTACACAGCATAATTAATTATTATTTTTTCGTTATCTTCATTCGTTTATTGACGTAGGCGATTGATATTGCGGCAATGTGTTTGCGAATCGGTTTGAAACCTAGACATAAGTACAGACATATTATATATTTTGGTATATACATAGAGTAAAGTAAGTAAGTCAATAAAACAATTTTATTTATAGCTGAATTGTGTTGAACAGTATAAAATTTAATTAAGAACCTAAATTTTAACTTTGAAAGTATTTGCAGAGCAAATAGAACACTCTTTATAATATACGAATAATATTTTTTTTCAAACACAAACAGTAATATTTTTTTTAAGCGACTCAAGCATTCAACAAAACTATACAAAATTATAGTCCACCAAGTAAACTTAAAAAATTTCACCACAAAAGCCCATAATATCGAAAAACTCAAGCATCTACAAGTTAAAGGCAGCTAATCCTAAATAAACTTGTCAAACTAAAACGTAAAAAAAGTCACAAAAACTGTAGCGAAGCTTGACAACTAAACTAAAACAGAAACAAGAATTCGAGGCAGATAGATAAAATATCAAAACAAAATAAATATTTAGCCAAAAGGGGAACAAAGAGCTGCTATAAAAATAGAGCGTCCATAGATATAGTACAATATGTTGTATATGAGAATATGAGAAGAGAAATTTGTATGCGCCCATGTACAGCATTTATTTTTTTGTTTCGACGGAAGCATGTTGAACCACAACAGCAAAGCCATATCTATAATTAGAAAATGTTAAAGATGTTTTTTTTTATTGTTAGCTATTTATATACGGTCTTATATTTATTTGCTAGAATGATTGATTTATTTATCCGAAACGGATTAGGGTTAAAATGTTGAAAGATTTTTGAAAGATTGAAAAAATATCTACAATGAGCCAATTTTGAATTTCGAATGATAGATTTTTTGAAAACTAATTCTACCATATGTTTTAATATAGTCAGCACTTTCGACTTCATTGAACTGAAATTTCATATATGATCATACATATATATATATAAAACTTTAACAGACACTGATCTGCTAGTTTTTATATCAGCTATACGGAATGGTGAATATAGGAAATTTTATAAAAAGGCATGAGCATTCAGAGTTTAGTATAAAATTTTCTCGAGGTAATTAATCTCTGTGATTCAGCATTTTCTCTTAAAGGGTTTCATGGGTTTACGGTAAAAAAAAGATGTTTTTATTACCTCTAGAATAATGATGATAAAATTTTTAAGTTGATCCGAGTAATAGTTTCGGAGATACAGCCTTGAGAACTTGTGTGCTCGACGCTAGCTTGGCTAAGTGCGCCGTCTTTAAACATGTTTCTCGAAACTGTGTTTTTGAAGTCGGTTGGCAAGATTTTTCGAGAACTACTCAACCGATCTTCATGAAGTTTTACACAGGTCTTTGGTCCGAGGAAAATCATGTAATGCCTTAAGCTGAAATTGCGGTAGTTAAAACAGATGCAAGGGAACTTGTCGAATCTGTTATCTCCGATTGTCTCTGTGAAATTTTGAAACATGAATATACTTATATTTGCATCCTAACCGGAAGTACCGCAGCTTTCAGATAGATGATTTCTTTGTTAATTGCATTTTTTGTAATGTGGAATGTGAACATTTCTTCATTTGCAGGAAGCACTGCAGCTGACAGACAGATGATTTCTTTGCTGAGCGCATACAATGTAAACATTGTAAGAGTTTAACAAATTATTAATAAAACAAAAGTCATACTTACACGTATAACCAACACAGATAAGATAAGCTTGAGTGGAAGCTAGGAAAAATAGAACGTTTGTTCCGAGTAAACTCTTCGGAAAATTTCAAATTATTAGTAATAATGTAAATGCCTATGCACTTATGTCTATATATTTGTGCTAACAACGTAATTGCTATTTTTTGCCAACTTACGTCAACTACAGGTGCTTCAATTTCCAAATAAATAGCAAATAACTAGAACACCAACACAGATAGCTGGTGTTATCAGTAGATAAGGAAGTTTTATCGCAATTTGTATATTTCGTAAAAGACTTAGTCTATTATCAGCTGCAATAAGCATTTCAATGCCACAAGGCGATAAAAGCGCACAATTTGGTGAAATATTTTGAAATTACGCCAGCGACCAACGGCATGCAATGCTCAGTGCCAAGCGCCAAAGTCAACGGCGACCACAGTATACTATATAACACCAAAATAACACACCTTTATTTATTCTAACATTAAGTGCTTAAATACTTTTCGATGTGCAAGCACACAAACACATATGTATATACATATGTATAATATGTACGTATCTATTTCAGTTATTTTGTGCATACCTATAACTCCATAGATATTTGGCAAAAGTGATTTATTTTGCACTAACTGCGCACGGACATGTCTGCTTAGTTGCTGGGTTATATGGAATTTGTCTAGCTTCAGCACTTGTCATATAGTATTAACTTCGATTTTGGGTCAAAGGCATAATGATTGCTTTTATCACTTGGAAATAGGTTACATATCTAGGTTTACTGAAAATTTGGTTGATATGGTTATGATTGCATCACTTTTTAGGTGCAGTTGCGGTGCTGGCAGTATTTTTGGATAAAAATTAAAAAAAAAAAAAAAAAAATTAAATACTTTTTAGGCGAAAAAATATTGATAGAAAAAATTCTAAATGTGAGAAATGCTTTTTAAATTTAGTTTAAAAATCAAGATTTTTTGAATTAAATTTTTTTTGAATTTTTAAATTTTTTTAGTTTTTTTTTTCAATTTAAATTTAATTTTTTTTTTTAGTGGCACACAGCTAAAAAAGGGTCTTAAAGTTTTTAAATTTAAAATTTTTTCAAAATTTAAAAATTAATAATGTTTTTTTTTTTTTTTAATTTTAAATTTAACAAATTTTGATTTTTTGTATTTATTATTTACTAAAATATAATAAAAAAATATTTATCCAATATTAAAAAAATATAAAGTTAAAAACTTAAACTTTTTTGAGCTTTGTGTCACAAGGACAAATTAAAATTGAATTTAAAATATTTTTTGGTTGAAAAAATTTTATTGGTTAAAAAAAAAATTAAAAAAAAAAAAATCAAAAAACAAAATAAAATTTAAATTTAAAAAATTCAAACTTTTTTCAGCTTTGTGTCATGACGTCTGTGGTATTACGAGTATATTATTAATGTTTATATGCCTGTGTGTACGCATATGCATACACATAATACGCAAAAGTATTACATGGTTAAAATCGTTTAACACAGATGAGTAAGCAGTAAAGCCTAAGCTATTGCGTCACACTGTTAACCGCCAACAGTCAAGTCAAAATACCGGTATCTTGTGTGAGAAAAATAGTATAAATAATTAATGGTATATGCAAATAACAAGTAAAGCAGTAAAAATATGTATCTTTAAGTGTTTACGATCAGTTTTTTGTACTGATTTTCTGATGTCATATGATGCTGAACTTGTTTCGTAGAATATTCTGAATTATCAGCGGTCTGTCTGCTGGCTTTTTGCAATATTTCTCAGGGTTAAGAGCGATTCCCAGAAATGTATGTATTTATAATGAACTTTAGCGTTTACAAGAAAATATTGATTTGCTTTCGATTTGCAATAAAACCAAAATTCTGTTTTCATAACAGATTTCTAATAGTTTGTGGATTGATAAACAAAAAAACAAAAAACTTCATAAAAAAATATCAAAGATTTTTTATATTGATTTAGTTTCCTCAGTTTATGTATATGACAACTGTAAGCTACATCCGTCCGATTGCGGTTATTTTTTGGGATAAAAAGACATGTACAAAATTTCAGATGTGTATCTCAAAATCTGAGCCATGCATTTTAATCAAGTTTGCTTTCTATTTCTTCATTGGCTCAGTTTAAAAATCTGCAAAATTGGCATGAAAGTCAAAAGTTGATAATTTTCAACCACTAAAAAGAATCAAACAAAGAATTCCGGAAAACAGTACGATAACTGTAATATATGTATCCAGCAACAAGAATTAGCAAAAGCCACAACAAAACAAATACGAATATGTTATTGAGAAACATATGTATGTACATACATACATTTACTATGGCCTATGTGCTAGTTAAAAATAAGAAGAAAAAAACCGCAAAAAAAAACAAGATAACGAAACACAAAGAAATTGTTTTGTTTATGGAAAATCAAAGCGTTTTTCGCCAAACCGCCACTCACTCGCTTATGCATCACTACGCGTACTCACACTCACTTGAGTGAGTAATGAGGCGCAAAATTAACACGAAACCTGAAAATATTTTACGCCTTCTCGATTTCCGTTTTCTTGCACAAACGACCGCTGCAGAAAGTCTTGTTTTTTTACACAATAAAAAGTGCCGAAGTAAGAAATAAACAACACCAAAACACTTATGAAGATTTTCCTTATGCTTTGGTTGAGGCGCCGTGGCGAATTTAACACATGAACCCAAAGAATAATGTTTAAATTTGTTTTTCTTAGAATTCACTTTAGTATCTGTCTTTTTCTGCTTAAACTAATCACCTCTTTTTATGGCTTATAGTGCGGTAAACGAGTAATTTAGTTTTCGAAAATCATAAAAAAAAACCACGTCGTTGTTTGCCAATTTAATGACAACGTTATTGTGCTTCCGACACACTCGCTCTATATTGAGCACGAGTGTTTATGAATATCAGCTGTTTCTGTTCGTAATGGCATTTCCTTTTGATTTTTGCTGATTTTTTTTTTTTGCATTTCTTTTCACGCTGAGTCAAACAACACGCCTTTTCAACGCCTTTCATTGTCACGCTGAATGCTAATCGCCTAGTGTTTGCTTTTTTTTCAAATAAATAAATATACACTAACACATAGATACGTGTATTTTTACACTGTAATTACGTTTGCTTTATTATTAGTTTTTTCATGAGTTCGTATGCATTAATTTTTCACGTCTAAAGTTTTTGTTGCCAAGCCGCTGAAGCTCGTAACGTTTTTTTATGAAGCCAGTCACCATTTTACTTTCAATTTCTAATTCATTGGTGCATTGGTTGACAATGTCAATTTTCTCACCAAATTTATTATAGTAATAGATATAATTTTCATATAATCAGAAAGTAGAGATTCAACCAACATAAGGCCTTCTGAGTTTCCGAAAAGAAGCGGAAAAGTTTACCTGAGGATCTTTGATTCAAAATTATGGTTTTTTTCGATTTAACATCGAAATATAATTGCTTCTTTAAGGGGTTACATGGGTTTACGGGTTTCAAAAAATTATTTTTATTATTCCTATTAAAGTACACAACACCTATAGAATATTGTCCTAAGTTGTCAAGTTGATCCGAGTAATAGTTTCAGAGATACAGCCTTGAACACTTGTGCGCTGGAGGCTAGCTAGGCTAAGTGCCCCGTCTTTAAACGCGTGTTTCTCGAAACTGTGTTTTCGAAGTCAGTTGGCAAGATCTCTCGAGAACTACTCAACCGATTTTCATGAAATTTATCACAGTTCTTTGAGATACAATTCTTAAAGACTTCGACGATAGATTTTTTTTACATCACTACTGTTTGAAGAAAATGTCGCGAAATCTTCACTTAAATTTTAATTTTTTTTTGTAAAAATATTTGCCAGAAATCCAATTTTCGGTTTTTTATTCTTTAGTCCAAATTCTAAGTAAAGGTTTTAATTAAAACACATATTTTTCGCTTTAGATGATCTTATAAGGAGTTATCCTGCCAACGCGAGCGAATCTTTTTTTCTTGGGGTCAACGGAAATGGGGTCGCAATGGACGAGTTAAAAATATGAATTTTTCAAAAATTTCAAAAAAGGTTTGTTAATAGTGTGTGTTTGTAACAATAAAAAATTCTAATAAAATATTTTATATGAGAAAAATTTTGCTGAAAAAGGCTGTTTTTACCCGAGGAAACCCATGTAACGCCTTAATAAAAAAGGAATATAGTGTGTTTAGATCATAAGAAGGTAAATTTACACCAAATTTCCATAAAGAAATATTTTTTGGACAAAATAAAAACAAAACAAGAATTTTTACGAGATAAAACAAAAAAATTGATTTTTGATTATTTCACTTATATTTTGAGGTTATGTTAAAATGATGTTAATACAAAAGCTGTCGATTTTTTTATTATCTACAACTTTTGCATGTAACTTATTTTTATAGGGCTCATAGTTTTGCTTGTTATCCGTATAAATCGTTTTCGACCCTCCTCTTCTCGACCATAGATCACCTGTAAATTATTATTCCTTTTATTTTTATCGTTTAATCTTTATTTTTCAATAGATTCCAAGCTATTATGAATTTTTTTCCAATTTTTATTATTTTCAAACTCTTGTGCACTGTTTAAAACAATGTTGACTTCATCGAATTTTACTAAAAATAACTAATATTAATTCATATGATAGTTACAATAATTCACATGAAGTTTTAATTTTTTATTTGATTCAATTAATTACAATTAATAAAGATTAATTCAACATGTTTTTTAATTTGCATAACGCTAAAAATAATCCATCACTTTTAATAAATGCAATCATATTTCAAGCTTCTTTTGGTGTCAATTTTGATCGTTTGCAAGATCCGCCTATGCGTTAATAAATTTTCCCAAAAAACTGAAGACACCCACTGATTGCGTGAACAGCTTAAATTGCAGTCGAACATATGTCGTTTTTGCACCTATAAAAACGGAAATATCAACAAAAACCGAAACGTTTTTTTGCTGTTATGTAGGCGGCTAAACCACTTTTATGTTAGCAGCGGCGTGGACATTAATTTAATGAAATATTCGCAGCTAAGTATTTAATTTATGCATGTATGCAAATTATTTAAGAGTTAAGTAAACATATAGCGTGTAAGAAAAAATATGAAAAAAATCAAATATAGTTTACAAAAATTATGAAAAAAAATAAAAAAAAGTATTAAATAAAAATTAATATTAAAAAAATTAAAAAAAGAAATATTAAAAAAGGGTAAAAGTTAAAAATATAAAAATAAAAAAGATAAAAAAAATATTAAAATGAAATAATAATAATAAGTTAAGTTCGAATACAACAAAAATACTAAATAAAAAACGAAAATAGTATAATTTTAGCAATAAATTTAGCAATTAACAATAAAATTTTAGCAAAAACCAATTTATGATGTATATTTATTTGCATGCGAGTTATTTTACTTTTTTACTTCTGTTTTAAATTTTCAAGTACTTATATATTTATATTTATTTTTATTTGATTTTAAATTTTGTTTGTTTTTCCTTTGTCTTTGTTAGTTACTTGTTGTTTTATATTTTCTTTCTTTGTTGTTATTTCAAAGGTCAGTCAGCACAAAAATGGACTACTCAAGTTCCGCGCTGCGTAAGCGAATCAGATTAGTAAGTGATTGAACATTGATAAGTGTGATTCATGCGCCTGCAACATAGCTACTAGCAGTGAGCCAAGGCAAGTAATGCATCAAATGCCGAATTTGAAATTCGTGGAAATGAAAATGCACAAAAATTTATTTATATATGCTGTTTGTGTGGGTATTTGAAGGTGGGCTAGTTGCTATCTATGTGTATACTATATTTGATGTTTTTGTTTCATTCCTGCTATGACATTCAAACTATTAATAGAAGTAGAACACGTACACAATGAATTGATAAAATTAAATGACGAAGAAAAAATTATAACAAAATTAATGACAATGTAACTAAAGTTAGTTAAAGGACCAAAGTTAGTTAAAAGCACAAAATAGGAATATAATATAGAATAAGAAATATACTAAAAATTTAAATAATATAAAAGAAATTACATAAAATAAACAGGTTGATTCGAAGTTATTAATACCCCACACAAACAAAAGAAAAGCTTTTTATACAAGCACTTGATTTGGAACGGTCAGTTTATATGACAGTTATGTAAGTAATGCTTTAATGGTTCGTACTTAATAATTTTTGAGGAGAAATTAAAATAAATATTTTATGGCTTAAAGCTTACATACAAAAAAACAGTAACTGATAAAAATATTTATGTATGTAAACCTCTAAAATCATATTATTACTACTTTTTATTTCATATTTATTTTCACTTATTTTGCACACTGAAAATTTTCAAAATTTATTACGAAAATGTAGGTATACTCGTACACATATTTATTTTCTACGCTTTAATTGTTAATTCTACTGTTTATTGCATGCACCGACTCCAGCAGCGGTGGTAATCGCCTCGCGCGCAATATAATTGCTACATTGGCATTGCGGTTTACTTTCAAAAACTGGTGATAACCCAGTGAGCAAACGAAACGCAACATAGTACGAAAGGAAGAGAGATGGTAAACTTTTCAAATAAAAAGTGGGTTTTAAACGAATGAATTCATATATTTTTGAATGGTATAGGAGACTCGATATTCAAATATCAATTAAAAAAAAAAAATTTAATTTTACTTTTCCACCATATATGTATTCAAAATACACCAATTGTAAAAAATTTATAAAAAAAAATATGTATTTTTCAACCATTTTTGAACATAAAATAGACAACAGAGAAAAAATGTCTAGAAAATAGGAATTTTTCAACAATTTTTGAACACAAAATAGACAACTAAAAAACAATTTCTAAAAAATGTGAGTTTTCAACCATTTTCAAAAACAAAGTGAGTAAAATTTCTGAAAATTTTGAATTTTTCAACAATTTTTGAACACAAAATAGACAACTAACCGAAGTTTTCTGAAAAATATGAATTTTTCAAACATTTTTGAACACAAAATTGACAAACTGTAAAAAATTTCCGGAAATTTTGAAATTTCAACCATTTTTGAAAAATTTCCGAAAAATGTGAAATGTTTTTGAAAACAAAATTGACAAAATGTAAAAAATTTCCGAAAATTTTGAATTTTCCAACCATTTTTGAACACAAAATGAATAATTAACAAAATATTTCTGAAAAAGGTGATTTTTTAAACCATTTTTTAACACAAAATATACAAATAAATACTAATTTCCAAAAATTTTGCTTTTTTCTACGAATTTTTTAACACAAAAAAGACAACTAAAAAAAAATCTTAAAATTTTGAATTTTGCAACCATTTTTACACAAAGTAGACCAACTGTAAAAAAGTAAAAAAAAATAAATCTGAAAAAAGTGATGGTAGCGAAACACAGGACATGACTGAAGACTTACAAATTCACAGAAAACTAAATTATAATAAAATTTTTACTTCGAAACAAATTTGTGTTTTAATTTTTTTGTATTTTTATTTTTAAAACACGGTATTGAACAATCGAAAGTGTCTTCCGCAGTTTTTTGCAAGCGAAACAGTTGTCTTAAAAAATATTTCTTTTCACAATGCCAAGATAGGTCAAGAGTAACATTTTCAAAGCAGTTTTTTCTTCTTCTTCTTCTTTAAAAAGTCTGTTTCTGGGCTTACAAACAGTTTCGCTGATCATGCTGTGCTGTCTTATTTGCATGTAAAACTTTTATGTAGATTTGTTAATGCAAATGTCGGTAAAAGTGTGGAATATTTTTTTCACATTTTATTTAACTTTTTTGTTTTTTATATTAACACACCTTTTCTTCATACAATCTCTAATTAAATTTTTAACTGTAATTACTTTTTGTTTTACTTTTTTTTTAATTATTATGCATTTATCAATTTTTAATACAAGCATTTTTTCGATACACACCTTAAAGGTTTTTGTTCAGTGTCAACTAAATTTACGTAGTTTTATTATTTTTTTAAATTTTAGCAATAC